>CM064870.1:18462173-19061376 GCA_032719365.1 Prinsepia uniflora
TCACCCTTAATGTTTTGGTAACCCCTCCAGGTCATGATACTGAGGTAGAGGAGGAACCTGAGGCTGAGGCATAGATCTACTTCTGCGTACCTGAACCCCTGCTGGGTGGTTTACCCGCAGGTTTATGTTAGAGTCGTGCTCGCAACTTGTAATTGTGGATTTCATCCCTTGTCTGACATCTGTTTAATTCGGATTTGATGTATGACTTTACTTTGGTTATTTATGCATTTGATGTTTTTAGGTTAAAATTGGGATGAATTATTGGGTGTCATACGGGAGCAGGGCACGTCCCCTTGTGGTCCCTGTGGTATCGGGGCGGGTCCTGTCAACAAAAGATAATTATAAGGTAAAGAGGTCGTGCTACACTTTTTCTCTTCGGGACACCCAGATATGGTGCAATTAGTTTTGCACAAGAAATCTTGCATTTATTGAAAAGGGAAAATTGGTTTAAGTAGAGTTTTGATACAAATAATGAGCGACCTCTTACAAATAACCTAAGCCTCTCTATTTATAGGAGAAAATTAATCCCCAAATAAATAGGATTTTACAATTTAAATCCCAAAAGAAAAATAATTAAACTAATTAAATTAATGTCCTAAAGGATAAAAGTAATAAAAATCATAATTAATAAGGTGTCCTAAATAAAAAGGAAACAAATCCAAGCTTGAATTGGATAAATTTTCCTCAAAAATGAAGGGAAAATGTGTTGGAATTGAACAGGAAATGATTTGGTGGAAGCCCACCGAAATTTGGGCTGGAAGGGCAATCGGTGGACGCACCCTGAAATCTTGGAAGCCGGTTCGGCAGGTGCGCTCTGAAGAAAAGAAAAAGTCCTCGGTAGACGTGCGCTGGAGCTAGCTGCTACTGATCAGTAGGCGTGCCCGAAAGTCACATCTAGGAATCGGTAAGCGCTGGTCGAACCCATTTTTGGGCTATCATTTTGGATTCAGTAGCTTGCTACCGAATTTCCTTGCCCTTTTCTGTGGGCTCCCTTCATTCGATCATAACTTCTTAAATACACTTTTCTCACAAAATATATTATTTTCTTCAATTATTTGGTATTTAAACATTAAAAGATAAATAAAGACTATAAAATGATGCTTAATTCAAGGCTTATCATGTTGGTATGTGAAATAGCTAGTGATATATGTTTATATAAATATGGAATTTATAAGGAATTGATACATAATTTAGTATGGGAATTGATTTCAATAGTTTATGTTGAAATTCCCTCAAGCTGATTGTCTAATGATCTCTACATAATCTTGGTAAACTTAAGTCTAAGACCCGTGTCCTAAAGGGAACGGTGAACGATCCCACATTCATGCGGGGTGAATGGTCTCAGAAGGGAATAGTGGTGTGCCTTAAAGGTGTAGGCACACACCTATCTTGCTTGAGGCCTTTTGGGAGCTCAGTGACTTTGGGTTCAGTTGGAACTCCAAAGTTATGCGAGTTGAGGTTGGTGCAATTCCATGATGGGTGACCCCCTAGGAAGTTGCACCGTGAGCTCCCGAAAACAAAACCGTGAGGTCAAGGGCAAGGAGGCCCAAAGGGGATAATATCGTGCTAGATGAGTTGGGTCCTGAACGAGAAGGGTCGGGTCCTGACAGAATGATATCAGAGCCAGAACCCGACCCGGAAGTGTGCCAGCGAGGACGCTGGGCCCTACGAGGGTGGATTGTAATACCCGTGTCCTAGAGAGAACGGTGAACGATCCCACATTCCAACCGGGGGAATGGTTTGGGAAGGGAATGGTGGTGTGCCTTCAAGGTGTAGGCACACACCTATCTAGCTCTAGGCCTTTTGGGAGCTCAGTGGCTTTGGGTTCAGTTGGAACTCCAAAGTTAAGCGAGTTGAAGTTGGTGCAATTCCATGATGGGTGACCCCCTGGGAAGTTGCACCGTGAGCTCCCGAAAACAAAACCATGAGGGTAAGGGTAAAGAGGCCCAAAGCGGACAATATCGTGCTAAATGAGTTGGGTCCTGACCGAGGAGGGTCAGGTCCTGACATTAAGGATGTACATTTGGGATAACAATTTAAGAGTATTTGTGGTTAAAGTTGTGTTTATTTTAAAATAAAGCATATTATTATTAATATATAATTTGAGGTTCCGAAATAAGTAACTATAATCGCATTGAGAATTATAAATTTGAATTTGTGATGTTACTAGTTATGAAATGCTAATAAATTCAAGTATTGATTATAATATCCTTGTGGGAGGAATTAAAGGCATTTGGTTGAGTATATGATATGTAACTTTGCGAACAAATTTGGTGGAATTACCAAATATAATTTAAGGATTCGATTAACGTTATTTTTTATTTCCCAACGATAAAATAACAATGGTAAACAAAGAGACTCCAAATGAGGTTAAATTAATAGTTTCCATTACTTGTCGGGGTTTAGTGGGTCGGACATGGGCGGTAACCCCGCAATGACGGATTTGGTTTCGTTAAAGTCAATAGTATCCCTTAACTAGCAAAATTTGTCAGACAGGAGCAGAACCGATCCGATTTTCTTGGTAATTCAGGAGTGGTCTTGTCAATATGCGCTTGGCGCATTCGACGTAGTCGGGTATGGCCTGCTCGGCCCCATGGGCTTCTTCTTTAGCGCGGCGGGTGGCCAGCTCGATTTGAGCAATTTTCAACTTTGCCACTACATTAGTGTATTGTTCGCTCAACATCTGGTATCATACATCGGCCTGGTTCTCATTGGCTTTAATATCAGCTATATCCCATTGTAACTTCTCAAGTGCTCGAATTATATCAGGTGAGGTGTCCCTCAGTATTTGGTTTCCCTAGCTAGGTGTGATTTCACCGTCCCTTGTGTCTGCATGCATGCTTACTAGCTATTCAAGAGAGTGGTTCCTAGTTCGATAGAGTTGGGTGGGTGGGGGGGGGTGTGCAGACTTAATCATAATTTGCACAGACGATGCCAAACTGTTGATGCACAAATTGTTCCAACGTAAGGGTAGAATTCTTCTCAGCCACATGTTCTTAGTATGGCTTGCAAAAAAAAGGATAGATTAGTCGTCGATCAGAAGTAAGCATCGGTACCGCGCTGGCATAAGGGTACTTTGGCACCTAAGTTAGTGTCGACCGGTGTATATAAGGAGTATGTGATTAATAGTAATTCACAAGTAGATGTAAATAGTAAAATTTAGTTACTTTTATTGGAAAATGTGCCCCCTTTTATATGGATGTGCAAACGGGGAATAATGAATAGTTGTGATGTGGAAGAATGTGCTCTTATTGTGGGACTGACATATGGCATCCTGAATGAATGGTGGGGATCTGCTCACATGTCAGCTAATGAATAGCTCTTTTTATGGTTGCTTGGTAGTGTGGGCTAGGGCCCATGTGTTCCTTGAACTTATAAGTGGGTCTTGGGCTTGAGGTATCTGGCTCATCGAGTCTAATCCAATATGGTATCAATAGATAAAATTAAATGCACATTTTCTATTTTTGTTCTGAGTATTCAAATGTTTGGACCAACCTTAATTAACAAAATGTGAATTCAAATTCAAATAGCAAAGAGTATATATATTCTCTGCTACATTTTTACGCTCATTAGAATAACAGTATCTGCAATCGAGTAGTTAAATTTAGTTTTTGGACAAATTGAACCAAAAATTTCTCCAAAAGCATCAAAACAGGCCTTCAGCAGACTAGGTAAATTTAACCTAAAAATTAACTTTTTTTTATTAGGAAATGCCTACTAGTAGCTAGCTGTATTCCGCTACTTATTTCTTCATCTCGTTTTTCTCTTTTATCTCCTTCGTCCTTTCATCATTTCTTCTTCACAAACTCTTTTATGCATTCCTAAAATTTATCATCATTTGCATTCACAACCTATAAACTTTTTTGTGGTTTGTCCAAAAATTTAAAGAAAAGAAAAGAAAATTCCAAATTTTTTTCCTTTTTGAGTTGTTAATTGACTCATACTTCGTATAAGATTGTGAAAAGTTTGAATTTCTCCGTTATTTGGAAAATTTCGGTTTAGATGTTTTACAGTTCAAGTGGCGATTGGGAAGAGCAAGTTGACGCGATCAGAGTTTGGGTATGATAATTTTAACACATTTAAAAATTAGGAGGAAGAAAAGACGAAAAATTAGAAATTTTACCATAAATCACAGTGATAACATTGAGTAAAATGATGCTTCTTACTTTACTGGAGGCGCAAAATATCATTCGCCATAGATGTTGTCTCCCAAATAAGGACTTGTAGTTTAGATTTTTTATTCTACTTTTCTCTTGAGATGGATTCTTATTTGAAATTTTAGATTTTGTGTTTGGCTCTGATTTCGCTATATCTAATTTTATCATTAAAATAGATATATTTATTTGAACCGTTAAAAAACTAGCTATATCTGTAGTGAATTGCCTGAATTATGGGCTGGATCTATTTTACATCTAAAATAGACATATTTATTTGAATCGTTAAAAAATTACGTTAAAAATTAGCCGTTGTAGAAAAATTATGTTGTTATATATTCAAATTTGAAAAAAAAAATGAATTTAATATTCAAATTGTGTGAAAATATAGATTCTAATTTTGTTAGTTGTAAAATTTTTTAGTTATTAATAATATTTTGGTCATTTTAAATTAAATTTATCTAAAAATTTCGCTAATATAATATAGATATTTTTTTTATATAATATGTAAAAAGATGGCAACCAGGACCGAAATGTGGAATTTGACCCAGCAAGGCCCATCAATTTACAAACTCCGGCTTTACTGGCAGTTCCTATATGAGTAGGCTTCCCATGGGACCTACTTCTTGGATCAAACACTATTCACTCTTTTGGGAAAGCCATGTTACATGTGGTGCATGACCTGTTACATTGATCCATTGAATGAATGTCCGAAGTGAGGTTTTGTTCAGTAGCTCCTCAGAATTCAAAATGCTAATCTCTTAGGGCCACATTTAGTGAGTATTATTAAATTTGATCGTATAATTCTTCAAATTCATTATGGTTTGAATATGTAAAAAAAAACTTTATTGTAGAAAAATTAAATAAAAATAGATATAAATATACAATCGGATCTTTTATTCAATGAAGTCACAATCGAATCTTTTGTTCAATGAATTTACAATTGAATCTTTTATACATCTCCTCTAATCCTATTACAATGAAAATTTATCAATTTCTATATCCAAAATACATTGAATTTTATTTTATATCCAAAATACATTGTATTTTATTTTTATATCTAAAATACATTAAATTTTATTTTCATATTCAAAATGCATTGAATTTCATTTTTATATACAAAATACATTGAATTTAACAAATTATCTAATCTAATCTGATCCAATACATTAAATTCGTCTCTTTTATATCTTAAAAAATCGAGCATAGTAAACACAAAAAATTTCGATTATTATTGTTTTGAAGTTACCAAGTTTTGGATAGTTGTAACGACCCGTCCCGGAAATAGGGATTAGATTTGTAGTTAATGACGGATTAGTGAAGTTAATCGGTGATTAGTTGGAAGCTTTCTGACGGACAGTGCGGAATGACGATTTTGCCCCTGGAATTGGGTGAACGGTTGACTTTTATTTCGGGCGGTCAAATGGATTTTGATCAATGACCGTGACGTAGTTCGGGACGTGAAGAGTTCATAGACAAGTGGCACGTTCGATTCCGACATTCGAGGAAAAAGTTATGACGTTCGAAAGTTCGAGGATAATTTGGTAGTTTAGGCAAAAAGGGGTAAACTGTTGGCTTTTCATACGGCATGGAATTGTCACGCATTTCGAGGATTGTTAGGTAGATCTCGATCTTCTGAATACAACGACAGGCGGCATGAGACAATCGGACTTCAGACGACTCGGGTATGGGTATAAGAACGCTAAGGATAAAATAGTAATTTAGGGGCAAGGGCGTAGGGATCTGTGCCCAGTGAAAGTGGGACACTTGGCTGTTTTTGGATGGGCGACCACCATGTTTTGGACACCTGGCTGGGTCTAGATGGCTGTAGAACCATCTCTCACCGCCTACAATGTTTTAAACATTTTGGCACAGCTTGTGGTTTAGAACAGAGAAAAACAGAGGAGAATGAGTTCCCTTGACCCAAACCCTCTTCAAACATGATCATGTGCCCATGGTGTCTGAACAGAAGTGAGAGGTGAGAGTAAGAAAGGGCCAGTGGTGGTCACGGCGGAGCCCACGGTGGCGCAGGGAGGTAAGAAACCCGTAGACACCTTGTTTTCTTGCAAACTGTCATTTGAATTTTAAGGAGGCAATGATCAAATTGGTTGATAGGAAAATGTTTCTGGACGTTATACAGGTCAAGTGAGACCGTTTTCCTGACTTGTGGTGGCCGAGATGAGAAAAGGCGAGGTTGAAGCCGTGAGGCCTTTGTTGGAATTCAAAAATGGAAAACAGATTGTTGATGGTTGGTGATCAATGTTGTGCTTTGGAATAGGTTTTGGAGGATGCAAGGGACCTCCTGGGATCGAAAACACGACTGAGGGTGACAAGGATACGAAGAACAAGATTGAAGTTTTTGGCCGGTTCATCATTTGAATTGAAAAGGTAAATTTTGGATGTTTAATTTATGTTTTTAGTTGCTAATCGAATGTAATCACCTAGACAGAGCTGTAGGAGGAAGAGGAGTTGAAATCGGGTTGGAAAAATGAGGGAAATAACCTTGAATCGTGGACCCCAGTTCGATTGGACCGGACCGGTTCAGACTGGTCCAACGAGAGGTTGAATATGAACAGTGACCTGGCGCGTGAGGCCCACGCGCAGCCCCTTTGGGCAGCGAGTGAGGGCGCGTGGGGCCCTTTTTGTGGAAGTTTCCAACACAAATTTTAAAATATTCGATGTAACGAACATTTTGGGATTAGTTTCGAGTCCATCGGACATCGTCTCGATATGTTTCGGGATGTCCGAAGGTACTAGGGCTCGTTTAAAAATAGTTAAAAATACGGAAAAATTACGGGGCTTTAGTATGAACATTGTGAAGTAGTTAGTGACCTTATTATGGGATTTGAATAGGTTCGGGAAAATCGGTGATAGTGGATTGGCCGGGAACGGCGTAATTGCACTCGTATCGAGACAGAGGCGTAAGGGTCTGTGAGTGGACTTTGCTTTCGAACTTATGATGCATGCATATATGTTGTATATATTTTCTATACGTGATTTCTATATTTGTGAATTGATATTGATGATTTACGATTTTGCACGGATTTCGAGATAAATACATATTTGCACGTTTTACGAGCTTACGATTTATACTGTGATTTGACCAAGGTTTTAATGATTTGATTTCGAGATTTGAATTTTGATTTGATTTCAATGATTTCTAATGGATTTCGGAAAAGGGATTTCGGGCATGAGGCCCAGTTCATAAAAGTGGTTTCGATAAACGTGATTTTGGGTTTTGGAATCGGATTTCAGGATGACGATTCGAGATTCGATTTTGGAACTTGAAAGTGGATTTCCGGATTTGGGTTCGAAATGGTTATTCCGAATGCTAGCTTACGGAATGATGGTTTCGGATTCGGATTTGGAAATAGATTATGGATATGATTCTGGATTTGGATTCGGGATGATGATTTCGGTTTCGGCTTGGAATTCGAAATGATGATTTCGAATTCGGATTTGGACATGAATTTGGAAATGGTTTTTAAATAGTTTTGGATTGGATTTTCTGGATCTTGTTATTGGGTTTAAATACCCGTATATGATACATGACGGGGGCGGGCCCGGATTGGGTTTAAAGACCCGGATTGAGTTTAAAGCCTCGGATATTATGATTTTCCCCCGTAGGCCTATTGAGTTTAAAGACTCGGGAGTTTAAAGACTGGGATTATATTGAGGCCTGGATTGAGTTTAAAGACTCGGGAGTTTAAAGACTCGGATAGATCCAACAGGTTCGATGGATGGAAATGTGTTTTCAAATGTGTTTTGGGTTTTCGAAGATAACATGATGATGTTTAATAGTGACGGTTTTCACTAATGGTTTTCCAGTGATTTGGGCTATGACCCGGATGAGATGGTTTTTGATGGTTGGTTGAGGCCCGGGATTTAAGTAAAGGAAATGATTTCGGTTTGCATAAATGGTTTTGATTATCTCGAAAATGAACTGGTTTTATATGCATGCATTAGTTTTTAAACTGAGGGTAGAAATCTCTTTTTTATAAACTATTTTCAAAACTTATCCTTTATTTTTGTCCACTCACAGTATTTTATGTTTTCGATACCCTTCAGGTTTGATGAGGTGCGGGCTGTTGTTAGAGAGGCTGAGACATCACACACGCGATCCACAGTAGATTCTGCGCACCCCGGGAAATCTGGGAGTCTTTGGACATTTCGTTTTGGAAATCCCTGGTCCAGCTTACGTGTTACATGGAGGTTGGACGTCGGTTTAGCCTTCGTGTCACACGTAAGTTAGACGAGAGCATGACTTAACTTTTAATCTCGGAGGATTGGGGGTAGGTCGTGTCAAATTGGTATCAGAGAAGGTATTGTGCGCTCTGTGCGAGGTTTGGTTCCCAGAGTAGTGGGTTTGTCGATTTAGTCGGATGTGATACTACTGTAGATGTGATGTCTCGACGCGGAACAACCCGTCATCAACCTAGACACGTGAGTGTTAGTAAGTACTCAGACGATAGTGACCGGGTGCTGGTCGCCTGATACGCGATGGGGTGTGATGTATGTCGGCTTAGGGCCGGAGTAGTTCATGTGTTTGGCGCTAGATGTGCCCGATTGGTAACCAGTGACCTACGATTGATGGTCGACTGGTCGACATGTGGAGCCCAATGATAGCCTGTTGAGCTGGTGGTACACGTGGGCCGAGGAGGCCGATTGACGGTGACCTGATGAGCCGGATGGCGATTGGATGACGATAGCTTGGGATCTGTGACCACTTGGTTAGGTTGTTCGAGTTTGGACTTGTGCGGCTATGAGTCGCTAGATGCCTCGAGTGGCGAGGGTATAGGAAACGACTTTGAGGATGGTTTGGGGAACCCTGTTGTGAGGGCTAGTTTGTCACGGTGAGTATCTTGGTGAGAAACCCCGGAGTAAGTGCTTGGTTTGGGAAACCTGAGTCGGGGTTTGTGGTTCATTGGTGGTTGTGGCTTGGGTCGACTTACGGCTGAATTGGCGATGTTGCTGCTGGGATGCAGCCGGGGTATTGGCTTAGTGGACGAGTCCAGTGCGATTGTGGCATTTGGTTGAGCATTGATTTGCTCAGAGTTGTGGATTACAAGGGATGTCAGTTCCCCTGACCCGAGCGTAGATTAAGGGTTTTGACTCGGTAGGAGCGGAGGTTCGGGACTGGTGTACTGTGAGCACTAGACCGGAAATGATGTGCCACGAGCTGGGATGCTTGTAAATAGTACGATGGGCACATAGTGAGTCGAGGTTGTGACCAGGCGCGAGTTGCCGGTGTCTGGAAGGAACTTTGAACAGAGCTGGGAGATGTGATGACCATGGACAGGTCATGTTCGGTACGAATGGTCAGGATGCCGTTAGTTTGATCAGAGTAGCGCAGTGGACCTATGCTTCGTGTTGAATCAGGCAACGTTGGTATGGTCGGATTTGATCATTCGTGAGGTTGGTTTTAGTGGACTCCCCCTGATGTGTTGGTATATGTCGGCATATGCTGAAGTTGGCATGTAGTGATGCCGAGGTTGGCACTTGGTGATTGACGACTTCGAGGGTGGTGATTGGGGAGTCCGAGGTCAATGATTGTTGATTGAGGATTCCGAGAGTTTGTGACTTGTATTGTAACAGGTGCTCGGAATTGAACCTCGGAAAGGTTGATACGTGAGAATCAGGATACGTGATGTAAAAATCGACATGCGAGTAGGTCGGTGAGTTGGTTCCGCTACGGACACGTGGTTGTGATCCGTAGAAGCTGTGGATTTCCTCGGTGTAGTAGAAAAGGTGACTTTTGGACAGGTAGTCCGGAGGTGGTGTACTTAAGGATGAAGTCCCATTGTTGGAAAAGATGGACATACTCCTAACATGGCAGGAATCCCGGAATCAGAAAATGTTGAGATTGAGATGATGAGATGCTGTGTTTGGTTTCGAATTGGTGATTAGGTTGTGTGATGGATACTCTGGAGTCGATTTGGGAGACACATTGATGGGACATTAGGATTTGTGACCCCCTTGATCGTGGACACTTGTGGTTGCATTCAAGAGTAGAAAGAGTACTTGGTGACGCCGAGTGTGGCCTATATGGCAAGTGTCATGGGATAGTGTTAAAATGAATTGAGGTAGAATGACTTGTGATGTCATGGTTGAGGATCATTGGGTGTTCCGTTGGAGGATGACGGAAGGAAGCGGAGAAGGAGTGACTATAATTGATCAATATGAGGTTATTGAAGAGAGCCCATATACGCGTGGTAGTCTTGATTGATGGGATCCGATGTGGTGAACTGATCATTTGTTGGAATTGAAGGCGAAGTAGTGAGTTAGTAAGTGGGATCCACGTAGGAGTAAGTGGATCAGGATTGGACCGTTTCTGGCTCAAGCTTGAGTTGTTGTGGATCAGGAGGATAGTAGGCAAGAGTCATAGGTTGGATATCTTGACCACCTTGGAGTTATGCAGGGCATGAGTGGTCCGTCTCGCATACGTATGGGTTTTGGCTTGGATCTAGTGCTAGGTCTACTTTGCATTTGTAGTTGAGATGCGATTGGAATTCATATTGGTCGGGAGACCCAGGAGACCGGGAGACTGGGAAGGAACTTGAGTTGGATTTCCCCGGAAGACTTGTACTTCAGCCAGTGGTAGGATTGGACCGACGGACTGCAAAAGTGAAGTGTGATTGGCTCGTCGACAGGTAGAAATCAGTACGGTTACAAGGATGTTTGTGTACCCTGGAGATACACTGTGAGGGTGACGAGTACACTAGGGTGTTGTTGGATGGCCTTTGGGTATAGTAGAGCTCGGCTGATACAGATGTGGTTAATTGGTGGACTTACCGTAGGATGTCTTTGGAAGTACGTGAGGAGATACTCTACGAGCCGTGTTTGAGGTATTCTAACATATCTTTGTTTTATTCAAGTTCTTAGGGTTGTTAATGCGCGTGTTTGGATGCTTGTACTTGGAATGTGTGCATAATGGTTATTCAAAGATTGGAGCCATTCCGATGCTATTGGACGTGCATCGTGATGTTCTGGAAAGGTGTTGGTGATCGGCTTGGTATAGAGGTTTGTTGTTGGTCGTATCGATGATCGGAGGAGTTGTGATGGACTGGATCAGGGTGATCCTGAGAGATTGATCGGTTATGGCAAGAGTTAGTTCTGATGTGAGCTGGATGCTCAGAGCCATGAGTGGCTGGCGGGACCCTGATATTGAGATGTATGAGTATTGTTAAATAGGTATGTGATAGGGTCCATGTCAGGACCTGACCCTCCTCGTTCAGGACCCAACTCATCTAGCACCATATTGTCCACTTCGGGCCTCTCCTTCACGGTTTTGTTTTCAGGAGTTCATGGTGAAACTTCCCAGGGGGTCACCCATCATGAAATTGCACCAGCCTCAACCAAAGCCACTTGAGCTCCCAAAAGTCCTAGTGCTAGATAGGTGTGTGCCTACAATTTTAAGGTACACCACCATCCACTCCCAGACCATTCCCCCTCGCAGTAATATGAGATTGTTCATCGTTCCCTCTAGGACACGGGTCTTACAATCCACCCCCCTTAGAGCCCAGCGTCCTCGCTGGCACACTTTCCGGTCGGGGTCTGGCTCTGATACCAAATTTTTAGGACCCGACCCTCCTTGGTCAGGACCCCGACTCATCTAGCACCATATTGTCCGCTTTGGGCCTCGCCCTCACGGTTTTGTTTTCGGGAGCTCATGGTGCAACTTCCCAAGGGGTCACCCATCATGGAATTGCACTAGCCTCAACTCGCTTAACTTTGGGGTTCCAATCCCCCCCAAAGCTACTTGAGCTCCCAAAAGGCCTCGTGCTAGATAGGTGTGTGCCTACACCTTTAAGGCACACCACCATCCTCTCCCAGACCATTCCCCCTCGCAGGAATGTGGGTTTGTTCAGCGTTCTCTCCAGGACACAGGTCATACAATCCACCCCCCTTAGGGCCCAGCGTCCTTGCTGGCACACTTCACGGTCGGGGTCTGGCTCTAATACCAAATTGTCAGGACCCAACCCTCCTCAGTCAGGACCCGACACATCTAGCACCATATTGTCCGCTTTGGGCCTCGCCTTCACGGTTTTGTTTTCGGGAGCTCATGGTGCAACTTCCCAGGGGGTCACCCATCATAGAATTGCACTAGCCTCAACTCGCTTAACTTTGGGGTTCCAATCCCCCTCCCCCCCCCCCCCCCCCCCCCCCCCCCCCCCCCCCCCCCCCCCCCCCCCCCCCCCCCACCCCCCCCCCCCCCCCCCCAAGCCACTTGAGCTCCCAAAAGGCCTCGTGCTAGATAGGTGTGTGCCTACACCTTTAAGGCACACCACCATCCTCTCCCAAACCATTCCCCCTCGCAGGAATGTGGGGTTGATCACCGTTCCTTCCAGGACACAGGTCTTACAATCCACCCCCTTTAGAGCCCAGCATCCTCGCTAGCACACATCCCGGTCGGGGTCTGACTCTGATACCACGCTGACACGACTCATCACATTGGCCAATCCCCTAAATTATGGATCTAACTTAATTAAATAATATTATTTTAATTTTTTATAATTAATCCAATTACCACTCAATCCTAGCCATTCATTTCAATTTAATCTCTCAATCCTCACCACTCATTTCATCTAATCCTCATCTCTCTCATCTGATCAACATCCCACATCTTCTTCATCAAACTTCATTTCTTCTTCATTTCATCACAAACTCGAAACCCATATTTTCTTCATCTTCCATTTTCAAACACAACAAACATGACCCTAGCTCACCTTCATCGTGTGAGCTCCTGCGTGATCATGAGGGAGTGTGATGATGAGGACAGTGAAGGGATGGACGGTGGCCACGGCGGGGAAGTCGAAACCGTGAGGTATGGTTTCAAAAATATGTTTTCGGGTTTTAAAGAGTTTGGGTGATTTTCATTGATTAGAAACTGTTTATGGGGACCATAGGAGACAAATGGGATTGTTTTTTAGGCCTAGGACGGCCGGAGGCCAAGGCGGTGGATGCTTACAAACGGCTAGTTCAAACATGAACATTCAAGGTGGGTTTTAGTCCATTTATTTCGGTTTTTAATAGCTAAAATGATAGGAACGGATGATAGGAAGCTTTAGGTATTAAAATGGGACAAAAAGGATTGAAAATATGAAGTATTGTGCCTTGAACCGGTTCGGCCGGTTTAGGTTGCAGGTGTACCGGTTCACGCGTGGGAAAGATGGTGCTATAGTAGGCGCGTGGGCTCACGAGCAAGAGCCTTCCTAGGGTGCGTGGGGGGCCCGTGTCCAACCTTTTGTAAAAGTTTTCAACACGTGAAATCTTCTATTCGATGTAACGAACATTTTGGGACTGGTTTCGTGTCGATCGGATACCGTTTCGATAATGTTCGGGGCATCGAAAGGTTTCGGATCGGGATTAAAAATAGTTAAAATTCCGGAAAATTACGGGGCTTTAGTGGGAGATTAATTAAGTAGTTAGTAACCTTCTATTACGATTTGGACAGGTTTGGGAGTCCCAGTGATAGTGATTGGCTTAGAGCCATATGGCACGCAAATCGAGGCGGTAGCTCAGACAGTCTATGAGTGGACCTTGTTTTCTAAATTGGTGCATGCATAAATGTTTATTATACGTTTTAAACACTTGTTGTGATGCCATGAGTGCATTTGGATGTGTGGTTACGTATAGGCACGTATTTCGAGGTTTCGGCCCTATACGGTGCCTATACGGGTCTGTATTTCTTTATTAGTCTAAATGAAATGGATTTGGATTTCAAAAGGATAAACTCGAGTATGAGACTCATTTGGTTTTGTCTCGGGCATATGACCCTATTGATGACCTACGGGTCCGAGTCGTGGTCGCGGAAGGTGCTTGGTGCACGGCGACGGACGACGTGACGCTCGCCTCCAAATTGGGATGTGTTCCTTCCAGAGAGGTCACGATGCACGATTCGTAGTCGGGCAGCCTGGGGAGGCTCGACTTCGGAGTGCTGATGGTTCAGGATAGCAATCTGTGATGAGTGCACCATGATCTTGTGGTGGTCGCGTCGGTTGATTCGTTCACAACGACATACCAGGATTGAGGGCTGTCCTGGATGGATGGTTGCACGCATCACTATGATCGGAGTCATGACTGACCCTTAGATATTTGGCACGGTGCCTAGATGATGTTATATGTTCAGGCACGAGACCCAGTTACCTTACGGTTACGATTTCGGGTCAGGGACCCTACATGGATTTCCAAGTTCATGACGGTTTATGGGAACCGGCATGAACCCTTGTTATGTTATTGTGGTACATGACAGTTTATGGGAACCGGGCATGGAGGATGTTTTCTATATGTATATGAATGGAATGGATATTATGGATCATGACGGTTCAGGGGAACCGGGCATGAATGTTTATGTTATGTATATATATGTTCATATACCTTCCTTTACTTGTTCTATCTCCTCCGGGGAGGGTCGTTGGCCTGGGTGGACCCCGGAGTAGTCACGGAGCATTGACTGAGTGGAGTCGCCCCAGTTGGGTTCCTTACTCTC
This sequence comes from Prinsepia uniflora, assembly GCA_032719365.1. Lineage (NCBI taxonomy): Eukaryota > Viridiplantae > Streptophyta > Magnoliopsida > Rosales > Rosaceae > Prinsepia > Prinsepia uniflora. The sequence goes on from CM064870.1 coordinate 18,476,817, forward strand.
AGGAAGGCATGGATCGTAACCTCAGGGCGGGTTAGTGGTCTACGGACATTGACCTTGCATTTTAAGAAACTTGGGTTTGAGACCCCGGGTAGCACGCGCGTAGCTTTGGAAACCGTGACAAAATTGGTTGTGTGAATTATATGTATATATGATATATGTTGTATGAGATATGAGATCTAATGTGTTATGGATACAGGTTTTGGGCAGTGGCCCGTGTACTTGGTTTCATGATGGTTTTGGGCTGAGTCCCTTATGGATTTGGGTAGTGGCCCGTATATTTGATTGGATTATGGTTTTGGGCTTAGTTTCCACATATGGTTTATTTGGTTAAATGGTTTTCGAATGCATGCATGCTTTTTAGTGAAGGGTACAATTGTCTTTATTGAAATGTTTTTATAAACTTTTGTTTTGTCCACTCACAGCTTTAAATGTTTTGACTGCCCTTCAGGTTGAATTCGGATGTGGACTGTAGCAGAGACCGAGATATCACAAACCTCCTCCGGATTCTGGCGTACACTGATGGCCCGAGAGGGCTAAGGTTGGAAATATCCCTTGTCTGGGATCAGACGGGAGCATGGGGGGGGGGGGGGGTGGGGATGAGTCGTGTCAGCGTGGTATCAGAGCCAGAACCCGACCGGGAAGTGTGTCAACGAGGACCCTGGGCCCTAAGGGGGTGGATTGTAAGACCTGTGTCCTGGAGGGAACGCTGAACAAACCCACATTCCTGCGAGGGGGAATGGTCTGGGAGAGGATGGTGGTGTGCCTTAAAGGTGTAGGCACACAACTATCTAGCACGAGGCCTTTTGGGAGCTCAAGTGACTTTGGGGGGGGGGGGGGGGATTGGAACCCCAAAGTTAAGCGAGTTGAGGCTAGTGCAATTCCATGATGGGTGACCCCCTGGGAAGTTGCACCATGAGCTCCCGAAAGGCCTAGTGCTAGATAAGTGTGTGCCTACACCTTTAAGGCACACCACCATCCTCTCCCAGACCATTCCCCCTCGCAGGAATGTGGGATTGTTCACCGTTCCCTCCAGGAGACAGGTCTTACAATCCACCCCCCTTATGGCCCAGCTTCCTCGATGACACACTTTTCGATCGGGGTCTAGCTCTGATACCAAATTGTCAGGACCCGACCCTCCTCGATCAGGACCCGACTCATCTAGAACCATATTGTCCGCTTTAGGCCTCGCTCCTCACGGTTTTGTTTTCGGGAGCTCATGGTGAAAATTCCCAGGGGGTCACTCATCATGGAATTGAACTAGCCTCAACTCGCTTAACTTTGGGGTTCCAATCCCCCCCCCCCCCCCCCAAAGCCACTTGAGCTCCCAAAAGGCCTCGTGCTAGATAGGTGTGTGCCTATACCTTTAAGGCACACCACCATCCTCTCCCAGACCATTCCCCATCGCAGGAATGTGGGTTTGTTCACCGTTCCCCTCCAAGACACAGGTCTTACAGTCCAGTTGCAGGCAGGTGGTGTAGGACATGGATGAATTTTCCACCGGTTGACCGAGTTGGTTGTGACTCCAGTAGGGTCGGCGAGGGTCGCTAACAGAAGTTGGAACGTTGAACGAATATCGATGGATACGTGTATCAAGGATGTTGGGTGCATATGCGGTGAGACTTGTGCCTACTGACGACATGGCTCGTTACGATGTATTGAGACGTTGGTACGAGGTACGCTCGACTCGAAAAGGAGTCGGAAGTGTTGAAAATTGATAGCAGTGGTGTTATGGCGTACCTAATGTTGGTTGAGCCTTGAGTGTCCAGCTAGCGTGATGTTAGAGGTATCGTGGGTACGAGTTGGAACTATGTTGACCCGATGAGAATGGGATTTAGTAGATGGTCTGCTGGGCAAAGATGTGGTGACAGTTTGGAACTGTTAGGATAAGATGAATAGGCAGGTGATGGACACTGGGTGGGAGACCCAGGTGTGGGATCAGTTGGATTCCCTAAATAAGTTGAGACAGTACGAGATTCGGATTTCGGGACAAAATTCTTTAAGGGGAGGAGATTGTAACGACCCGTCCGGAAACCGGATTAGATTAGTGATTAATGACGGATTAGTGAGTTAATCGATGATTAGTTGGAAGCTTTCGAAACGGACAGTGGCAAATTGACGATTTTGCACCTGAAATTGGTGGTGAACGGTTGACTTTTATTTTGGGGGTCAAATGGATTTTGACTGATGACCGTGACGTAGTTCGGGACGTGACGAGTTCATAGATAGGTAGCACGTCCGATTCGACATTCGAGGAAAAAGTTACGACGTTTCGAAGTTCGAGGGTAATTTGGTAGTTTGGGCAAAAAGGGCAAACTGTTGACTTTTCATACGCATGGAATCGTCACGCATTTCGAGGACCGTTAGGTAGATCTCGATCTCCTGAATACAACGACAGGCGGCATGAGATAATCGGACTTCGGACGACTCGGGTATGGGTCTAAGAACGCTAAGGGCAAAATGGTAATTTAGGGGTAAGGACATTTTGGTAATTTAATGGCCTACGGATATGTGCCCAGTGAAAGTGGGACACTTGGCTGTTTTTGGATGGGGTGACCACCAGGTTTTGGACACCTGACTGGGTCTGGATGGGTATAGAACCATCTCTCCCCGCCTACACATGTTTTAAACATTTTGGCACGGCTTATGGTTTAGAACAGAGAAAAACAGAGGAGATTGAGTGCCCTTGACCCAAACCCTCCTCAAACATGATCATGTGCCCCATGGAGTCTGAACAGAAGTGAGAGGTGAGAGTAAGAAAGGGCTAGTGGTGGTCACGGCGGAGCCCACAGTGGTGCAAGGAAGTAAGAAACCCGTAGACACCGTGTTTTCTTGCAAACTGTCATTTGAATTTTAAGGAGGCAATGATCAAATTGGTTGATGGGAAAACGTTTCTAGACGTTATACAGGTCGAGTGAGATCGTCTTTCCTGGCTTGTGGTGGCCGAGATAAGAAAAGGTGAGGTGAAGCTATGAGGCCTTTGTTGGAATTCAAAAATCGATAAACGATTGTTGATGGTTGGTGATCAATGTTGTGCTTTGGAATAGGTTTTGGAGGATGCAAGGGACCTCCTGGGATTGAAAACACGACTGAGGGTGATTGGGATACGAAGAACAAGATGGAAGTTTTTGGCCGGTCCATCATTTGAATTGAAAAGGTAAATTTTGGATGTTTAATTTATGTTTTTAGTTGCTAATCGAATGTATCACCTAGACAGAGCTGTAGGAGGAAGAGGAGTTGAAATTGGGTTGGAAAAAAGGGGGAAATAACCGTGAACCGTGGATGCCGGTTCGGTTGGACCGGACTGGTTCGAACTGGTTCAGACGGGTCCAGCGAGAGGTTGAATTTGAACAGTGACCTGGTGCGTGAGGGCACGTGGGTCCCCTTTGGGGAAGTTTCCAACACGTCTTTTAAAGTATTCGATGTAACGAACATTTTGGGATTGGTTTCGAGTCGATCGGGCATCGTCTCGATATGTTTCGGGATGTCTGAAGGTATTAGGCTCGTTTAAAAATAGTTTAAAATTTGAAAAAAAAATACAGGCTTTAGTATGAACATTTGAAGTAGTTAATTACCTTATTATGGGATTTGGACAGGTTTGGGAACGTCGGTGATAGTGGATTGGCTGGGAACGGCGTAATTACACGCGTATCGAGATAGCGGTGTAACGACCCATCCCGGGAAGTAGGATTAAGGAAGTGATTAGTGAGCCTAAGTGGAGGTTAGTTGGGTACTTTTGGACTTTGGTGTAGAATGACGATTTGCCCTGGTTTGGGCAAATTGTTGACTTTTAGTTCGGGCGGTCAATTGGACATTGACCGATGACCGTGACGTAGTTCGGGACGTCACGAGTCCCGTAGACAGGTGGCACGCCCGATTCCGACATCTAGGAGGAAGTTATGATGTTCAGAAGGTTGAGGGGCATTACCGTAATTGGGAAAACGAGGGGGAAAAGTTGACTTTTAGCACGATAGGATTTTTACACTAGATCGAGGAAGGTTAGGTAGATCTCATCATCCTGAGTTCAAAGACATGCGGCACGTGTTCATCGGAGATAGGACAGGTAAGATACGGGTCTAGAATGGTTAGTGGCATAATTGTAATTTTTGACTCAAAAGAGGGGTATTTTGGTCTTTTGCACATTGGGAATTGTGCAAACTGGATTGGGACAAGTGTACAGGTTTAATGGGATATTTTTGGAAAAGGACCATTGGATGGTGGACACGTGCAAGGTGTCTAGTGGGTTCTAGGCCGTGCACGGTGTGTGTGTGTGTTCAAATTGTGCATGTGTGTGCAACCGTGTTCGAAGAGGAGAGAAACAGAGGGTGAGATTGAGAGTTGGCCGTGTGTGTGTGTGTCCTGGTGACTGAGGGAGTGTTTAGAGGTCGAGAGAGAGATCGTGAGTGAGTTTGGAGAAGAAGACTGGTTAGAGGAGGAGGTGAGGTCACGGGGAAAAAACCAGAAAACAGAGAGGGATTTGGTGGTGGTGTTGAGGTGTAATCGATCCATTGAAGCTGTAGGTGTGCTCAGTGGACGGAGGAGGACCTGAGGAGTTGTGAGCGGCAAGAGAGGTAATTTCGATTTCCTCTGTTTTTCCGTTTTGTTTCAAGTTGAAAGTCGTGAAGTCTGGGGGTTGATTCGAAGGGTTTGGTGGGTGCTAGTCGACTCAGTGAGGTCCTAGGAAGCTTCTGGTTGTGCAGCCGTGATGGGGGGTGACCTGGGTGGCCGGATTGAAAAACAAGGGTACGGGTGGTTTTTTATTCGAATTTGAGACGATGATTTAGGGACTGTGATGGAGTGTTTGGTTGAGGGGAAATAGGTTGCTTAGGACTGGAAGAAGAGATTGGTGAAGAGAGGGAGGAAAACGGTGGAGAAACGGTGGAGAACCGCTCTCGCCGGTTCAGACCGGTCGAGTAGCTGAGGAAGAAGATGAGCAGTAGTCCGGGTGCAGGCGCGTGAGGCCCCACGCGCAGCACTTTGGTCGGCGCGTGAGGCGCGTGAGGCGGTTTCTGGGAAAACGGTCAACTAGGTTTTTGGTCTAGAGGTTGTAATGAGTCATTTGGAATAGGTTTCGGGTTATTCGGACGTCGATTCGAGTTAGTTCCACGAGGTTGATGGTTTAGGGTCTCGGTTCGTTACGTTTAGAACCCGGGGTTTTTGTGGGAAGTTAGGAGGACCTCGTTAATGTGTTAGTAACGTACATTGGTGACTTGTGATAGGATCGGGAATCCCCGAGGAGATCGAGGAACGTGCAGAACGTTCGGGGACGCGAGTGACGTACCCGGTAACTGTGAGTGGAACCCCTTCTCTATAACTAAGCATGCATAATTGATTTTCATTACTTGATTTATGATTTTATATGTGATTTCCTGGTTATTTGAATATGCTATAACTATTTACTTAATTGCACGTTTTTTCGAGAAAATACAGTTTCAGCACGTTTTACGAGAAAGGTTAGAATTCTGATGTCGATGCCATGATTTGGGATTTCAAACGATAAAGGGTTTTCAATGATTATAAATGGATTTAATACATGATTTGAGGATGAAGGTTTTTGGTTTAGAATCGGACTTCGGAAAGCGGAATTTGGTTTTAAAGTTGAAAAGTGGAATTCCAGATTTGGGTTCGGAATGACGGTTTTAGATGCCGGAAGGCATCAGACCAGTGATTTCGGATTTGAGTTTGGATATGGATTTCGAATGGTTTTCAAATGGTTTTGGATTGGATTTTTGGATCTGATTATTGGGTTTAAAGACCGGATATTGTGATTGACGGGGGACAGGCCCGAATGGGTTTAAAGACCCGGATTGAGTTTAAAGACTCGATATATTGATATTTCCCCCGTAGGCCTGTTGAGTTTAAAGACTCGAGTTAAAGACTCGGATTATTGAGGCCTGATTGAGTTTAAAAACTCGGAGTTTAAAGACTCGGATAGGTCCAGCAGGTTTGATCGGATAATGATGACTTGGATTTATATTTTATCGTACTGTTTTTCATGATGCCTATTTTGTGAATTATAAATGTTTTTATGATGATTATTATGTGGTTTATAGCCATTTTTAATAAATGGGTTGTGTATGCATGTTTTCAAAACGGAAGCCAAACCCTGTTTTGTTATAAAATGATTTGAAACTTTTATTCTTATGGTCCACTCACACTTTCTGATTTTAACTGCCCTCCAGGTCGTGGAGCTAGAGCGGGGGTTGACGTTGAGGCAGCGTCGGAGGCATAAAATACTCGAGAGTGACCCCGGAGTGATTTAAATTTTCCGTTGTGCGTATTTTTTTTGTGTATCGGTTTTTGCTTTCTTAGTTTGGTACTACGCTCTGTATAACTGTTGACTCTGGGATGTTGTAAATTCTCCTGCGCCTTGAAATTGTAATTGTGGTTTCTGTGAGGTTGTTTCGGTTTTATCGTTTTTGGTTGTCAGACGGGAGCAGGGTTTAGTCCCTAATCCTGGGGATTAGGGTGGGCCCTGACAAGCGGCGTAACGGTCTGTGAGTGGACTTTGCTTCGAACTTATGATTCATGCATATATATTTTTATATGTTTTCTATACGTGATTTCTATATTTGTGAATTGATATTGATGATTTACGGTTTTGCACGGATTTCGAGATAAGTACGTAATTACACGTTGACGAGCTTACGATTTATTCTGTGATTTGACCAAGGTTTTAATGATTTGATTTCGGGATTTGAATTATGATTTGATTTCAATGATTTCTAATGGATTTCATAAAAGTGATTTCGGGCTTGAGGTCCAGTTCATAAAAGTGGTTTCGACAAACGTGATTTTGGGTTTTGGAATCGGATTTCAAGATGACGATTCAAAATTCGATTTTGGAACTTGAAAGTGGATTTCCGAATTTGGGTTCAGAATGGTTATTCCGGATGCTAGCTTACGGAATGATGGTTTCAGATTCGGATTTGGAAATAGATTATGGATATGATTATGGATTTGGATTCAGAATGATGATTTCAGATTCGACTTGGAATTCGAAATGGTGATTTCGAATTCGGATTTGGACATGAATTTGGAAATGGTTTTTAAATGGTTTTGGATTGGATTTGCTGGATCTGGTTATTGGATTTAAAGACCCGGATATGATACATGACGGGGGCGGGGCCCGGATTGGATTAAATATCCGGATTGAGTTTAATGACTCGGGAGTTTAAAGACTCGGATATTATGATTTTCCCCCGTAGGCCTATTGAGTTTAAGAGACTCGGATAGATCCACAGGTTCGATGGATGGAAATGTGTTTTCAAATGTGTTTTGGGTTTTTGAAGATAACATGATGATGTTTAATAATGACGGTTTTCACTAATGGTTTTCCAGTGATTTGGGCTATGACCCAGATGAGATGGTTTTTGATGGTTTTGAGCTGAGGCTCAGGATTTAAGAAAAGGAAATGATTTCGGTTTGCATAAATGGTTTTGATTATCTCGGAAATGAACTGATTTTATATGCATGCTTTAGTTTTTAAACGGAGGGTAGAAATGTCTTTTCTTATAAACTGTTTTCAAAACTTATCCTTTATTTTTGTCCACTTACAGTCTTTTATGTTTCGATATCCTCTAGGTTTGATGCGGTGCGGGCTGTTGTTAGAGAGGCGGAGACATCACACACGCGATTCCACAGTAGATTCTGAGCACTCTGGGAAATCTGGGAGTCTTTGGACGGTTCGTTTTGGAAATCCCTGGTACGGCTTACGTGTTACTGGAGGTTGGACGTCGTTTAGCCTTCATGTCACGCGTAAGTTAGACGTGAGCATGACTTAGCCCTTAATCCCGGAGGATTGGAGGTGGGTCGTGTCAATAGTTGTGAAATACCCATGGATGAAAAATATCGTCAATATTGGCGAAATATCGCTCGATATATCGAAAATCCAGCTGGCGACACCTAAAAGGGGTGAGCAAATTAACCGAAATATCAAAGAACTTTCTTGTTTTGAGCCCACAAATCCCTTTTTGGGATCAAAACTATGAAGATGGACTATTAATTTGTGAAAATTGGACGTAAAACGAAGTAATTTGAGTTGGGTCGAAAACTCGAGTTGGAGACTAGCTGGAGGAAGAAAATGACTATTAGTTTGTTTACTTTATATATTATACGTTGCATAAACTTCCAATTAAGTTGGCTAGCCGAGTTGGTCGTGTATTTTGTTTTTTTAATTGGTTGTCTTGGGTTCGACCCTCATTGTTTAGAGCTACTGAATATTTTTATTTTTTATCCATTTTTTTTCAACTTTTCAACCAAGTTTGTCCGCATTTTTTCATCTTTTTTTTTTCCCAATTTTAAATATATTTTGGACTTATTAGTAATTCACTTCAATTTATGTTTATATTTAAAATTTTATATTATTAGTTATCGTCAAAATTATATTGTATCATATATTTATTATATCAGAATCATTTTATATATTTATTAGTCCTATAAAACTATTATGGGGTACTTAAATTTTTCTCAAAGTTTTATTAAAAATTACCAACTTTTAAACTAAATTTTCGTCATTTTTTTTATACCGTAAACGATATCGATATCGATATTTAGTGTGAGATATCCGTAAATTTGGTTAGCGATATATCCGTCGATATCGATAGTCCATCTTCATCGTTTTGATCTTAGAAAGGGATCCGTGAGATCAAACCAAGAAAATTCTTCGATATTTCGGCCAATTTCCTTCGTCCCTTTTAGGTGTCACCGATCAAATTTTCCGATATTTCGACAAAATTTCGACTAATATTTTCATCCATGGAAATACCATGAATTCTACATTCAACACAAGCATATACTTCTCAATATCAGATAAAAAAATATAGATACTTCTCAATATTCTTTTGTGAGAAAAAAAAAGTTTTTTCTTTCAAATGTTCCTTAAACTTGCTATTTAATTTCAGAATTCCCCCTCAAATTCAGTTTTATTTCAAAATACCCTTGAGCATTATCCCATTCCGTCACACTAGATTAACTGGTGTTATTTTATGCTCACAAGTCAATCAACCTTGCCATACGTCCTTCTAATCAATTATAGTAATATTAATCATCATTATTAATTATTTATAATTAAAGACAAAGAGAAAAAAGATTAAAATAATTTTAAAAAAAAAATCACCGAGTTCGAGTTCATCTTCTTCTGCAAACTGAAGTCATGGCAGCAGCCCAACAGACTCCATAGTTATTAAAGAAGGAAGGATCTTCCAAGCACCTGGTGCGGTGTAGAGATGAACTTTCAAAGCTCAGTTCCTTGTGAATAGTTTTTGTTGCATTTCGTCCATCCGTAGGCAACATCAACATCATAATTGATTTTGCTCGCACACGGACTCCATTAAAAGCTGACTTTAAGAAACAAATGAAACTCGTGACGTCTCAAATCTAGGTGAGTTGACTCAAGGTAACATTTGATATGCTAGAAACCATGGCTGGGAGTTGCTGGGCTCTACCGTGGCTTCGTTTTGGGAAGAAGATGAACTCCAACTTGCTGGTTTGATGAGCTGGTGGGCATAAAATAATATTAGTAATATTAGTATGACGGAATGAGATAACTTCGGTGATAGAATCTCTATTCAAATTTAAGGGGCATAAAAAATACGTAACAACCAAATATATGCAATAACTTCTCATTAATGACACGATCAAAGATGTATGTAATGGAATATCTAATTGGGATCCAAAATGATCGAGAGATGAAAGGCTATGATGAATCCATACCCATAAAGCAAAGGCAGATAATTGAAAAAGAAGAGAGGGAATCAAAATGTTTGTCGCTGCTCAGTGTGTGTGTCTCCAAGATGCATACGTATGTGAATATTGATAATTGAGCGGTTGCCCACTTGCAGTTACTGCTCCTGCACTTAAATTCATGCTCATTTTTGCAGTAGCAACGCCAATACCATTAAGTAGAGTTGAGGGAATCAGCACTGAGCGAGTAAGCTGATGAGTACATTTTGGTATTTTTTTTTTTCTCACGCCAAGTCACTTCAAATAAATCTTTATCAATCTCCTATTTCAGGAATTCCATCACCAACTCCAATGAACCCCTCAAATAAGATTTCCATTAACGAAATCATAAAATTTCTGTGATAAATAATGGATGGCTCACTGTTACTGTTACTGTTACTGTTACTGTTACTTTTACTAAAACCTCTAAACCATGCACGTATCACTCTCACTATTCTGCTCTGCTTCCATATATGCACACCAATTTGGCAGACACTAGACACGTGCCTCCCCTGAAACTTACCCTCCATGCCTTCCACCCATTAATGCCTTGTTTACGTCTCACACCATCTTTACCAAACTCTTCAAATGGGTTTTAATTAAGACATATATGATTCCAAACTTATTTGTTCAAAATCTTCTTTAGCATGCTAGCAATATTTTATTTAAATTTAATTCTGCTACAAGAAAATAACTTCTGACAAAATTTTGTTCTCAATCTCTCTTTCCATATCATTCATTTTTGTTTTTTAGGAAATAAGTAGATATTTAGTCTATTATTCGAATATTACCAAGGATCGGATCTAGGAATTAAAAATTGAGTGGCTAAATGCATCAATTTTTTTTTAAAAAAATTTAAGGATGTGCTAAATTCATAAAATTTTATTAAAAATTGACGAAAAACAATAAAAAAGGAAAATATTTATTCAAAATTGGAAGAAAATAATAAAATGAATCCAAATTTTATTCAAAAATTGAAGAAAATGATAAAATAGAGACAATTTTTATTCAAAAATTGAAAAAAAAATATGATCAAATGAGATCAAATTTTATTTAAAATGAACGAAAATGATAAGATGGACTTAATTTCATATAAGGAAACATGGGGAATCAAACTTGCAATCCCAACAAAGGTAGCAAGACACAGGGTCAACAGGGCTAAGTTGAGTTTTATGTTAAAGTTGGACTATGCTATATAAAAAGAGAAATATTGACCTGTGTTACAGCTTAGACTGCCTCCTCGGGCAGCTCCATCCCTGATATTACCAAGCTGACTAATTATAAATAATTATAGATAACTTGGACTAATATTTGCTCCAAAGGATGACCCAAAAACCCTTCTATTTTAAGACGATGAAAGCTACAATTGTTTTTTTTTTAATGCAGAAGTGTAAGCTACAATCAGGGTTATAATTAGTAAAAAGTTTAGTATTGGTTTGATAATAATTTGTTTTAATTTAATGGTGCAAGATTTAATATGAATGAAAATGTTGGATAATGTTGGTGGAATAAGAGATTTGGCTTGTGATATTTTGGTACAGGCAATGGACATGAATCATGAACTTTGAATTTGTATCATGGCAATTGCAATGCAGTCTGTGACTCTGTTCTGGTACGCTGACATGGTGTGTATCGTGTATGTAAAATGTATGCAAATGCGGTTTTGACCAAAAGAATTAAATGTAAGCAAATGCAGCTCCATTATTTTCATTATGACTAAATGACAAGGCCGATTACCCTCTATGGCAGCTTTCTCTCTGCACACCAAACAAACTTTCTTGAGGCCCTTTTTTGTTCTCTTCTCCTTAGCTTTGCTGTCCTATAATTTCAATATTCTTCACTTTCAGTTCCATTCTAGCCTGTCCAAACATTTAGAGGCTTAGAGTAAAAATAAAAAATTTGTCATCAATTCGTATACTTAATTATTGAAAATTTAAATTTTATAAATTAATTATATTATATTTTTATTAAGAAGTATCGTTAAAATTTTTGTTATGAGAAAACTTATAAATTAGGACAAAACCCCAAACAAAGAAAAAATAGTACATCATATCCAAAAAATTATATTTAATTTTTTTAAAACAAATCTTATACTTTTTTTGTAAAATCAGTAAGCAATTTGCAATTATATACAAACTTTTATATTCAAAACAAGAATATAATTAAATATTATTAAACTAAGAACTTTTGTAACAATAATCTTATCAATTTAGGTGAGTTTCTTGAAATTTTCTTGGAATGCGAAAAATACGTAATTAAAGATTCAAAAGGCACAAAAAAAAAAACTAAAGAGGCATAATTTTTAATTTCTAACAAAAAGTAAGAACTGACATGTCATTTGTAATGTTAGATTCGTAATTTAGACCCATAACATTGATCCTTTGATTATATGAGGGGGCTTTCCTGTCGTAAAAAACTACAACATCCATAAAGGAAAGTTGCCAAATGGAAGTGTTCAACTAGGGAAACTGTAATAGGAATTCTATTAAATTAAATTACTTATTTTTTAAGTTTGTAACTTAGAAATATCTCGGATAGGGCTTTCAGAAGGGGAGGCGAAAATGTCTAGATGTCTTCGACTGGAAAAGCAAATTGTTGAGAAATTGAGGTTAGGGTTTGAGAGTTTGAATGAGATTGCAAAAACTTAAAAATTTAGAATAATTGAGAATTTGAGATTGAATGAGATTGATATTTAACCTTGGAACATTGAATTAGAATATTAAAACACTGCGTTTTTTTCTTGGAACTTTGAAGGAGACTTTCCTTCCGTTTCTTGTTCACTTGTATCCCCCATTTAAATTATTATACAACTTACTATTTTTTTTTATATAACAAAAAAAAACTTAATTTTGGACCCTTCAATATTATCTGATTATCGGCTGATAACTTGAAATCTCCCACTATAAGACCTACATATTTTACAATAAAATTTATAATTATGAACGAGTATTTGATTATTTATTTATTTATTCCAGTGAATACAACCAGATAAAATTAAGATGAATGGATGAAACGAAATGAAATGTGTCAGGGGAAGGGGAAGGGTTGCATAAAAACAAAGGAAATTCCTTTTCTTAGTTTGCTTCCTGTGAAAGGACAGCTCAGTTTCTATAGCTTCAGGCCCCTATAATCCTTATTTCTACTCTCATATCTCATCACATATCAGTTTCGAGATATTTTAGCATTGTTTCTTAAATTTGGAAAAGGGATTTGCTGTTCAGCATAAAGACAAAGTATTCGGTGGTTTTCCGTTCAGCAGAAAGTATTCGGTGGGTTTTCCAAAACTGGAAATGGAGAACTTATTGTTGTTGGTTGCATTCAAATTCAATGGTTTTTATTTTTCAATCCATATATATCTTCTTCTTTTTTCCAGAAAATAACATTCAATAAAGATGTCATTTTATCCACTGTAAACTTCGAACTTTCTTCTTCACTTTTCAGGGTAAAAAAAAAAAAAACCTTTCTTCTTCACTTTAACAGTCAAGGACGTTCACACAACTCCCGTTTCCAACCTTACACCGCTATTTCCTTTATTTATACTTTTCACCCAAATCACATGGCCCCTATATTCTAAGTAAGCGTATTAATAGTAGCCCTCGTCATTGGGTCGGGTTGGGCTTATTAAATAATTTTTTAATTTACAGGTCGGGTCGGGCAGACTTACTTACATATATAAAAACCCTTGGGTTTTATCGGGTCAGGCTTTTATCGGGTTTTTCGGGTCGAGCCTATTAAGCCCACTTGGGTCGAGTTTACGTGGGTTTTTGCAATAAACTATTGATCAAATTTTAAAGTTACAAAAAAAATATGAATATGAAAAAATATATTAATAATGAAAAAAAAATACACAAGAGTGCACAAACGTGGTCTGGTTAAAACCTTATTTTAAAAACCCTAACAAAACTGCTCAAGACTCAAGAATACCCAACTAGAGGGAAGAATGAGAAGTGAAAGTAAGCATAAAGGGAAGAATGGGGTTGAAAGATAAGAGAGATTGTGTTGAGTGAGTGTGGATTTGTGAGATACTGATATATGAGTTTTGAACTTTGAGAGTTGGGAGAGTGATAATGTCAGGACCCGACCCTCCTCTGTAAGGTCCCGACTCATCTAGCACGATATTGTCCGCTTTGGGCCTCCTTGCCTTTGCCCTCACGGTTTTGTTTTCGGGAGCTCACGATGCAACTTCCCAGGAGGTCACCCATCATGGAATTGCACCAGCCTAAACTCGCTTAACTTTGGGGTTCCAATCCCCCCCAAAGCCACTGAGCTCCCAAAAGGCCTCATGCTAGATAGGTGTGTGCCTACACCTTTAAGGCACACCACCATCCTCTCCCAGACCATTCCCCCTCGCAGGAATGTGGGATTGTTCACCATTCCCTCCAGGACACGGGTCTTACAATGCACCCCCTTAGGGCCCAGCGTCCTCGCTGGCACACTTCCCGGTCGGGGTTTGGCTCTGATACCATTATGTCAAGAGGCATAGATCAGATAACAATATTCTTAAAAGTCGAAAAGTAACTAGTACTAATCACTAGTCTAGCATGCTGGCCATAACCTAGTACTGACCACAACCTAGTGCTCTGATACCAAGCTGACAGGACCCGCCCCGATCCTCTCTGGGACCATATGGGGACGTGCCCTGCTCCCGTCTGACACCCAATAATTCATACCAATTTTAACCTCAAAACCTCAAATGCATAAATAATCAAATTAAAGTCATACATCAAATCCGAATTAAACAGATGTCAGACAAGGGATGAAATCCAAAATTACAAGTTGCGAGCACGACTCTAACATAAACCTACGGGTACACCACCCAGCAGGGGTTCAGGTACGCAGAGGTAGATCTATGCCTCAGCCTCAGGTTCCTCCTCTACCTCAGTATCACGACCTGGAGGGGTTACCAAAAAACATTAAGGGTGAGTGGACCGAAACTCAAGTTTATAAAATCATTTGATAAGTAAAACATATAATTTTACCCCTCCGTTTTCCAAACATGCATGCAACCGAATTTAAAACCATCAATCATATAATATAAACCATAAGGCATATAATAAAACCATAAACATAATTTTAGCCACTGCACTATACACTTCAATCCCGACATCCCTGATGTCTGACGTCCCTGACGTCCAATAAGGTCACAATCACAAGGCTACGCGTGCCACTCGGGTCTCAATTCCGAGCTCAATCCCCGAACCCTGTTCGGTTACAGCATCCCCGATGCTTAGCGTCATAGACGCTGGACGTTCTGGACGTCCGTGACCACTCCGGGGTACCTCATCCGGAGGAGATAGTATCATATGGAAGGATCTATACAGTGCAGTACCAAATACATTTTATTGATATCCACATGCAAAACATATATGTATACATAGGTAAAATCCGAACCGATCGTTACGTTTCATCAGACGGTCTCATGCCCAAATACCGTGAAACGTGCCATAACCGAAATTTCAATATCATCAAAACCATTTCTTGATTCCAGCATGTGAACATATAAGTAAATCAGAAAACATTTAAGCATGCAAGGGTTTAATGAAATCGGGCCCACGCACCGTACAATCCTGCTAGGAACCGAACGTATACCCCCGTCCTGGTACAAATGTACAATCCCTGTCAATTCCAATGTATTCGTAAAGGTCAATTTAAACCCCCAACATTTAACCATGAAACCCTAGACCGAAACCGGTCCGAAAAAGCCGCCCGGACACGCTTCCCAAGGCAATAAACCTCATTTTGACCAACTTAATGATCTTCGATCGACCCGAAACCACCGCCATTGGATCCGGATCGTCGAAACCTAAAGAATGGTGGTGGTCCCATCAAAAGTAATGTTCACACGCGCCCCCACGCGCCGGTCAACGCAGGAACAGTCCCTACTGACGTCATCGCTGACGTCACTGCTGACGTCAGCATGACGTCATGCTGACGTCATCTGAAAACTGTCAGGTCTGACATGTCAGACTCTGACAGGTTCCACGTGTCAACACCCAATTGGTCCACCTCACTGATCTGTCAGGCCACATGTCAGATCTGAATGTGACACGTGTCAGCACGGCATTGGGCCACGTCACTGACATGTCAGTGACACGTGGCAGTCCCTGATTGGGCCACGTCACTGACATGTCAGTGCTGACTGTGCACTGACATGTGACACGTGTCGGCTCACGGTTGGTCCACGTCACCTGACAATCTGACAGGGTGCCACGTCATCACCTCTGTCCTCAGACGGTTGACCCGTATCTCTGCAACTCGGGTCGATCAGACCCGCGATCATGACCCGGTCACCATTTCCTTAATTCTCAATCATTTTCACTCTGGTTTGTTCCTAGATGTTCTTCTTAATCCCAGGAAGGGTTCTATGGAATCAAAATCGATAAACACAGATAGGATCGAAGGCTTACCTCGATGAACAGACCCGGTTCCCGTCGCCGTTTGCACTCCGTTCAGGCTACCTCCGGTCACACAATTGATCCCAATAGGTTCCTAACAATTCCTAGAGTTGATTAGGGTAAATAAAAACCAAAACTAAACGTTGGAATTCAAGTTACCAAATTCTGGGTTTTTGAAACCGTTTCGGGTTTTGAAACCGGCTCACCTCGCCGCCGTCTGCCGCCGTCCGCCGCCGTGCCTCAGTCCTTCCCCGTGAGTCCAGCAACACACAGACACAGAGACAGGGTGTAGTGCGCCAGTGTTGGATCAATGAGCAGTGAGTGAGGGTGTCGGGTGAGAATTATATAGAAATTGAGGGAAATGGATGGACGGCCCAGATTAGATCTCAGAAATGAGATCAAGGGCTGAGATTAGATCAGGGGTATATCAGATCAAGGGCTGTGATTAAAAAGGTGATTTAAATGGTATTTAATCCCATAGTGGATCTGATCCAATCTAGCCAATGGGTGAGTGACACTTGTCACTCACCAGGTGTCCACCAATCAGATTTTCAGAATAAAATATTCAACACGAAAACCGAGACACGAACCTCCCGATTTCACGTTTCTGACCATAACTTCCTCGTACGAAGTCCGATTTCGGCGTGCCGCCTGTCTACGGACTCAGGACGTCGAGACCTACCTAACGGTCCTTGAGTCGCGTGAAAATTAGTTGTCAAACAAAAAGTCAACATTTTCGCCCCCAACGCCTAAATTACGGTAATGCCCCTGAACTTCCGATAGCCATAACTTTTTCCCTGATCATCCGAATTGGACGTGCCACCTGTCTATGAACTTGTGACGTCCCGAACTACGTCACGGTCATAGGTAAAAGTCCATTTAATTCATCAATCAAAAAGTCAACATTTTGGCCATACCAATCACAAGGGTAAAAGCGTTAATTGATACATTAAATTACAATATTAAAATCCTCGAATTTTCGGGGTGTTACAACCTTCCCCCCTTAAGAAATTTCGTCCCGAAATTTCAAAGAAACAAATGAGGAAATTGTTCTCGCATCTGAGCCTCAGGCTCCCATGTGGCTTCTTCCACATTCTGGTTTCTCCAGAGAATCTTCACGAGAGGAATCGTCTTCCGACGTAGTACCTTGTCCTTCCGATCCAAAATCTGCACTGGTTGCTCCTCAAAGCTCAAATCCCCTCGGAGTTCGATAGGTTGATCCTCCAGTACATGGGAAACATCATGTACGTACTTCCGCAGCATCGATACGTGAAAAACATCGTGAATCCTTGAAAGTTCTGGAGGTAGTGCCAATCTGTTTGCAACCTTGCCAATCCTCTCCACGATCTCATATGGTCCGATAAAACGCGGACTCAGTTTCTCCCGTCGACCAAATCGGATAATCCCTTTCCACGGAGATAACTTCAGGAAGACAAAATCTCCCACTTCAAATTCCAAGTCTGGATCCGTCGATCGGCATAACACTTTTGGCGATCATGCGCCGCCTTTAATCTCTCCTTGATAACTCGAACAGTCTCCAGGGTTAAGTCCATCAATTCCGACCCTACCGCCGCTCGCTCCTCTATCTTCATCCAGCAGATAGGTGTCCTGCACTGTCGACCATACAGTGCCTCATAAGGTGCCATCCCGATGCTTGTCTGATAGCTGTTGTTGTAAGCGAATTCCATTAATGGCAAATGAGTATCCCATGAGTCCTGAAACTGTAGCACACAGGACCTCATCATGTCCTCCAGGGTCTGAATGGTCCGTTCAGACTGTCCATCGGTCTGTGGATGGAACGCAGTACTGAAACGTAGGGTTGTTCCCAAAGTAGCTTGTAAACTCCGCCAGAACCTGGAAGTGAAACGCGGATCACGATTGGACACGATCGATTCCGGCGTACCATGCAATCGTATGATTTCCTTCACAAACAACTGAGCCAGTCGGTTAGGTTTATAAGTTTCCTCAACTGGCAGAAAATGGGCTGACTTGGTTAGCCGATCCACAATCACCCATACTCCGTCAACTCCACTCTGAGTCCTTGGTAACTTAAAGACGAAGTCCATGGTGATGTGATCCCACTTCCACTCGGAAATCGGAAGTGGCTGCATAGCCCCATACGGTCTCTGCCGTTCCTCCTTAACCTGCTGACAGGTTAAGCATCTGCTCACGAATTCAGCAATATCCTTCTTCATTCCTGGCCACCAATAATGGTTCCGGAGGGTACGGTACATCTTTGTACCTCCCGGATGCATAGCATAGGCCGAGCTATGGGCCTCCTCAAGAATCTCGGTCCGTAACTCTGCCACTGCAGGTACACACAAACGGCCCATCTTCACCAGTGCTCCATCATCTCGGATGGTAAAATCCTGTCTCCCATCCGCATCGACCTCAATCCTGTAAATACAGAGTATCGGATCCTGAAGTTGTGCTTCGATGATCCAATCAATCAGTACAGGTCGTACATGAAAGCTGGCCAACAAAGCTCCATGCTCATCCGTACCCAAAATAACTCCCGCCTTCCGGAGTTCCACCAGCAAAGGAAGGTACACCGTCCCCAGGTGTGCAATTGATCCCGTTGATTTCCTGCTGAGTGCATCTGCCACCACATTGGCCTTACCCGGATGGTAGTCAATCGTACAGTCATAATCCTTCAGCAGCTCCAACCATCTTCGTTGTCTCATGTTAAGCTCCTTTTGAGTGAATAGGTATTTAAGACTCTGGTGGTCGGTGTATATCCGACACTTTGCGCCGAATAGATAATGTCTCCAGATTTTTAGAGCATGAACCACCGCCGCCAACTCCAAATCATAGGTAGGGTAGTTCAACTCATGAGTCTTCAGCTGCCGGGATGTGTAGGCGATAACCTTGCCAGTCTGCATCAACACGCAGCCCAAACCTTGCAGCGATGCATCACTAAAGACCACAAACTCTCCACTGTCATCCGGCAATGCAAGGACAGGTGCCGTGGTCAATCGATCTTTCAACTCTTGAAAACTCCGATCGCACTGCTCGTCCCAGATAAACTTCACTCCCTTCCGAGTCAAACGAGTCAATGGTGCAGCAATTTTGGAGAAACCCTCCACGAATCTCCGGTAGTAACCTGCTAATCCGACGAAACTCTGCACCTCGGTCACTGTTTTCGGTCTAGCCCAGTTGGTCACCGCTTCTGTTTTCTGGGGATCCACGCAAATACCATCTGTCGATATCACGTGTCCCAGAAAACCAATACTGCTCAGCCAAAACTGACACTTGCTTAGCTTGGCGTACAACTGTTCCTGTCTCAGTTTCTCCAACACCAACCGTAGATGTTCCTCATGTGCTCGGGCACTCCTCGAGTACACCAAGATATCATCGATGAACACAATCACGAACCTATCCAAGTAGGGTCGGAAGACCCGGTTCATTAGATCCATGAATGCTGCTGGAGCATTCGTCAAGCCGAACGGCATCACTAGGAACTCATAGTGTCCGTATCGGGTTCGAAAAGCAGTTTTCGGAATATCCTCCTTCGAAATCCTCAGTTGGTGATACCCAGACCGCAAATCAATTTTTGAGAAGCACTGAGCTCCCCGCAACTGGTCAAAAAGGTCATCGATCCTGGGTAGAGGATATTGGTTCCTCAGTGTCACCTTGTTGAGTTGTCGATAGTCAATGCACAAACGGAGACTCCCCTCCTTCTTCTTTACGAACAACACCGGTGCTCCCCACGGTGAAGTACTCGGTTGGACATATCCCAAATCTACCAACTCCTGCAATTGAGTCTTGAGTTCTCGTAACTCGGTCGGCGCCATCCGGTATGGTGCCTGGGATATAGGTCGGGTACCGGGGAGTAGTTCAATTGTAAACTCGATCTCCCGTGATGGCGGTAATCCAGGTAAGTCTTCCGGGAACACATCCGGAAACTCACGTACCACCGGTATCTCGTCGATACCCGGAGTATCAACCTGATCAGACACGACATGCGCCAGATAACCCTGGCATCCCTTCCGTAGAAGTTTGGTAGCAGTAAGCGAAGAAATCACTTCAGGAGGCGAACCGTCACGTTCCCCCTGGAAGATAACCTCCGGCAAACCCGGGCTTCGTAGAATCACCTGCTTGCTACAGCAATCGATGAGCGATCCGTGCTCCGATAGCCAATCCATCCCTAGGATTATATCGAAGTCGTGGATATCCAAAATAATTAAGTCTGCTGGTAAAACCACATCCTCAATTCTTACCGGGCACCTCCGAATCACCTGATTCACAAGGTACACGATGCCCATCGGGGTGCCAACACCCATTTCGCAATCTAAAGCTGATACCACACAATCAAACATACCAGCACAACTCTTCGAAATAAAAGAATGTGTAGCCCCCCGCATCCATCAATACACGTACAAGAAGGTTTAAGATATGTAGTGTACCTGTGACCACGCCTGGAGCAGTCCTCGCCTGCTGTTGGGTCATTGCAAACACTTGGGCCCTCAGCCCTCCGTTCCGTCCGCGCCCGCGCGAGCCACGTCCAGCACCACGGTCACCTCCCTGACCGCGACCTCCATTAGTGTGGGAAGCCGTGCTCTGCACCACACTAGAGCCCCCAGCGTCGTTGTTTTTGGATAACTGCGGGCAATCACAGGCATAGTGGCCCTCCTCTCCGCAAGCAAAACAAGTTACTGGCCTTGGCTTGTCAGAATGCCCACCAGAAGCACCGCTCCAAGATGAGCGTTGCCCAGAGTTGTATCCTGATCCCCTGCCCTGAGAGCCTCCGCGTCGACCTGACCAGCCACGACCCTTGAAGGATGAGGGTGCTCCCCTGTAGCCCCCTCCCTTGTTGTTCTTCTGGCCTGATGGCCCACGATGTGGGCGATCCTGACGTCGCCCCTCGCCCGAAGGCTGTCGTGTCTGGTGTGCCACCAGACTGGCCTCGACACGCACCGTAGCGTCGACCATATCTCTCAGTGAAGCATGAGTAGCAGCAGTCACACTTTCCCGGATCTCCCCTCGGAGTCCATTATTCTGAAAATCTGATTGGAGGACACCTGGTGAGTGACAAGTGTCACTCACCCATTGGCTAGATTCGATCAGATCCACTATGGGATTAAATACCATTTAAATCACCTTTTTAATCACAGCCCTTGATCTGATATACCCCTAATCTAATCTCAGCCCTTGATCTCATTGCTGAGATTTAATCTGGGCCGTCCATCCATTTCCCTCCATTTTTATATAATTCTCACACGACACCCTCACTCACTGCTCATTGATCCAACACTGGCGCACTACACCCTGTCTCTGTGTCTGTGTGTTGCTGGACTCACAGGGAAGGACTGAGGCACGGCGGCGGCGGCGGCAGACGGGGCGAGGTGAGCCGGTTTCAAAACCCGAAACGGTTTCAAAAACCCAGAATTTGGTAACTTGAATTCCAACGTTTAGTTTTGGTTTTTATTTACCCTAATCAACTCTAGGAACTGTTAGGAACTTATTGGGATCAATTGCGTGACTGGAGGTAGCCTGAACGGAGTGCAAACGGCGACGGGAACCGGGTCTGTTCATCGAGGTAAGCCTTCGATCCTATCTGTGTTTATCGATTTTGATTCCATAGAACCCTTCCTGGGATTAAGACGAACATCTAGGAACAAACCAGAGTGAAAATGATTGAGAATTAAGGAAATGGTGACCAGGTCATGATCGCGGGTCTGATCGACCCGAGTTGCAGAGATACGGGTCAACCGTCTGAGGACAGAGGTGATGACGTGGCACCCTGTCAGACTGTCAGGTGACGTGGACCAACCGTGAGCCGACACATGTCACATGTCAGTGCACAGTCAGCACTGACATGTCAGTGACGTGGCCCAATCAGGGACTGCCACATGTCACTGACATGTTAGTGACGTGGACCAGTGCCGTGATGACACGTGTCACATGTCAGATCTGACACGTGGCCTGACAGATTAGTGAGGTGGACCAATCGGGTGTTGACACGTGGCACCTGTCAGAGTCTGACATGTCAGACCTGACAGCTGTCAGATGACGTCATGCTGACGTCAGCAGTGACGTCAGCAGGGACTGTTCCTGCGTTGACCGACGCGTTTATCGGCGCGTGGGGGCGCGTGTGAATAGTACTTTTGATGGGACCACCACCATTCTTTAGGTTTCGACGATCCGGATCCAATGGCGGTGGTTTCGGGTCGATCGGAGATCATTACGTTGGTCAAAATGAGGTTTATTACCTTGGGAAGCGTGTCCGGGTGGCTTTTTCGGACCGGTTTCGGTCTAGGGTTTCATGGTTAAATGTTGGGGGTTTAAATTGACCTTTACGAATACATTGGACTTGACAGGGATTGTACATTTGTACCAGGACGAGGGTATACATTCGGTTCCTAGCAGGATTGTACGGTGCGTGGGCCCGATTTCATTAAACCCTTGCATGCTTAAATGTTTTCTGATTTACTTATATGTTCACATGCTGGAATCAAGAAATGGTTTTGATGATATTGAAATTTCGGTTATGGCACGTTTCACGGTATTTGGGCATGAGACCGTCTGATGAAACGTAACGATCGGTTCGGATTTTACCTATGTATACATATATGTTTTGCATGTGGATATCAATAAAATGTATTTGGTACTGCACTGTATAGATCCTTCCATATGATACTGTCTCCTCCGGATGAGGTACCCCGGAGTGGTCACGGACGTCCAGAACGTCCAGCGTCTATGACGCTAAGCATCGGGGATGCTGTAACCGAACAGGGTTCGGGGATTGAGCTCGGAATTGAGACCCGAGTGGCACGCGTAGCCTTGTGATTGTGACCTTATTGGACGTTAGGGACGTCAGACATCAGGGATTTCGGGATTGGAGTGTATAGTGCAGTGGCTAAAATTATGTTTATGGTTTTATTATATGCCTTATGGTTTATATTATATGATTGATGGTTTTAAATTCGATTGCATGCATGTTTGGAAAACGGAGGGGTAAAATTATATGTTTTACTTATCAAATGATTTTATAAACTTGAGTTTCGGTCCACTCACCCTTAATGTTTTTTGGTAACCCCTCCAGGTCGTGATACTGAGGTAGAGGAGGAACCTGAGGCTGAGGCATAGATCTACCTCTGCGTACCTGAACCCCTGCTGGGTGGTGTACCCGTAGGTTTATGTTAGAGTCGTGCTCGCAACTTGTAATTTTGGATTTCATCCCTTGTCTGACATCTGTTTAATTCGGATTTGATGTATGACTTTAATTTGATTATTTATGCATTTGAGGTTTTGAGGTTAAAATTGGTATGAATTATTGGGTGTCAGACGGGAGCAGGGCACGTCCCCATATGGTCCCAGAGAGGATCGGGGCGGGTCCTGTCAGATAATGCAGTTAGTGAAGATAATCGGAACGTGGAAAGGGTTAGGGTTGAGTGAAATTTATTTAAATAGGTGGACATTGGGTATTGACCATTGAGTTTTCTAAAATAAATTAGGTAGACTTGGAGTTGAGATTTGGGTTTGGGCTGAAATATTAATATTAAAAATAGGTTAGGTATTAATTCTTAAATAATAAGAATTTTATATATTCGGGTTTATGGGCTGGGCTTACCGGGTTTTATCGGCCTCGGGCCTATCGGGTTTGAACACCATAAGCTCAAGCCCAGCCCGCTAACTCTCGGGCCGGGCCGACCCACGACCCATAGCGGGTTCGGCCGGACTTTTATCCACTGGGCCTATCGGGCCTCCATAAGCCCATGGGCTTTTGGGCCAAATGGTGAGGGCTAATCAATAGTACACATATTTATGAATTCGCCCTCTTGCAATAAACATATATATATATATATATATATTTTTGGATAAGTTCCTTTCAATAGATAATTAAACAAATCTAAAAAAAAAAGACAATTAAACAAATATGAGGAAAGCGAAGTTAAACACCTAATTTATAGTCTTCTCTCCGTTAGGGTTTAGTTGGGGTTTTGCTTGCTTACAGCTGAGGATTGGACTGTTTATGTATAGTGTAGTTCTAGTAGTCGTTGCAACAGGGGTGTGGTTTAAGGTATGTTGGCTTGTTTGGAAGTGGTTCAGTATGTGGGAAGCTTCGATGGAGTCGTTGAGTGGAAAGATGGAATCGCTGCTAGCGAATTTGGTGACGAAAGAACTTGAGTTAGACGTTAGCGGCGATGAGGGGCTGACGATGGAGACGAGATTCTTGATTGTTAGTCGTATGCTGACGTAGGAAACCTATAACCATGAGGTTCTTCTGGGTACCCTAAGGTGGATTCGATTCACCCGTGCGTCTTTCTCAACAATTCCTATGGGGGATACGGGGAGGATCCTCTTCTCCCTTGAGTCTAAAGCTGATCGGCGAAAAGTGCTGCAAGGTGCACCCTGGTCCTTCGATTGTGCTTTGTTTGTTTTTTCAGAGACATATGGCTTTGTCAATCCAGAAGAGGCCTGCCTCAACATGAAAGAGTTTTGAATTCATGTTAGGCGCATTCCCTTAGTGTTTTCTTACTCCAGGGCTGGCGAAGTGGGCGGTGAACCATGTGGGTTGCTTTGTAGCAATGGATAAGGATCACAATGGGGACTATTTGGGTAGTTTCCTCAGAATTTGTGTGGCCTTAAGGGTGGGGGAGCCTCTCAAACGTTTCCTCACTTTGAGGTTACCCTCATCTGAACTAGCGAAGCAATACGAGATTGAATATGAATGTCTTTAGTTCTTTTGCTTCAGATGTGGCTGCTTAGACCATGTCATTGGTAGGTGCTCACTGCCTCGACAGAGGAGGGGGCAAAGCTATCGTACGACATTTGGAAGATAACAGCCTGTGAGGTCTGCAATATTTAAGATAAGGATGATTTTTGTGGTGCTGTTTTTGGGCTCACTCCACACTGGGTTCGAACAAGCTAGAGGTGGGGAAGTGGAAAAGGCTGGAAGTAGGGTTTACTATCAGGGGGTCATGTCTAACTGGCCCGCTGGCTTCATTCAAGGCTTACCAAATACATTTCCAGGCTCTCCAGCATTGCCAACTGAAAAGGGGATCTGGGCGTTCTCCAGGTCTAGAGCATGAAGGGGGTTTTTCAGCCATTTACCTCCGAATTTGGCTGGGGCTGTTCTAGTGATAGGTGTTACTCCCAGTCGTGTCGTTTCGGTGGGTACTAAATGAATGCTAGGATAGAATAGAGCTTGGACTAATAAGGCTATGGTTGAGTGGGGGGATGTAAGGACCCGTCCCGAATCTACGAAATTAATTAAGGTTAATGACGAATTATTGAGAATTAATTAAGTACTAAACGAGATTAGTCGAGGATTATCAGACGATTTGGGTAAAATGATGAATTTTCTCTTAGAAAGGGCAAAAAAAGTTAACTTTTGATCTGGGAGGTCAAATTCAAGAGGACTGAGGATCATTACATAGATCGAGATGATATGAGTTCGTAGACAGGCAGCATATCAAAATCAGACATCATACGAGAAAGTTACGGGTCACGAAAGTTCTAGGAACTATTCATGATTACATGAAAACCGAGACGTTTGACTTTTTAGTTTGTCCTTAGTAGGCCCAAAAGATCTGGCCTGGACTAGTAAATGAGTGATAAATGTCATTCATCCTTTGGTCCAAACCCAGACATACATGCATCCATCATTTTCCCTTTTCATTTTTCATCTTCTTTATTTCCTCCTACCCGTACCCACCCAAAACCATATCCCTATCCCCTTGCTTGAGGCCACAGGGAGACAGAGTGAGAGGGTGAGACTAAGAGACGGAGAGACAGTGGCAGGGACGGCTGAGGAAAAGGTAAACCCGAAACCCCTTTGAAATTTGAAATTTGATATTAGGTTTTAGGGCATTTGGGAACGCTTATGATGATTAGGTTGTGTTTTCTGAGTTGGGATGAGTTCGTAGGATCGAAAATGGATGGTAATGGACGCCTGAGTAGCCCTGGATGGTGGTTCAAAGGTTGGCCGTAAATGTTCGTTGGTGACAGGTGATTTCTAGACCCTTTTTGTTCATTTTGAGTCCATAGAATTGTTTCTGGGATCATTGCGAGCATTTAGGAAGAAAAATGGTTGAAAATGGTTGAGAAATGAGTGAGATCGAGTCGGGTCGGGTCGCAAGTCAAATCGACCAGTTACAGAGAATTGGGTCGACCCGGCTAGAGGTTGACGATGCTGACGTGATAGTCCACGTCATCATCTTGTCATAGCTGTTAGTCCATGTGGAAAATCAGGTGATGCCATGTGGAAAGCTGTTAGGACCAGTTAGCAGCTAACTTGTCAGGTCCCGTCAGCATGTCAGACCACGTGGACCAATCAGGTGGTGCCATGTGTCAAGGTTTCAGACCTGTCAGGCCTACATGGTAGCTGGCGTGGCAAGTCCAGTTCGCATTATCAGAACATGTGGACCAATAAGGAGGTGCCACGTGGCAAGCTATCAGACTTGTGACATGTGTTAGACCTGTCAGGCTGACGTTAGCAAATGGCGTCAGCGTTGACCGTTCACTTTTGTTGACCAAAATTTAACCTGCGCGTGAGGGCGCATGGGCAAAAATTTTGAGGTCAACCCAATCATGTTCAAAAGGTTTCGACGTTGTGAATCGAATGGTGGTGGTTTTAGGCTGATTTGAGACTATTTGATAGGTCATTTAGAGGTTTTTAGCCTCGGAAAGTGTGTTCGGGACACGTTGACCGTTCCGGGATTTGTGAGGGTCTTTGGTACAAACTTGTATAGATGGTTAGTAACTCTTGAGTATGATTTGGACAGGTCTGGACATTCCGGAGAGTATAAATTAGCCCAGGAGTTGCTTACGACGCGAGTTTCAGAGCGCACAGCACGGACTGTCTGTGAGTAGACTTTACTTTATGAAATATGATGCATGCATAAGTGTTTTATATGTCTTATGGACATGATTTGAGATGCCTTAAGTGCATATGATTTATTTTGTTGATTTGGCATTTTCGTAGATTTCTATTTTATATGATATTTGGGCTTCGGTTGAGTATTCTACATGCATAAGTTTTATATGTTTTCGATGGTTTCAAGGAGAGGCGTGAAACCGAGGATTTGATTTACAGTTTTAGAGGATTTCACAGACATGCGTGAAATCGGTATTCGGGCATGAGTCCCAGTTGGATGTTGACTTTGATTTGGATGATAGTCAAAGGGGTTTGGAAAAGTGTTTGAAATGTGAAATGCTTTTCAGATTTGGAAATATCTTTTGGGCGTATGTCCCAATTAATTTATAGTTTGACTTTGAGTATAGTGAAACGTGAGATATATTGAGTTGTGACCTAGTTATGAGATTTATGAAAGATACTTAGGGCATGAGACCTAGTTGTGGATTTGATAGGATTCGAGGAATCCTGGGTTTATGAAGTGTTGATAGACACTGTTTTCGGGCTTGTGACCTATTTGATGATATTTGGGCTTGTGACCCTATTGATAATATTTGGGCTTATGACCCTATTGATGATATTTGGGCTTATGTCCCTATTGATCATGATATGATTTTGAGTTTAAAGACTCAAATTTTATTTTAAGGCCTCCGGTTGTGAATATATTTCCCCGGAGAGCACTCTAGAGATAATGCTCGCCTCTGAGGTACAGAGGTCACGATGCGCTTGTTGTCGAGCAGCTGAGAGAGGCGGCAGCTGAGGGAGGCTCGAATCAGGAGTGCGATATATGAGATCGATCGATGTTATGTTCATAAAGATCTAGTGATTATTGGCCAGAGATGTGTTCACGACGACATACTCAGGATCAGAGCAGTCCTTGAGCTTATGGGCACATGTTGCTGGGAATTGAATCGTGACTGATGATGATCATGATATGTTCATGACCCTACTGAGGAAATGACTTTGATTGAAAAGAATTTTTCACTGTGCTTCGTTTGAAAAACAATATGATTGGCTTTTGAGAAAAGTATTTGAAATACTTGTTTTCTGATGCATGGATGTTTTTACGTGAAAGGTATAAATGTCTTCGATAAATTGTTTTAAATAAACTGTTTGTTTTTGTCCACTCACAGCTTTAATGTTTATGATACCTTTCAGGTTAATTTTGGATGCGGGCAGCAGCAGAGATCGAGACATCAAGAGATCGAGACATCACATGTCGCCACAAATCCTTGCGTACTCTGGATAATCTCGAGCGGGTTACGGTTTTATCCCCTGGCTGACACATGTTGTCAGACGAGCGTAAACACAACCCACGATAATCTAGGGGGATTGAGATGGGTCCTTTAGGGAGGCAATGGAGGGTGTTGAGGGACAAAATTTGGAGGTAGCACAAAAAGGAAATGGTCCTCACTAGGGGATAGCATGAGAAATTTGGTGTGGGGGGGGGGGGGGGGGGGGGGGGGGGGGGGGCGCTCCCTATTCAAGCTACTGCAAAAAAGACGACATTTGGACATATGGCTGGTGGTTCGAGCTCTCGTGTCTTTATTGGCAGGTCGATTGTGGGTTAATCCACGGAAGTGATAGGGTCATCCCATCACGAGCAATGAGTATCTTAAACTGGAATGTTTGTGGGCTAGGATGCCAACAAGTGATAAGTGATAAAGCTCAAACTACGCATTAAATTAAAACACGTAATTTGAATATTATGCAATTTAAACCCTTTTGTGTAGATGTAGTATTAGTAAATAGTGATCGTTCTTAGCCGGGAAAATTAGGGAATATTAATAATTTGTTAGTAAGACAGAATAATTAATACAAGAATAATGAATAAATTAATGAATGAAAGAATAGTTGAATTAATGAATTAAAGAATAAAATAATTAAAGACAAACTAAGAATTAAAATGCAAATACTCATGCTAATTAGAACTTACAAACCATATAGCAGTTTCATAGACAAAACCGATACTTTTACGTAAGTAATTTCAAATTAATAATCACATTATTTAAACTACTCCTAAAAATGGACTTCATTCAAATACAAATTTTACCAACACTCTAGCATTTTGCTCATAACAAACCAATCACGAAATCCTACCTTCATCATCTCAAATACTTGCATATATCTTTCAATATTATAAATGCATCAACCATTAATGTGCGTCAAACATTTATAATATGATTCACCTTATATTTATAATTAAATGCGCCGATAGCGATCAACATTTAATCTCTTCAATCCTAGTCTAAATGCACCGAACATCAGATAAAACATATAACATCAAATTGAAGTTTGAGCACTAAGATATATGAAGTAAAAGAAATTCAGAAAGTAAGACACATGGAGATTGCATTCATACTTACAAAAGTTTACAAAGAAAATGTCATCACGTGTATTGAATTATAAGTAAACCAAACAATAACAAGAATTTAAGTAAAGGGAATAAAGTTACACTTTCGGAACCCAAGAACAGCTTGTGATTCCGAAAGTAGTTGGAAACAATGGAATGTTATTCATAAAATTCTCTGAACAACAGAAGGAACCTTATGAAGATGGAGGATAAAACATAAGAATTCAGACTTAAATTCTAGAATTACTTCGGAAATACTCGGCCTAGAATTTTCTTAAGGAAAGTATAAATTCATATTTAAAAGAGAAGTCAAAGAAGTTAAAAAGAAAAGTTTATAAAGAAAATCTAAGAACTAAAATTAAAAGGAAATGAAACTTAAGAAATGAATCTAAAAATATAAATTAAAGATAAGGTTTAAAGGAAAACTAATTAAGAAGAAAAATTACAAGAAGTTACAAATGGTCCCCAAAAATCAATATATAAAGAGAAAAAGAAGAATTAAACATGGAACTACAAAAGAGTGAAAATGAACTAACTAAAGAGAAGAAAAGGGAAAAATGGGGACCAACATTACATGAAATGACCTCCCTATTTATAGAGGGAGTACCAAAATTCAAATAAAAAAAATAAAAAAATAAAATATAAAAATATAATGATGAAAAATGATGATTAATGATGAATTTGGGCTAACTTTAGGGGAAAGATGGCTGGCTGGAATAGTGGAGCAGTTGGAGTGGTTTGTGCAGGAGAGCAGCTCGCAGGGAGTGGCTGAAAATCAGACCATCATTTCAGCGACTGTAGCTACAGGAAGCAGGTGGGATCGGCAGGCTTTCTGAGGAACGCATGTGGAAGTTGCGCAAGACGCGTTGACAGAAACACGGGATGATCAATGCACACACGTTGGGGAGCAATGGAGGTCATCGGGAAGCGCGCGACGAGGTTATATTGAGTCGTTCAGTGGGCGCGTGTCAACGTCCTTGCAGGTTGGGATGGAGACGCGCTGGGCTTCGCTGGGAAATGGGCTTGCTTGGATTGGACCGCACGTCACTGGGCCTTGGTGTGGGTCTTGGTTTGGACTTCACAATTTGGGCTGGATTTATTTTTTCTTGGGCTGCAAATTAAATATGGATTTAGTGGTTTCCCTCAGAATTTCGTCCAGAATTTCTTCGTTATAATTCCAATCGGAACGATTCTTTCGCCAAAACGCTGCAAATTCCAAGTTTTATTTATTTCTACAAAATATCACAAAATATTTTATTTTCTCCAATTGTTTATTATTTTAATATTAAAATTCAAGTATAAATTGTATAAAATAATATAAAATAATGCTTATTTGAAGACCAATCAATAAGGGCCCTGGAGCATTTCTTCACGGACAAGCAACCAAGTATTTTTTTTCATGGAAACTAAGAAAACTGTTAAAGAGATGAATTTTGTAAAACGTGCATTGGGTATAGATGATGGTCTCCATGTGGGCAGGGAAGGATTGGGGGGAGGACTGGCTTTACTTTAGGCGCAAGGTATTCAGGTCTCTATTCGATCTTATTCTTCTACAAATATTGATGCTTTAATTAAGGGAGTGGGTAATTTCTCCTTACGATTTATGGGCTTTTGTGATAATTCAAATGTGAATTTACATAGGTGCTTTTGGGAGTTTTTGCATAAATAAAATTATGATAGTGGGAGTCTCTGGCTAGTGAGGGGTGGCTTTAATAAAATTGAGGTTTCTAGGAAGCAACTAAGAAGTAGGTCTCGACCTTTCCATCAGATGAGAGATTTCAGTGATGCTCTAAAGGATTGTGGGTTACTGACTATACCTTTTCATGCCTATAAATATACATAGAGCAACATGTGTCATAGAGATGGCTTATTAGAGGTTCGACTTGATATGACACGACCCATCCCAAGCCCCTCGGGATTACCGTGGAATGTGTCATGCTCCCGTCTGACACGAAGTGTCAGACAAGGGGTAACCTGATGCCACTGCCCAAACGGGGCTTCCAGAGTGCGTAAGGATCGATGGAGGAGGCGTGCGATGTCCCAGTCTCTGCTGCAGTCGCATCCGTGATCAACCTGAAGGGCATTAAAACCAATAAAAGCTGTGAGTGGACGAAAATGAACAAGTTTATAAACACATTCATAAAGAAATTTATGCCCTTCTTTAAAAACGTTTGCATGCATCGAAAACCAGTAACCAAAACATTTGTTCAACCAAGCCATTAGGGCCTTAGCCTAAAACCGTAACTCAAAACCAAGTGTAGGAACTCAGCCCAAAATTGTGGAATACCACATCCATAAATACAAAACCATGTGGGCCACCCCCCAAATCCATAAACATAAATCCAACCGAAAAACCATTTCATAGATTTAACAGTTTATATTTACCACGGTATAATAAGCAACGCGTGCAGGGTCTCTCCGGGTCCATATCTCACGGTATAATAAGCAACGCGTGCAGGGTCTCTCAGTATATGATGTCCCAAACGTCATATCTCACGGTATAATAAGCAACGCGTGCAGGGTCTCTCCGGGTCCATATCTCTGACATCCCAGATGTCTGATGTCCCAGACGTCTAATCATAGCAATCCTGCTCCTGAGTCACTATACGGTCCGGTAGCTCCGTACAATGAGGCAATGCACCGTGACTTCCCAGTGTCCCAGACACCTGGAGGAGACCATCACATATCCTCGTATCAAGATGGTATATGGAAAACATTTTTATCAAATCATTTCACAACATTTCAATGGGCCCTGCCCGAAATCTCCATAAACATCACAATGTCGTTTAGGGTCCCCGACCCGAAATCACATTTATGAAACATAGGGTCTCAGACCCGAAATCACATTTATAACCCAATTGGGCCTCATGCTCGATTTCGTAAATCAACTGGGCCCCTGACCCGATTTCATAAGCAACTGGGCCCCCGGCCCGATTACATAACTCAAATGGATCTCCAAGTCCGAGGTTTCCAAATCAATTGGGCCTCATGCCCGAGTTCATCTTTCTAATTTCAAAACCATTTTCTCACATTAATCATAAAATCACAAGCACGTAAAACCACAATAAAACCATCAGCCTCGATATACGTGCAATACAGAAAACATCTCGAAATACGTGCAACATATGTGAAATCAATAATCACAATCACCATCATAGACATCATGTGTATAAAACATATAAAACCATTAGGCATGCATAGAATTTATAAAACCAAAGTCCACTCACAGACCGTCCAACCATATGCCACCATAGGCCTTCCCGGGCAATACCACTATCACCGGGACTTCCAAACCTGTCCAAATTACATTAGAGGGTCACCAACCTCTTCATTAACCTCCTATTAAAGTCCCGTAATTTTCTCAAAATTTTAACTATTTTTAAACTTAATTCAAAATCTTCGGACGTCCCGAACAATATCGAAACGATGTCCGATTTCCTCGAAACAAGTGCCAAAATGTTCGTTACATTAAATGGGACAAAAGCCATGTTGGAAGTTTCCCCAAAATGCCCTCCACGCGCCCCCACGCGCCCCCACAAGCGGCTGCGCGTGAAGTCCACACGCGGTGAACAGTGTCTTCGTCTTCCTCAGTTCAGACTAGTTCAGACCGGTTCGGTCCAACCGAACCGACAGTCCCGGTTCAATGTCATAATTCGGTCAGTTCTCGTCCAATTTCAATCATTTCAAGTCCTAATGCTTTATATTGTTATTTACTATCGATCTGCATGGTTTAAACAAGCAATTTAGGTCGAGATCATACCTTCAGACCGATCATTCAAACCGGCCGAAAACCTCCGCCGTGTTCTCATGATCCCAGTCACCATTGTCCTCCGTTCCAAGTCCCAGGGGTTCCTTTCCACCTCAGAAACATCATCAACTGAACCAAAACAATCAACGGCCCTCAAATCAAACTTGCCATTTCTGAATAATAACAAACAATCTCGGGTTTCTTACTCACCTCGCCGTCGTGGGCCACCACCGTGGCCACCACCACGCTTAACTTGACCTGAGGAACTTCCTCCACCCTTCCAACTCGATCACAACCAGCCTACATCGACTTTCCAAATTTTGAATTTTAGATCCTCTGTTTTTTGCTTCGCCGCCATCGTCCCCGCGGTTCCCAGCTCATCGTCGTGTCGTCCACGAACTCTCAGTCTCTCACAGTCCTCCACACGGCCTCATGGATACAGATATGGTGGTGATGTGTGTTTGTTTCACAATGGTGAGCCGTGTGTGTGTGTTCATGGGTGGGGAAAATATATGAGAGTGAGGGAGTGAGGACTGATCAGAAATAGAAGGGAAGAGATGAGATGGACAGTGTAGATGCAATCTGGGGAGTGAGATGGACGGATGAGATCAAAAGGGCAAATAAATTATATTTTAATTATTTAATGGAGACATGATCCAAGTTTTAGGGAGTGTGGGGATGAGTGACACTTGTCACTCATCAAGGGTCCAGATTCATCGATCACTGTTCACTAATTTAATATTATTTTAATCGAAACCTCGGTTCGTTCGGTTAATCAATTTCGTTCCTGTGACCACAACTTCGTCGTCGAACCTCCGATTTCGCCGTGCCGTCTATCTATGGATTCATATCGACTTGATCTACGTAACGGTCGTTGGCCCTTGTCCATTGGACCTCCCGGGTCAAAAATCAACGTTTGGCCCCTTTTTAACCAAATTACCAAAATACCCCTCGACTTCCGAACGTCATAACTTCTTCCTCGAACGTCGGAATCGAACGTGCCACCTGTCTATGATCTCGTGACGTCTCGAACTACGTCACAGTCATCGGTCAAAGTCCATTTGACCGCCCGAACTAAAAATCAATATTTTACCCACACCCAAGGGCAAAACGGTCATTTTGTACATTTCGTCTGATTTCACTCAAATAATCCCAGATTAGTTATTCTAAACCATAATTAATTAATATTTAATCCCGATACTCGGGACGAGTCGTTACAATCTTCCCCCTTAAATAATTTCGTCATCGAAATTCCAACTATGCTTATTCCACATCCACCTCGTGGAAAACCATTCGATCTCACACCATGTGTACACTTGTACACCCACTAACTGGAACAACACTTGTCTGTACCCAGTCATTCCATCACAGTCTCACATCGTATCGACAACACTGGACCACCTCGAGTGAAACTGATCACCTGATCCGCGATGAAATCGCTTGACAATTTCACCATTAAGCTGACTCCTTTAGCTTGACATTTCCTTTCAATCGCTAATACATCCTGACGTCTGCTCCCATAGGGAGTCACCAAATCTCACTTGTCAGTCCACGCTGACACTACCAGCCAAACTGTTACCACTAAGCTCTACCACCTTGGTATAGCTCCAATCATCAACCAATCAGTGACATCACCTCGTACTACAACTCCCTCAATCAGGTGGTGTAACTGGAACACATTGATCATCAGCCCAATAGTGATCACATATCTCAACACTAGGGTTTCACTAGCCATCCATGGCTAAGAGCACCTGCTCAAACCATCGTTGAACCCAACAAGATCACTCTGGCCTAATGCGCAGTATCCAATGTCCAGTCCACGATCACAATCAATCCAATGATATCGGAACTCAGCCGATTACCAACACGTTTAACCACACACCACTAGTACATCCCATGTACCGTCACTAGGCACCACTCAGTCTATCCAGTATCGATCCTCGTACAACGTACAAAGTACGTACATCCATCTTCCCACCAGTCCACTACATGGTTCACAGTTAATCTCAATTTGATACTGGGGTTTCTCTATCCAATCACGTACTAGACAAATTGATCATTCCAACTCATCATCCATTTTGAGTCCCATGGTCACCCAACCAGCAATCCAACATCTACTTCCAAATACGTCATCCAAAATGTACCGATCTAAGAACGCTCACAAAGGCGTATCCAATCATGCCAAATGAGCATCTAATCTCCCTTACGTCTACCGAGACGCAACAACTCCGAAACTATCGGATACTCGCTCAAACGATTTCCGTACCAAACTCGATGCACTTCGAAAAGAAGCGAATCTCATCATTCACATATCCAAGACTGACCAATTAGACCATGTTGGATATCCACTCATTCACAAGTCAAATCCTCGAGTCAATTCATAACCACCTCAACTCACTCAAGTACTGTCTCATACCAGATTAACTTCGAAAAGAAGTTCAATCCGACCATTCCCATATCCAAATAGTTAAGACATGGCAATAAGCTCCTCACTTAACCTGATCAACAAGATCACAACTCAAATCCATCACCACGTCACCCGACCGGTAACTTCACGATCCTAGATCGTCACCATGCCCAATGTCCACAACATAACAATCCAGATCCACCTAGGATCCACACAAGCTCACTTAGCTAACAATCCACCTTAAATCTGATCGTAGGGTCTTACACCCTCTTGAATCCTTCGTCAAATTTCCCTTGGCGGAAAGATGACCTTGCTTTTCACCACCCAAATCCAGAATTAAACTCAACTCCTTGTGTCCAATAACCCAAAGCCAATCATGGGTCCATCAGCCAATACACGCTCAACGTACTGGTAACCACAATCAACGTCTGCCACGGGCAGGAAACAAGAAGTCACTCCCAATGACTTCAGAATACTCATCACTAATGCGGAAATGAGCACTCCTCTCGTCTCCTCAACCACAACTCTCCTCGAATCTGAAGTTCCAACCATGTTGGAAACAGACATGCTCCCAATGAGATGTCAAGTCCAACCACTGGACTTCCCAAATTCTCAACTCACTTGGACAACCACGTGTCCTTTATCAATCCATTACTCAGACCTCATGTCCGTTCATAACCGTTTACGTACATCCGGAAGGATGTCATTCGTTACTATCTTGTTCTCATATCTCAACTTTTACAGGTTCAACACTCGGTTCTCCAAGTTGTTCAAAATTAAAAATCCCCACATCTATACCACCAATGGTTTTCCTCGGCTTTTCCAATTTCAATAATTTCCTTGTACTTTCTGGGGATATAGGAAACATACAATCACACCAATCTCGGAGTTGCCAACAACTCCCTAAATCCACTAATTCTCATGACATAGGGGACGTCATCCCAAGATTCCTCATGTCTCAATCATACCTTTTTATCCACTCATCACTTGCCATCTCATCACTGTTGGGACTTATCCCAACACATCCCAATCTCCACTGGATCCCCTCCAGTCCATGACTCAACCACTACCAAATCTCAAATACCGAACATATGTCCATCATGACGGAGTCACGCCCCAACTCGTGGCTCATCGTCATAACAATCACCGACACCAGCACCAGCGCTAGTACCAACACCAACGCACTATCATCAACACTAGTATCCGCACACATGCATCCATACTAGTATCAGCACAAAAGTACCAACATCAGCACCAGCATACAAACATCCACACTAGCACACAGTGTGCAAATTTGACAACCCTGGATCTCCGCTCATACCGAGCGACGATCCCGTACCTCTACTCGTACTCCACAACTATGGGTACCACCATTCTGACAATCCACATCAGGATAATGAACGTTCCCTGAACGTCCCCTGATTCTCAACTACTACAACCATACCAAATACCCTCGATAGCCAGTCCTCTCTACATGACTGTCAACCAACAGTCATCGCTTTCGAGATCTGTATCCACACATCACACTATTATTTAGTCCAACTCAGGATTCCATATCTTATCTCAATCCGTACCCGCGGATCGAATCCCATAGTTCTGACTAGACTCGCTAGAGTCCTCCACATGGTCATCCATGACCTCAGCCGCTCTTCGCAGCACAAGCTCTCATCCACTAATCACAACTAAGGTTCACCTTTTCAATCCATCATATACTAGGGTTCCACAATCACACCCTATGGTTCCTCCGAACCCAACTGTTCTCTACAATAAAATCCACAACATGACCGACCCCGCGGTCCAAACATCGTATAGACGTCAAATCCAATCCTACCATCAACTCAACGTGGGTTCCACTACTAAGGTCATCGGTTAACCCCGACGTACCAACATCCCTCACACTAGAAATTACCACTAGGGTTCTCATTTTTAGACCATTACTCAACTGGGGTTCACATTTCCAAATCACTATTCAAATGGGGTTCCTCGAACCCAGTTGCGCCCAGCAGCACAATAATCTAATATCACATGATCGAACCAACGGTCCCACATTACCAGT
This sequence comes from Prinsepia uniflora, assembly GCA_032719365.1. Lineage (NCBI taxonomy): Eukaryota > Viridiplantae > Streptophyta > Magnoliopsida > Rosales > Rosaceae > Prinsepia > Prinsepia uniflora. The sequence continues at coordinate 18,514,357 of CM064870.1, forward strand.
TCATCACATACAACCCCACTTGGGCCGAATCACGTTAACGCACGACGTATCCGGCCAATCATACTCTATCCACTATTCAAACCCAAAAACTATCTATCAGGTTGATAACGAACTGCAGTCCAAAGAGACATCACACCCTCGACCTGTGCGCACAAAAGAGCAAACTTGCTTTGATACCACTTGACACGACCCATCCCAATCCCCCCGGGATTACCGTGGATTGTGTCATGCTCCAGTCTGACATAAAGTGTCAGACAAGGGGTAACCTGATGCCACTGCCCAAACAGGGCTTCCAGAGTGCGCAAGGATCGACGGAGGAGGCGTGTGATGTCCCAGTCTCTACTGCAGTCGCATCCGTGATCAACCTGAATGACATTAAAACCAATAAAATCTGTGAGTGGACGAAAATGAATAAGTTTATAAACACATTCATAAAGACATTTACGCCCTTCTTTTAAAACTATGCATGCATCGAAAACCAGTAACCAAAACATTTGTTCAACCAAGCCATTAGGGCCTTAGCCCAAAACCGTAACTCAAAACCAAGTGTGCGAACTCAGCCCAAAACTATGGAATACCACATCCATAAATACAAAACCATGTGGGCCACCGCCCAAATCCATAAACATAAATCCAACCGAAAAACCATTTCATAGATTCAACAGTTTATATTTACCACATTACCATCTCTGGCATCCCAGATGCCTAGCGTCCCAGACGCTTGACGTCCCAGATGTCATATCTCACGGTATAATAAGCAACCCGGGGTCTCTCTGGGTCCATATCTCTGACATCCCAGATGTCTGACGTCCCAGACGTCTAATCATAGTAATCCTGCTCCTGAGTCACTATACGGTCCGGTAGCTCCGTACAATGACCCCTCGCAGGCAATGCACCGTGACTTCCCCAGTGTTCCAGACACCTGGAGGAGACCATCACATATCCTCGTATCAAGATGGTATATGGAAAACAGTTTTATCAAATCATTTCACAACATTTCAATGGGCCCTGCCCGAAATCTCCATAAAACATCACAATGCCGTTTAGGGTCCCCGACCCGAAATCACATTTACGAAACATAGGGTCCTAGACCCGAAATCACATTTATAACCCAATTGGGCTTCATGCCCGGATTTGTAATCCACTGGGACCACTGCCCGTATTCGTTAATAAACTGGGCCTCCGGCTCGATTTCGTAAATCAACTGGGCCCCTGGCCCGATAATACAACTCAAATGGGTCTCAGCCCAATTTCGTAAACAACTGGGCCCCTGGCCCGATTTCATAAGCAACTGGGCCCCCGACCCGATTACGTAACTCAAATGGACCTCCAACTCCGAGGTTTCCAAATCAATTGGGCCTCATGCCCGAGTTCATCTTTCTAATTTCAAAACCATTTTCTCACATTAATCATAAAATCACAAGCACGTAAAACTACAATAAAACCATCAGCCCCGATATACGTGCAATACGGAAAATATCTCGAAATACGTGCAACATATGTGAAATCAATAATCACAATCACCATCGTAGACATCATGTGTATAAAACATATAAAACCATTAGGCATGCATTGAATTTATAAAACCAAAGTCCACTCACAGACCGTCCAACGATACGCCTCGATACACGTTCCATAGGCTTTCCCGGGCCATACCACTATCACCGGGACTTCCAAACCTGTCCAAATTACATTAGAGGGTCACTAACCTCTTCATTAACCTCCTATTAAAGTCCCGTAATTTTCCTAAATTTTTAACTATTTTTAAACTTGATTCAAAACCTTCGGACGTCCCGAATAATATCGAAACGATGTCCGATTTCCTCGAAACCAATGCCAAAATGTTTGTTACATTAAATGGAACAAAAGTCATGTTGGAAGTTTCCCCAAAATTCCCTCCACGCGCCCTCAAGCGCCACCGCAAGCGGCTGCGCGTGAAGTCCACGCGATGTGAACAGTGTCATCATCTTCCTCAGTTTAGACCGGTTCAGACCGATTCGGTCCAACCAAACCAGCGGTCCCGGTTCAATGTCATACTTCATTCAGTTCTCATCCAATTTCAATCATTTCAAGTCCTAAAGCTTTATATTGTTATTTACTATTGATCTACACGGTTTAAACAAGCAATTTAGGTCGAGATCATACCTTCAGACCGATCATTCAAACCAGCTGAAAACCTCCGTCTTGTCCATTTGAGTTCGGACGGTTAAATGTACTTTGGCCGATGACCGTGACGTAGTTCGGGATGTCACGAATCCGTAGACAGGTGGAACGCCCGATTCCGACATCCGAGGAGGAAGTTATGATGTTCGGAAGGTTGAGAGCACTTTCGTAATTTGGATAAAATTAGAGGGAAAAGTTGACTTTTCGTACAACCGGGTTTTGACACGTTGACCTAGGATAGTTAGGTAGATCTCGTCGTCCTGAGTTCAACGACAGGCGGCACGTGTTCATCGGAGTTAGGATGCGTGAGTTTCGGGTCTAGAAAGGTAGTGGCATTATCGTAATTTTGGTTTAAAAGAAGGGCAGTTTGGTCTTTTGTACTTTGGGCTTGGTGCAGCCGGATTTGGACAAGTGTCCATGGCAGAAAGGAGATTTTTGTGTGAGGCTTGAGGGGATGGTGACACGTGGGGCTTGGCTAGAAGGTTCTAGTGAGTGCACGGGTGTTTCAAATCGTGCAGGTGTGTGTGCCCGTGTGTGTGTTCGAAGAACAGAGAACAGAGATGAATCTTGAGAGAAAATTGAGAGGTGATCGTGAGTGTTGGTGTGTTCTGGTGAGTGAGGAGTGACCAGAGGATGAAAGAGAGCTAGGGAGAAGGTTGGGATGTGCAGTGGTTGTGTGTGTGTGAAGTGGGAGTTCACGGGAAAACCAGGAAAAACAGAGAAGATGTGAGAGCTCGTGGTGGTGGTGTGGCCGTGTACGGTTCAATTGAACTCGAAGGGAAGCTGGGGAGAACTCTGTGACCTCCAAGGAGTGCGGCGGTGAGCACGGCGGCGGTCGACGATAGGTAATTTCTTCTCCCCGTGATTTACTCTGTTTTGGCCGTGAATGTCAAACCAAAAGTGGTGAAGTCTGGGGTTGAGTCGACGGTTTTGGTGAGTTGGGTGAGGCTCTGGGAGGTCCTAGGAAGCGTCTAGTGTCGCCACCGTGACGGGGGAAGACTTGGGTGGACGGAATAGGAAACAGAGGTTGTTCGGGTTTTTGGTTTCGAGTTTGAGTCGACGACTTAGGGGCTGTGTCGTGGTATTTGAGTGAAGGGGGTAGGTTTCTTAGGACTGGACGAAGAAGCTGGTGAAGAAAGGGAGGAAAACGGAGACGGGATGGCGGTGAACCGGGAACGCCGGTTCAGACCGGTTCACGCGAGGTAGACGACGGTGAACAGTGCTCTGTGTGCAGGCGCGTGAGGCCCACGCGCAACCACTTTGGGCGGCGCGTGGGGGCGCGTGCGGCAGTGTTTGGGAAAACTGTCAACATGGTTTTTGGTTTAGGTGTTGTGACGAATCCTTTGGAATAGGTTTCGGGTTGATCGGATGTTGTTTGAGGTTAGTTCCGCGAGGGTGAAGGTTTAGGGTTCCGATTCGTTACGTTTAGGACCCGGGGATTTTTGAGGAAAATGAGGTGGACCTTAGTAGATGTGTTAGTAACGTTCTTGGGTGATGGTTGACAGGTTCGTGATTTCCCGAGGAAGCCGAAGAACGTACAGGACGTTCGGGACGCGATTGAGGGCTCGGTACTGTGAGTGGACCCTTTCTCTTAACTTGAGCATGCATAAGTTCTTTTAATTACTTGTTTTATGGTTTTATAGGTGATTTCATGATTATTGAATATGCTATGTTGGTTTTACATAATTGCACATTTTTCGAGGAAGTACGGTATTTGGCACATTTTACGAGAAAAACTTTGATTCTGGATTTTGATGTTATAGTTTCGGGATTTCAAATGATAAATTATTTTTAATGATTCTAAAGGAATTTTGGAACATGATTTTGAGGATCAAGGTTTTCGGTTTTGAAATCGGATTTCGAAAATCGAGCTTTGGTTTTAAAGTTGAAAAGTGGATTTCCGGATTTGAGTTTGGAATGACGGTTCTGGATGCCGGAAGGGCTTCGGACCAGTGATTTCGGATTCGGGTTTGGAAGTGGATTGAGAAATGGTTTTCAAATGGTTTTGATTTGATTTGCTGGATCTGGTTATTGGGTTTAAAGACCCGGATTATATTTGACGGGGGATGGGCCCAGATTGAGTTTAAAGACTAGGGAGTTTAAAGACTCGGACATATTGATATTTCCCCCGTAGGCCTATTGAGTTTAAAGACTCGGGAGTTTAAAGACTCGGATAGGTCCAGCAGGTTTGATCGGATGATGATGGCTTGGTATTTATGTTTTATGATACAGTTTTATGATGCTTATGATATGAGTTCTATAACTGTTTTTATAATGATTCAGTAAATGTTTTTATGATGATCTTTACATGATTTATAATTGTTTTTAGTAATTGGGTTATGCATGTGATTTCAGAACGGAGGGCTAAAACCCTGGTTTTGTTATGAAATGGTTTTCGGAAATTCTTTTCTTATTTATGGTCCACTCACACCTTCTGTTTTAAATTGCCCTCCAGGTCGTGGAGCTAGCGCGGGGTTTTGGCGTCGAGGCAGCGTCGGAGGCATAAAATTTTTCGAGAGTGACCCCGGAGTGCTTAAACTTTTTCGTTGTGCGTGTATCTTGTTTATCAGTTTTCTTTCCTTTGTGGTTGGTACTATGCTCTGTAAAACTTGACTTTGGGATGTTTAAAGTATCTCCTGCGTCTGATTGTGTATTTTGGTGGTTTATCGTGAGTTTACTTCGGTTTAGTGTCGGGGTGTCAGACGGGAGCAGGATTTACCTCGGTTTTCGGGGTGAAACCGGGGTGGGTCCTGACATCCGGCCTATTGATTTTTGTAGAGTAATTTATAACAATATTTACAAAGCTCTTGTAAACATGTTGAGGCATGTGATGCCAAAGGTAATTTCGGATTTCCAAAGTGCTTTTGTTCCTTCCCAGTTAATCATTGATAATATTCTAGTTGCCTTTGAGTTTATTCATGCGATTTGAAGCCGTGTTGTAGTAAGCTAAAAAAGATGATATTGAAGTTGGATATGTCTAAGGTAGATAACTGGGTGGAATGGCCTTATTTGGACGGCATGCTTCGAAAACTGGGTTTCAATGCACGTTTGGTTAGTATGCTTATGGATTGTGTTTCCACTACTAGTTATGCAGTACAGATTAGGCAGTTGGTTGTATTGTGCATTCTAGAGGTCTTGATAAGAGGATCCCAGATCTCCCTCTTTGTTTCTGATCTATGCAGAAGGCTTCTTGGCACTCTTATTTAAAGTGCAGAGTGATCAGAGGCTTCATGGGGTGGTTGTGTCCTCTGGGACCCCCTCCATTTCACATTTATTTTTTTTGCTGATGACAGCTTACTTTTCTGTAATGCATGGTTGGGGGAAAGCCAAAAGACTTTGGTGGTTTTGAAAGAATATGAGAGAGTTTCAGGACAACTTTTAATTTCGAAAATCCTGCTACTTGATCTCTAACTTGTTGGGTATTCAGATTGTGGATTGTCATGAGAAGTATCTGGGGGCTTCTTACAGTTACGAGGCGCAATAAATGGAAGATGTTTGGAAGATTCAGGGATGTCATTCATAGTAGGTTGGACACTTGGAATGCTAAACTGTTGTCTGCAGCTAGGAAAGAGGTACTAATGAAGGTGATTTCTCAAGCTCTACCTACCTATTCAATGAGTATGTTCTAGCTCCCTAAGTCACTTTGTCATGTTCCATCTATTCATTAGATGTGCTGGGACAAAATTTGTAACCCTGAAACTAAGAGTGGACTGGGGTGTAAGAATTTTGAGCTTTTTAATCATGCGACGATTGCTAACCAAGCTTTGCGGTTGTTGGAACAACCCGGTTCCTTAGAATGATAAAAGCCCGTTACTATCCAGACCGATATTTTATAGAGGGGAGATTGGAGCTGCACCTCTTTTATCTGGAAGTCTATCTTGTGGGGTCGTGAAGTTATTAAGTAGGGGAGATTAGGTGGGAGTTTTGGGGATAAATTTACTCCACTATGACAGGACCCACCCCGATTATCGCCTCGATAATCGGGAAGCATCCTGCTCCCGTCTGACAATCGAATCCAAAAGACCGGAAAACTAATCAATATTACAACACACCCATTGTCAGACCAGGGAGATTAAACGATTACAACCGACTGGACGTCAAGTCCACAGTTTCACAAAGCATAAAATTACAAAACAAGTTAAAGAAACAAATCCTACTCTGTGGACTAACTACTCCGCAACGGAAAACTTTATGCCTCCGCCTCTGCCTCGGCGCTTGCCCCCGCACTTGTACCACGACCTGGAGGGAATTTAAAACAACAAAGTGTGAATGGACCGAAACATAAGTTTTACAGGAAAAACAGTTTTTCCGAAATCGGGTCCGCCCTCCAGTTTTGTAACACGCATGCATAACCAAATATTCAAATTCTGCATATTAACCTTTGAAAACTCTTTTTCCGAAACACATGAAAAACGTTGCAAAGGATCGCCATAATTCATGTAAAATCCATTTAATAATGCCATGTTTCGGAAAACGTCATTTTGAAACGTTAATTGCACAAATCAAGTAAACTGTGAATCAATAACCACAATTATGCCGTTGGATCCATCCGAGTCTTTAAACTCAACATTAGGCCTTCCCGGGATATCAATGAGTCTTTAAACTCAAAACATGATTAATAGGCCTCGGGGGTATCACAATAATCGAGTCTTTAAACTCACGAGTCTTTAAACTCAATTTGGGTCTTTAAACCCAATTTTCGGGCCCGCCCCCGTCATCAACATACCGGGTCTTTAAACCCAAAATCAGATCCAACCATTAACCGGGTCTTTAAACCCAAAACCGTTTTTAAACACAATAAACCAAGATTCATCACAAACCGTTTTCCAACATTATTCCGAAAACATTTCTCATCATAACAGGACTTATGTCCGAATTCACATGCAAATTCCAACACATGCAATTTCCAAAAATTACTTCACAATGTGATCAAACATCATAAATCCGAAACATGCATATTCATATCCAGGTACTTCATCAAAATCATCACGCATGCAATAGCAAAAACCGTAATCTCGAAATGCGTGAAATACGATAAATATCTCGAAAAACGTGGAAACATGTAAAACCGATATATCATATCACCATCATAAAATCATAGGTAAAACCATGAGATAAATAAGCAAAATGGTCATGCATGCCCAATTTAGAAATCAAAAGGTTCACTCACGGTTTTAGGACGCGTCAATCGCGTCCCGCGCGCTCCTCTGTAGCTTCGGAAGTGTCCGGGCTTGTAAAAATGTACAAGAAGGGTTACAAACATCCTCAAATAGCTCGTAGTATTTTTTCTAATTTTCCCGGATTTTTCGGCGAAATAAACCTTAAGGTCCTAAACTTCCAAGCTCCCGAAATTATCCCGAAAGACTCCCGAACAATTCGAACTCTAAAGGTAAAATGTTAATTACACTGAAAGGATCAATTTCCATGTTGACCGTAATCGGAGATGACATCGCACTCGCCGTCACGCGCCGCCCAAAGTGGCTGCGCGTGAAGGCCACGCGCCAAGCTACAGTGTCATCGTTCCTACCCGGATAGCCTGATAAACGGGTCTGTCACCCGCGACACAACCCGACCAGTTCAAGTTCAATTCTCAAGCAATTCCTCCCGTTTTCAATCCTAACACCTTCTATACTCTATTAATTTTATGTCTGTACTAATTATTAACCTCGACTGTCCCTAAACCGTTTCAACCCAGACTTGAACAGCCGAAGGGGTCGTCACCCAGAACTCACCCAAACTAACTCCATTCTCAAATTAATTTCACCAGTAGATTAAGGGAACTTAGACGAACACAATGGCACTAACAATTTAGCTCGCCGTTACCTGGAAGTCGTCGTCCTCAGCACTGGTTTTCCCCTGAAACTGAGACTCAGGTTCCCGGCCAAACTGTCCTCCTCCTCCTTCAATTCTTGCACGGTTGTGCACGAAGTGGCCCCAGAAGTCTAACACGGCCTTTGGTTTCGATCAACAGGCTCCAGAAATTGAATGGGATTTTTCCCTCCAACTGGTTCTTCCCTGTGCAGTGACTTGGGTTCTAGGGCCAACAGTGGTCGTCCTCACCCAAAACTTGCACCAACATGATCCTTTCACTCCCAGAAGTCCTTCAATGTGTTTAGGTTTGTCTCTCAACCCGTAGAAGTCGAATTCAGAGCTTTCCCCCCAAAAACCCGAAAATGGTTCTTCACGGTTTCACTCACGGTTTCCTCTCAACTCAGCTCCTAAACTGAACCAAATGACCCAACTGAGTCCTCTCCTCACTCCTTTACTCTGTCGATCGATTCAAACGGCCAGCAACCCGTGGGAGACCAACTGAGATTTTCTGAAAATGTCTCCCACGCACACAGAAGCCATAGCCATTATTTAACCCAGCCCGTGCACTCAGTCTCTGCCCAGACACGCAGGGATGCTTCCCACAATCTCAAAATTCATAAACTAACCCCACTCACCAGTCCACTTAGCCATAAACAATTGCACGCACAAAGCTCCACGGCCGCACTCTGTTTTTCACGGTGGTGCTACAGTAACCGCCGTGAAAATGACCAAAATGCCCCTATGTGCAATAATTACCAAATTGCCCTCCAGCTTCCGTGACCCATAACTCGGTCATCCGATGTCCGTTTCAAGCGTGCCGCCTGTCGTTGTACTCAGGGCGTCGAGACGAACATAACGGTCTACGAGTCAAATGCATATCAATTGTCAAACAAAAGTCAACTTTTCCCCATAACAACGCCCAATTACGGTAATGCCCCTGAACTTCCGAACATCATAACTTTCACCCTGATCGTCCGAATCGAACGTGCCACCTGTCTATGAACTCGTGACGTCCCGAATTACATCACGGTCATCACTCCACGTCCGTTCGACCTCCCAATCAAAAAGTCAACAAATTGACCACACAAATCACAGGGGTAAAAACGTCATTTTATTCAATATCTTACAATATCACATTTTCAGAACGTCCGGGGCGTTACAATCTTCCCCCCTTAAGAAATTTCGTCCCGAAATTTCAAGGAAAGAAGTAGGGGAACTGTTCTCGCATCTGTGCCTCGGGTTCCCATGTGGCTTCCTCCACATTCTGGTTCCTCCAGAGTACCTTTACCAGAGGAACGGTCTTCCGACGTAGTACTTTATCCTTCCGATCCAAAATCTATACCGGCTGTTCCTCGAAGCTCAAGTCATCTTGAAGTTCAATGGGCTGCTCCTCCAGTACATGAGATGCGTCAAACACATATTTCCGCAACATCGACACATGAAAAACATCGTGGACCCTCGACAGCTCTGGCGGTAGTGCCAACCTGTAGGCCACCAGGCCAATCCTCTCGGTAATCTCATAAGGTCCGATATAACGTGGGCTCAACTTTCCTCGCCTGCTAAATTTCACCACACCCTTCTAAGGGGATAATTTCAGGAATACCCGATCTCCGACCGCAAACTCAAGATCTCGAATCCGATGGTCCACATAGCTCTTTTGTCTGTCTTGGGCTGCCTTGAGCCGATCCCTGATGAGTTTGACCTTCTCGGTCGTCAGTTCCACCAATTCGGATGCAGTCAGCTTCCTTTCACCCACGTCCGTCCAACACAACGGAGTTCTGCACTGCCGTCCGTACAAGGCTTCGTACGGAGCCATCCCAATGCTCGCCTGATAGCTGTTGTTGTAGGCAAATTCCATCAAGGCTAGATGTGACTCCCAAGTGTCCTGAAATTGCAAAACGCAAGCTCGCATCATATCCTCCAAAGTCTGGATGGTCCGCTCAGACTGGCCGTCAGTCTGAGGATGAAATGCAGTACTGAAACGAAGTTTCGTCCCAAATGCTTCCTGCAGACTCTGCCAAAATCGAGAAGTAAACCTCGGGTCTCGGTCAGAAACTATTGATTCCGGAGTACCGTGCAAACGGATGATCTCAACAATAAACAACTGGGCCAACTGTGTCATCCTGAAGTTCTCTCGTACTGGCAAGAAATGAGCTGATTTCGTAAGCCTGTCCACAATCACCCAAACTCCATCGTGACCCCTGGGTGTCCTAGGAAGTCCAAACACGAAATCCATCGTTAAGTGATCCCATTTCCATTCCGGGATAGGTAGGGGTTGCAAGGCTCCATAAGGTCGTTGTCTCTCAGCCTTCACTTGCTGGCAAATCAGACACCTGCTGACAAACTCGGCAATCTCCCGTTTCATTCCCGGCCACCAGTAGTGCTCTCGCAAGGTACGATACATCTTGGTCCCACCAGGATGCATCGCGTAGGCCGAACTATGAGCTTCGTCCAAGATCTCCTTCCTCAGTGCCTCAACGTCGGGTACACACAACTGTCCTTCTTTTAGCAAAGCTCCATCCTCCCTGACTGTAAAATCCAGCCGTTCACCGGCTTCCACTTCAATCCGAAGTACACATGAGACAGGATCTTGAGATTGAACCTCAACGATCCGATCGACCAGAAGTGGTCTCACATGGAAATTAGCCAGCAAGACACCTTGACCATCCAAACCCAAATCAATGCTATTCTTACGAAGTTCAACCAAAAGTGGTAAATGAACCGTCCGTAGATGTGCTACAGAATGCGTTGACTTCCGGCTTAGAGCATCAGCCACCACATTGGCTTTCCCCGGGTGGTACTCAATTGTGCAATCATAATCCTTAATTAGCTCTAGCCACCGTCGCTGCCTCACATTTAACTCGAGTGAACAAGTACTTCAGGCTTTTGTGATCCGTGAACATTCTGCAAGTCGCACCATACAGGTAATGTCTCCAAATTTTCAATGCATGCACAACAGCAGCTAATTCCAAATCGTGCGTAGGATAATTGCGCTCATGCGGTTTCAACTGGCGCGAAGCATAGGCGATCACTTTCCCATGCTGTATTAGTACACATCCCAAACCCACTAAGGATGCATCACTGTACACCTCAAATTCCCCACTGTCGTCTGGAAGGGTCAGTATAGGAGCAGATGTCAACCTTTCCTTTAGCTCCCGAAAACTACGCTCGCAATCGTCATCCCACTCAAACTTGACTCCCTTCCGCGTCAGTCGCGTCAACGGGGCAGCAATGGTAGAGAAACCCTCTACGAACCTCCTGTAGTAACCAGCCAAACCCAAGAAACTTCGGACTTCAGTGACGGTCCTCGGTTGCTCCCACTTCGCCACTGCCTCAATTTTCTGAGTATCCACATTGATCCCGTCAGTTGAGATCACATGCCCCAAGAAACTCACGCTCGTCAACCAAAACTGACATTTGCTGAGCTTCGCGTACAACTGGTTTTCCCTCATGGTACCTAGCACCATCCTTAAGTGCTCCTCGTGCGCTTCCGCACTCCTCGAGTAGACTAGGATATCGTCAATGAACACGATGACAAAATGATCCAAGTATGGCTGCAATACTCGGTTCATCAAGTCCATAAATGCTGCGGGTGCGTTGGTCAAACCAAACGGCATCACAAGGAACTCATAATGACCATAACGGGTCCTAAAAGCTGTCTTGGGTACATCCTCATCCTTAACCCGCAATTGATGATACCCAGAACGTAGATCAATTTTGGAGAAGTACTGCGCTCTCCGCAGTTGATCGAACAAATCATCGATCCGAGGCAACGGGTATTTGTTCCTGACTGTTACTTTATTCAGTTGCCTGTAATCGATGCAGAGTCTCAAACTCCCATCCTTATTCTTCACAAACAACACCGGGGCTCCCCAGGGGGATACACTCGGTCGAATAAACCCCATCTCAAGTAATTCTTGTAACTGCGCCTTCAGTTCTTTCAACTCGGCTGGCGCCATACGATACGGAGTCTGAGAGATAGGTTGCGTACCTGGAACCAGATCAACAGTGAACTCGACATCTCGATGCGGAGGCAATCCCGGTAGATCCTCCGGAAAGACATCCGGAAACTCCCGTACTATCGGTATATCCTCCACCCTCAATGGTGCACCTCGTGAATCCATCACCTGAGCTAAGTATCCCTGGCACCCTTTCCTCAACAACTTACTTGCCTTTAGGACTGATATCACTCCGACAGGAGTGGCTCGCTGAATCCCCTGAAAAGTGGTTTCCGGTAACCCCGGGCTCCGAAAGGTAACCTTCTTATCGACACATTCGATAGAAGCATGATGGAGCGTCAACCAGTCCATTCCCAAAATGACATCAAAGTCGTGCAAGTCCAAGAGTATCAAGTCTGCCATCAGACCAACATCACCTACCATTACAGGACACTCCCGCAACACTTGATTTACCACAAATACATCTCCCGTGGGTGTACTCACACCCAAGTCACAGTCCAAGGCGGACACCTCTCTACCCGCCAACAACTCACAGTCCCGTGAAATAAATGAATGAGTAGCTCCGGGATCAATTAAAGCACAAACATCATGCCCAAAGATCGTGAGTGTACCTGTCACAACACCAGGCGCTGCCCTGGCCTCCTGCTGCGTAACAGCAAAAACTCAGGCCTGTGGTCCAGCTGCCCCGGCCCCTCTGTCCATTAGCCGCTCCAGTACCACCTCCTCGAGTGCTCCCAGTCCCAGAAACTGCAGCTGTGCTCCGTCCCTGCTCTGCTCCACCCCGACCTGCGCCACCACCCTGTGGCAAGGATGGACACTCCCTCCGATAGTGGCCCCGCTCGCCACAGAAGAAACAGATAACACTGGAAGCATCTCGAACAAAACCACCACCCTGCCGTCCCGTGGAAGCAACAGAAGTCGCGCTCGCCTGCGGAGCAGTCTACGCCCTAGGCGCTCGGAATCCGGAACCCTGATGGTTACCAGGCCTGCCATAACGATCATTGCCTGCGGATGAGGCTCCATTATAACGTCCCTTCTTCGGGGCTCTCTGACCATATGATCCAGGATATGAACGCTCGCGACGTTGCCCACCACCAGAGTACTGTGGACATGTCGGGAGACTAGCCTCAACCCGCACCGCGGCATCAGACAACTCTCTGAGAGTAGCAAAAGCTCCGGCCGTCACAATGGCCCGTATCTCACCCCGTAGGCCAAGCTCAAACCTACGACATTTCTCAGCCTCAGTAGATACAAAGGTAGGAGCAAAACGAGCTAGCATCTGAAATTTCTATTCATACTCAGCTACGGACATGCTCCCCTGCTAGAGCTGCAGAAACTCGGTCTCCCTAGCATCACGGAATGAACGGGGATAATACTGATCCAGAAACCGTTCACGAAAGGTCTCCCAAGTCACTGTACGGGCATCCCAGCCCGACAACTCCAGAGTATACCACCACTCATAAGCAGATCCATCAAGTAAAAATGTGGCCAACACCACACGCTCCTCATGAGGACAGTGCATCACAGTGAAGATCCACTCAATCCGAGAAATCCAGCGGTGAGCATCCTCGAGATCCGTTCCACCACTAAACACCGTTAGCCCAAGACGCTGGGCTCGCTCGATCGAAGCGCTCTCGCATCGCCATCAGGTCGTGGAGGGGGTTCGCGTCGCGGAGGCATGGCCGGTCGTCCTTCTCTGAAAGAGGCATAAGTTAGTACAATAATCAAGGCACACCCGAGTGCCGGACACGAATCGTAAACCTAGGCTCTGATACCAATTGACAGGACCCACCCCGATTATCACCTCGATAATCGGGAAGCATCCTGCTCCCGTCTGACAATCGAATCCAAAAGACCGGAAAACTAATCAATATTACAACACACCCATTGTCTGACCAGGGAGATTAAACGATTACAACCGACTGGACGTCAAGTCCACAGTTTCACAGAGCATAAAATTACAAAACAAGTTAAAGAAACAAATCCTACTATGTGGACTAACTACTCCGCAACGGAAAACTTTATGCCTCCGCCTCTGCCTCGGCGCTTGCCCCCGCACTTGTACCACGACCTGGAGGGAATTTAAAACAACAAAGTGTGAGTGGACCGAAACATAAGTTTTACAGGAAAAACAGTTTTTCCGAAATCGGGTCCGCCCTCCAGTTTTATAACACGCATGCATAACCAAATATTCAAATTCTGCATATTAACCTTTGAAAACTCTTTTTCCGAAACACATGAAAAACGTTGCAAAGGATCGCCATAATTCATGTAAAATCCATTTAATAATGCCAGGTTTCGGAAAACGTCATTTTGAAACGTTAATTGCACAAATCAAGTAAACTGTGAATCAATAACCACAATTATGCCGTTGGATCCATCCGAGTCTTTAAACTCAACATTAGGCCTTCCCGGGATATCAACGAGTCTTTAAACTCAAAACATGATTAATAGGCCTCGGGGGGTATCACAATAATCGAGTCTTCAAACTCACGAGTCTTTAAACTCAATTTGGGTCTTTAAACCCAATTTTCGGGCTCGCCCCCGTCATCAACATACCGGGTCTTTAAACCCAAAACCAGATCCAACCATTAACCGGGTCTTTAAACCCAAAAACCGTTTTTAAACACAATAAACAAGGATTCATCACAAACCGTTTCCAACATTATTCCGAAAACATTTCTCATCATAACAGGACTTATGTCCGAATTCACATGCAAATTCCAACACATGCAATTTCCAAAAATTACTTCACAATGTGATCAAACATCATAAATCCGAAACATGCATATTCATATCCAGGTACTTCATCAAAATCATCACGCATGCTATAGCAAAAACCGTAATCTCGAAATGCGTGAAATACGATAAATATCTCGAAAAACGTGGAAACATGTAAAACCGATATATCATATCACCATCATAAAATCATAGGTAAAACCATGAGATAAATAAGCAAAATGGCCATGCATGCCCAATTTAGAAATCAAAAGGTCCACTCACGGTTTTAGGGACGCGTCAATCGCGTCCCGCGCGCTCCTCCGTAGCTTCGGAAGTGTCCGGGCCTGTAAAAATGTACAAGAAGGGTTACAAACATCCTCAAATAGCTCGTAGTATTTTTCCTAATTTTCCCGGATTTTTCAGCGAAATAAACCTAAGGTCCTAAACTTCCAAGCTCCCGAAATTATCCCGAAAGACTCCCGAACAATTCGAACTCTAAAGGTAAAATGTTAATTACACTGAAAGGATCAATTTCCATGTTGACCGTAATCGGAGATGACATCGCACGCGCCGTCACGCGCCGCCCAAAGTGGCTGCGCGTGAAGGCCACGCGCCAAGCTACAGTGTCATCGTTCCTATTCGGATAGCCTGATAAACGGGTCTGTCACCCGCGACACAACCCGACCAGTTCAAGTTCAATTCTCAAGCAATTCCTCCCGTTTTCAATCCTAACACCTTCTATACTCTATTAATTTTATGTATGTACTAATTATTAACCTCGACTGTCCCTAAACCGTTTCAACCCAGACTTGAACAGCCGAACGGGTCGTCACCCAGAACTCTCCCAAACTAACTCCATTCTCAAATTAATTTCACCAGTAGATTAAGGGAACTTAGACGAACACAATGGCACTAACAATTTAGCTCGCCGTTACCTGGAAGTTGTCGTCCTCAGCACTGGTTTTCCCCTGATACTGAGACTCAGGTTCCGGCCAAACTGTCCTCCTCCTCCTTCAATTCTTGCACGGTTGTGCACGAAGTGGCCCCAGAAGTCTAACACGGCCTTTGGTTTCGATCAACAAGCTCCATAAATTGAATGGGATTTTTCCCTCCAACTGGTTCTTCCCTGTGCAGTGACTTGGGTTCTAGGGCCAACAGTGGTCGTCCTCACCCAAAACTTGCACCAACATGATCCTTTCACTCCCAGAAGTCCTTCAATGTGTTTAGGTTTGTCTCTCAACCCGTAGAAGTCGAATTCAGAGCTTTCCCCCCAAAAACCCGAAAGTGGTTCTTCACGGTTTCACTCACGGTTTCCTCTCAACTCAGCTCCTAAACGGAACCAAATGACCCAACTGAGTCCTCTCCTCACTCCTTTACTCTGTCGATCGATTCAAACGGCCAGCAACCCATGGGAGACCAACTGAGATTTTCTGAAAATGTCTCCCACGCACACAGAAGCCATAGCCATTATTTAACCCAGCCTGTGCACTCAGTCTCTGCCCAGACACCCAGGGATGCTTCCCACAATCTCAAAATTCATAAACTAACCCCACTCACCAGTCCACTTAGCCATAAACAATTGCACGCACAAAGCTCCACGGCCGCACACTGTTTTTCACGGTGGTGCTGCAGTAACCGCCGTGAAAATGACCAAAATGCCCCTCTGTGCAATAATGACCAAATTGCCCTCCAGCTTCCGTGACCCATAACTCGGTCATCCGATGTCCGTTTCAAGCGTGCCGCCTGTTGTTGTACTCAGGGCGTCGAGACGAACATAACGGTCTTCGAGTCAAATGCATATCAATTGTCAAACAAAAGTCAACTTTTCCCCATAACAACGCTCTATTACGGTAATGCCCCTGAACTTCCGAACATCATAACTTTCACCCTGATCGTCCGAATCGAATGTGCCACCTGTCTATGAACTCGTGACGTCCCCAAACTACGTCACGGTCATCACTCCACGTCCTTTCGACCTCCCAATAAAAAAGTCAACAAATTGAACACACAAATCACAGGGGTAAAAACGTCATTTTATTCAATATTTTACAATATCACATTTTCAGAACGTCCGGGGCGTTACAATTACCTAGGAATTTCCAACCTATTGTGAATCAAGGACTTCTAGGTGATGTCATGGTGTCGACCCTCATTTATTCTGAGGGGAGGTGGAATATGGAGCTTCTAGGGACTGTTTTCTATGAGGAAGATGTTCGGGATATTTGTAGTAACACTGTAACGACCCATCCCAAATTAGCGGGATTAATTAAAGATTAAAGACGGATTAGCGAGACTTATCGGGGATTAGACGATAATTAATGGACGTTCAAGGTGAAATGACAGTTTTGTCCCTAGAATGGGCAAATCGTTGACTTTTCATTCAGACGGTCAAATGGACTTTGACCGATGACTGTGACGTAGCTTGAGACGTCACGAGTTCATAGATAGGTGGTACGCTCGATTCTGACGTACGAGGAAGAAGTTATGGCGTTCAGAAGTTCGGGGGTACTTTGGTAGTTTGGTTGAATGGGAGCAAATAGTTGACTTTTGACCCGGGAGGTCTGATAGCCAAGGGCCGAGGATTATTACGTAGATTGGGACGATACGAATCCGTAGACATGCGGCACATCTAATTCGGACGTTCGACGGAGAAGTTACGGTTCATGGAAGTTTCGGGGAACTATTTACGATGGCACATTTTACGAGGCAAAAAGTGGAATTTTGTCTTTTGTGGGCCCAGATCTTTCGCAGACCCCAGGGATAAGTGACACTTGTCACTCATCCATTCCCTCTTTTCCCACATTCATGCATATCATCTTTCATCTCTATTTCATTCCAACAACCCGAAACCATGCCCAAATCCACCACCCCAACCCTCACTTACCTTCATCCATCCCTTGTCTGTGAGACTGAGTGAGAGAGGGACTGATGTAGGTGGCCGGGGGATGAGAAACTGCCGTGTACGGCGGCGAGGACACATGAATCGTGAACCCGTGCAGGTATGGGTTGGATTGAATTTGGAATTCAAATTGAGTGATTATGGTACATTCTTTTTAATTTAGTTTTGTTTATAGGGATCGGGCAAGGTCGAGAGGACTGAAATCATGGGTAAAAACCGGCTGAACAACCCAGGCAATCGGCTGGAAAAATGGGCGATGGTTCCTCGATAAAAAGGTAGGATCTTTAGCCCGTTTCCTTTGTTTTAAATGGTTAGAATGATAGGAATTGAAATGAGGAAGAGATTAGGATTGAATAGGGTTCGAATCGGGCTGAAATAAGAGGGGAAAACGAGCTAGACCGGATAGAAAACCAGGTGGACTGGTCAGACTCGGTCTGCCGCAGGTTGCTGGTGACTGAACAGTAGGCGCGTGAGCCCACGCGTAGGGCCCTTTGGGCGGTGCGTCCGACCCCTTTTGGGGATGTGTTCAACATATGAAATCATCCTTTCGATGTAACGAACATTTTGGGACTGGTTTCGTATCGATTGGACATCGTTTCGATATAGTTCGGGTTGTCCGAAGGTTTTGGAGCGCGTTTAAAAATAGTTAAAATTTTTGGAAAATTATGGGACTTTAGTGAGGGGTTATTTAAGTAGTTAGTAACTCTCTAAATTAATTTGGATAGGTTCGGGAATCCCGAAGGCGACGATTGGCCCAGGAGAGGCTTATAGAGCGCGTATCAAGGCGCGGCTTCGGACGGTTTGTGAGTGGACCTTTCTTTCTAAATTGATGCATACATAAATGTTTTATAAGTGTTTTAATACATGTTTTGTGCTGCCATGAGTGCATTTGTTTGTGGTAGCCTAGGATTTACGTATTCGTACGTATTTCGAGATTTCCAGTTTTATACGATCTTATACGTGCTAGGTTTTCAACGAGGGTTTAATGAACGGGTTTTGAATTTGGAAATATGAACTCGGGCATGAGACCCATTTTATTTACAAACTCTCAGACTTGAAGTCCATTTTATTTGACGAGGAATCGGACTGAGGGTCCATTTGAGTTATACGATCGGGCCGAGGGCCCCGTTGGTTTACGAATTTGGGTTTGTTGCCGAGTTGGTTGTAATCTCGGGCTGGAGGCCCCTTTGACTGTAGTATCAGGCTTGAGGCCCTATTGGTTGTGAAATCGGGCTTGAGTCCCAATTCGGTTTATGAAATGAGAATTCGGGCATGAGACCCTGTTGAACTGTGGATTTAGGCCGAGGCTTGTGAAATTGATTTGAATCGGATTCGAGGAATCCTGTTGAGATGAATCGGGTATGAGACCCAGTTGAAATATGTTTTGAGAAAGAAAGAAAGTATTTGAAAATGCATATAAACCCTCCATATGATTTGATTGGTCTCCTCCAGACGTCGATCTGGAGAGTCACGATCCACATACCAGAATGGGTATCCCCATAGGGATCCCGTTCCAGGAATGGGAATTATGCGTTATGATGTGGTCCCAGACCAGATTTCGGAGAGATGATCAGACTAGGTCCGAAGATAGAGCCTCCTAGATGGAGAATTCCTAGGGGAAGACTCGGAGTGAGACCCCGAGTAGTGTGCACACTAGTATAGATATGATGAATCGTGACATATATCAGGGATGTGTTCCCTAGGGGATGTGTGCCCCGAGTTTGCATCTTCTCGGAAGTGCCGCGGATGGGTTATACGTATGTCGATATGTATGAGATTTATGGAAAGTGATTTGGGGCGAAGACCTCGTATTTGATATTTTGGAAATGGTTTGGGGCGGAGACCCCGTATTCTATGTTTTGGTATTTCACTGACGATATGGTTTCCGGCAGAGTTCCACTTGTGTTTGATTTGGGCTGAGTTCCCATATGGTTCGTTTTACGTTTTTGGGCCAAGGTCCAATGGTGTTGTAAATGGATTTATGGTTCATGACAGTTTATGGGGACCTGGCATGAACCCTTGAAAGGTTTGAGAATGTTTTCAAATGGTTTTATGAACGTTTTGATAAATGATTTTTGAATGCATGCATATGCTTTTAGTGAAGGGCATAAAGGTCTTTTATGAAATGTTTTTTTTTTTTTATAAAATGATTATTTTGTCCACTCACAATTTTTGTGGTTTTGAATGCCTTTCAGGTTGATCGCGGATGCGGGCTATAGCAGAGATCGAGACATTACACTCCTCCTACGATCCTGGCGTACTCTGGAAGCCCCGGTGAGGGCTAGAGACGGAATTTTCTCTGGTCTGACAATTCGTGTTAGACGGGATCAGGCGCGTCCCACGTTAATCCCGGGGGATTTGGGACGTGTCCTGACAATCCCCCCAGTCGGTCTAATTTTATTGATGGGTGCTATTAGTTTTACTCAAAGATTTAAGTCTATATATATCACATTGCCTACTCTATCTGCGACGATGTGAATGGGGAGCTAAATGTTGTACGGAAGGGCAGAGTGCGGGGCTATGGAAGCACTTATGGAAAATGAGGGTCCCCAACAAGTTGAAGCTATTTTGTTAGAGGGCTTGCTCTGAGATTCTTCCTACAACTCTTAACCTTTTCACCCGTAAAGTGACTTCTTTGACCCTCTGTTGTCGTTTTGGGAGACGAACTGAGGATGTGTTCCATGCACTTTGGGGTTGTAAATGAAGCTAGGGTTTCTAGACCCCTCATTTTCTGTTGATTGGATTCCCCACATCAGGTGCCTTCATTGATTTGTTTGGTTTGACTGTCTTTCACTTATCTATTATTCAATTAGAAAAATTTGTTTTTGTCTAGCTGCATGTGTGGAATTGGCGGAATAAAGTAGTACATGACTTTCAGGTTAAAAGTGTTGAGGCAATTTACGAATCTGCTACGACTGCTCATTCAGAATTTACAGGGCTACAAAGGGTCTCGTTAGGGGCTCCTCTGGTACGCAAGCCTGAGTGGACTAAGTCTTCGACTTGGGTGGTAAAACTTGATTGTGATGATGCGGTTTGTAAGGAGTCTATTTGGCGTGGGGGATGGGGAGGGGGGGGGGGGGGGTTGTGGGATTCATATGTGTAAGACCCGTGTCCTGGATGGAACGGTGAACGATCCCACATTCCTGCGAGGGGGAATGGTCTGGGAAGGGAATGGTGGTGTGCCTTAAAGGTGTAGGCACATACCTATTTAACACTAGACCTTTTGGGAGCTCAAGTGGCTTTGGGGGGGATTGGAACCCCAAGGTTAAGCGAGTTGAGGCTGGTGCAATTCCATGATGGGTGACCCCCAGGGAAGTTGCACCATGAGCTCCTGAAAAACAAAACCATGAGGGCGAGGCCCAAAGCGGACAATATGGTGCTAAATGAGCCGGGTCCTGACCGAGAAGGGTTGGGTCCTGACAATTTGGTATCAGAGCCAGACCCTGACCGGGAAGTGTGCCAGCGAGGACGCTGGGCCCAAGGGGGGTGGATTGTAAGACCCGTGTCCTGGAGGGAACGATGAACGATCCCACATTCCTGCGAGGGGGAATGGTCTGGGAAGGGAATGGTGGTGTGCCTTAAAGGTGTAGGCACATACCTATCTAGCACTAGGCCTTTTGGGAGCTCAAGTGGCTTTGGGGGGGGGGGGGGGGGATTGGAACCCCAAGGTTAAGCGAGTTGAGGCTGGTGCAATTCCATGATGGGTGACATCCTGGGAAGTTGCACCACGAGCTCCCGAAAACAAAACCGTAAGGGCGAGGCTCAAAGCGGACAATATGGTGCTAGATGAGCCGGGTCCTGACCGAGAAGGGTTGGGTCCTGACAATATGGTACTGTGCTAGCTGGGTACTCATGGCGGGGGTCACCTGATGGATCTGTAGTTGTCATGGAAATTAGGGCAATTCAGCGTGAGCTCCTCCAACTACAGTGGATGGGTGTTCGTGATGTGATGATTGAGACATATTATATGGAAGCAGTTAGTATTATCAAATCAACACAGCATTTGTGGACATCAGGTGGTTTAGTAGCTTATGAGGTGATGGCTTTGATGGAGGCAATTTGGAACCCTTTGGAGTACCTTGTTTGTGTGCCTGGTACGAAAAATTTTGTGACACATAGCCTGTCTCAAGAGGGCCCGCGCACTCAAAAGATAATTGGATGAGGCCCTATGTTCTCGTCATGGTTGACATCACTTTTAGAGAAAAACAGTGAGGGATAATTGTTTTTTGAGTTTGTTCTTTTTTCATTGGGGATGGGGAGGGGGATAGGTACTCATTTTTCCTCATCGAATTTATTCCGAACTAGTTGCATTTTATGAAGAGGGATTTAACGAGGCATGAGACACCGCCTATTGTACACCAAATAATTATGCTTACTTTTTTCTTCTCTATTTAATGAAGCTATTTTTCAATAAAAAAACACCTAATTTATAGAATTGGATTAAAATTTTCAATGGCTACGAATCATATGCGATGCTTTGTTTCCATTCCTTTAATCAAGTGGTGAAAAGTAAAAGGAACCATTGTAAAAGCAAGTAAATTATTGTAACAACCCAAACATTAAATTATTGTAAATTTCAATTAATTAATGCAAAATGACCATTTTGCCCTTAGTGGGGGAAAAGTTAAATTTTGGATAGGGATTGTTCTTGGACTTTGACCTATGACCGTGACGTAGATCGGGACGTCACGAGTCAGTAGACAGGCGACACGTCAAAATCGGACGTCGGACGAAGTAGTTATGGTCACGGGATTAAAATCGGTTAATTTTACGTCTCGGGATTCAAATTAATTAATGCCTAATTCTGATTGGTTGGAGATTTAATGTGGGCCCTTGGATGAGTGACAAGTTTCACTCATCCCATTGGTGACTTTTTCCTAATTAGTGGATCTTGGTCTGATTGGCCAATTTTTATTATTTAATTCACACTTCCTCACAACTCTCACCGTGCATCAATTATCATCTTCTTCATCATTTTCATTTCCTCTAACTCGTGAGAAACCAAAAAGAACCCACATAACCATACCTTCATTCATATGCATTTTAAGATCGTGAGAGTATGAATGAGAGAGTATGAGGCCAGAGGGACAAGGACGCCGCGACAGTGACAGGCTGAGCACGGCGAGGGTAAAACCCGTGACCCCTTTGACCTCAAAAATGGAACTTGGGATTTAGACGAGTGTTGACAACTTTGAGGGACCCTATTATGTTCTAGGGAACGAGACGAGTGCAGGGGACTTGATTTCGAGGGAAGTGGTGACTGTTCAAGGATCGAAGGTACAAATCTAGTCCATTTTTCTTAGTTTTAATCACATAGAACTCTTGCTCGGGATTAGAAAATCGTATAGGAAGAAACTAGGCCTAAAATGATCAAGAAATGGCCAAATGGTGGCCTGGTCAGAATGCGGGTCTACGCGACCCGGTTGCAGGTCCACGAGTCAACCCGTCGAGAAGTAGGAGATGATGCTGATGTCATCATGTCAAATTGTCACACACGTGGGCCAGTAGGGACGGGACACATGCCACATGTCAGTGCTGACTATGCGCTGACATGTTAGTGACGTGGCCCAATCAGGGGCTACCACGTGTCATTGTTATGTCAGTGACGTGGACCAACCAGCAGCTAACACGTGGCACTGTCAGAGTCTGACATGTGTCAGATGTGACAGCTGTCAGATGACATCAGCCGTGACCTCATGCTGACATCAGCAGTGACCTCATGCTGACATCAGCAGTGACGTCATATTGACATTAGCACTGTTAACCAGCGTTGACTTTCCCTTTGACTAGCTAGTGGGGGCACGTGAGGGGTGAATATCGAGGTGGGACCGGCGTTTCGACGATACGAATCCAAAAGTGGTGGTTTTGTGCTGATCAGAGATCGTTAGGTTGGTCAAAATTAGGTTTAATGCCTCAAGAAGCATGTTCGAGCGGCTTCTTCGAGCCGGTACTGTTCTAGGGTCTTATGTTTAAACTTGTAGGACCCATTAGTGACCTTTGGATGTGTTTGGATAGGTTTAGGCAGTTTTTTGAGTAGCGATGACTGTGTATGAGTGGGGTTTTGATTTTGAAATGATTGCATGCATAACTATTTTCACTGTTTTACTTTACGATTGAGATTGGATGCTTCTTGGTACTATATGATGATGCTTTATACGTATTATGATGTTTTGGGCATGAGACTCGTCTGAATATATATGACTCTGTTTTTGAAGTCAAATAGGGATTTCTGTGGAATTAAATAGTATTGCACTGTGTATACCTACCTTATGATTACTGTCTCCTCCAGACGTCTTGTAGTATCCTAGAGTAGTCACGGGCACTACCTGAGAGGGGTTGACCCGAGGGGTAGTTCACGATCAGGAGTGCAGTTATGGATGGTACCCCCAGGGAGGGACATTGATCTGTGGGTCATTGACCTAGGTGGACCCTAGGGAGACTTGAGATTGAGACCCCGAGTGGCACACGTAGCCTTAGGACCATGACATTATTAGGCATCGGGGAGGTCAGGCATCGGGGATGTCAGACATCAGGGATGTCGAAGTTGGGGTTTACAGTGCACTATTATTATGATGATTGTTTTCCCTATTCAGTTATATATGATTATATGATTTTACGATACTTTTACGATTATCTATGTGTTTGACTCAATGCATGCAAGTTTAAAAACGGAAGGGTAAAACCTTATGATTATTATATTATTAAACTGATTTTGGAACACATTGTTTATTTTTGGCCCACTCACTCTTTATTGTTTTATTCACCCCTCCAGGCCATACAAATGAGGTAGAAGAGGAGGACCCGGAGTTCGAGGCATAGATTTCGTTGTTGCGCACATGTACACCCTGTTGGGTAGATTGAGCATCGTTTTGTAACCTGACATTGTGCTCATATTTTGTATTTGTACTATCCTTAGTCCGACAATGTTAAACTCTAAACTCATATGTTTGACTTTATTTATTTTAATTCGAAAAACTTTATGCCCGTTAAGGGTAATTTTGGTATTTTAGAGTTATTGTTAAACAGAAGCAGAGCACATCCCCATGTGATTCTAGGGGAATCAGGGTGGGTCTTGTCATTATCGTTTAATATCAAATAATATAGAATAATTATGGGCATATGAATATATATTTTTACATTCATAATTATATTTTAATTATAATTTAAGAAGAGTAAAACTAAGCCATATAATAACCTAGCAAATAGGTATTACAACGATTAAACTTCACATATATGTGAGTTGAACTTGAGATACCTCACTTACAAAGTTACAAGGGAGTAGGCTTGAATACCACTCGATTGTAATATTAGTTGAGTCTATGTGAGTTAAGCTAGCTTTTTGAAAAAAAAGAAAAAAAAATCGTTGAACAAACTCATAACAATATGTCAAATAATGTAAATTCAATTTACAAAGTGGCCTCATGAAAATTTTATTGTTGTAGATGGACTAATTAAGGTGTAAAATGCAATGAAAACTCAAACTAGAGCACTATAAGCAGACAAAAAAGTTGTCCCATAACAAATAAGAAATAATATATTTTAAAAAAATTATGTATATATATATATATTCAGTAATTACGCATAAATTATATCGAGTTCAATTAGATGACCAAGGTAATGTGCTATTTTTTTCTTCTTCTATAAAATGAGCACTCTTACTATATTCAAATAGTTTGATCCGCTGTGTGTTCAAAAAAATGATACGAGAGATAATGAAAGAACTAGAAAATAAGGTGGTACTAAATTCGTTATCATCAACAATCTAATTTCGCCCATACATAGTGCTAATAAAGGAGCTAACGAAACAATTCATATTCAATCACAAATTGAATAACAAAAAGAGATGCGCACAAAAACAGAGCCCCTATTTCCCTCCCCAGTGGATATTTGAAAAATGAAAAAAGTTGGCAAAAAGAGACAAAAGCCGGATTCTCTGAAGTAGGGCAAAATACGGCATCACTCATTAGGGATCTATGTGCTTGTACAAGTAGAAAGTTTGGGGTACATCTCAGAATAAGATCAAATTTTGGGTCCACAGTTTTGAGAAAGATGGGGGGCTTTTCTGCAATCAAAACAGACTTGCCGTACCTCCAGAAGAAGTCACGTGATCCGCGTGCCGCTCTCTGAACCATTTAATAACAACTTTGATTTGGTGTTCATCAGTTCATGGCGTCCTTGCCAAACACTCAACTTTTCACTCCCTCCTCCCTTTCTGAGTGTTTGAAGAAAAAAAGTTATGGAGCTTAACCTTCCCAATGTTCGTACATTGAGCCATTAGCTCTCCACTACCTTCATTTCTCTGAAACCAAGTTTTGAAAACCCTCTGTTTCCATGGCGTTGAAAAAGCCTCTGCTTTTCATTCTTTTAGCGTTTCAGTCCTTCCTCACCAACGCCATTGCAGACCGAAATGAACAAAACCCAGAAAGAAAATCCCTCCTCTCTTTCAAAAGCGCCATTGAAAACCCTGAAGTTTTATCTTCATGGAAGCCAACCACCCCCCACTGCAATTGGGTCGGCGTCTCTTGCCGATTCGGCCGAGTCACCTGGCTCACCCTCCCAACTATGTCCCTCAAAGGTCCACTCCCTAACTCCCTCTTCTTTCTCCCTAACCTCAATGTCCTTGACCTCTCTTCCAATCTGCTCTATGGTAAAATCCCACCTCAGATTCTCAACCTCAAACGCTTGAACCAGCTCTGTTTGGGTGGCAACCAGCTTTCTGGTGAAATTCCGACTCAACTCGGTGAATTAACTCGGCTGCAAACCCTGAAACTTGGACCAAATTTTTTCACCGGAAAAATACCACCGGAGATCGGAAATTTGGCTCAGCTTCAGACTTTGGACCTCGCCGGCAATGGTCTCGGCGGGAAGGTTCCGACCCAAATTGGGAACTTGTCCCGGCTTCAGTTCTTGGACCTTGGCAACAATCTTCTATCAGGTTCCCTTCCATTAGCCTTATTTTCAAAGCTTCTATCTTTAGCTTCCTTGGACATTTCAAACAATTCCTTCACTGGTGCTATTCCACCTGAAATTGGTAGCTTGAAAAATCTGACTGAGCTCTACATTGGGGCTAACCATTTTTCTGGTCTATTGCCCCGTGAAATTGGTGAACTTTCGCGCCTCGAGACCTTTTATTCTCCTTCATGTTCTATAACTGGTCCACTGCCTGAAGAGTTGTGTAAGTTGGAATCTTTGAGTAAACTTGACCTTTCATACAACCCTTTGAGATGTTCGATCCCAAAAGCCATTGGGAAGTTGGAGAAATTGAGTATATTGAATTTGGTCTATTCTGAGCTTAATGGGTCTGTTCCTGCTGAGTTGGGTAACTGTAGGAATTTGAAAACTTTGATGCTTTCCTTCAATTCGCTTTCTGGGTCGTTACCAGAAGAGCTTTCTGAGCTTCGAGTTTTTGCCTTTTCTGCTGAAAAGAACCAGCTTTCTGGACCATTGCCTTCTTGGTTCGGAAAGTTGAACCAAGTCGAATCAATTTTGCTTTCGAGCAATTTGTTTTCCGGGAAAATCCCACCTGAGATTGGGAATTGCTCTATGCTACAGTACCTCAGTTTGAGCAACAACTTGTTGACGGGTCCAATTCCGGAAGAGCTCTGTAATGTGGCTTCAATCATGGAGATTGATCTAGACAGTAATTTTCTTTCGGGGACGATTGAGAGCACGTTTATGAAGTGTAGGAACCTTACTCAGTTGGTTTTGGTAAATAATCAGATTGCTGGCTCAATCCCTGGTTACCTTTCAGAGCTTCCATTAATGGTGCTTGACCTTGATTCCAACAATTTCACTGGTGAAATACCTACTAGTCTTTGGAGTTCGATCAATTTGTTGGAATTCTCAGCTGCCAATAATGATCTGAGAGGTTCTTTGCCAAAGGAGATTGGTAGAGCTTCATTGCAAAGGCTTGTTCTTAGTAACAATCAGTTGACAGGAAAAATTCCTAAGGAGATTGGGAATCTCAGTACCCTCTCTGTTCTTAACTTGAATGCTAATCTTTTTGAAGGAAACATTCCAGCGGAGCTAGGTCAGTGCATCGGGCTTACTACATTGGACCTGGGAAACAACCAGCTCAGTGGCTCTATCCCAGTTGAGCTTGGAGACCTGTCTCAATTGCAATGCCTGGTACTTTCTCACAACATTTTATCCGGGTCAATTCCTTCAAAGCCATCTTTGTATTTTCGACAAGTTAATATTCCGGATTTGAGCTTTGTTCAACATGTTGGAGTCTTTGATTTGTCATACAATAGATTGTCCGGCGCCATACCTGAAGATTTGGGTGAGTGTGTGGTTCTGGTGGATCTGTTGATCAACAACAACATGCTTTCAGGACGAATTCCAAAGTCCCTTTCTCGCTTAGCAAATCTTACAACCATGGATTTGTCGGGGAATATGCTCGGCGGTTCCATTCCTCCGGAAATTGGTGATTCCCCAAAGCTTCAAGGCTTGTATCTTGGAAACAACCAACTTATAAGCACCATTCCTGGGAGCTTGGGCGGTTTGGGAAGCTTGGTGAAGCTTAATCTGACTGGTAACAAGTTATCCGGTGCCGTGCCTATGAGCTTTGGGAACTTGAAAGGGCTAACCCACTTGGATTTAAGCTCAAATAAGCTGGATGGTGAGCTTCCTGCATCTCTTTCAAGCATGCAGAATCTTGTGGGGTTGTTTGTTCAGCAAAACAGGCTTTCTGGTTCAATTGGTGGGCTATTCTCATATACCATGGCTTGGAGGATTGAAAACATGAACTTGAGCAATAACTTTTTCGATGGGGAGCTGCCAGTATCTTTGGGCAATCTTTCATACTTGACATATTTTGATCTTCATGGCAATTTTTTTAGAGGAGAGATCCCTCCAGACCTGGGGAATCTGATGCAACTTGAGTATTTTGATATTTCAAGTAACAAGCTCTCTGGACAGATTCCAGTGAAAATATGCGGTCTCATCAATATGTTTTACATAAATTTGGCAGAAAACCAGTTGGAAGGGCTGATTCCCACGAGTGGAATATGCCGGAACCTATCACAAACTTCTCTTGCTGGCAACACGAAGTTGTGTGGGGAAGTTATGAATTCGGATTGCCATAACGAAAACTTTGACAAATCAGCATTTTTGAATGCCGGGGGAGTTGCAGCTATTGTAGTTGGAAGTGCTCTGATTGTTATCATTGTAGCTTGTGCTCTAATAAGATGGATTACAAGAAGTAGCAGAGGTCATGGTCCTGAAGAAACTGATGAGAGCAAGTTAAGCAGTTTCATAGATCACAATCTCTATTTCCTCAGTGGCAGCAGATCAAAGGAGCCTCTAAGCATCAATGTGGCCATGTTTCAGCAGCCACTTCTGAAGCTGACCTTGGTTGATATACTAGAAGCCACCAACAATTTCTGCAAGACAAACATAATTGGAGATGGAGGCTTTGGAACTGTGTACAAGGCCACTTTGTCCAATGGGAAAACAGTCGCTGTCAAGAAGCTGAGTGAGTATAAAACTCAGGGTCAAAGAGAATTCATTGCCGAAATGGAAACCCTAGGTAAGGTAAACCACCAGAATCTTGTTCCATTGCTTGGTTATTGCTCTCTTGGAGACGAAAAGCTCCTTGTTTATGAGTATATGGTGAACGGAAGCCTAGACCTTTGGCTGAGAAATCGGAGTGGAGGCCTTGAAGTCCTTCATTGGAACAGACGCTTTAAAATTGCACTGGGTGCAGCTCGTGGCCTGGCATTTCTTCACCATGGCTGTATCCCTCACATCATTCATAGGGACATTAAAGCCAGCAATATCTTACTCAACGAAGACTTTGAGCCGAAGGTTGCGGATTTCGGACTAGCAAGATTGATCAGTGCCTGTGAGACGCATATTTCGACTGATATTGCAGGGACATTTGGCTACATTCCACCGGAGTATGGTCAAAGTGGGAGGTCCACTACAAAAGGAGATGTGTATAGCTTTGGTGTGATATTGCTTGAATTGGTGACAGGGAAGGAGCCAACAGGACCCGAATTCAAAGACTTGGAAGGCGGGAATTTGGTGGGTTGGGTATTTCAAATGATGAAAAAGGAGCAAGCTGCTGATGTTCTTGATCCCTTAGTGCTGGATGCAGATTCGAAGCACACCATGCTTCAGATACTCAAGTTGGCTTGTGTTTGCCTTTCTGATATCCCTGCTCACAGGCCTACTATGCTTCAAGTGTTGAAGTTTCTTAAAGGGATCAATGATGAATAAAAAGGTAGATTTTCTTTTATTTCCAAAAGGCTGATTAACGAGTTTGTAAAGTGGCACTGGCATTAGCCTAATCTAATCATTATCTTAAGTTTGATTTCTTTATCCTTTTGTGTGTCTGCTGGTGCATTGAGCTTATAGTGGACTCTATTAAAGGTTTCATGGTTCTTGACCTAATCGCAACCATTTTCATTCGCATGTTTGAAGTTTTTAAATTATACAGATCGAGCAGGTCACACTTAGAAGTTGAAACTTTATTATGGTCATGACTGAAATGGCAAAGCAGTCAAAGAGAGCCAGCCTATTCTCTCAAATGGGAGCTAGAGTTTAAGGACGGCAAGCAAGGAGGAAAATGAGTGTAAATGTGTAATTTCCCAACACTGAGTCACTGACAGCCGCACAAATCCTTCTTTACCAATTCCATCATGATCACAAGACTTTGAATATCTCCTTGGTAGAAGTAAGAAGTCTTTGAATCCTCCTCATAAGAAAGAGATTCTGAAATTCCGCCTATAAAAATGAGTTTTTTTTTTCGAAATTTTTTATTTGGTTAAAAGGAGAAAAGGAGATTATGTCGTCATATTTTTTTTTTTTAACTGACGTTGTCATATATGTTAGTGAATATTAAGACAAACTTTTTTTTTTTTGAAGGAATAAGAAAGAATTGAATACAAAAGTATATGATACTTCATTTATTGTTGCGAATGATACTACAATGCATGTGCCACATCAACACAATTCCACCTTATGGAACATAGATGAGATCAAACTAACCAACTATTGATGACCACCTAGATTTCAAGATTAGTTACCAAGCTTCATTATTCACTTTTCACAGTTTTCACTTTTTTAGTCTCATAAGGTTGTTACCGCACTCCGGCATTCCGATCAGAATCCATCTGGGTACCATGCAAAGCACCAAAACACAATATGAAAGGAAGTGATTAAAAAGACAGTATGAAAAAAAAAAAACCAAAAAAACTGCCATTTGTAAAAGCAAACTAATAATATTAGAAAGTCAAAGAACCTTCTTCAACCAGAGATCTTAAAAGGTTCATGACGCACGTGGACCCATTTTAACCACGTGCCCCAATCCTTCTGCTCTCCGTCTAATAATAATCTACCGTAAATTCCAACTAATCAATTACACACCCTCTGATTAGCCCTGTGGCACTGCTTCATCCATAGCGTGTCCTTATGATTTACATCCGACGACTCTGATTTAGTATCTTTACAACTCGGTTGCCGAAGCCGTAAGTCGGTCTCGTCCTCCTCTACGCCGTGGCCGACGATCTCTCTCGATCGCTTGGCTCCAATCGTCACACCGAAAATTTTCGGGCTCGGTGCCTCATGTACCTCATCCTTCTCCCCCTTGACGAAAAACCGTTTTTCAGGCATCCAATCGAGCGGTTTTACTTCCGTAAAGCCACTCTCCGATTGAGAGTAGGCGTAATTCGAGACCATGGTGAAGATGTTGTTGCAGAGAGTCTTGACCTCCGCGAGTTCCTTGATGAGCTGCATATTCTCCTTCCTCAGCCTCTCGTTCTCGTCGATGAGGTCCAACGGAGCTCTGTTCGGAGACGAGCTCGACGAAATCACCTGCTCTTCCCCGGAGTTCGTAGGAGAGACGATTGGTTTCACAATCGGCGCAAACGCAACTGTCGGCGAAACCGCCACTGTCGGCGAAACCGCCACTGTCGGCGAAACCGCCACCGAAGGCGCCGGAGGCGTGATTCTCCGGCGTTGAATTTCGCAGAGGAGCCGTTTCTCCCCTCTCCGGAAACAATCGTTAGCGAATTCCCATCGATCAGGAACCACCTTTCTAAATTTCTAAAATTCCAGAAAATAAAATATGAATAATTTTACATATTCGAAAAAATTGAAGAAATAAAAGCTAAGAGGCTTACGTAGGTGTTGAGCTGCCGGACGAAGCTAGAAAAGTTGTTGTGCTTGAAATACTTCGGGAGCAAATCTCTGGCAAAAACGGTGGGGTTCCAGACGATGAAGCTAGATCCATCGTCGTTCCAGGAGACGACGTCGTCGATTGAGCGGTCGTCGACCAGCTGGTACGTCTTGGTCAGAAACGGCGTCGGCAAAGCTCTTTGTGATGATTCACCGGATGTAGACTCGCCGGTCGGCTCCACCGGCGTCGGAGCCATAAAGCCACGCCTCTTAAAACCAAACTAAATGATAAAAACAGAAACAAAATGATACAAAAGAGATCGTTGGATGAAAGTTTTGGAGACGGAGGGAGCAAAGCAGAGGGAATCGGTTGGATGAAGGTGTGGAATCGATTTGGTAGTTCTAGAAGGTTCTTTCCGGAATTTATAGGTGGAATTGGAATTTATTCAATATTTGTCAGAACTTTTCTGAACAGAGGAAACCATACGAAACTCTTATAATTTTCGAGAAACTTCCGGGTCAGATATTCTTCGGTTCTATGCACGTGGCAACATCTAGCAGGCCATTGGGTAATGAAAGTTTGTGTGTGTAAATATATATAATATATCTATATATATATATATTTGTTTTTGATCAAATATAATATATATAGACTTTTAGCCCCCGACTGATAATTATTGTTAAAAAAAAAATAAAAAAAGGATAAATTTTTATTAAATCTTATTTTAAAACAAAAATAGCTGGAGTATCTACTTTAACCCACAATTTTTTTACGCCCTCCCCTTATATTAACTTTTATTATTTTTTTAATTTATAAATTTCATATCTTATTATATTTTTAACAAGTAAATTATTTAAAACATATTTTTGTTACAATTTTTGATAAAATCTTTAGAGCCTCTTACTTTTATAATATATATAAGGAGATGTTTTATTTAAACTATCGTGAAATATTATAAAAATAATAAGATTTATTACTCAATTTATACTCCTAATCGGACATTAAATATTACTTTGCTTACCAAAATGATTTTAGTTACAATATTCTGCCACAACTGCACATTTAGTTCCACCGTTACTACATTCCGTTAACAAAGTTAGTAATACTGTTAATAATACTTATGTGTCAAGCAGAGATTGGTAGTTTAATTATTTTGTAAAAAATTATTAAAATTAAAAATGTTAAAAACTAAAATTGAAGGAGGAGTAAGATGATGAAAAGTGAATCTGAGTTTCATCTCCTTCCTTTGTCACCGAATTGAAATGGAAATCTGGATTTATGAGAGAGAGTGAGTGGTGGGAAGCAAATTAGGAAGGATCTTTATGTCAACCAGCAGTAGGGGTACTACAAAGATAGTGGCTGTAACGGCCCGAATAAAAAATTATGACAACTATGGCAAATAAAATGGAAATGGATATATTTACTATTGTCGTTATTAAGGTCCAAAAGTCAATTTAATTTGGAAATTTTTTCGGAAGTTTCGATTGGAACATTGCGTAAGTCTCGAATTCACAAATTTGTAAACTAGTGGCACGTAGAAAAAGGGGATCATATGAAAACGTTACGGGTTTAAATGTAATTGGGCATTTCAGTAAATTTGGATATGGAGTTTGTTTGTCAATTTAAGGAACAACTGAATACCTGCCTGGTGATGACTCAACGCGTGAGATGAATGACAAGTGTTACCCACATCTTGGATGATTTCCTTTTCTTGAAAACAGGGAGATGGAGCCGAGGAAGAAAGAAAAAGACTCTTCCCTCCGGGTCTTGCTCTAGTGGCTCAATTCTTATCGCATGGGAGCTCTGGACATCTTTGGGTTTACTGTGATAGCGAGAAACATGTCCTTGGGGGGTTAAAACAAGGAGAAGGAGGAAGGGAATCCTGTGGGGGCTTTCTCAAGGCCACTTCACTAGACTTTGTAAGGGGGGATCATGAGGGAATTATTGGCATAGGAAAGGTTTACTTTTAGCATGACGATTGTGTTTATACTAGATTCATGATAGAGGAATCAAGGGTTGGGGAAAATCAAAGCATGGCGGCGGAACTGGGACTTCACGACTATTTTCTTGTCGGCCCAGGTGAGAAATTCGAATTTTAATATCATAGTTAGATTCCTAATATTTAATAGATGAAGTTTCACGCTTGTATTGATTCAAAATGGTTGAGAAGCAAAGGATTTAGGACTAGGTCTAGTCACCTCGGTTGGGACTTGGTTGCAAGACTTGCGACTCGACCCTACCAGAGATTGAAAGCGAGTAAACACATGTAGTTGCTATTGTAGGCACACGAGTGAAATCTCGACCGTCCACTTGCGGGTGGCGACTTGTGAAGCATTTTTGGCTGTCCTAGTATATTTTATATTTCAATGTTATAGACTTGATGGTGCAGGTTTCGAGTTTATCAGACACAGTTTAGGGGTAGTTCTACGTGTCAGAAATGACGATGGTGCTAATTAGCATACATATCAAACTCCTAGAGCTTGGGGAGTTGAGATAAAATCCTTTATAGGATCCGGATATCAGTCTACGACTCGAAAGCAGCCGAGATATCAGGTAAACTATTTATTTAGGGCCTAGTGGGTTGGTGTGGGTGGTGGCCTCAGAAGGACGAAATATGTTTTTTTTTCAAATACAATGAGACGATATGGCCAGTATTCATCATTTGTCTGACATGTTTTCTTCTTATGTTGTTAGGTCTTAATGTTAATTATGGAACCTTGATTTCGTTGTCAAACAGGTGCAGGATCTGATATAGTTATCAAAGTGGTTTCGAGAGGGATCATGTTAATTTGGTATCAGAGCCAACCATGTTATACTAAGGATTCCATTCACGCATATAACCTTGAATTGAGAATGCTTGAACGTATGATGAGCTTACAATTGTTTTATAAACATTGATGCATGCAAAACTAAATGTTGGAAATAGTGTATGACTTGATTTGGAGTGCAATTCTATGAATAAGTGATTCCAAATTTTTATTTGGTGATTTTCCGGATTTAGAATATTTATTCAAGATTTGAATGATTCTGGATGATACCGTACCAAAAATTAGACATAAAATGTCAGGACCCGACTCATCTAGCACGATATTGCCCGCTTTGGGCCTCCTTGCCCTTGCCCTTACGGTTTTGTTTTCGGGTGCTCACGGTGCAACTTTCCAGGGGGTCACCCATCATGGAATTACACTTCCCTCAACTTGCTTAACTTTGGAGTTCCAACCGAACCCAAAGCCAATGAGCTCCTAAAAGGCCTCGTGCTAGATATGTGTGTGCCTACACCTTTAAGGCACACCACCATTCCCCTCCCAGGCCATTCCCCCCTCGCCAGAATGTGGGATAGTTCACCCTTCCCTTCAGGACACGGGTCTTACAATCCACCCCACTTAGGGGCCAGCGTCCTCGTTGGCACACTTCCCGGTCGGGGTCTGGCTGTGATACCATTCTGTAAGGACCCGACCCTACTCGATCAGAACCAGACTCATCTAGTACGATATTGTCCGCTTTGGGCCTTATTTCCCTTGCCCTCACAGTTTTGTTTCCGGGAGCTCACGGTGCAACTTCCCAGGGGGTCCCCATCATGGAATTACACCAGCTTCAACTCGCTTAACTTTGGAGTTCCAACCGAACCCAAAGCCAATGAGCTGCTAAAAGACCTCGTGCTAGATAGGTGTGTGCTTACACCTTTAAGGCACACCACCATTCCCCTCCCAGGTCATTCCTCCATCGCAGGAATGTGAGATCGTTCATCGTTCCCTCCAGGACACGGATCTTACATTAAAAATACAAAATTATCAAAATACCCCCACGGGTGTGGCGATGTCGTCGTTTATGGACTACTTGTTAGGTGTTTGGTAAGATGTGTGGTTTTCTAGCCTAAAACATTATTATAAGCCCAAGACCAATTTAGAGGTTCAAACACCATAATCAGCCCTAGTCTCTTATTTCAGCCTAGTCTCTGACCCAAGCCCATTTGTGTGAAGCCCAATTAGAACTAACAACCCACTTGTATGCCTTCATCTCCTTATGAACTCTCTTAAAACAACGAACACAATATTGATTGAGTGAGCACCCAAAAACAGAGCTAAGGTATTACCCCCCTCCGTCGTCCAGCTAACTCAAGACCTCAAACCACCACCAACAACTGCGCTTGGAGGTTTCGAAGCTAGCTAATTGAACCCCACATTGTTCACAGGGGCTGGAACCATGGTGGACTGTAATCTCAGTTGAGACCCACCAATGAGCATACAAACCTTTCAGCCACCCTAGAACTTGACAGACCTCATATCCATCATCATCGTGCTCACAGTAGCCTTGCAAGCACCGTAGGATCATCTGCGAGGCTCGGTGATCATGTGAACAAGACTGGGAAGCCATCGATGACGTACACACGAGGCTTCCCTTCGAAATTCAGGGTCGTCCATGTAACTTTGAACCATTCTGTTGATACCATTGGTTTTCTCGTATTGAGGGCTATCCAATGGGCTTACTGCATGTCCTTTTCTGGTTGAGGGTGTGGCGGAGACCACGACGACAGAGTTGTAGGATCACCGAAAATTTGAGAACGACAACTACACCATCTCGGTTAAGTTATTTTGAGTTCTGTTCAACTAATTGCCTTCTCACAACTATTTTAGACCCCAAAAAACTGATTGTGAGTCGAGTTGATCCCCATAACTCCACCTACCCACTAACCTGCCTTGGACCCGATATCCCCTTGAGCCATTTCGATCCCAGTTGAGGTAAGATTGAATCTTTTATCTTCCACCACTAGTTTCTGCACATTCTGAACTTTTTACCTTGCCTGATCATCTGTTTTTTGGTACGAGCATCGGTGGTGGAGAATGTCACCGGAGTGGAAGGGCCGCCACATTTTTCGGCATTGTATTCACGTTTGCAGGCAGAACGTCCACTCTTGGACTATATTTTTGGAATCTTGGGCTCTAGTCGATCGATTTGGACTAATTACATGTTAGATTTGGCCTTGTTTTGAGGGATTTTGACCTCGCCAAAAAACTGACTTTTCGGCCAGATTTTCCAGATTCCTGCCACCGTCGATGGCAACGGTCTGATTGCTATCTCCGGTGAGTTTAAGTCAACATTAGTCAATAGTCAATACCATTAGTCAACGTTAGTCAACCATTAGTTCTAACAGTCAACTAACAAAATATTCTAGGGGAATATTCAGAGGGAATATTCTAGTGGAATATTCTGAGGGAATGTTCTAGAAGGTGCATGGGCCCTTTTAGGACTTTTTCGAGCCGTTGAAACCCTTTTTAACTTGAAATTCAAAAAGTAACCTTATGCTCCAATTTATTTAGGATTGTGACGAGTTTGGGCTTCCGTGGTTTAACACGTCGGGTGATTTCAACTACCCAAAAAGTATGTGAGTGGGCCCTTTTCCTTAAACTCAATTTATTATGCTACTTATGTAACGACCTAGACCTCTGAGGGAAACAAATTTGGGCAAAATAAGGTAAAAGATGGTTTGCCCCTAGAAAAGTCAAAGAGTTGACTTTCTTTGACCAAAGTCAAAATGTTGACTTTTTGATCGGGACATCATTTAGGTGATTCTAGAAGACCATTAGGAAGGTCTCGAGATCCTGAGTATGTAAGCAGGCTGCACACCAAAATCGGAGATCGTTGGAAGTCGTTTCGGGTCAAGAACCCTTAAGGGCATTTTGGTAATTTTTCCACCATGGGCATTTTGGTCATTTTGCAGAATGGCCAATTGGATGCTGCCATATGTCATGTACTGGAAACTTCTGATATTTTCTCCCCATCACTGACTTGGTCTTCCATTTGTGTGTGGGCTGTGTGGGTTTTGGTGGCCCTAGATTGAAAGCCATTAAAGGCTACATAAACACACACAAACCGTGAAAAGAGGTATGAGGAGCTAGATATGGAGTTTGGAAAGGAGGAAGTGAGGGGAAAACAGAGAGAAGATGGGCAGAGTTGAGTGGAAGGGAGAAAGAAGCAGGCTGTCCAGGAAACCCGAAACCATGGGTTCCTGGTTTTATTTTCGGGCTCTTAGTTTGGGAAAAACAGCTTGGTAATTGAGCAACTACAAATAATCTGTAGGTTGATACGATTATTTTGCAGCAAGAAATAGAAGTTCTGTACGTGGGAAAGGCAGAGAACAACTTGTAGACTCCATGGCTATGAAGCTTGGAAGTGGAACCATGAAATCGAGGTAAGGTTATAAGGTTTTCAGTTCATTGAACCATTCCTGAGATTGTTACGAGTATAATCAAAGAATAGGGATTGAAGAAGTTGAAAAATGAAGGAGAAATACCCGGAGTCAGAGTTGCGGGTCTAGGCGACCGGGTTTGTAGAAAATCAGGTCTGCTCGAGGAAGAAGACGATTACTGTAGCAAGCGTGTGGCTCCCACGCGCAGCCACTTTGGGCGACGTGTGAGTCATTTTTTTTAAGATGACATCAACATGAAAGTTCATGTTCTCGACGATACAAGTCTAATTGTACAAGTTTCGAGTCAATCGGACATCGTCTTAGTGCAGTTTTGACTGTCCGAATATTGAGCCGTAATTTTATTACGTTTAAAAATCTTGAAAAATTATGGGATTAATATGTGAATCAATTGGGATGATTAGTGACCCTTAGAAGTGAATTTTGACATGATATGACATTCTCAAATTTTATGGGGAGGTGTGCAATGCGGTTTGACCGCACGTAAGGTACGTGTGAGTGGACTTTCGTTTTCCTTAAATCCTATGCATGCATTTTTATATGATTCTCCATGATTTATTATTTGAATTAATTGATGGTTATTTCAACATGAATTTCTATGGATTTATGATGATTTTACGATAGTTTCAACCTTGCACATTTTGCGAGGAAATTGGGTTTATTATACTTAAGATCATATCTGGGTTGTGGAAGTGGTTTTATACTCGTTATGTTGTACTTGAATTGATGTTGGTTGGTGAATTGGAATTTTGGTATGATTTTATGGATTATTTGAAAGGTTTGTTGTACGAGGTTTTAACATAATGTGTGGTTTGGGTTTAGGCCCAAGTTTTGAGTCTATTTTTGGGTTCTGAACTTGGTTTTGAGTGTGGAATGAGTATGTGCTAAAGTTGTGTGACTACTGAGTATATACGTGATGGTGCATGTTGGTTAGTAGTCTCAGACGTTGAGCCGGGGGCTCCCGATCCTGAGGCTAGTATTGAGTATGGTTGAGTAACTTCTGGATACATGTGGTGTGATTGAATTGCTGAGTTATGCCTAGATACTGTATCCATAGGCGGCCATTCAGATGTTGTATCCCCGAGTGGTTATGGTATGTGATTGGCGTCTAGATGTTGTATCCTTGCATAGCTACTCTGACACTGGATCCCTGAATAGTTGGTTTATATAGTTGGCACCTGGGCGCTGTATCCCTGGGTGGCCACTCGGATGTCGAGTTGGGTTCCGTAGTTCCTGAGTGGTAATATGTTATGATTGGTCCACCGGTAGTGCAATATGATATGTGGTTGGACACTTGGATGCTGTATCATCGGGTGGGCCCTCAGATGTTGTATCCACGAGTGGCTTTGTGATATGATGAATTAGTTATAGACATTAAGAATGGGTCAGTCAGTGTGATAGGTTCTATGTGACTGTTATGGTTCAGTGTACACTCACACCTTTTCCTTGTTTTTGAACCCTCCAGGGCCGTTGTGCGAGAATCGAGCCTACTTCTAGAGCGGAGGCATAAGGTCACGAGTATACAAATATCCCTTGTTTGACCGGGTTTCGAGGAATTTTGGGTATTTAGGCTACTTATCAGATAGGAGCAGGACCCGGACATGTTGATGTGGTGTTTTTGGGTTAGGTCCTGTCAACTTGCACATTTTACAATGTTTATGTTATGGCACTTATCAAGAATGCATGGCTTGCTATTTGGGCTATTTGTAAAGTAGGATTGTATGCTTATCTTACGATGATTACTTGAACGTATTAGTTGTGCCTTAAGTGATGGTTATGCATGGTAAGTATGTAGTTGAGTCACTTGTTGCATTTGCATACTAGTCCCTGGGGCTTTGATGAAATTGAGATGTTAGAATCCACTTAAGAGTCTCTAGTACCCGTCTATATGGCCACAAACCAGCCTCCACGTGATTGTTCACCCGTGCGGCTCGTAATACTAGTTAAAAATGCGCCAACTTGTTCTCCGAGCTTTAGGAGACATGAGGTGACGGTGCATGTCACCCATCTTTCATGTGGTCGAGGTATCGAGAAAAGATACTCAGTTTTAGTCACATGTGTATGAACCAAGTGACTTATGAGCAAGTGACTAGTGGGTTGGCATGCGACATATTTATGATTGACTTAACCCATTTGGGTATTATGCTTCATGACCGTTTTATTATTATTTCTCGTAAAATGTGCAAGTCTAAATTACTGTTTTATTTTTTAGAAAAACGAGGGGTTAAACTTATTTCACTATTGATGGTTTTACATGGAAATCAAGCTTGGGACCACTCATCCTTTATTTTTGAACCCCTAAGATATCGCTGGAGTTTCACGCTTTTTGAGAAGGCTTGGATAGCTGCTCTGGCAGCCACTCCTGAATTGGAGTGGCTTGGTTGATGATCATGTATACCAGGTAGTTTAGTTTATTATAATCATCAAATTTGTGTTCATAGTCTATACTTCAGTTGTCACGGTGAAACGTAATCGACTTTACTGGTTATGTTTCACTCGACTCCTATAAAACGTATTGTTTTATTTAATTGGATTTTGTCATCTGGACGTCACCATCCAGATGTCGGCCAACACGCCTCGATCCACGTGCCCTAAATGACCCTTCGAGTTGGGGTGTGTCACTGGACACATGTTTTTACAATTTTATGGTTTTATGGAAATAGTGTTTTTGGCTCAAGCTCGATTTGGAAACATTTTGACTTGGATTTTGAGTCAAGGACATGTTTTAAAAGCAAAGTTTTGGATATTGTGGCCATCCTAGAGGGAGATTGTGATTTTCCTGGACTTGCATTATGGAGTGTGTCTCCGCCAGATCTTGGGGTTTTATTTTCTCGAACTGGCATTATAGAGTGTGTCTCCTTCAAATCCTAGGGTTATGTTTTTTCGAAGTAGCATTACGAAGTGGTTTCACGTCGGATCTCGAGGGTTGTATGATAGGACCCGCTCCTGAAACGCTTTAATAACTGTGCATGATATTGCTCCTACCTGAAAAGTAATCCAAAGTACCGAAACTACTCTCAACACTTTTTAGACAAGGGATACTCCTACTGATTTACCGTCCATGCCTTTGCCTCTCAATTAGCACTGATACAATAGTTTGGAGTGTCATCAAAATCATTAAAAGTGTGAGTGAACAAAAATAAATATTTAAAACACATTTTTCGAGGAAAATAAATATTTACCTTCCAATATAAAACCATGCATGCATATACAAAAAATAAACAAAAACAAACCATAAACCGTGGAACCACAACAATCATGAAATATAAGTAAACAGCGAGTGACCCACATTTCTTTGAAATCCCATATATAAATGATTATTGATGAACTTTGAGAATGTTACATGAATTTCGAGTATATGTTTACGAGATTTTTATGGAAATTATGTTGAGTTTAAATTCAAT
This sequence comes from Prinsepia uniflora, assembly GCA_032719365.1. Lineage (NCBI taxonomy): Eukaryota > Viridiplantae > Streptophyta > Magnoliopsida > Rosales > Rosaceae > Prinsepia > Prinsepia uniflora. The sequence goes on from CM064870.1 coordinate 18,555,641, forward strand.
TTTGATGGATTGATTTTTTTGAAGGAATAAATATATGGTGAAAAAATTTAAATAATGATTCGACATCAAAGAGCCTAGGTATAGAATATGTTATTTCTGAGTTGTGCTGGTTCGCTGTGAGTGGACTTTTATTTTTATTAAAAGATTACGAATTCATTTCATGAATTTTTCATGAATTTTAAATGTTTTTCTATATGATTTTGATGATATTTGGTTGATAATGATTTTTTTCAGTGATGTTTTTACGGTTTTACGAAAATTGCCTTATTGCACGTTTTATGAGATTTCCTTTGAATTATGTTTCCATATTTTTGTTAAATTTTGGATTTGGTTTGGGTATGGTTAAAGTGTGTTCTCAATATTTTTGATTGGAAGTATTTGTAAGGGTGGATTGTTTATGATTATATATGATTTTTAGATGATTTAGTGCACGTTTTAGGAGGTTGGTGTAAAGTGTGTTTTTGGGCGTAGACCCGGGTTTCTGAAATGTGAAATTAGTTTATGACATTGATGTGTGATATAAATATGTGGTTTCTCGAGATTCGTGATATATGTTGTTCATAACACTCCTCTGATTACGCTCAGAGGTTGCAACTCGTAGCGGACACTCGGATGTTGTATCCACGAGTGAATATGTGAGGCTATGATTGGTATTTGAGTATCGATGACGAGTTGATTGTATGTGATTACTGTGATGAATCTATGTATGATTGGGTTGGTAATTTGCTGAGATTGGTATTGTGGGGTGACCACTTACACGTCGAGTTAATCTCTAGTTCTTGAGTGGGTGATGGTTGGTCAGTCTCAAATGCGACGGCCTACACTTCCAAGGATCAGAAATTGACCATTTTACCTCTGGTCAAATGGTTGACTTTTTTTGTCAAAATGTTGACTTTTTGACTGAGTTGGTTTTTGGCGATTCGAAAAACGTCGTTAGAAAGGTCTCAGTTTCTCAAGTACGTTGACAGGCAGCATGTCAAAAACGGAGATCAGACGAATACGTTCCGGGTCTAACTGTGTGAGGTAAATATTGTAATTTTTCAAGGAAAGGTAGTTTCATAATTTTCTTTGTATGATCTTTTTGTTTTGGATGAATTAGCTTGGGATAAGTGTCCCTTATCTGTTCAGACTTGGTGCACCGACTTGGGCTTGTGTGTGGGTTTTTAGTTGATTTGTGTGTGTGCTGAAAAAGCGGGCACACGACCAGGAGGAAAAAATACAAAAAAACAGAGAGGAAGAAATAGGGGAAAAGAAGAGAAGGAGGAGTAGAAAGTGAGACCAGAAGGAAACAAAGCCAGAGAGAGGAAGGGTGGTGGCTGATCATGGACTGTGATTGAGAGAAAAACAGGGGACTTGTGAGGTTTCTTTCGGGTCTGGGGTTGCTGGATCGATTTTTGATAAGGAAGCTTGAACCCAAGCTTCCTATCATCTTTCTCAAGTCCCTACGACCATGACTAACTGCCCAGAAGAGGTCTAGAACGCTGGAATCATGTAGACAAAGCAGGAAGTGACATTCCCGAAAATTTCAGAAAAACGTGCAAAGCGGGATTCAGTTATCCGAACGATGTGTGAGTGGACTTTCTTTCCTTAAACTATTATGAAAGCAGACTTATATGATTTAAATGCATTCTTATGTTATTTTGATGATGTGGAGTGATTGGTATTTGTTTTGGATTTTCGGTGAATTTATGAATATTTTTTTATTACTTTAATGCACATTTTACGAGGATTTTCATAAATTGGTTTCGGAGACCGTTTGAATTGTAGTTTCGAATTGAACTTGATTTATGACATAAAATAACGTATTTTGGAATATTTATGATTTTTATATAATTTCTGAACGATTTTTACGGAACTTGTATTAATGGCACGTTTTACGAGATTTGGTGTTTCCCCTTTGTTTGGGGCTTAGGCTCGAGATTCTGATTGAGGATGTGGATTGTGCTATATGATGTGAGATGTTGTGATGGAGTGTGATATTGAGTTGTGATGTGAACGTGTTTCTCGACATGCGTGATGTGTAATGATATGATAATTTGCGCTGATTGTGTGGTTTGATTATGAGTCGGATTTCACTCGGATGTCATGCCAAGGGCTCCGAATCCCCAGTGACAGTGTGATGGCCTACAGATAGTGCCCTTATGATATGATGTTTGAGACTGTGTGATAGAGATTTTACCAAGCACAATAGATATACTTGGAAAAATCTCTACGTGTAATAACTTTTCAAGCGCACAAGACGTGTAGATAGTATAGATGTAAGTAAATGTCGATCCCATAGAGACATGCTCAACAATATCCAATCGGATTTGGTTCAATTGACTTTAGTGGAGTAATTAAAATTCAAAGGGGGGGGGGGGGGGGGGGAGGAGGGGGGGAGTTGTTACGTTTTATGAATGAAGTAAATTAACTAATAATAACTAACTAAGTTGAGTTAGGGTTTCTATCCACCTTTACCAATTATAGTTTTATTACATTTCCTTGATTTTTACTATACATATTTCTGAATTAAGTTCCTGTGTAGGGGTCTGGCTAAGGCTCACCCCACACATATTATCTTCTCTTAGAATGCATGTTTAAGAGTGATGTGCCCTCCCCTAAACAACTATTACCGATGGTGCTTGATAATGCATGGAACATGAAGAAGATTTGATGACACTACTGTATCCCTTGAAAAGTGATGTGCAATTCTAGTGAGTCATGAGTTTAGATTAAGAATAAGATTCCCTCTCTTAAACGTGATGCTGCAAATTGCAAGGTGAACACAAATATCGAGGTGATCCGTCAAGTAATTACATCGACAATTATACACAAATAAGGTAGCTAAGCTTATAAGCATAAATTGAGTTCATGCAGCGTAGTAATCCAAAAAATCCAAGCATGCATAACAATCATAATCAAGATCCAGAAATCTAAATAAGAATTAACATGGCTAAGGCTTCAAGTAACCCTAGCCCTAATCACACTACTCACACATTATTGAATTAGCGAATAACATAATTAAATGCATAAGAAACATACAACAGAAAAAGAATTAATAAACACAAATACAAAAGAATAGCAAGGAGTAGGAAAAGGGGCTCAAATACTTTTCTTCTCCCAAGCCTCACGTCCTCCTTAGCACAAGCTTGAATCCAAAAGCATAAAACTGATGAAATATGACTACTATGTATATAAATTAAGTATGTAATTTGACAGAGTTTCGGGGACCTTCAAGTGGTAAATTCAGCCCCATTCATAAACCCTAATACGTCTCTTTATAAAAGAATAATTAATCTTCCTACAAATAGAAATTTTCAATTAAATTCTATAAGGAAAAGGCTTCCTAATAATTAAGAAATCTAATTAAAAACCTTTCCTACAAGTAAATGAATTGAAAATAAGAATAGAAAAGGAAGTAGGAGTAAAATCCTCATACAATATGGAGGTTAGGTGTGAAAGGAACTTGAAATTAACCTAAATTAGGCCAAAAATCAGAATTAAAGCATCAGGGATCATTTTCGGTGGTTAGCCACTGAATTTGGGCCATCAATGGGCGTGGTCAACGCCTGCTCAACGCGGAAAGGCTTCTGTTCTGGCGTTTAGTGGCAGGGCACCGAATCGAGGAGAAGAGCATCAGGATGCATGAGCCGAGAATGAATGGGGACTTTTGGCCAGCGTCTACCGAATAGGGCCGTGCTACAGTAACGTACATAAGTACTCATGCGCCTATTTCGGTGGATGGCCACCAAATTCTTGTTCCATTTTCTTTCCTTCATAACTTCCTAGTTTCAACTCGATTTAGGTGATTATTTTGCTCAAATTCTCGTAATTCCAAGCTCTATTTGATTCTGAACACTCTCACAAAATATATTATTTTCTCCAATTGCATAGAACAAAATATTAAGAAAATATAAGTAAAAGGGTATTAAATCATGGATAAAACAAGTATAAAATATGACCTAACACTGTGCTTGTATTTTGAAGATGGTTTGAATGTGGTTGATTATGTATGAGTACTGTGTTGATGTTGGGTTATCTACATGTGAGTTATGTAGTAATTAATGTTGGATATGGATTGACTATGTCGATTTGATGTAATGATTTGTGTTGTATGATGTATGTTGTGGTTATGCCTATTGGTAAATGAGTATCGAACGTCGAGCAAGGATCCTTACCTGAGGCTGAAACTACACAGACATCGATCTAGGCTCCTTTCCTGAGTCGGGTCCCCACTTGGACATCGAACTGGGCTCCTTTCCTGGGTGGTGTACCTACCAGTAGTGTATTGGTTGATAAGTGATATGTTGACTTTGTGTTGATGGTTGTGATCTTGTGTGATAGGTATATTGTGTAAGCTTTCAGTGGGTTGTTGAGTTGTGTTTTAGTTGAGACGGTCCAATGTGATTAATGATTGTTTGTCACAACCCAATCTTCTCCAACATGATATTATCCGCTTTGGGCTCAGCCCTCACGATTTTGTTTCTGGGAACTCACGTGCAACTTCCCAATAGGTCACTCATCCCGAGATTGTACCAGTCTAAACTCGCTTAACTTTGGGGTTCCTCAAGAATCCAAAGCTACTGAACTCCTAAAATGCCTTATGCTAAATAGATGCGCGTCCACACATATAAGACGCATCCCCAAAATCCTCCCAGGAGATATGGGATTACTAACCATGCCACCAAGGCATGGCTCTTCACAATCCACCCCCTTGAGACCCAACATCCTCACTGAAAAACTCAATTCCGACTGGAGTTAGACTCTAATACCAAATTTTCATGACCTGACCTTCTCCAACAGGATATTGTTTGCTTTTGGCCCAGCCCTCACGGTTTTGTTCTCGGGAGCTCACGTGCAACTTCCCAGTGGGTCACTTGTAAGACCCTTATCTTGGAGGGAACAGTGAACGATCTCACATTCCTGCGAGGGAGGAATGGTCTGGGAGGGGAATTGAGGTGTGCCTTAAAGGTGTAGGCACACACCTATCTAAAACGAGGCTTTTTGGGTGCTCAGTGGCTTTCGGTTCCTTGGGAACTCCAAAGTTAAGCGAGTTTGGGATGGTGCAATCCCAAGATGGGTGACTTACTGGGAAGTTGCACGTGAGTTCCCAGAAACAAAACCGTGAGGTTTTGGTCCAAAGCGGACAATATTGTGCTAGATGAGTTAGGTCATGACAAAATGGTATCAGAGCCAGACCGCGACTGGGAAGTGTGCCAGCAAGAACGCTGGGCCCTAAGGGGGTTGGATTGTAAAACCCGTGTCCTAAAAGGAATGGTGAACGATCCCATATTCCTACGAGGGGGGAATGGTCTGGGAGGGGAATGATGGTGTGCCTTAAAGGTGTAGGCACACACCTATCTAGCACAAGACCTTTTGGGAGCTCACTGGCTTTGGATTCCTTGGGAACTCTAAACTTAAACAATTTTGGGATGGTACAATCCTAGGATATGTGACCTACTAAGAAGTTGTACGTAAGTTCTCAGAAACAAAATCGTGAGGGTTTGGCCCAAAGCGGACAATATTGTGCTAGATGGGTCGGGTCATGACATCACCCATCTTGGGATTGCACCAGGCCCTACTCGCTTAATTTTGAAGTTCCCTTGGAATCCAAAGCTAGTGAGGTCCCAAAAAGCCTCCTACTAGATAGGTACGTGCCTACACATATAAATCACTTCACCTTTACCTCCCCGAGTGATGTGAGATTGTTCACTGTTCTTCTCAAAACACAGGTCTTACAATCCACCCCCCTTGGGGCCCAGCGTCCTCGTTGGCACACTTCTGGCCCCCTCGGGACCCAGCGTCCTTGTTGGCACACTCAATTTCTGGAGGGGTTGGGTTCTGATACCAAATTGTCACGACCCAACCTTCTTCAACAGGATATTGTCCGCTTTGGGCCCAGTCCTCACGATTTTGTTTATGGGAACTCAAGTGTAATTTCCCAGTAGGTTACCCATTTCGGGATTGCACTAGTCAAAGGCAGTGAGCTCCCAAAAGATCTACTGTTGAATAGATGTGCGTCCACATATATAAGGCATATCCCCCAGATCCCCCCAGGCGATGTGGGATTGCTAACCATGCCACCAAGGCATGGGTCCTCAAATTGTTGCCTCGTGATATTTTTATATGTGCTAAATGTTATCGATGGATATCTGATGAGTTGATGTGTATTTCTCCCCGATATTCATGCTTTGTGGGATTCTTCGAGTTTAGTGCATCGTGTTGTGAACCTTATGTGAATATTGTGCTTGTGAGCTTGATTTGGATTTACGATTAGAACTCAATGGTAGGTTGGACCATTGAATTAGATTGATTGCAAATTTTGAGGTCAAAATTATTTTAAGTAGGGTAGATTGTGAGGGCCCGGACTTCCAAGGGTCAGAAATTGACCATTTTACCCCTGGTCAAAGGGTTGAATTTTCTTGGTCAAAGTCAAAATTGACTTTTTAACCGGGATGGTTTTTGGCAATTCCGAAAACGCCGTTAGGAAGGTCTCGGTCTCCCGAGTACATTGACAAATGGCATGCCGAAAATAGATATCGGACGAATACGTTCCGGGTCTAACTACGTGGGGCAATATGGTAATTTTTAAAGGAATTGTAGTTCGGTAATTTGCTTTGTGAGATCTTTTTGTTTTGGATGAATTAGTTTGGGACAAGTGTCCCTTATCTATTTGGACTTGGTGCACCAACTTGGGCTTTTGTGTGTGTTTTTAAGTTGATTTATGTGTGTGTGTGTGTGTGTGTGTGTGTGTGTGCTGAAAAAGAAAGCACATGGCCAGGAGAAAAAGTAAAAAAAAAAAATAGAGAGGAAGAAATAGGGGAGAAGAACGGAAGGAGGAGTAGAAAGTGAGACCAGAGGGAAACAAAGCGAGAGAAAGGAAGGTGATAGGCTCTTAATTGAGCTCTTTTATTTTATCGTTTTATACCATTTTTTACTTGTCTTTTAATATTAAAATACTAAATAATTGGAGAAAATAATATATTTTTTGGGATATTTGCAGAAATAAATAAAGTTTGGAATTTGAAGCGCTTTGTCAAAAAAATCGTCCCGATCAGACTTATAACGAAGAAATTATGGACGAAATTCGATGGACATGCCAAATTTATATAGAACTTTCATCCCAAATCAATATTGAAATCCAGCCCAAATTTCATTGCAGTCCAAACCCATTCCATTTGTCCGGCCTTGACCATGAGCGAAGGCTAAGTCCCAACGCAAAGCCCACAATCCTCTGCCTAACGTCGCTCTAGCCCACGCCTGCGTGCTATCGAACTCCCCATTTCCACTTCGGAGCGCGCCTCCCGAACGGGCCATGCCGCTGTCAGCGCGTCTCACACGTAATTCTTTTATTCTTTAATTCTTTTTTTTCTTTAATTCTTTAATTCATTTATTCATTCATTCCTTTATTCTTTCATTGATTAATTCATTCATTATTCTTTTATTCACTATTCTTTCTCACTAACACATTATTAATGTTCACCAATTTCTTCAATTAAGAACGATCCCTATTTACCAATAATACATCTCACAAAAGGGTTTAAATTTCATAATACTTAAATTACGTATTTAATTTAATGCATAGTTTAAGCGTTATCTGAAGGGTGGTGGGTCATCGTGGACTGTGATTGAGAGAAAAACAGGGGACTCGTGAGGTTTCTTTTGGGTCTAGGTTGCTGGACCGATTTTCGACAAGAAAGCTTGAACCCAAGCTCCCTATCATCTTCCTCAAGTCCCTGCGGCCATAAGGAACTGCCCAAGAGAGGTATGGAATGCTGGAATCATCTGGACAGAGTAGGAAGTGACATTCCCGGAAATTTCGAAAAAACGTGCAAAGCGGGATTCGATTATCCGAATGGTGTGTGAGTGGACTTTCTTTCCCTAAAATATTATGCATGCAGACTTATATGATTCAAATGCATTATTATGTGACTTTGATGATGTGGTGTGATTGGGAATTTTATTGGATTTTTGGTGAATTTATGAATATTTTCTTATTATTTTAATGCATGTTTTACGAGGATTTCCATAAATTGGTTTCGGACACCATTTAAATTGTAGTTTCGAATTGAACTTGGTTTATGACATAAAATAAAGTATTTTGGAATATTTATGATTTATATATGTATGTTATGAAAGGTTTTTACGGAACTTGTATTAATGGCACATTTACGAGATTTGATGTTTATGCTGTGTTTGGGGCTTAGACCTGAGATTTTGATTGAGGACTTGGATTGTACTATATGATGCGAGATGTTGTGATAAAGTGTGATGTTGAGTTGTGATGTGAACATGTTTTTCTCGACACGCGTGATGTGTAATGATATGATGATTTGTGCTGATTGTGTGGTTTGATTATGAGTCAGATTTCACTCGGACGTCGAGCCAGGGTCTCCGAATCCCGAGTGACTGTGTGATGGCTTATCGGTAGTTCCCTTGTGATATGTTGTTTTAGACTGTGCTTATGCTTTGAGGATGGTTTGAATGTGGTTGATTGTGTATGAAGACTGTATTGACGTTGGGTTGTCTACATGTGAGTTCTGTAGTGATGTTAAATATCTATTGACTATGTCGATTTGATGTAATGATTTTTGTTGTATGATGTATGTTGTGGATATGCCTATTGGTAGGTGAGTCTCGAACATGGAGCAGGGCTCCTTTCTTGAGATTGACACGACTTGGACATCGAGTTGGGCTCATTTCCTGAGTCGAGTCCCCACTTGGACGTCGAGCTGGGGTCCTTTCCTAGGTGGTGTACCTACAAGTATTGTATTGGTTGATGAGTGATACATTGAATTTGTGTTAATGGTTGTGGTCTTGTGTGATAGGTACATTGATTTGCCGAGTTCTTATACGGTTTGATGTTTCTGTTGATTTGAGAACTCTTTTCACGTATTTCGAGGATTATAAACTATGTTCTGTTTTAGTTGAAGTAAAATGGTTTCGTACGCAAGCATGGTTATAGAAAACGGTGGGTAAAAGCTATATGTTTTCAAACGATGTTTTCAACTATTCCTTTTTGTCCAATCACACGTTTTCCTGGTTTTGTAACTTTTCAAGGACTTTGCATAGGAATCGAGGCTCGGAAGGTGCAGGCATGAACTAGAGGAACTTAGGTGTATCCCTTTTGTGACGGGGTTTTGGTCAGATGGGAACAGGGCCCGAGTGCTTATTTTAGTGTTTTCGGGTGGGGTCATGTCATCAGATGTCAAGCTCGACTATAGTTCCCAAGATCGATATTGTGATGTGATGTGATAGTTGGTCTTAGACGTCTAGCTAGACTCTAGTTATTGAGACGAAGATGAGATGTTGACTGAAACATCGAGTAGTGCTTCGGTTCCTGGGTAGTTCTCCCTCAGACGTCGGGTAGTGCTCCGAGTGTGGTTACCTACTAGTAGAACAGATATAACCCCAGAGGATAGTGAGATTATGTGACTGGTTTTTTACTTAATTATGAATGTGGTGATGGCCTACATGTAGTGCCGTTGTGTGGTATGACTGGGGTGTAAAAAATGACTGGTATAAGTGATGTTTGGTGTTATGGTGTTTCTGAAAATGGTTCAAATTATGAATGGCTAGAGTAAGGGTATGTCTATAAATTATTTAAGACTATTCCGGACCCCGGAAGTGTGTCTGTGTAGAAGAGTTAGTGATGTAACCGAAAGAAGACATTCTTAAGTTGATTAATGTTGAATAACTCAATTGTCCAATTTGAGAATGAATGTGGACTAGTGAAGCATAGTATCTATACAAGGATATTTAAACTTTTGAGGACAAAATATTTTAAGGGTGGAGGTTGGAATGACCTAAAACGTTTTGGGAATTTAAATGACAGTTTTACCTCTAAAGGTTAAAAGGTTGACTTTTTATTGGAACACCTTATGAATGTTTCAGAAGAGCCGTTACGAAGGTCTCCAACCCCTGAATACGTAAACAGGCAGTACGCTAAAAAAGGAGTCCGGATAAGTTTGTTATGGTTCTAGAAAGGCCAAGGGCATTTTGGTAAATTTGGCAAAAAGAGTAATTTGGTAATTTTTCAATTTCACATGTGATTAATGTGTATATGTCTAGAAGAATCTGGATTTTGCCTCCATCTTATTCCACCGACCTAGCTTTAGTATTTAGACTTATTACTCAATATGCTCCCCAAATAGGACATTAAATCTCATTTTGCTCTCGAAACCGAATTTCATTGCAATGTACTGTTAGAACTGCACTTCTGTTACCTTCGTTGCTCCATTTCTTTAGCCAAGTTGGTAACAATTTTAATACTACTTACGTATCAATATATGATTAGTTGTTTAATTTTTTTGTAAAAAATTATTAAAATTAAAAATTTTAAAAACAAAAATTGAAGAAGAAGATAAATAATGAATAGTAAATATATGTGTAACGACCCGTCCCGAATATCGAGATTTAATAATATTTAATTATGATTTACTAATCTGGGATTAGTTGGGCGATTTCGGACGAATTGTGCAAAATGACCGTTTTGCTCCTGGGCGTGGGCAAAACGTTGACTTTTATTTCGGATGGTCAAATGGACTTTGACCGATGACCGTGACGTAGTTCGGGACGTCACGAGTTCATAGACAGGTGGCACGTTCGATTCCGACGTTCGTGGTGAAAGTTATGATGTGCGGAAGTTCAAGGGCGTTTTCGTAATTTGGACGATATAAGGGGTAAATGTTGACTTTTTGATCGGGAGGTCCGATGGCCGGGGGCCAAGAACCGTTACGTAGGTATCGTCGATACGAATCCAATGACAGGCGGCACGCATCAAACGGAGTCCGTATGGCCGAGTTACGGGTCAGGATGCGTGAGGGGCATTTTGGTAATTTTCTGCACAAGGGCAGAATGGTAATTTGGACTGTGATTTTGAACAGCCGTGAGTTGGAGCCATGTTTGAGCTGGGTGGATGGCTAGTGCGATCTATCCCTGAATTGTTTAGTATAATTGTAACATGGGGGAACATTATGATTGATTAATTAATTGAATTATTCCTCCATTAATCCCTTCAATTTCTTCAACCGTGAACAATCAACTTCAATTTTCTCCTACCCTTAATCTCCTCTCTATCCACTGTTTTTGTGAACGAAATTGACAAGAATTGAGACTGGAATGATTTGGGAAAACACGAGGGACGAATTGAGAGCTGGGGGCTGGAATTTCGAAAATTCCGAAATTCGGGGGGAAAATCGAATTGGAAGTTTTGGGCCTTGACGATCAAATTGGAGATTGGTTTGAGTCTTCTGGGATTGCCACGATCATTTTCGTCGAAGGAACGAAGCGGATTGAGGGTCGTTTGAGGATGAACGGAACTACTGTAGCTTCAGAAATTTCGAGCTTGAGTCGTGGGATTTGAAGCTCGGAGTGATGCAATTGGACTGGGGATTGTGTTCATTATGGTCTCACGATGCTAATGGATGCATCAGTTGAAAGAATCGATTGACATGGGAGGATTTCGGATGATGAACAGCGATCGGATTGTTCTTCGTGTGATCATCCTTGATCTTAAGGTTTGAGGTATGATTGTGTGTAATTTAGTCCACAGATCCCTAATTGAATCTAATTCGATGCTAATGGAATTTTGAATTGATGGAATCGGTGTCGAATTGCTAGGATTTGAACCGGGTCTTATCGCGGGTTTTTCAACCCGTTTACCAGTCATTCGGGTGAGGAAGGAGCACTGTAGCAGGCGCGTGGCTTTCACGCGCAGCCACTCACGGCGGCGCGTGACGGCGCGTGGGCACGAATCTCGAGGTGAGGTCAACATGACTTTTATCCTATACATTGTAACGAACATTTTGGGATTGGTTTCGTGTCGATCGGACACCGTCTCGATATTGTTCGGGATGTCCGAAGGTTTTAAATCCAGTTTAAAAATACTTAAAAATTCGGGAAAATTACGGGACTTGAATAGGATGTTAATGATGAGGTTAGTGATCCTCTAAATTGATTTGAACAGGATTGGGAGTCCCGGTGATAGTGATGTGGCCCGGGAAGGCCTATGGCATGCGTATCGAGGCGCTCGGTTAAACGGTCTGTGAGTGGACATTGGTTTCATAAATTTGATGCATGCATAACTGTTTTATGATTGTTATAATTATGATTAAATGATTTACTTTGGATATCGGTGGATTTAAAATGATTTCACGTATTTCGGGGTGAATTACGTATCTGCACGTAAACCGAGGTTTTCTGGATTTGCACCGATTTCCATAGATATGGTTGGATATGATTTTATGAAACGGTTACGAACTTAAATAATGTAAAATCGGGCCAGGGGCCCAGTTGAACTATGAAATCGGGCCAGGGGCCCAGTTAACATGTGGATCGGGCCAGGGGCCCAGTTAACTTGTGAAATCGGGCCAGGGGCCCAGTTGATTTCTACATACGATTGCGGGTCGGGGACCCTAAAATGGAATTGAATAAATGTTTTCTGGTTTACATTTTATATATGTTCACATGCTGGAATCAATGAATGGTTTTGATGATATTTCGGTTATGGCACGTTTCACGGTATTTGGGCATGAGACCCGTTTGATGAAACGTAACGATCGGTTCGGGTTTTATCACACCTATATGTTTTGCATGTGGATATCAATAAAATGTATTTGGTACTGCACTGTATAGATCCTTCCATATTATATTGTCTCCTCCGGCGAGGTACCCCGGAGAGGTCACGGGCGTCTAGTACGTCCAGCGTCTATGACGCTAAGCATCGGGGATGCTGTACCCGAACGGGGTTCGGGGAAAGAACTCGGAAATTGAGACCCGAGTGGCACGCGTAGCCTTGTGATTGTGACCTTATTGACGTCAGGGACGTCAGACATCAGGGATGTCGGATTGGAGTGTATAGTGCAGCAACTAAAATTATGGTTATGGTTATTATTATATGCCTTATGGTTTATATTACTGGATTTATGAAATAACTCTTGGATTGACTTTTGGAATGTGAAACTATACTTTGGTTTCCGGGCTAAGGCCCTAATGGTTATTTCTAAATATATATGGGATTATTGGTTTTTGGTGCGTGCATATGATTTTACTGAGGGGCATAAATGTCTTATAAATGTTTTCAACAGACTTGTTTATTTTTGTCCACTCACAGCTTTTGTTTTCAATGCCCTTCAGGTTGATTCCGGATACGACTACAGCAGAGACTTGAGCATCGCACACCTCCTCCATCGATCCTTACGCACTCTGGAAGCCCGTTTGGGCAATGGCAATCGGTTATCCCTTGTCTGGCGCCTCCTGTCAGACGGGAGCACGTCACATTCCATGGTAATCCCGGGGGGATTGGGATGGGTCGTGTCAATATGAATATGGTTTTCTTCTTTTTCCTTCTTCACCTAATTAAAATGGCAATTTGGGTTTGTGAGAGAGTGAGTGGTGGACTAAACCCTTTCATATCCATGGAATGAGAATGATTACGCAAATTCCACTCGAAATCCCATAATAAAAAAACAGTAAAACCCAAAAAGAACCCAGAAATTCATACACAACCTGAAGATAAGGCCAAGCAGGTTCCATCATCTGGACCTCATCGTCTCTATCATACATTCCAGTAGCCTTGCTATCAACATTAGGACACGAAAAATGCACGAAAAAAGGATGAGCGCTTCGTGAAAGCACTCTCAACATCCATCGATCTAAATCCAAATCATCAACCGTGATTTCCCCGATGCAGGCCGACGAGGAATCTAATGCTCTCTAGTTTGTTGATGGTGGCTGATGATCGAGGGACAGAGTTGTCATCGTTTATCTCTCAATGCCCAATCAGATCTTCTACCATTATTCTTTTCCTCTTCTCTTGCTTCAACTCTACCACCAAACTTGCTCTCAAGTGTTCCCAATGAAATCTAAACGTTGATACGTACGTTAAATAAAAATTTTGGAGTCCCAACAAAAAGAAAAAAACCATAGGCCTCTACTAGACATGGCAGTAAATGGCGGACATGGGAGTTTGGAAACAATATGATACACCTACCATTGAGATGCTATTAAATATGAAAGGAGGTCACTGAATTTGTAGGTTGCAAATATAGGATTTTTATTTTTTCATATTGATGTATCAAAATCATGTTAAAATAATATTAAATTTGAAAAAAAAATTATAGTGATTTGAGCTATAATTCTAGTTACTAGCAACATTCATGTTCTCGACGATGTAAAGAACGTTGTCCTCATTGATTTCTCCCTACTGAAATGTATGACCAAGACGAAGAGGACTAGATGATGGAACTTGCTTGGCCTCAACTTCAGGTTGTGTATGAATTTCTAGGCTCTTTTTGGGTTTTACTAGTTTTTTTTTATTATGGGGTTTTGATTGGAATTTGGGTAATCATTCTCTTTTCATAGAGATGAAAGGATTCAGTCCACCACTCACTCTCTCTCACAAACCCAAATTGTCGTTTTAATTAGGTGAAGAAGGAAAAAGATGAAACCCAGATTCATAGATTCACTATTCATGGTTCATCTTCGTCTTCTTCTTCAATTTTTGTTTTAAAATTTTTAATTTTTAATTTTTTTACAAAATAATTAAACAACCAATCACATATTGACACATAAGCACTATTAACGATGTTACTAACTTGGCTAACGAAATGGAGCAACCGAGGTAATAGAAGTGCAGTTCTGGCAGTAAATTGCAACAGAATCCGGTTTGGGGAGCAAAGTAATATTCAATGTCCGATTCGGGGAGAATTTTGAGTAATAATCTTGGTATTTATATAGGTTGTGGGGTGTGTGTATGAGGTAATCAGTGGAGAGTAACCAAACAAAGGAAAGAAAAGAAGAAAACTAAGGGGAACCTTGAGGGAAAAAGCTAGAGGGAAACAAGAAGGGATCTTTCGCATCAATTGAGGTAGATAAGTACCAACGATTTGAATTGGACCTACGAGATGAAATAAATTCTATTGTGACAGTACAATTTTTCGTCACCTAGAGAGCTATCCGATACTACAATCAGAGTAGGCTTGCTGGTGCGGCAGTTGGGTGTGAGCTCTAGTCAATGACGAGAATGACTGTACACTTGTACTTTAGATCAGAGAGCACCAATGATGGGTAATAACAGATTTGTATTCTTTAATAATTATTACACATGTTTAGGTAGTAGAGGGACTGGGCTAGGAGGTACACGGAGTTTTGGGTTGAGACGACAAACGTCTACCCAGTTTAGTCGAGTTTCAGTACAGTCGACTGGTAGACAAAAGAGTAGTCCCACACAACCTTAAACAATCTATTGTTATGCTTACGAGGATCCCGATCATATCCGGAGGGATTTTCTAAATCGGGCAAGCGGTGCTATGACAGAACATGATGCTGTAGAATATGTTCAGACTTCTAGTATGTTAAGAAGGAGTTGGACACCGACCAGTGGGACCGGAAGTAGACAGAGGGGTCGAGGTTATCTTCAAGGCCAAAAGCTAGAGTGTTTATTGTCACTCGATAAGAGGCTCGAGAGGCGCCAAGCGCGGTGACATGTATGTTATCAGTGTTTGGTCATGATATGTAACAGTCCATAAAATGTTGACTTTTTGACCCCCGATATCTGTTGGACATTCTATAAAGGCATTTACAAAGGTCTCAATATCCTGAGTTCCTAGACAGGTGGCACGGAAAAATCAGAGATCAAATGGATTATTTATGGATCTACACCATCTAAGTGCAATTTGGTAATTATAGAACAAGGGGTATTTTGGTCATTTCACTATGGGATATGTATCTAGAATTTTCCCTTTCTTATCTTCTTGGCCACTATTCACTAATCTTGTACATGATCAATTATATATGTTTGTGTGGATTTGAGTGTGGGTGCGTGTAGCTTCGGTAGGGAAGGGCCGAAAATGGAGAAAATGAGAAATGAGAGGGAAGAGTGAACTAGGAAGAAGGAAATGGGAAAATATGATGAAGAAGAAGAGAAACAAAGGAGAAAGGAAAAATTACTGAAGAGAATGGATGAAGAAAGAAAGAGGAACTATGGAAGCTTATATCGAGTTTCCATTTATGGGCCAGGAAACTTAGAACAAGACGTTCCAGTAGATCCATGGAGCTCGTACGACATTACAAAGATCATAACAAAGGAATTTAGACGTGGAGGGCTGCTGAATTGCTCCTAGACTCCATGGCCAAAATACCAAGAACTTCAACAGTGATCGTGAGGTAAGTTTTTGTAGTTTTGAGATCAAAGATCTTCTCCTGGGTATGTTTATATGAGGTTACGTAACGACCCATCCCGAATTGCAGGAGTAGATTAGTGATAATTGAGGATTAGTGAGGTTAATCGGTGATTATTTGGGCGAAATCGGACGAACGATGCAAAATGACCGTTTTGCCCCTAGTAATGGGTAAAATATTGACTTTTTGATCGGGAGGTCCGATGGCAGAGAGCCAAGGACCGTTACGTAGATCGAGTCAATACGAATCCATAGACAGGCGGCATGCCGAAATCGAACGTCGAATGGAGAAGTTATGGTTCACGGAAGTTTCGGGTCATTATTGCACGTTTTACGAAACAGGGAGCTTCTGCACTCAAGTGGGCCCAGATATTTTGGGAAGGCCCAATGGATGAGTGAAAAGTGTCACTCATCCATTGCTCATTATGATTGCACACATGCATACCCATCCCTTTGTTCGTGCAAACCAACCCTCACAAACCCAAAACCCGACCTCATCCAATCCCCAACAAACCACACCCCAACCCATTCCCTCTCCTGATTCAATCTGAGGTGTAGATAGAGGATGGACTACTGATTTGAGGATGACATGGAGGTGGCCGAGCCACCGTGCACGGTGGAGAGAGGTAAGGGCTATGTTTATGTTTTTGAATTCAAGTTTTTGATTTGGGCTTTATGGACCGTTTTGGTTGATTTGAATAGGTGTATTAGGTTTCTAGGATGGTGTTAGGGTGATTTTGGTGGTGGTTAGCGGCTGAGGAACCCTGGGGAGAAATCTGGGAAGGTCGAACCATGGAGGGGAAATCGGGTTGATTGGTTTTTATAGGTTTTAGGTTATTTAATTTATATGTTTAGATTCCTAGGATCAAAATTGGTAGAATGGGATTAATTAGGAAGAGAAGGGACAAAAAATGAAGGAGGTAGGACCCTGGACAGGTCACACCAGTCCAGTTGTAGGAATTGGACCGAACCGATCGGTTCGGACCGGTTTGGCATAAGAAGACGATCCACAGTGCCCCGCGCTTGCGCTTCATGCGCAGGGACTTCAGACTGCGCGTGGGGGCGGGTGGACCACTTTTTGGGGATGCTTCCAACACACAAAATCATCCTTTCGATGTAACGAACATTTTGGGACTGGTTTCGTGTCGATCGGATATCGTTTCGATAGGTTTCGGGACGTCCGAAGGTTTAGGATCGAGTTTAAAAATAGTTAAAAATTTCAGAAAATTACGGGGCTTTAGTGAGAGGTTAATAAGGTAGTTAGTAACCCTCTAAAGTGATTCAGACAGGTTTGGGAGTCCCAGTGACGTGGATTGGCCCGAGAGAGCCATATGACACGCATATCGAGGCGGCAACTCGGACGGTCTGTGAGTAGACCTTTTTTCTAAATTGGTGCATGCATAGATGTTTATTATATGTTTTAATACATGTTTTGTGATGCCATGAGTGCATTTGTGTGTGGATACGTATTGGCACGTATTACGAGATTTCGGCCTTATACGGTGAATTTACGGGTTTGTATTTCTACGTTGGTTTAAATGAAATGGTTTTGGATTTAAAAAAGAATAAATTCGGGCATGAGACCCATTTGGTTTTGTCTCAGGCATATGACCCTATTGATGACCTACGGGTCTGAGTCGAGGTCGCAACGGGTGCTATGTGCACGACGACGGACGATACGACGCTCGCCTCCGGACTGGGATGTGTTGCTTCCGGAGAGGTCACGATGCATGATCTGTTGTCGGGTAGCTGATGGAGGCTCAACTTTGGAGTTCTAACGGTTCAGGATATCGATCGATGATGAATGCACCATGATCTAGAGGTGGTCGCGTCGGGTGATACGTTTACAGCGACATACCGAGATTGAGAGCGGTCCTGGACGGATGGTTGTACGCATCACTACGATCGGAGTTGTGACTGACCCTGAGATATCAGGCATGATGCCCAGTTGAGTCATGTGTTCGGGCACAAGACCCAGTTACTTTACGTTTATGATTTCGGGTCGAGGACCCTAAATGGATTTCTAGTTTCATGACGGTTTATGGGGACCACATTTTGTGTCCCTCTTCCTTAAGGAATCTTCTTTTCCTTCTTTAATCCTCTTCTTGACTTCATCTTTGATTAGGAATTAAATTATTATCTTTCCAAATCAGATCACAAGAGTCCTTATAGAATAAGGAAGAGAGAATACGGCTAGGGAAGGTTCTTTAACCCTAGCCGTGTTTGTTGAGTTTCTTGGTTTGCAAGAAAGTCTTTCTTTCTTGTTTCTTGCATCTCTAACTCTAGGTTTGAAGAGGAAATCTTTGAGTCTTCTTATCCACATCAATCCACATAATTTCTCATTGCAAAGGGAAGGGAAATTGCGGCTAGGGATACTTGCTACACAAGTAAGTCCATTTGTCCCCTAATCACATTTTTAGGACATTAGGGCTTGGTCGTGACTTTTGAGTAATCTTGGTGCATCTTGGCCGTGTGAATGAGAGATGATGTGTCCCTTTGTGATTCCTTGATGAGTCCTTGAAGATTTAGCCTTAGAAAGATCACATTTCATTGCAAAACATGATTTAAATCTCAACTAAACAATCTGGAAAAACTTCACAAAAGAGATCATTTTCTCCTATTGTTTGAATGATTATAATCAAAAGATAAGTAATAGTGATAAGAAATAACATTGAAATGATGCTTAATTTGTGACTTATCAGTGGTGTATTGGGCTTAGGCCCGTGTTTCGAATTGAGAATTTGATTTATGATATTGAGCTATGATACGAATATATGAATTGTTGGTATTCGTGGTGTGTGAAATATTGTGATGATTGTGAATAATCCTCATCGAGATGCGTGTTGGTTGGTTAGTCTCAAACGTCAAGTATGGATCTAGATCATGAGACTAGTTTGGTGCTAACTCCGACGTCGATTTGGGCTCCACATCCAGAGTCAGTTCTCACTCAGACATCGAGCTAGACTCGTGATCCTGAGTAAGTGAGGTTATACTCGGACGTCGAGCTAAACTCCAGATCCCGATTCGCTTGCCTACTAGTAGTGCACTGGGTGTGATCTCTGATATTGTGAATTGAGGATGGGTTGGATGTGTATGGACTTGTGTGATGTTGGTTATGAATTGATTATGTTTGATTACGGTGCTGGCTTTGAGTTCACCATTATAGTGATTAACAGATGCTACTTGTTTTATGTTTTCACATATTTCGAGATCGTGAGTTTTGTGTTTTGTTTTAATTCGAATTTAATGATTTTGTATGCATGCATAGTCTTAGAAAATGAAGGGTAAATGTTGTGTAATGACCCGAGCATTCAACGAGGTTAAATTTGGGAAATTTAGATGAAATTGACAATTTTGCCTCTAAAGTCAACGTTGACTTTTCTTAGGCAAAGTTAAAATTTTGACTTTTTGATCAGGATGGGTTTTGGCAATTCTGGGAACGCCGTTAGGAAGCTCTTTATCTCCCGAGTACGTTGATAGGAGGTATGTTGGAAACGGAGATCGGTTGAATTTGTTCTTAATCTAGGTTACTTAGGGGCAATTTGGTAATTTTGTGTGAACGGTATTTTGGTCATTTTCTCTTGAGATTTTTTTTGTTGTTACCAATTAAGTGAGGAAAAGTGTCCATTATCTACTTAAATTGTGTGCACCAACTTGTGTGTGCTGGTGTATTTGTTGTTAGTGTGTGTGAGAATTGTTGTGTATTTTTTGGGTGTGGCTTGGCCAAAAGAGAAGAACAGGGGAAAATTTGTGTGGGTGATCATGATGAATTAGTGAGGGATTGAAGAAGGGCTTATGGGAGTGAAACAGAGGTGGAGAAATTGATTGAAACAAGGACAAATTAGGGGGAAGTAAGGATTCAAAGCTGTGAGTGGAAGCCTATGTCTTTCATGAATTTTGAATTTTCGGGTTTGATGAATTGGACTTGGGATGATCGAATTGAGGTTATAAACCTCTTAGTTAAACTACTACACGCAGAAGCGTCGAAAGACAGAAGGAAAATGCGTAGGGTTAAGCCTAGAACAAGGTTTGATTTTTGACCTTGAGGTTGGGATCGAAACTAGGGAGTTCAAGGTAAGGAAACATTAAATTGACTTCATAGTTTTGTTCCGGTAGTAATTCCGAGTAGATAGGTGAAATCAATTAAGGAAATCGGGTTGAAATTGAAGGATTTGGAAACGGGTTGGGAAATCGGGTCGGGACCCGAGTTGCAGATTCGATTCCGTGAAAAAGACGATGAACAGTAGCCTGGCGCGTGGGCTCACACGCAACCGCTTCAGGCAACACGTGGGGGATCGTTCCAGGGATTCTAGTGATCTGATAAACATGACTTCAGGTGTTTTTGATGTTACGAACATTTTGGCCCAAGTTTCGAGTCTATCAAACACCATTTCGGGGTAGTTTTGGGTGTCCGAAGGTTTAGGATTCATTATAAATTGTTTAAAAATCCTGGAAAACCATGGGATTAAATTAGGAGTTAATTGAGATGATATGTGACCTTTAGATGTGAGTTTTGACAGGGGTGACTTTCCCCGATTTTACGGAAAAACACACAATGTGAATTTCAGTGCTATTGAGGTGTGTGTGAGTGGACGTTCTTTCCCTAAAATCTTATGCATGCATACTTACATGATTTAAATGTGTTTTCATATGATTTGGTGGTCTTGGAATGATTGGTAATTTTATTAAAATTTCAGTGATTTTCTAAATATTTTATTATTTTATTACGTGTTTTTCAAATTTTTCTATAAATCCCCGTTTTTGATCTATTTTGAATATGGTTTGAATGGAATATGTACTATGACAGGAAATAACATGTTTTAAGAAGATTTATGAGTTTTGTATGATTTTTGAACGATTTTACGAACTTGGCGTTTTTGGCACGTTTAAGAAAAAGATGTTTTGGTTGTGGGCTTAGGCCCGAGATTCTGGTTGTAACATTAAGTTGTGAAAGGTGTTGTGATGTGTGTGGATCCTTGGCATTGATGTAGTGGTTTGAATACGTGTTCCTCGATATGCATGAAGTGTAATAATGTGAGATGCTTGTGATAATAATAAAATGATAACGTGAGATGCTTGTGATAAGGTGTGATGTTGAGTGATGATGTGAATGTGTATTCCTCGATTTTCATGATGTGTGAATGTTGTTGTGATTGTGTTGTTTGGTTGTGAGTCTCGGACCTCGATCCTGGGGCTCTGATTCCTGATACTGTGTTGTGGTGACTCAGACGTCTAGCTTGTGGCTCCGGTTCCTGTTGGCCTACCGACAGTGCGCTTGTGATGTGATGATTGATGATGCTTATAGTTTGAAGTAATGGTTGTAGTGTGTGTTGTGATTATTCTGATGATTGGTTAATCTCGGACGTCGAGCTGGGCTACGATTCTCAAGTAGATTTGTGGGTGCCTGCTTGTGGAGCAGTGGTTTGATATTTGATATTTGATACCGTGATATGTGTGGATTTGTGTGACAGTGACTATGTTTGGTTATGTGGCATCGAGGTGATTGATGAATATGTTCTTGACTCGTTTGGATTTCATGGTTGAACTGATTTGTGGTAGTAAATGGTTATCGGTTATTTTCCTTACAGCTGTTTTCACGTTAAACGAGAATATATCAAGTATTTTTTTTAATCGGGGTAAAATGGTTTTTGTATGCATGGCTGGTTTTGGAAAATGGAGGGTAAAATATGGATGCTTTCAAAGTATGTTTTTAAACTATTTTTTTCTTCGACACACACGTTTTCTTGTTTTATGACCTTCCAAGACCGCTGCACTGAAATCGGCTCGAGGGGTGGAGGCATAAACAAGTGGGTTGTGCGAGTATCCCTTATCTGACAAAAGGTTTTGTTAGACGGGAGTAGGACCCGATGGTCATTTGGTTGTGTAATTGGGTGGGTTCCTATCATGTTGTATGTTTTATGAACTATATTTTAAGAATATTTATTTTTGTCCACTCACATAGTTTTCGTGGTTTTTGTAACTCTTTAGTGTTGTGGCACGAAGTTCGGGGCTGAAGAAGAGAATGGGCATGAGTTGGCAGAAATACAAGTATCCCTTGTCTGACAAGGTTCGAGGGTAGTTTGGAATTTAGGTTTACTTGTTAGATGGGAGTAGGGTCCAGGTGTGGTTTACGAGCCCCTTGTACGACCTGGTGATGCCTCCAAAATGTGACCCCTTGTACGGGCTGGTGATGAGACTAGTAGACATTCTTTAGATAGCTATAGGAGTATAGATGGGTTTAGATTTAGGTTGAATTGTGAATGTTATACTCCTTTATAGGAGCAATTTTTGTGGGTTTGGATAATGTGTAAGGTTCAAAATGAAAAGTAATAGTACATATAAGCAAGATGGACTCAGATATGAAGAAAGGATAATTGAGATGTTGAAATGATAGAAAGACCCTTTTGTTGGATTTGGTAATGATGAAGTGTGTTAGAGAGAAAATGAGTTATAAATATTGGACTTGGAAAGAGTTGAACGTAAGGACTAAGGCTCAAGAAATGAGCCAAAAGGTAAGATTACTAGTTTAGTCTTGGATATGGAAAGAGGAGTCGAAAATGGCTTAAGGTATTATGAGTTCAATAAGTATTCTATTGAGATGGAAGTCATATGGAAACTTGGTAATGTAATTATATCCCGGGGGATATTGAAATTGTGTGATGTGATTGCTACTTGAGTTATTGTTTGGTTAAGCCTGGTTATGGACTGGTGATATATAAGTTATTATTTCGCTCTCGAATTTCAACCAAATTTCCAGTTCCTCAATCCAAGCCTTCATATGCCTAAATTCTATACATGAACAACTCAGTCTTGCTAGCAAGGGGGCGAAATGATAGGACCCCACCCAGAACAGGGGAGATCTTGCTTCCGTCTGACAGTTAAACCAAACCTACACACAAATTAAAACCAGTAAAGATAAAAAGAAGAAATTTAACACTGTCAGACAAGGGATATTTTGCAAATTGTTAACATAGCATAAGTACTAGTACCAAATACAATTGAAAAGGGGTCCAATCCTACCATAGAATGTAGCAGAGTGCGCCTAGTCTAGTCTATGTTATGCCTCTTATTACTGTGTATATCCCAGCTCTCACCACAGCCGAAAGGGTAAGTAAAATCCAAGAAAGTGTGAGTGGACGAAAAAGAAATACAAGGAAAGCATAGTTTAAAACATATGTAACCTATCTTCCGTTGTAAAAATATGCATGCATAAAAGGAAGATCTTTGAACATTAATAAATAGAAAATAATCATGAAATCTCGATGACACTGATAGGAAAACAAGGAAACTCGAATATACGAGCAAATATCAGAGACTCTAACCACATCAGTAAGTGTTTCCACCAAAACTTATAACCAGAATCACACTTATATAACCCATCCTCGATGCCTACAAATCAAATCACATCATCTGTGCACTACTAGTAGGCCAAATCACTCAGACGTCTAGAGCGACCTAAGTGTTCGAGTGAGGACGCTGGGCCCCAACGTAGGTGTATTATAAAACCTATGAGCAAGGGAAGCAAGACGGTGAACAATCCCACATCGGTTAGGGAGGGAAAAGAGAAGTGCTTTATATGTGTGGCTACTTATCTTCCTAGCACGAGGCCTTTTGGGAGCTCATTGACATTGGGTTTGGTTGGAACTGCAAAGTTAAGCGAGGTTGGACGGGAGCAATCACAGAATGGATGACCCATTAGAAAATTGCGCTTGAGTTCTCAGAAGCAAAGCCTTGAAGGTGTGGACCTAAGGTGGACAATATCGTGTTAGGGGAGTTGGGCCGTGAGACCAAAGATCACAAAAATGGCCTCAATTTCAAATTCTCAGGTCCAAAAATGGAATTTAAAGTTAAGGGTGCCCGTTTATGAAATTCGGGTTTATCGGGTTTTCTTTTGGGTTCCTATTTTTCCCCTCTCGTTTTTTTTTTTCATTTTTATTCTCCCTTCCTTCTCCACTCACATTTTTTTGGGTTTTCCATGAACGGGGAAGTTGGGTTGTTTGGGTGTCAAGCACACAACATACACGAACACACACATAAACGACCACACATACACACACGACAGTGCCACGAATCTAATAAGGATGGTGACATGTGTCACCATCACACCCTAATAAAAACTGCTGACTCATCCACATAACAAAAGACCAAACTGCCCATGGTCTCACAATTACCAAAATTACCTTAGACATTTTAGACTCGTAATAAGTTCATCTGAACTCTGACTTCGACGTACTGCCTGTCTACCGACTCAGAACTCCAAAACCTAAAATGAAATGTCCAAAAAATTCTCGATCAAAAAGTCAACTTTTGACCACATAAAAAATAAGGGCAAAAACGTCAATCTCTTTCCAAATTCTGGATATTACCTTTTTTCGAATTTTTAGGCAGTTACAGGTAAGCTTTAGTACTTTGAGTCATATTTTACTTATGCTCTGTGTGCCATCGATTAGTGAATTGGGGGTACCGCAAACGGTTATGTAAAATATCTTTTGTCTGACAGTTTGTTGGATTTGTCGTTATCGCTCTGATACTTTTAGGGTAGTTGCAGCCTTTAACGTTGATTGCCAAACGGGGGTGTGACCTTTACAATTATCAAAGTGTTTTCAGAAAGAGTCCAAACAATTAAAGTAATTTTATGGTTTCAATCAACATACTATATGTATATATATTGTAACAAAAGATTAATTAAGAGTGAATTACGGATTAGCGAGGCTAATCGAGGATTATCGGTACGTTTAGGGCAAAATTACGATTTTGCCCCTGAACGAGAACAAAAAGATAACTTTTGACTCGGGAGGTCTGATGCACGAGGACTAAGGACTGTTACGTAGATCGAGTCGATACGAGTCTGTAGACAGATGGCACGTCGAAATTGAACATTCGACGGGAAAGTTACAGTTCATGAAATTTTTAAGGTACTATTCACGATAACACATTTTACGAGGCAAGGGTGGACTTTTATTTCATGTGGGGCCCTAGATATTTTGAACAGGCCCAATGGATGAGTGACAAGTGTCACTCATCCATTGCCTATCACCCCACATTCATGCACCCTTCATCCTCATCTTTTCCATTCCCACCAAACCCAAAACCCCATCGAACCACAACCTCAATCCATTCCCCTCACCTGGTTCGATCTGAGAGAGAGATAGAGAGTGACTGAGGAGCTAGGACACAGTGAGGGATGAGGCTGCGACGCCATGACGGCGGATGAGTCACTGGAAACAGATAAACTTGAAACTCGTAGCCTTCAAAATTTCGATTTCGTGTTTGGACCTTCGATTGGGTCTTATTTCTAGGAAATGGATGAGCTTGTGGGGATTGGAAGCAAGGAATTTCGATGGTTGGAGGGCTCTGGAAGGACAGCAAAAACTTGGCCATGTGTTCTTCGATCGGAGAGGTAATTTCCAGGCCCCTTTTGTACATTTTGAGACCGTAGAATGATAGGAAATGAAAGGATGAAGGTGTAGGAATTGAAAGGATGGAAAACAGATCTAATATGGGCGAGATATAGCCATGAATTTGCCTTACCGGTTCTAGTGGACCGGATTTGCCGAAACCAGTTCAGACCGGTGTGCTGAAGGCTGAAGATGAACAGCCCCTAGGCGTGTGAAGTCCACGCGCAGCGCCTTTGGATGGCACGTGTGGGTATTTTTGGGGAAGGTTTCAACGTATGAAATCATCCTTTCGATGTAACGAACATTTCAAGACAAGTTTCGAGTCAATCAGACACCTTTTCGATGTAGTTCCGGATGTCCAAAGGTTTAGGATCGAGTTTAAAATATGTTAAAAATTCCAAAAAATTAGTGGGATTTAATGAGAGGTTATTGAGGTAGTTAATAACCATCTAATGTGATTTGGACAGGTTTGGGAGTCCCGGTGACGGTGATTTAGCCGGAGATGCTTATGACACGCATATCGAGGCGACGACTTGGACGATCTGTGAGTGGACTTTGGCTTTCTAAATATGATGCATGCATAACTATTTTATATGTTTTGAATACATGTTTTGGGATGCCTTGAGTGCATATGTTTGTGGTATTTGGTATTCACATATTTGCACGTATTTCGAGATTTATAGTTTTATGCTGTGCTTATATGTGCCGTGTTTTCAATGATGGTTTGATGAACTGGGTTTGAATTTGGAAATATAAAATCGGGCATGAGACCCATTTGATTGGAAACCATCGGACTTGGAGTCCATTTGATTTGATGAGAAATCGGGCTGGAGGCCCATTTGAATTATACGATCGGGCTGGGCGCCCCGTTGATTTTCGAATTCGGGCATGAGACCCAGTTATGGTTTATCAACGTGATTTCGGGTCAGGGACCTTAAATGGAATTGGATTTGGATATATGATGGTTTTATGGAAAACCCGGGTGTAGCCCTTTGAACGATTTTGAAATATTTTGTGAAACGGTTTTTCGTATACCATCCTCAAGAACGATTGCCCTCCAGACGTCTTATAGTATCCTGGAGTGGCGGGTTGTCTCCACCAGACGTCTCGTAGTATTGATTTTCGGGTCATTGACCTGGGTGGACCCTGGGAGACTTGGGATTGAGACCCTAAGTAGCACGCGTAGCTTGGAACTCTGACAATGGTGTGGATTGTGACATCTGGGATGTTAGGTATCAGGGATGCCGAGGATTGGTTTGGGCTGAGATCCACTTGTATTGGATTTGGGCTAAGACCCAAGTGATTTTATTTGGTCGGAGTCCTTATGGATTTGGTTTTGGGCTGAGTTCCCACATACTTTGGTTTTATGGTTTTGGCCTAAGGCCCTATTGGTTTAATTAATGACAAATGGTTTGGTAACAGGTTTTCGAATGCATTCATGTTTTTAGTGAAAGGCATAAAAGTCTTTTTATGAAATGAACTTTATAAACTGTTGTTTCGTCCACTCACAGCTTTCAATGGTTTTAATGCCATTTAGGTTGATCGCGGATGCAGACTGTAGCAGAAAACAAGACATCACACTCCTCCTTCAATCCTGGCGCACTTTGGAAGCCCCGAACGGGCTAAGGTTGGAATTATCCCTTATCTGACACTTCGTGTGAGACGGGAGCAGGTACGTCCCGCGTTAATCCCGGGGGATTTTGGGACGGGTGCTGTCAAAGTGGTATCGGAGCGAGGTTGTCGCTATTCGAGCAAACCATGTGGCTCTTGTGGTACGTGCAGGTCGAGGATGCGATGTCTCTGCAGTGGTAGCAGCCCGTCATTAAGCTGATAGTTAGGGTAAAAGTATGAGGATTCAGTGGAATCGAACCCTAGTTAGACTATGTTTGGCATGAGGTGTAATGGTTTAGGGTTCGATTGGCACATGATGCTGCTTGTTAGTGAGATATGATCCCGAGGAGGATCGATGTGCATCTGAATCTAACGGCTTAGAGACGTAATGTTAATAGTGGATGGGACTTATTGAGTTGGTTGTCCCAGTATGATGATGTTACGAAATTATGACTGTTCAACGGTAAGGTCATGTCGGATATGGATTGTGGCAAAGTGATATCAGTAGAGGTCATGAACGACCCTAGTTAAGATTGTTGGTAATAGGAACGTTGGATCTTATTTGGCATGAGAGGCCATGTTTCAGTGTGTCGAACCCCAAAGGGATGTTGATTGGAAAAGGATGCCACGATACAGATGTTGTGTGATGTGTCATGCCGTGATTGTGAAGTGTCGTGGTAGAGCAATGTTGGGCACCTAGAGTGTCGAGTTCTTGCGGGCCCAGCGATTGGGAGCCGTAGAGTTACGAGAGGATGAGGTCCATAGATTGTGGTTACTGGATGGTTGTGTACCAGTTAACCCCATGTGACGACTTGTCGGAGTCTAGACCGATGGATCGCTCAGGATGGACGTGCTGCAGTGAGCAGCCGAGTTTGTGATAATCCTAGTTGGTGATTGATCGGACAAGTTACCAGGATAATGGTACTTGTGGACTGGTTCCCGAGGTGGACCGATCAGTGGATACTACGTATTGAGCAGTTGGTGCCGCAGGATGACATAAGATGAATTTAGATGTCATCATCTTGGATTCTCCTTGATTCTTCCCTAGGTGGGATGGCGAGGAGTAATATGACAGTTAAAAGGTTCAAAAGAGGTGTAAGAGCCGAACACCTATGCTGTGAGTCAAATTTGATTGACTTGAAGATCTGATGGTACTTAACGTTCACCAAGGACTAAGGACTGTTACTTAGATCGAGTTGATACGAGTCCGTAGACAAGTGGCACGTCGAAATCGAACATTCAACGGGAAAGTTACAGTTCATGGAAGTTTTGAGGTACTATTTATGATAGCAAGTTTTACGAGGCAAGGGTGGACTTTTATTTCATATGGGGCCCCAGATATTTTGAACAGGCCCAATGTATGAGTGACAAGTGTCACTCATCCATTTCCTATCACCCCACATTCATTCACCCTTCATCCTCATTTGTTCTATTCCCACCAAACCCGAAACCCCATCGAACCACAACCCCAATCCATTCCTCTCACCTGGTTTCGATCTGAGAGAGAGATAGAGAGTGACTGAGGAGCTAGGACAAGGTGAGAGATGAGGCTGCGACGCCATAGACGGCGGAGGAGTCACTGGAAACACGTAAACCTGAAACTCGTAGCCTTCTAAATTTCGATTTCGTGTTTGGACGTTTGAGGGTTGGTTTTAATGATTGGGTCTTTTTTTCTGGGACATGGATGAGCTTGTGGGGATTGGAAGCAAGGAATTTCGACGGTTGGACGGCTCTAGAAGGATAGCCAAAACTTAGCCGTGTGTTCTTCGATCGGAGAGGTAATTTTCAGGCCCCTTTTGTACATTTTGAGACCGTAGAATGATAGGAAATGAAAGGAAAAAGGTGTAGGAATTGAAAGGATGGAAAATGGATCTAAAATGGGTGAGATATAGCCCTGAACCGGTCTTACCGATTCGGGTTGACCGGATTTGCAGAAACCAGTTCAGATCGGTCTGCTGAAGGCTGAATATTTTCATTCCCTTGGCGCGTGAAGCCCACGCGCAGCGCCTTTGGATGACGCGTGGTGGTGTTTTTTGGGAAGTGTTCAACATATGAAATCATCCTTTCGATATATCGAGCATTTCGGGACAAGTTTCGAGTCAATCGGACACCGTTTCGATGTAGTTCCAGATGTCCAAAGGTTTAAGATTGAGTTTAAAATATGTTAAAAATCCCAAAAAATTAGGGAGCTTTAATGTGAGGTTATTGAGGTAGTTAATAACCCTCTAGTGTGATTTGGACAGGTTTGGGTGTCCCGGTGACGGTGATTTAGCCGGAGAGGCTTATGGCACGTATAACGAGGTGACGGCTTGAACGGTCTGTGAGTGGACTTTGGCTTTCAAAATATGATGCATGCATAACTATTTAATATGTTTTAAATACATGTTTTGGGATGCCTTGAGTGCATATGTTTGTGGTATTTGGTATTCACGTATTTGCACGTATTTCGAGATTTATAATTTTATGTTGTACTTATACGTGCTATGTTTTCAATGATGGTTTGATGAACTGGGTTTGAATTTGGAAATATGGAATCTAGCATGAGATCCATTTGATTAGAAACCATCAGACTTGGAGTCTATTTGATTTGATGAGAAATCGGGCTGGAGGCCCAATTGAATTATATGATTAGGTCGGGAGTGTAACGCCCCGGAAATTCGGAAAATGTAATATTGTAAAGTATTGAATAAAATGACGTTTTTACCCCTGTGATTCGTTTGGTCAATTTGTTGACTTTTTGATTGGAGGGTCGAACGGACTTTGAGCGATGACCATGACATAGTTCGGGACGTCACGAGTTCATAGACAGGTGGCACGTCCGATTCGGACGAACAGGGTGAAAGTTATGACGTTCGGAAGTTCAGGGGCATTATCGTAATTCAGACGTTATAAGGGAAAAAGTTGACTTTTTGTTTGACATTTGGTTTTCACATGACTCGAAGACCGTTGGATTCGTCTCGAAGCCCCGAGTACAACTACAGGCGGCACGCGTGAAACGGACGTCGGACGACCGAGTTACGGGTCACGAAAGTTGGAGGGCATTTTGGTAATTATTGCACTGAGGGGTATTTTGGTCATTTGCACGGCGGTTACTGTAGCACCACCGTGAAAAACAGAGTGCACGGCCATGCCGTGGTGTTTTGTGCGTGTAATTGTTTATGGCTTTAGTGGACTGGTGAGTGGGTTTTGTTTATGCGAATTGAGGCAGTGGGAAGCACACATGGATGACCTGAACAGAGCTCAGAGCACGGGAGGAGTAAAGAATGGCCATGGTTTCTGTGTATGCGGGAAACCATTTTCAGAGACCTCAGTTGGTCTCCCACGAGTTGCTGGCCGTTTGAATCGATTAACCGTGAATGGGAGTGGAGAGAGGTTTCATTTTGGGGTCATTTGTGCATCAGTTGAGAACTGAGTGTGGAGAGAAACAGACGGGAAGAAGAAAAACCAATTTGGAGGGAAATTCGAAGGTTGGGTTTTGAGGTGAGTTGAACCAAACTGAGGGTGGAATTAGTCTTCTGGGATCTTTGCTAACACGACCGTGCAAGAATTGAAGGGGAATGATCACTATTTGCCCAGGAACCTGAGTTCCAGTTTCAGAGAAAAACCAGTGTTGAGGACGACGACTTCCAGGTGAGTTCTGGTCGAATTGGTTGTGCATTTGTGTTCGTCTAAGTTCCCTTAAGCTACTGGTGAAGTTAATTTGAAAATGGGGCTAGGTTGGGTGAGTTCCAGACGTCGACCTGTTCGACTGTTCGAGTCTAGGTTTGATCGATCTAGGGACAGTCGAGGTTAATCATCAATACAAACCTAAAATTAATGGATTAGAGAAGAAGTTAGGATAAAAAACGAGAGGAATTGATGGAGAATTGAGGGTTAGATGGTCGGGTTGAGTCGCGGGTAACAGACCCGTTTAATAGGCTATTCGGGTGAGGGAGAAGACACTGTAGCAGGCGCGTGGCCTTCACGCGCAGCCACTTTGGTCGGCGCGTGAAGGCGCGTGTGAGGTCTTTTCCGATCACGGTCAACTGAGGTTTTCTTCTTTTTAATGTTTTTAACATTTTATCTTTAGGGTTCGAGTTGATCGGGAGTCGTACGGGATAAGTTCGAGGGTTCGGAAGTTTAGGTCCTTTAAGTTTAATTACGCGGAAAAATCCGGAAAAATAAGGAAAAATCTTACGAGTTATTTGAGGATGATTGTAACCCTCCTTGTACGTTTTTACAGGCCCGGACATTTCTGAAGCTACTAAGGAGCGCACGGGGCGCGATTGACGCGTCCTAAAACCGTGAGTGGACATTTGATTTCCAAATTGTGCATGCATGACTATTTTACTTAATTATCTTGTGTTTTCACTTATGATTATATGATGATAAATATGATATTTCGGTTTTACGTGGTTTCACGCTTTTCGAGATAAATATCGTATTGCACACATTTCGAGGTTACGATTTTCGCCTATGCATGACTGATGTTTTGATGAAGTCATTGGATATGATTATGCATGATTCGTATTTATGACGTTTGAATATAATTGTGAGGTGATTTCGGGAATTGCACGTTTTGGTATTTACATGTGAATTTGGACACAAGTCCTATTTTGATAAGTTATGATTTCGGAATGAATTTTTGGAAATGGATCATGTTGTATCGTGTTTATAAATGGTTTTGGGTTTAAAGACCCGGTTTATTGTTGGATCTGGTTTTGGGTTTAAAGCCCCGGTTAATTGATGACGGGGGCGGGCCCGGTAAATTGAGTTTAAAGACTCGTGAGTTTAAAGACTCGGTTATTGTGATACCCCCGAGGCCTATTGATTATGCTTTGAGTTTAAAGACTCGTTGATATCCCGGGAAGGCCTGATATTGAGTTTAAAGACTCGGATGGATCCAACGGTTTAATTGTGATTGTTGATTTGCTTTCTACTTGATTTGCATAATTGATGTTTCAAATTGACGGCTTATGGATTTTGGTAATATTATATTATTTTACACGAGTTATGATGTTTTTTCTGAAATGTTTTCCATGTGTTTTGGGAAAAAAAGGGATTTTGAATGTTTAATACGAGTTTTTTTTAACTGGTTATGCATGCGTGTTGTAAAATTGGAGGGCGAACCCCGGATTCCTTAAACTGTTTTCTGCAAACCTTTGTTTCGGTCCACTCACATTTTGTTGTTTTAACTACCCTCCAGGTCATGGTACAAGTTCGGGGGCTAGCGCCGAGGCAGGGGCAGAGGCATACAGTTTTCCGTTGCGGAGTAGTTAGTTCACAGAGTAGGATTTGTTCTTTAATTTGTTTTGTAATATTGTGCTCTATGAAACTAAGGACTTGAGGTCCAGTCGGTTGTATTTGTTTAATCTCCCTGGTCTGACAATGGGTGTGTTGTAATATTATTTTGGTTTTCCGGTCTTTTGGATTCGATTGTCAGACGGGATCAGGATGCTTCCCGATTATCGAGGCGATAATCGGGGTGGGTCCTGTCAGGGCGCCCCTTTGATTTACAAATTCGGGCATGAGGCCCAGTTATGGTTTATAAACGTGATTTCGGGTCAGGGACCTTAAATGGAATTGGATTTGGATTTATGATGGTTTTATGGAAAACCAGGGCGTAGCACTTTGAACGGTTTTGAGATATTTTGTGAAACGATTTTCTGTATACCATCCTCAAGAATGATTGCCCTCTAGACGTCTCGTAGTATCCTAGAGTGGCGGGTTGTCTCCTCCAGACGTCTCGTAGTATTGATCTGCGGGTCATTGACCTGGGTAGACCCTAGGGAGACTTGGGATTGAGACCCTGAGTAGCACGCATAGCTTGGAACCGTGACAGTGGTGTGTATTGTGACATCTGGGATGTCAGGCATCAGGGATGCCGAGGATTGGTTTTGGCTGAGACCAACTTGTATTGGATTTGGGCTGAGACCCACATGATTTGATTTGGGAGGAGTCCTTACGGAGTGATTTGTTCTTGGATTCTCCTTGATTCTTCCCTAGGTAGGATGACGAGGAGTGATATGACAGGTAAAAGGTTTAAAGGAGTTGTAAGAACTGAATACCTATGCTGTGAGTCAAATTTGATTGACTTGAAGAACCGATGGTACTTATGGTCACCGGATGTGACGAGTGAGTGTCTGAGGTAGTGGACTCACGGTGGATTGAGATGAGTGAGATGTACCTGGATGAATGACAGGTGCCCTAGCTCGTTTTGGACGGATTGCACAAGTAGGGGTGCAGGAGTTGAACCTATAGAGGTTGAAACGTGAGAATCAGGTACTGATGGATTGATGTTCGCCGACGACGGACGATTGAGGTCCGAGTCATGTTTATAGTGCGGATAGTAGTATGTGGTTGGATGTTTCCAGAGTGTAATCCTTGAGTAGGCCGAGTAGTGCCTTGATGATTGTGATGTGGATGCACTTGTGAGTATTGCACGTTAGACGAGGAAATTAACCACAATAACTGGTATGCTTGGGATGAGAATTTCCAGAAAGGGTGAGAACTTTATCTGATGGACATGAGATGGTGACAATTTGACGAGGATTATGATCGGATGTGTTCCGACATGATGTGCTGACTGGACGTCGAATACTGTGTACTCGAGCAGAGTGGATTGAGAGGGTTCTTTCGTGTTCAGTCGATACACCCACTTGTTCTTGAGTGCTCTTCTACCTTTTAGTAGGTTCACCAGATCATATGGGTGGTTCTCATGCAGTGATTACATATCTTCATGTATGGATTTCAACCACTCATCTTTTTTTTTTATCAAAAGTCAATGCTTCTTCATAGCATTCTAGCTCTCCCCCGTCTGTTAGGAGAACGTAATCATCTAGAGAATACCTACTCGGAGGTCTACGCACCCTGGTCAATCTTCTTGGTTGGCACTACACCAAATTTACCTTTAGACAACACTCTATAGACAATAGAATTTAACAACACTTTTATAAATTCTGTTGTCTAATGTATAATATAGCATCAGTAGTCAAATATGCTGTTGTCTTTACCACTTATTTAACAACATTAAAAATTTAGTGTTGTTTTTAGCTCTCATTTAACAACAGTAAATAGACTACTGTTGTCTAAACTAATTAAACCTTGAAAACCATTACAAAATTGTGAAAACGGCAACCAAAAACACGTGCACTACTGTTCATCGAAAGGGAAACTTCATTCCAGGACACGGTTCGATCCAATAGCGCATCCAATTTTGAATAATTTTTTCTCATTCTAAACCTAGATGCTCGATCTCTCTCACAGATTCACAGTCGCCTCTTATTATTATTGTAAACCCTAAATGATGTCTCCTTGATCTCCCCGTCTCTAATGCTCTATCTCGCCCTGATCTCTCCCTCTCTCAGTCGCTTCTCAATCACCGTCGAAGACCGAATAAAAGAGCCTTGAAAATCTCCGCTAGCTTGACGGTCTGAGTCCGTCAGTTGCTTCTGGACCACCGACTTCATCGAATGGAACAATTCCTAGAACTTCAGACTCAGTTAGACTCGCCGCGTCAACTAGGGGATAATTGTGGTCCTCCCTGAGCTGAGTTAGGTCCTGTATTGGAAGCCGTCACTCTCATCATCAGCGTCGAAGCCTATCCCTTCAATTCCGAGATTTTCTCAGTCTCGGTCTCAGTCGCAGACTCAGTCCGTGTCGAGTTCTAGAAAGTTCCAGAGCTTAGCACCGATGAAGGTCCCCAAGCTCAGCACCTTTTTCTTCAGTTAAACTTAAAATCAGATACTCCGATCTCACATCACCGCCCCATATCCAACAAGAAAATGGACAAAACGCATTGGCCATGAGCACCACATCATTCTCAAGGGTAAGCAATTCCAGCACTTCTTTTCGATTTCTTCTGATTTTCGTTTCTACAATCTAATTTTGTATGAATTTTTGTGTAGATGAATGAGCAGAGCGCAGACACGTTCTCTGGGTTAACTCGGTTATGCAATGACTTAGGAGTGGTGCTTATCGAAAGTGTGGACTAATCGTCTAAAATTATTTGATGCATATTTACAACCTAGAATTTAATGACTTTGGTTTTGTTATTGTTAGGTGTAGACTAATCGTCTAAAATTAATAATTATCCTACTTTGTATTTTTCTTCTTCTGTATTCTGTTCACATTATAATTTACAAAGTATTTAAATCTAAGACTGAGCAATGTTAAAATAATTAGTTTATTTTTTTATTTGTAAATTTTGTTCATAATTTATTTTTTTATTTGTAAATTTTGTCCATACTTCAGAAAAGGAAGAACAGAGTAGAAAAACTAAGTTTTTGGTGTGATTACCTTTGTCAAAAACTGTATTTATTTTTTATTATTTTTCTCCTTAGAACAAAGTATCATCTTCAGCACAATTCATGTTAACTTATCCTTTTGTGGTTCTTGGTGAGTTTCTCATTTCAGAGTTATATCCATGAATTATCTTTGAAAAGTATCAGTTTATCAGTTACTGTAAATGTCATATTAGGTTAATAGGTAAGGTGAGCTTTGTTTTGTACCACATTTTTTATGAAATTATGTGGCCCCATATCATCTCTTCAGACGCATTAAGTTTATAGGAATCTTTTGGAAACAGTAAAAATGATGAAATTCTTCCATGCTAAGCGTATAAGTTGTGTGTTTACCATGACATTTTGGTTATCTTGCTAGTTTATATATATATATATATATATATATATATATCTATTTGGAATTTCTACCTTAAACTTCCCTGTCGTAGTTTAATTTGATTTTTTTGTTCAATTTGTTTGCTCAAATGGTAAAAACTTTTAGTACCTATATGATTTAGTGCTAGGGTATGATTTTCTGTATGATTTTCTGCTATGATTTTATGTATGATTTTCTGCTATGATTTTCTGGACCTAAGACTTCCATGTATGAATTTTCGCTAGGATCTTTCGGCAGATGATGCCCATTGTATCTCGTGCTCTTGGGGGTGGGTCGATTCCTGCTTTACCATCCCCTGTTTTGGGACCTGAGTCTCATCCACTAGACAATGAGATTAGTCTCAGAGGAGATGATGTTGTCCCGAATTCTGAGGTTTGCATGGACTTCACCACTTTTATATCTATTTAAAATTTATATATAGATTGCAGATGTTACTTCTTATGGGTTGTTGGTCAAATTCTACCTTAAGCTAATCAGCGCATATACTAGGTTACCTACAGATTTGAATTAAAGTCAACCTTTTTTTTTTTGGGGGGGATCCAATAGTTTTTTCTTTCTGATCGATCATAAAGGTGTACTTTTATTTTGTGTGCACCTGTATGTTTCAGTCCTAACATTATATGCTTTTATCAGGGGATCTGAAGTTGCGTTTACGGTTAAGCATGAATTTTAATTTCTAATGTTTTTACTGATGCTCTTTAGGTTAATCTTCGGCAAGTGGTTAAGAGGATTGAGAACCTGAATGCAGCAGGAGATGTTTTTCATGCTGTAGTTGAAAATTCTATTCAGCTATGAGTTTCTTCTATGATTTTCTACTGGGGCCGAAACAGGTTCAGTCGCATCTTCATTCAAATCGGATATGAAATGGATGGCTTGTAACCTTTCAAGCGTTCACTGAATTTAGGAGTATGTTTCAGTGGTAGTTTCTTGATATCTTATAGATCCTATTATGATCTCAGGTAGAAAGTAGCAAGATACTATTAACGTTTAGGGTTAAAATCATTTAAAGATTGAGATTTACAAATAAAAATCGTAGAACACCTGGTGATGTGGTTCTACATCTTTGAATAATCTGACATGTCTAGAGTGTCCTTGTATTAATCAGGTTGTCAACGTACAAAGGTGGCTCGCAATGTAAACATGGAGAAATTGCAAAATGACTATCTGTTTCCTGAGGTAATTTTTTGTGATTTCATTCATGCTATTGAATGTAGATAATGGGTGATATCTAAACATTTAAGTGTGATTTGGGCAGATGTGGCAATCAATTAGATTTCAAGGCTTGAGCTTCAACACATTGAGAAGTACCCAAATGCAAATTTCATAAGACTTGGCATTGGGGATACAACAGAACCAGTGCCTGAATTATCACATCAAGCATGGCCAATATTAGTAACTTCAACTCGAATTTACTTTTAAACCATATACTATGTTTCCTTATTTATTTTTTCTTATTAGGGAGGCTTGACAATCATTCCATTTTCGGTTTATGATTTTCACACCATATCATTCTTCATCTCTTCGGGAAATGTGTAAGCTTGCATAGACTCAAGTGTGATAATAGGGTAGGCAAGTGATTTTGAAGATAAAAAAGGAAGGTGTTGGAGCATTGAATATATGGAGTGTGGGAGCATTAATGTTATTCTTTGCAATTGGTGTTTCATAGAATCAAAACTTCAAGTCTTTAATTACCAAATTTAATATTTGTTTATATTTCTTACATAGTATTCGAAAACTACTATAAGCCGAAGGTTCGTTGCACCTTTAATGACCTTGATGAGGTGCTAGAGGAATGAGCAGATCATCTAATATCAAAGTGGTGTAACGGTGGTGAAAGTACAACTATGTTAGGATTGATTCTCATAAAGTGTATTTGTTTCATGGTGGTTAGATTTTAGAATTGTTGCAACACTTGCTATTTTATTTAGAACATACACATTTGTAATTGCGATTGGCTTTGATCGAGTTAGGATGCAAAATGTGCTATTGGTACTCTTCATATCTTCATTGTGAACTTGATTAATCAATTTTATATTTATATGAAGTTTCTATTTGGATTGGTGAAGGACTTTAATATGAATTAATTTTATGTTATAATACAGGATTTTAATATGGTTTTTGTTGTGTAAAAGGACTTTAGATAACTTGTGTAAAACACCCTTTAGGCAACAATATTTTTAAATAAACCGTCGTGTAAAGTATCATTTAGATAACGGTATTTTAAAATAAACTGTTGTGTAAAGTACCCTTTAGATAATGATATTTATGTATAAACCGTTGTTTAAAGCCACTTTAGACATCAGGGACAGTTACAACGGTATTTATGGGAAATAGACAACGGATTTTCTCCGTTGTCTAAAGGAAAATTTGTTGTAGTGTGGAATTCGGCCGCTGGCTCTTCACGGGCTTGTGCTTCTAACCCTTCATCAGCTACATCATCTACTATACCATCAGTTGTATGGCTACCACTCATGACATCATCAACTGGTTCATTAATAATAGGATCGTTAGTTGGATAATTAGTATCATTGGATTCATTTCGCTTGTCATTGTGCTCTAATGAAGGAGGAACTGGATCCAAGTTAGCTAGATATTCTCTAGGATTATCAAGTTTATCACATCTTTGAATGTCTTCAATGTTCTGATCTTCAAAGAAGACAACATCTCTACTTCTAATAATCTTTCTATCTACAGGATCCCATAACCTGTAATCGAATTCTTCATTCCCATATCCCACGAAGATACATTCTTTCGACTTCGTGTCGAGCTTGGATCTCTCGTCTTTAGAAATATGAACAAAAGCTCTACAACCAAAAACTTTTAGATGATTGTAGGAAATGTCTTTTCCCAACCGCAACTTGTTCGAAATATCACCATTCAAAGGTGTTGAATGGACAAAAATAGGCAAAAATAACACTTTATCTTCCACTTAGAGAAATAATAGGAATACAATAATAATCTCACCAAACACTGGTGGTTAAACTCTCTCTTGTTTTTTTTTCTCTCAAGAAGATTTTCTCTCTCACACAAGTGAGGTTTTCTTATCTCTCAAAAACTGTCAAAGTTTTGACTTTCTAAGGGATGCATTGAACTGAAAAGGTTTATAGCCAACATTTCTAACTAATTGGTGGACATGCATGAAGGAGAGTTTTTCTCATTTTCTCTTCCATTCGTTTTCTTCAAATTTTCCCCTCCTTTTCTTTTATTTTATTTTACATTTTATTTTCCTTCTTTTTCTTTCCTTCACTAACGAGGGAATTGTAAAACCAATTTTTTTTTAATTAAAGGGAGGGGGAATTTTTGGAAATTTTCCATACAATATATCGTCGGGGTTTGAATTTGAGACCAATTATTTACAAGTCAATACTAGAACCGACTGAATTAGACTTATTTGACAATACTAAATTAATTTAATGACTTCTCTTGATGTAATAGAAATAATGCATATAAAAATTTAAAGATTTAACAATATTTTTCCCAAAGCTTTAACTCCATGCATAATGCATTACCAAATTACATGTTGCAAGCATAATGTGCATGATGATAGTACGTATAGGTTGCTTCTATAGTTCTCAAAGGATAACCAGCAATCATATATATATATATATATATATATATATATATATATATATATATATAAGAGGATTGATATCAGTTATTTCCAGCTATACTTGGAACAACAATATCAGGCAGTAACATTAACAATTCAGTAGTTTTTCTCGGCAAGGTTATAGCTACTTTCTCATATTGTTAACCTTATACTTTGCAATATTAATTAATGTCTCTAATTTTCTACTATTATGCTATACATAGTTTAATTAATTAAAATATAATTTTCAACGTTGATAATATGATATTTTTTCGTTTTTGTATGTAGCTAGCTAGATGGGCGATTCTAATCAGTGTGATTATCAACCTACAAATGCGAATGACCTTAAATACACTGCGAACTTAAGCACAAAAAATGGACAAATTGCACACGCAAGTGCGATGCATAATGAAGTATTCGATAAGGAGTTTGCATGTAGTAGCTGCTGGAAGGTCTAAAAACTGTTAGGAAAGATGGCGAAAAATCAAAGAGCTCATAAATACATATGGCACTTCTAGGGTCTGACTTCTCCCAGTCTTGTGTAAATAAAATGGGCAAAATAACACTCTATCTTTCACTAAGAGAAATAATGGAAATACAATAATAATCTCATCAAACACCGGTAGTTAAACTCTCTCTTGGTTTTTTTTTTTTCTCTTAAGAGGATTTTTTCTCTCACACAAGTGAGGTTTTCTTTATCTTTCAAAAACTATCTAAGTTTTGAGTTTTTAAGGGATGCATTGAACTAAAAAGGTTTATAGCCAACATTCCTAACTAATTGGTGGACATGCATGAAGGAGAGTTTTTCTCATTTTCTCTTCCATTCATTTTTTTCAAATTTTCCCATCCTTTCTTTTATTTTATTTTACTATTTATTTGCCTTCTTTTTCTCTCCTCCACTAATGAGGGAAACCTATCAATCTCCCCCCTCCCGACATAGGTGGAGGGCTCCAGTAGTCTAGTAGCTCTTCTGCAAAATTCGTACTTGTCCTTAGGTAAGGACTTGGTCATCATATCTGAACTATTTTCATCAGTATGGATCTTCTCAGGCTGTAATTTCTTAGACCCTAACACATCACATATTCAGTGATATCGCACATCAATGTGCTTCGACCTCGAGTGAAAACTCGGACTCTTTCTCAAATGGATCGTGCTCTGACTATCACAATGCAAAATGTATTTTCGCTGCTCTTTCCCTAATTCTTGTAGGAATCGCTTCATCCAGAGCATTTCTTTGCACGTTTCAGTAGCTACAATAAACTCTGCCTCTGTAGATGATAGAGCAACACATTTCTACAACTTTGATTTCCATAAAACTACTCCCCGTGAAAATGTAATCAGGTATGCTAAAGTAGATTTTCTAGAATCAAGATCTCCTGCCATGTCTACATCTGCGTAGCCAATCAATTCAGGTTTTCCACATCCAAAGCATAAACTCATTTTGGAGGTACCCCTGAGATATCTGAGAATCAACTTCACAACATTCCAATGCTCTCTTCCTGGTTTAGACAATAATCTGCTTACAACGTCAACTGCGTGCGTTATGGCTGGCCTTGTGCAAATCATTGCATACATCAGACTACCAACAACTGAGGAATATGGCACCATAACCATGTTTTCTTCTTCCTCCTCACATGTAGGACTCTGCTTTGAACTAATCTTGAAGTGACTAGGAAATTGAGTAGAAACTAGTTTTGCTTTATCCATGTTAAACCACTTTAGTACCTTCTCGATATAACTTTCTTATGATAACCTCAACTTCCGATTTTTGCTATCACGCGATACACTCATACTGAGGATTCGTTTTGCGGGTTCTAAGTCTTTCATAGCAAAAGACTTGCTCAACTCTTTCTCCAGCTTGCTAATCTTGTCACTGTTTTGTCCTACGATCAACATGTCATCGACATATAGAAGAAGTATGATGAATTCACCATCATCAAATCTTTTAATAAATACAGAATGGTTTGAAGTAGTCCTCTGATATCAGTGTTCAATCATGAAGGAATCAAACTTCTTGTACCATTGTCGAGGTGCCTGCTTGAGTCCATATAAGCTCTTCTTCAGCCGACATACCAAATCTTCTATTCTTTTGACTTTGAATCCTTCTGGCTGCTCTATGTAGATTTCTTCTTCAGGATCTCCGTGAAGAAAAGCTATCTTCACATCTAGCTGTTCGATCTCAAGATTCAGGATTGCAGCCAAACCGAGTACAACCTGTATGGATGACATCTTCACTATAGGTGAGAAAATCTCTTCAAAGTTAATTCTTTTCTTCTAACTGAAACCTTTCACAACTAGCCTTGCCTTAAACCTGGGCTTAAAGTTCTTTTCTTCCGTCTTCAGTCGATAGACCCATTTTTTCTTGAGTTCTCTCATACCTTTTGGTAGGTTCACCAGTTCATATGTGTGGTTCTCATGCAACTTATTCACTTTGAGAAGTTGATGTCATAAAGAAATTTACTTATTTTTGGCCTACGAGAATTGGGAACTCTTGAAGTTTGAAATCTGATACGCACCTTGGTGAATCTACCCCAATACATTCATCACCCACTAACTGATCAATCTCCATAATCTCACCAGTCCATGTTCCAATTCTCCTTTCCAACACTATATTGAGTGGTGGTGCACCATGAATTTGGACCCAGAATATTTCCATGGATAGTTTCATCGAATGGAAGCTCTGACCAAATGGAATTTCTTTCAATAAAACTGGGGCTTCTTTGAAGTGTCATGGCTCCATCTCTAGCATCCTAGTTTTATCAATAAAACACAGAGCTTGATCACCACTTTTACTCATTAAGAATGATGAATGAGAATGGCAATTTTTTACCATTAACAAATTCCATTTGTTGGGAGTGAATGTCCTTTCAATAAATTTGTACTCAACTTTCATGATGGTCCTTTCAATGGGCCATTCTCATTCATCATGGCAATATTTTAGCTGCAAACAACCTAAATAGGCACTCAACAAACTTCTCCCCCTCGTATTGCATGAAGATCAAGGATATGTACCATGTTCTAAGTTTCATGTGATGTTCATAATTCTCTTTATTCTTAATGAGTTTCTAGGTACTAAATCTGAGTATATGCCATGCTAGGTTGCACATAGAAATATAACTTTGATGTATATGCCAAGCATCTAATATGCTAAGTCAGTGAGAGTTCATACATTATAGTTATATGCCATGCTAAATTTGTGAACATCTTAATTGTGGATTGAAATTGATAAATTAGACATTTGTAACGTTGATTAATGATTCTTTAGAGTGGATTGCTTGCCTTAACTCATTCTAATTCATAAGTTAATACAAGAATCATATTGCATTTGTCTACAACCTTTAAGTTCTTTTGATTCTGTTTTTATTTTACATTTTGATTTATATCATACAAAACCAACTCCACACACCACCCCCCCCCCCCCCCCCCCCCCCCCAACAAAAAAAAAACAAATTGTGTTTGTGCTTTATCTTGTTCTTTATCTATTCATTTGTTTTACTAAGTTGTTACCAGTCCCTATGGTTTGACCCTTGCTTGTCACTATACTATCTTTCATGATTTTTACACTTGTAAGGATAAGATTTGTGTTAATTTAGTAGCTTATTTAGGTTGTCTTATTTTACCGAACAAGTTTCTGGCGCCGTTGCAGGGGATTGTGCTTAACAACTTTGGAATTCATTTTTGTTTCGTTTACTTAATTTTTTTCTCTTTTTTTTCACTTATATGTTCACTAATTCATCTAAGGATGCTTTCGACTTAGGTCAGCTTAGAAAAGCTGTTGGAAGAAGTTCAAGAAACCCTACACACATACCTGTGAGGATTTTGAAGGCTCGTTCCTTACTAAACTCTCCCATTTATTCCTAACCTCATTTACCAAAAACTGAGTTAGAGGAAGAAGTGGCAAGCATGGCAGATCAAGGTGAAGGTAATCATGCATTTAAGGAGTATGCCATCCCCAAGATCAACAAGGAGCCTTCGTCCATATAATATCTAGCAACAACCATTGAGAACTTTGAACTCAAATCAGGTATGATACATCTCTTACCTAAGTTCAATGGTTTGGCAGGTGAAGATCCTCATTTACATATCAAGGAGTTTGTACCGGTTTGCAACACCATTAAGACTCGAGGCCTGACATCTCAAGAAATACGTCTTAGGTTGTTCCCTCTTTCACTTAGAAAGAAGGCTAAGTCTTGGCTCCACACTCTTCCATCTAGATCCATTAAGACTTGGGATATGCTAGCTTCTAAGTTCTTGCAATATTTTTTCCCGGCTCAATGCACTAACAAGTTAAGGAGGGAAATCATATCAATTGTGCAAACCGATGGAGAGCTATTTCATGAGTATTGGGATAGGTTTAGGACATTGTTGCATTTTTGCCTTCATCACAACCTTGAACCATTGCTTCTCATGTAATACTTCTATGAAGGGTTACTAGATTCTGATCGTATGATGATGGATACTACTGCTGGTGGTTTAATGAACAAAATGGCTGATAAAGCTAAGACCATGTTTGAGGACATTTCTTCCAATACCAAGCAATTTAGTTTCAGAAACCAGCAAACCAAGAAGGTTTATGAGTTTAGTGCTATTTCTGATGAAAATTCTCAAATTTCCGAATTAACTAACCTTATTAAGCAAGTTGTGGCTATTTGTCAAGAGTGTTCCTTACAGAG
The DNA here is from genome assembly GCA_032719365.1 of Prinsepia uniflora. Lineage (NCBI taxonomy): Eukaryota > Viridiplantae > Streptophyta > Magnoliopsida > Rosales > Rosaceae > Prinsepia > Prinsepia uniflora. The sequence goes on from CM064870.1 coordinate 18,599,730, forward strand.
ACATTCTTCTGAAGCATGCCCTCAAGTGCAAGGGCTTCATGAGGAAGCTAACATGGTTGGTGGTATTCAAGGAAATTAGAGGCCACAAAATGACCCATTTTCTCCAACTTATACCCCGGGATGGAGGAATCATCCGAATTTCAGATGGGAAAACAACAATAACGTTCAAAATCCAAATCATCCCCAAGGCTTCCCCAATCCACAAGGGTTGACCATCCAATCTGCACCAAACAAATCTCTTGAAGACATTATGAGCACATTAGCTAGACATGTGAGCTCTTTAGCTCAAAGCACTCAAGACCTCAAGGTTTCAACCCATGCTTTCATGAACAAGACTGATCGATCCAAGTTGGACAAATTGTAACCGTCGTAAATGAGAGGGAACTTGGTAAGCTTCCTAGTCAAGTTATTGTGAATCCTAAAGGCCTAAGTAATGCACAAGTTAATGTTATCACTTTGAGTAGTGGAAATGAGCTACGAGGTCCTAAGATGAGGAAGAGAAGAAAGATCAGAAAAGTCTAAAAGAATCCAATTCAGCCCCTCTTGTCGAAACCTCAATTCCAACCAAGCTAGATGCTTTTATGGTAACTTCTAATCCTGAAAGCTTATTTCTAACCATAAGGTGGCTGGATGTACTCCACATATGTCTTACCCTCGCAGTTTTACCAATTCAAAAAAAAAATGATCAACTTGATTAGGACTTTTGGAGACAATCAATATACTAGAAATTGCTATTCCATTCTTTAAGGCAATGAAGCATATTTCAGGTTATGCAAATTTCATCAAGGAGCATTGTACAAACAAGAGGATGGTGGAGATCAATGATGTGGTTGCATTTGGTGAAAAAGTCTCTTCCATTCTGCAAAGGAAGCTGCCACCAAAAGAAGAGGATCCGAGAAGCTTTACTGTTTCATGCCAAATTGGTTCAATGAGGTTTGATAGATGCTTATGTGACTTAGGTTCTTCTATTAACTTAATGTCGTATTCTGTTTATACAACACTGCAGTTAGGTGATCTCAACCCAACTCACATGATGATTCAATTAGGGGATCGTTCTATTACTCATATAAGGGGAGTGATGGAAGATGTGATTGTCAATATAGGTGATCTTGTATTACCAGCAGATTTCTACATTCTAGGCATGGAAGATAGTCCTTTGTCAAACCATCTCCCACTCATTTTTGGCCGGCCATTCCTAGCAACTGCTCGTGCTATCATAGATTTCAATTCAGGAAAGCTCACCATGACTGTTTTAGAGGAAACAAGAACTTTTCAACTTGATGCTATGAGGTACCCTAGTGACATTCACGAATGCAATTCCATTTATCTATTAAGTTTAATGTTGCAGGCACCATTTACAACTCAAGGAAAGGAAGATCCATTAGAAAGAGCACTTAGTTTATCTCCAAGTGAGGAGAGTGTGAATGATGAAGAACGAATGGAAGTACTCTTTGCCCTAAAAGCTATTCCAACATGTAAGCCATCAAGGTGGCCATGTTTTTGAGCCTCTCCCTAACTCAACAGATAAGCTAATTGCTTCAGTCATTCAAGCACCAAGGTTAGAACTCGAACCACTTCCTGAACATCTTAAATATGCTTATCTTGGTGATGAAAATACTTTGCCTGTCATTATTGCTTCCAATTTGAGTGATGTTGAGATAGAAAAGTTAGTGAGAGTTCTAAGAGAGAACAAGACAGCCATATGATGGACTATAGCTGATATTAAAGGCATTAATCCTATAAAGTGCATGCATCAAATTCTTTTGGAGGATGCATCAAAGCCAACTAGAGAGGCTCAAAAATGACCAAGCCCACCTATGAAGGATGTAGTGAAGAAGGAAATTCTGAAGCTGCTAGATGTAGGAATCATTTACCCAATTTCTGATTCTAAATGAATAAGTCCTATACAAGTGGTTCCTAAGAAATTAGGCATCACCATTGTCAAGAACAAGCATGATAAAATGGTACCGACAAGGGTACACACATGTTGGAAGGTGTGCATCGAGTACCACAAGCTCAATACAACAACTCGTAAGGATCATTTTCCTTTACCTTTCATTGATCAAATGCTTGAGCGACCTTCAGGTCATAGCCATTATTGCTTTTTAGATGGATACTCTGGTTATAACCAAATAGAAATAGCTCCCGAGGACCAAGAGAAGACCACATTCACATGCCCTTTTGGCACATTTGCATTTAGAAGAATGCCATTTGGCTTATGCAATGCCCCTGCCACATTTCAGCGATGCATGATGAGCATATTCTCCACATTGTTAAGGATATCATTGAGGTTTTTATGGATGATTTTTCTATTTTCGGTAACTCCTTTGATTTATGTTTTCACCATCTTTCTCTAGTGTTGCAAAGGTGCCGGGAATGCAACTTAGTGCTTAATTGGGAAAAGGGCCATTTCATGGTACAACAAGGCATTGTCTTAGGGTATGTTATCTCAACTTGTGGTATTGAAGTCAAAGCCAAGGTGAACGTAGTGAGCAGGTTGCCGCCCCCTACATCAGTAAAAGAAATCAAATCTTTTTTTGGACATGCTGGATTCTACTGTCAATTCTTCAAAGACTTCTATAAGATTTCAAGATCTCTATGCAACTTGCTAGCTAAGGATGGTCCATTTTATTTTGATAGAAACTTCCATGAAGCTTTCGAGAAGCTCAAAAGCCTCCTTACAATTGCCCATATCAGAATGCCACAAGATTGGAACCTTCCTTTTGAGCTTATATGCAACACATCTGATTATGTTGTAGGGGCTGTTTTAGGCGTGTCAACAAGTTTTCGCATGTCATTTACTATGCTAGTCGCACCCTAAATGATGTACAGCTCAATTACTCTACCACTGAAAAGGAGTTGCTTGCTGTTATTTTTTCTTTAGAAAAGTTTAGATCTTATCTAATTGGTACTAAAGTAATTATCTATTCTGATCATGCATCATTGAAATATCTGCTAACCAAAAAAGATGCTAAACCAAGATTGATTTGTTGGATGATTCTAATCCAGGAGTTTGATGTGGAGATCCGAGATAAGAAGGGTTTTGAAAATGTTGTGGCTGATCATCTCAGCTGACTAGTGCATTCATCCAATCAAGAGGAAGATCACTTGTCATTACAAAAATGCTTCCCTGATGAGAAACTTTTTGCCCTTAGCACTTCAGATCCTTGGTTTGCCGACATCATCAATTACTTAGCCACCAAGCAAGTCCCAACCACTCTTAGTCAATCCCAAAGACATAAGCTGGTCAAGAAAGCCAAGTACTACATCTGGGATGATCCATTTTTATGGAAACATTGTCCATATCTCATCATAAGAAGGTGCATACCTGAATCTGAATTCCATTCTATTATAACCTTTTGTCATGCTTCTCCTTGTGGAGGTCACTTTGGAGCCAAGAAAACAGCCCTTAAAATTCTTCAAAGTAGTTTCTATTGGCCAAGCTTGTTCAAGGATGCTTATGAGTTTGTGGCTACTTGTGATCGCTGCCAACGTACAAGTAACCTAGGTTCTCGTGATCAAATGCCTCTAAACCCAATTCTAGTTGTCGAAATTTTTGATGTTTGGGGCATTGACTTCATGGGACCTTTTCCTAACTCTCATGGTTGCTTATATATTTTTCTTGTTGTTGATTATGTTTCGAAGTGGGTTGAAGCAATCCCCACTAGGACTAATGACTCTAAGGTTGTTCTCATTTTTCTCAAAGAATACGTATTTGCTAGATTTGCGACCCCTAGAGCAATCATCAGTGATAGAGGAACACATTTTTCCAACTGATCATTTGAGGCTTTATTGAAATGTTATGGAGTAACGCACACGATCTCTACACCATACCATCCTCAAACAAGTGGAAAAGCTTAAATCTCTAACCGTGAAGTTAAGAAAATTTTAGGAAAGATGGTAAGCCTAAATAGGAAGGATTGGTCATTGCGTTTAAATGATGCTTTATGGGCCTATAGAATGGCATATAAGACTCTCATAGGCATGTCAGCCTTCCGGATTGTCTTTGGAAAGCCTTGTCATCTTCTTGTAGAATTAGAGCATAAAGCCTATTGGGCAGATAGGAAGCTCAACTTTGAGTTGAAGGAAGCCAGCCACATGCGAAAGCTTCAACTTAGCGAGCTTGATGAGTTGAGGAATGATGCCTATGAAAGTTCCTGTATCTACAAGGAGAAAACCAAAGCTTACCATAACAAGGCCATCCGTAGGAAGATGTTTGAGATAGGACAGAAAGTTTTCTTAATAAATGCACACCTCCGAATCTTTCCTGGTAAGCTTCGTTCTCGATGGTATGGTCCTTCCTTATCACTAACATTTATCCCAATGGTGTAGTGGATATTCAGAACATTCAAACAAGGAACCACATTCAAAGTAAATGGACATCGTCTTAAACCTTTCTATGATGATTACCAACCTTCCATTGAAATGGTTCAGGCTCTGCATTCACCGCCATCCTCCACTTGATCTCCAAGCTACGTCGGGCTAAGAGGCTAAAAGAAGCGTTGATTGGGAGGCAACCCAATAGAGGAGAAAACACCATTCTCATTCTTCAACAACTATGTTTTCTCTTCCCTCTCCTTTTTGATTGTTTTCTTTTTTTTTAGTCCAACTCTTTCCATGCTTTCCTTTCTTATGCATTTGTTATCCACTGAGGAAAATAATCGATTTAAATTTGGGGGAGAAGTTTATTGCTTTGAAAATAAAAAATCCATAAAAATTAAAAAAAAAACTAAAAAGAAAAATAGTCTATTTTGTTTTTTTTTTTGCACATTTCTTTGATGATTATGATGAGACAATCTTGAATTATGGTACTTTGAAATTGTCTATGACTAACCTGTGACTTGTTGTCACTCTTATTTTAGCTTAGTTTAATGTTTAACTATACTCTAGAAGGTCACTTTGCACAACTCTATTTGGTATGATGATAAGCCGTGAATTAAGCATCATTTTACACCCTTTATACTTATCTTTTAATATTTAAATACCAAACAATTGTAGAAAATAATATCATTTGTGAGAATTATGCAGAATTGGATATAGCACGGAATTACGAGAATTTAGGCGAAACAATCACCTTAATCGGAGTTGTAACGAAAAAATTATGATCAAATGAAAGGAGGCCACCAAAAATCAGTCAGGGATTGGGTAGGAACCTACCAAATCCAAAATGACTGCCCAGGAACCGCTTCGTAAGGCGTCTACCGATGTCCATCTAATGAGATCAGCGCACGTGTACCAAACGTTTCTTCTTCTTTGCAGCGCACGCATCCTGAGGCCCTTCTTACGATGTCGGCGTACGTCCACCAAATTCCTTTTCCAGCCTCTCCTAACGTGTTGACCAGCTGTGAACCGCCGAAATGAATCCCAAAGTTTGGCCAGCATCAGCCGAATTACACTACAGTTTCCAGCAGCTTTCCACCAATCCGTTTTCTGTTACTATTCCAACAAGCAACTCCAATTTTCCTTCTTTTATTAGGTTTTATATTTCCTTTTAAATTAAGATTTGTTCTACCTTTTTAATTAGGATTTAGATTACTTTTTAATTAGGACTTTTAGAATACCTTTTTCTTTTAGGACTTCATTATTAATTAGTTTAATACTTTTTCTTTTAGAATTAAATTGTGAACTCCTATTTATTTAAGGATTAATTTTCTCGTATAAATAGAGAGACTTAGGTTATTTGTAAAGGGTCGCTCATTATTTGTACCAAAACTCTACTTAAACCAATTTTCCTTTTTCAGTAAATTCAAGATTTCTCGTGCAAAACTAATTACACCATATCCTACCTTTTATAACCTTCATCCGTGGCATAGAGGAGTGTCTCCAAGTGTCTCACCGAAGAGTGTCCAATCACTTCGTATCCATAGGGTGCCCCGAAGAGAAAAAGTGTAATACGAACTCTTTATCTTGTAGTTATCTTTTGTGCTTGAATATCTTGGTTTATGGACTGATTTCTAATATTATCCTCGGTTTTATGCTTTGTATTAATTTTAATAATCTTCCATGTGTTATAATATTTCAATTTTTGTTATGCTTGTATATTGGTACTTAATGCTTGAGTAGATAGAGGAGTGTCTCCAAGTCTAGATCACTGAAAGTGCGGCGTGAGTGTCTCCCTGCACGTACTTAAGAATATGCAATCATCTCGTAGAACTAAGGTTATAGAATTTCATAGGTTTGAAATTGATATAAATCATGAATGAGTTCGGTAAAGAATGAGTTGACCACGTGTAAATAATAGATTAGGTTAGTTTAGATTTAGTTTAATTATTTAGGACTTTAAAATCAATCTTTACCCCCCAATTAACCAATCAAACGATAATCATGCGTAGGTACCCTTAATCACCGGTCCAGAACGATCCTTATTTACCAATGCTACAATCTACAAAAATGGTTTTTAATTGCATACATTTCCTTAAGTGTTGAGTGTGACTTTGTGTTTACTTTAATGCTTAGTTTTTACGTATCATATGATGATTGCTGATCCTAAGCTTAATAGAAATATGTTAGCTTGTATACCTGTGAGTTATTTGAGCCCATTGCTGATTTTATCAAGAGTGTATACTTTAACTCTTTCTTTTCTTATCGTCATTACCAAATTTTTTATCCCATTATCTTTACTTTGATCAATTGTTTGAATGAACATCTATTATGAACTCATAATTCTAGAAATTACTCTCTAATTGATGCAAAACATGTGTTTGGATTCATTGCGTTAAGAAGTGATTAAAGGCATTAGGTTTGTGTGTGTTAGCCTCCTAAAAAGTCTATTCCAAACATGACCTTTGTGTACTCCAAAAGCTCTAGCCTTTTTTTCATATCCTACACCACTCCTACTGCCATATCTCAATATGAGATTGTAACCATAATTCTGACCATACCCTTTAAAGCTCAAGAATGTGCCAAGACATTGGAAGAAAAGTGTTGAAGCAAGGGAGATGTTGTACTAGATTCATCATACTTGAGAAGTTCCAGTTCTGAAATAAGTCAAGTACAAGCTCACTATATTTCTCAGAAAAAAGAAAAAAAAAGAATAAGAAAAAAAAAACCAAAAACAAAAACAAAAACAAAAACAAAAACAAAACAAAAACAAATGATGTTGTGTACCTCAAGAAAAAGAAAGAGATGATTCAGTTCGAAGTTATGAAAGGCCAAGTCCGTACATTCAACTCTTAGATGCAGCTCATCCTCAACCATGTTGTGTGCCTCAAGAAGACCTTGGTATGTTCTAAGCTTTTGTTGTCTTTCCCTTTCTTCAATTAGCCTTCACCTAGCCTTATTACATCCCATTTAGAGCAAAGACCTTTCTGATCTTATTGCATTGTGAAGTTAAGCTTGTGAAGATAAAGCAGAGGTAAGCTTATGGCATTGTTCGTACGTTCAAGTACTTGGTATTCCATTCACGAGATCTTTCAATTCTGCCTTGAATAGTATTTTTTCAGTCTAATTATGTGAGTTATTTTCTTTTGAATACATAAATTCTCTAATATAAATTTTCCGAGTAATCAAATGAATTAGCCATAAAATCTGAGTGTTTGAAATGAGAGTATGCCTAGAGAGATTTTGGAAGTCTAACTTGAATCTATTTGAGCTTTTGTTGGCAGCATCATATTGAACTTGAAGTTGTGCTTAGGAACATGCTAGGTGTGCTTAACTATGATATTAAGCTAAAATTTTAGTGTTTTTGAGCCATGGTTGATACTTGCTTGATTCAGGGTATAATGTGTTTTGGATTGTTAAGATGTAAGAATCAGAGGAACTTGCCATCCCTTGAAGTTGCCCTTTTGTTTTCAACCTGGTTTTGCTAAGGGATTAGCAAAATCTAAGTTTGGGGGAATTTGTTGAGCGCATAAAAGTATATTTTTACATCCAGTTTTACTTTAGTTTTGGATTGAAATCTCTATGCACTACGAGCTATTTTGTTGTTTTTGATGTTTTCAGGATAAACGTAAGGGTTTAAAAAAATCAACTTAATTTTTTATGAATCATAAATACTTGAGGAGCTAAGAATGGATCACTTGAAGTCCAAGAAGTGCAAGATGAGTCCCTAGACCACAGGTGGCCCAAGATCAGCACAAAGAGTTCTCTGCAAAAGACCCGACTTGTGGGCTTTGCCTCGAAGAGCTCAAAAATAATTAGAAAATGGGCTACATATGGTTAGAAAGGCCTGGGAGTCTAGTTTCAAATGGCTGTGACAGCTTTCTATTTGAACATTTCTACAGAGAGTTATCTAATCATAAAGGGACGCTGTTCAGTTTCAAAACAGCAACTTTTCAGTTTCAATCCTACACTAAATGCTGGTTATAATGAGAATCAATGAGGGCTATTAAATGTCATTAAACTCTTGGAATGTAGCTGTTGCAGCTATCTACACCTATAAATAGAGGTCTCATTGTACAAACACAACACACACACAAAAAATGAAAGAACACATCTGGTGCATAGTTTGAGCTAGTCCAAGATTGGAGAAAGAGCAAGAGCCTTGACTTCCTGCATACTTCTGGGTTTAGAATTTCAAATTTCTATGTATTTTTTTGAGTTTTTGAATTAGTTTATGGAGTATTCTTATCGTAGTTAGGGCTTAGCTACCTTGTTTATGTTTTCTTTTTGTTGAGAATGTTAGGATGACTGTCATATCTTCTTTCATATTAGCAACAATTGGTTAGGTTCATAACTAATCATGTAAACTGATTTGATGAAGATCTAGGATATATGCCATGTTCTAGGTTTCATGTGATGTTCATAATTCTCTTTATTCTTAATGAGTTTTTAGGTGCTAATCTGAGTATATGTCATGCTAGGTTGCACCTAGAAATATAACATTGATGTATATGTCATGCATCTAACATGCTAAGTAAGAGAGAGTTCATATAGTCTAGTTATATGCCATGCTAAATATGTGAACATATTAATTGTGGATTGAAATTGATAAATTAGACATTCATAGCATTGATTCATGATTTTTTAGAGTGGATTGCTTGCCTTAACTCATTCTAATTCATAGGTTAATACAATAATCGTATTGCATTTTTCTACCACCTTTAAGTTCTTTTGATTATGTTTTTATTTTCTGTTTTTATTTCCATCTTACAAAACCAACTCCAACCCAAACCCTTCCCTCCCCCCCCCCCCCCCCCCCCCCCCAAAAAAAAATCTATGTTTGTGCATTATCTCATTCTTTATCTATTCATTTATTTTACTAAGTCGTTACAAGTCCCTGTGGTTCGACCCTTGCTTGTCACTATACTATCTTCCACGATTTGTACACTTGCAAGGATAAGATTTGTATAAATTTGGTAGCTTATTTAGGTTGTCTTATTTTATCGAACAAGTTTCTGGTGCCGCTGCCATGAATATTCAGAACATTTAAATAGGGAACACATTCAAAGTAAATGGACATCGTCTCAAGTGGATATTCAGAACATTTGAAATTCTACTTCTAGGCCTTTCCAACCATATGTGACCCATTTTCTATCATTATCACTAACATTTACCCACATGGTGCAGTGGATATTCAGAACATGATTAAGAGAGTAAGTTCATGAAGATTTAGTTTCCAACTATATGTGGCCCATTTTTGTTGAGAATGTTAGGATGACTGTCATATCTGCTTTCATTTATTAGCAACATGTGGTTAGGTTCAAATCTAATCATGTAAATTGATTTCATGAAGATCTAGGATATATGAACTATATTGTATGCAATACGAGGGGGAGAAGTTTGTTGAGTGCATATTTAGGTTGTTTGCTGCTAAAATATTGCCATTCACGAAGGGAGTTGTTGTGCATATTTAGGTTGTTTGTTGAGTGCATATGTAAAAATATACTAGTATCTGATAGGTCTTCAAATAAGCATTTTTTATATTATTTTATACCCTTTACACTTGAATTTTAATATTAAAATAACAAACAATTGGAGAAAATAATATATTTTGTGGGAATTTTGTAGAAATAAATAAAACTTGAAATTTGGAGCGTTTTGGCCAAAGAATCGTCCCGATCGGAATTATAACGAAGAAATTACGGACGAACTTCAGAGGAATTATGTAAATTAATTTTTCAATTGAAAATCCATTTGTAGGCCCATAAATCAGCCCAGAATCCAAGCCCATATTAATTTTCTGCAGCCAGAAATTGCAGCCTAATTTGTTCGCAGCCCAAAATCCAGCGAAGCCCAATCCATGCGAGGCCAGACCTATCTTCTGTTCGTTAGCCTAGTCAGAGCTGTCGACAGGTGCCTGCCGAAGCTCCTTATATCCATTCAAAGAATGCGCACCGAACCATCCCAGCCCATGTTAACGCCAAATACGCTACTCCCACCTGCTCCTCCTGCCCATCCCTACCGAAGCTGACAACTCCATGTCAGCACGCGCATACCGACTCCCATTTTTCCAGCTCAGCCAGCGGCCACCGACTTTCACGTGCTTCATTTTGCTAGGCTCTGCCGAGTTCCTATAGCCCTTTTCAGAGCATCAGGCGCTGATTTCATCTTTCTTTTCAGCACGTCCCTGTCAAAATCACACTCCTCCATGCCCTGCTCTTTGTTGAATCAAACCTGCCTCTTTTGGGCAGGTTTTTCACCATAATTTCTCCATAAAATCAACCAAAAACCCATCATTAGTCATCATGCTAATTGTAATTATTTTTATATTTTATTGTTGTTTTATTATTTGAATTTTGGCACTCCCTCTATAAATAGGGAGGCCATTTCATTTTTTAAGAGTCCCAATTTTAGTCCTCATTTTGGTTCCCTTTTTAGTAGTTTTTAGTTCTAGTTTTTCTCTTTTTTTTTTCTCTCTTATTTTAGTTCAACTTATTTCTATTTTGTTCTTTATTTTGGGACCATTTGTAACTTCTTTTAATTAGTTATTTTAGTTTCATTTTCTTTATTTTGTTCTTAATTTCATTTTCTTTATTTTTTTCTTAGAATTTCTTCAACTTCTCTTTAATTACATTTTTATGTTTTCCTTAAGAAAAATCTAAGGCTATGTAATTTTAAGGCAATTCAAGAGTTTTTAAGACCACATTTCTCGTATTTTTTCTTCTTGCCGCTGTTCGGTGATTCTTGTGAAAAACCATCTTTTTCTACTTAAATTCTTGTTATTATTTTAGTTTTACTTATAATTCCATGTATGTGTGGATATTTTCTTTCTAACATTTGTAAGTATGAATACAATCTTCATGTGTTTTACTTTCTGAATTTCTTTTACTTCATATGTTTTAGTGCTTCATACTTCAATTTGATGCTAAGTGTCGGCCGCTGTCGGTGCACTTAAAATTTGATTGAAGAGATTTTAATGTCGATCGCTATCAATGCATTAAATCATAAACTTAAGGAAGATCATATTGTAGCTAATAATCTTGTTCGGTGCATTTATAATATGAAAAATGTATGCATGTAATAGAGATGATGAATGTAAGATTTCGTGATTGATTCAATATAAGCATGATGTTAGAGTGTTGGTAAAATTGTGGTTAAAGGAAGTTTATTTTAGGAGTAGTTTTAAATAATATAATTGTTAATTTGAATTTAATTCTTAGTTTGGTTAAAATTTAGTTTAGATACAATCTTTCAAAACCCCTCATTTCATTCTTTTATTCTTTATTCTTTATTCTTTTATTCATTTATTTTTTAATTATTTAATTCATTTAATTCTTTTATTCTTTTATTCATTAATTCATTTATTCTTTATTCTTTTATTCATTTATTATTTTATTCTTTGATTATTCATCATTCTCTCTCACTAACACATTATTAATGTTCCCTAATTTCTCCGGTTAAGAACGATCCCTATTTACCAATACTACATCTACACAAAAAGGGTTTAAATTGTATAATACTCAAATTATGTATTTTAATTTACTGCGTTGTTTGGGCGTTATCAGTATCTTACCCATAATAATGAACATTGTCACAAGTCGGGAGTGCAGTAAGCATCATCATCACTGATTGAATCGTGGAGATTGTTTGCTTCTAGTGGTCCGGAGTTCCTGCCTAGATTTTTAGGCTGCACTACATTTAGTTAGAGTCCTAAACCTATATAAGTTTGTATTCAGCTATTTCAAATTTAATTGAGGCTTATTACACTAAATGCACTATGAACATACCACAAAATCTCAAAATACACCAGGGATGAAAATTTGCCACAGTTTCACCAGGAACGGTTACACTGTCAATACTGTTGCTGTAACAACCCGTACCTTAAGGAAGGGTACAAATGTAATTGTAAGATTTGTAATTAAAAGGACGATTTTGCCCTTGCGAATAGTGTGTCAAAAGTTGACTTTTTGATTTACAGGTTGGTTGAGCGTTGACCATTGACCGTGACTTAGTTTAGGACGTCACGAGTACGTAGACAGGTGGCATGTCCGATTTGGACAATCGGAGAAAAAGTTATGACGTTCGGAAGATTGAGGGTGTTACCGTAATTTTGACTAAATAGAGGAAAATGTTGACTTCTTATTGGACTTTTGATTTTCACGGAGACCGAGGGCCATTAGATAGGTCTCGACGTCTTGAGTACAACGACAGGCGGCACACTGTCATCGGACGTCGGACGGAATAGTTATGGGTCTAGAAAGTTGAAGGGTAAATTGATAATTTTTAAGTCTAGGGGAATTTTGGTCTTTTTCTCCTTAGGGCCAGTCAGATAAGGCCATTTGGTTGAGTGGGATTGGATATTTGTGCTCTGGTCCATGGAATTTGGGACACGTGGTAAGGACCTAGAGGTTTCTAGGATTGTTTACAATAAACACGGGCACATTTTGGTTGATTTCAACCGTGCATTTGGGTTTGAGAAACAGAAAATAGAGAGGTGAGGCGGTGAAGATTGTGATCGATTCAGTGAGCGTGTGAGGCTTTTGGTGATTGGTGAGAGTGACAGAGAGAAGAAGAGAAGTTGGTGACTGGGTTTTGGGAGTGAAATTGTGCAAGGAAGAACGAGGGTGTGAGTTCGATTTTCAGGGAAAACAGAGAAGGCCGTGGGACTTGGTGGTGGTTGTGTCGTGTGTTGGTTCAATCCAAGCTGAGAAGGAGCTAGGACGACTACAGGGGACCCAGTGGACACCGTGGTACACGGCGGTGCGGACGGTGGATGACGAATCGAAGGTAAGCTTAAATCCCCTGTTTTTACCGATTTGCTTAAACCAAAAGTCGTGGCTTTTGGAATGAGTCGAGGGATTTGGTGAGTGGTGTGAGACTCAGGAGAGTCCTAGGAGTCGTCTAGGGTGGTTGCCGTGATGGGGGAATGTCTGGGTGGCCGGAACCCGAAACAGGGATATAGGGCTGTTTTGTTTCGAGGATGAAGACGACGGGTTAAAGGCTAGGATTTCTAGGTTTTAGGACTGGAATTGATTGCTGGGAACTGGACGAATCTTTTGGGATTGGAATGGTAGAAAATGATGGAGGATTGACAGAGAACCGGGAACGCCGGTTCAGACCGGTTCGTTCAGTGAAGACGATGATGAACAGTGCTCTGGTGTAAGCGCGTGAGGCCCACGCGCATCCACTTTGGCCAGCGCGTGGGGGTACGTTGTGAGGATTCTGAGGAACCTTCCAACATGGTTTTTGGTTTAAATGTTATAACGAATCCATTGGGACAAGTTTCGGGTTAATCGGGCGTTGTTTCGGGTTAGTTCGAGGATCCGGACGGTTTAGGGTTTAAATTGAAATTATGTTTAAATTCCCGAAAAATTGGGAAATTAGGGTTAGCATATTTGACGTATTTTTGACCCTATTTTGTGACTATTGACAGGACTAGAGATGCCTGAGACGGTTGAGGAGCGCACGGAGCGCGATTAACGCTTTCTGACTCGTGAGTGGACTCCTTCTTTTCTTACGAGCATGCCTAACTGCTTTTATTTATGTTTTATGATTTTTAGTATGTTTTTATGTTTTTAATGATGTTATATGTGGTTTATATACTTGCACGTTTTTCGAGACATTTTCGGGTTTTCGCACGTTTTTCGAGAAAAAGCTTGATTTCTGATTTTGATGCTATGCTTTTGGGATTTCAATCTATAATTGTTTTCCGATGGTTATAAATGGATTATGAGACATGATTTTGGTAATCACGGTTGGTTTTAAAATCGGATTTCGAGAATCAAGTTTTGGTTTTAACGTTGAAAAGTGAAATTCCGGATTTGGGTTCGGAATGGCGGTTCTGAATGCGGAAGGGCATCAGACCGGTGATTTCGGATTCGGGTTTGGATATGGATTTAGAATTGGTTTTCAATCGGTTTTGGATTGGATTTACTGGATCTGGATATTGGGTTTAAAGACCCGGATTGAGTTTAAAGACTCGGGAGTTTAAAGACTCGGATATTTACGATATTACCCCCGTAGGCCTATTGAGTTTAAAGACTCAGGAGTTTAAAGACTCGGATTACATTTGAGGCCTGGTTTGAGTTTAAAGACTCGGATAGACCCAGCAGGTTTGATCAGACTTTGACATTAGTGGATTTGGTTTTTATGATACGATCTTGGCATATTTGTTATATTGTTTTATGTTGTGGTTTTTTGATACTTCGTTAGGCATGCATACTTGATTTTAAAATGGAGGGAAAAATCTTCTTGTTTTCTTAAAACTATTTTGTCTTAAATTGTGTTTTGAACTTTTATTTCTTTAGTCCACTCACATTTTTTTGGTTTTAATTTACCCTCCAGGTCGTGGTGATAGCGTTGGGGGTGAACGTTGAGGCAGGGACCGAGGCATAGAGCTTTACAACATTCTTCCGTTGCGAGATTAGCCTAGTAGGACTTTTGTGCCTGTTTTGTATAACGCTATGCTCTGTATTACGGTTGTATTATATTTTCTCCCTTGTCTGATAGTTATGCTTATGGTTATTTTGAGGTTCTTTTGGTACTTTAAGTGTGATTGTCAGACGGGAGCAGGGTTCGTCCCGGATATCGAGGTGATATTTGGGACGGGTCCCTGACAGTTGCACCATCCGTCAGTCAAAGTTATTAACGCCTTTAATTTTGATGACATGTCAGTACTATTACAAAATTAGTAAGGGTTGTTTAGTCATTTTTATTATTATATTTTCTATTAAAAATATTTCTAAAAAATTAAAACTTGTCTTCCTCGTCTTCCCCAACCCAGTTCGTTCAATCATCTCTCTCTCTGCACCTCTGTCTACCTCGACTCTGACCTCATCCTCGTCGACGACATTCCCAAGCTCGCCGCCACGCCCCTCGGCCCAAGCTCCCCACCACCCCCAACGACATTACCCATCTCTCTCTCTCTTTCCTATGAGTGCAAAAAACAGAGAGAAACAGAGTGAGGTTGCCTACCCTCTGTAGCAGCCTTCTTCGTCCCTAAAAATCAGTACCCAATTCTTTCACTTCCCTCAAAACCACCAAACGGTTTCAGAGTCAGAGTGGCATTAATTAATAGACTTAATTAATTAGGAAATGCAGGCATGAAATTGTTGGTGTAGTGACAGAGACCGGGAGCAAAGTAGAAAAATTTAAAGTTGGAGACAAGGTCGATGTTGGATGCATGGTGGGCTCTTGTCAATCGTGTGACAACTGTACCAATCACCTTGAGAATTACTGCCCCAAAATGATACTCACCTATGGTGCCAAGTATCACGACAGAACCACCGCATACGGAGGTTACGCCGACATCATGGTGGCCGAAGAGCGCTTCATAGTTCGCATTCCCGACAACCAACCCTTAGATGGTGCTGCTCCTCTCCTATGTGCAGGGATTACAACCTACGGTCCCTTGAGATATTTTGGAGTCGACAAACCTGGTATGCATATCGGTGTTGTCGGCCTGGGTGGTCTAGGCCACAAGGCCGTCAAGTTTGCCAAGGCTATGGGGGTCAAGGTCACTGTCATAAGTACCTCCCCTAAGAAGAAGGAAGAAGCCCTTAAGCATCTCCATGGTGATTCATTTTTAGTCAGTCGTGACCAAAACGAAATGCTGGTGAGTTATTCCAACAAGTTTTTTAATTAGTAACTATGATTGTTTATTAATTGTCACATTTTTAGTAACGACATAAGTTTTTCTTTTCTTGGTTGATTTTGTAGGCTGTCATGGGGACAATGGATGTAGATCTCGGCACAGCCCTCTGAAATTGTCTCCACCCAATCCATGCTGGTTCCACCTGTAGCCACCGCCACTATTTTACCGAAAAAACTAGAAGAAATGGCGGCAATGAACCCAACTCGTCAACTCTCATTCTCTTCTGCAGCTCCATCCACTCTTCTATTTTCGCCGTGTACGCGCCGGCTCTCGATTGGTCCAGGTCGATCACCATCATGCCGGTGTTGAAGTAGCAGGCTTTCCGGTCGGCGAAGGTGAGAGAGAATGAGGGGTTGGACCAGAATGTGGAGGTGAAATAGGGTGTGAAGTTGGCATTGCAGTATTCTGGGGCGGGGAGGACGGAGGAAGGGCCCAGGGGCATGGCGGCGAGCTTGGCAATGTCGTCGACCAGGATGAGGTCAGAGTCAAGGTAGACGGAGGTGCAGGGAGAGAGATGATTGAACGAACTGGGTTGGGGAAGATGGGGAAGATGGGGAAGATGAGTTTTAATTTTTTAGAAATATTTTTATTAGAAAATATAATAAAATAAAGAAAATGTCTAAATAACCCTTACTAATTTCGTAATAGTACTGACACGTTATCAAAATTAACGGCGTTAATAACTTTGACTGACGGATGGTGCAACGGTATTGACGGTGTAACCGTTCCTGGTGAAACTAAGGTAAATTTTCGTCCCTGGTGCATTTTGAGATTTCGTGGCGTGTTCCTAGTGCACTTAGTATAATAAGCCTTTAATTAATGAAAAATAGAGAAGTTCTACTGCTTCTAAAATACTGATTTTCTAATTGCAAATTAGACAAAAATTTCTAAAAGGCAGAAACTTACCAACATATTTTGATAGCCCAATGTTTAATTTGGGTTCCAAACTTCCAATCTTTGTTCTCGGAAAATCGCGATGGCTTTGCTGCAGATCGCCAAGTTGCTTCTAATTTATCTCTTTGAATAAGGAAACAATTGACGCTCATGGCAACCTCTCATATAAAAGAACCGAAGCCCATGGTTTCTCTCTCACATTAATTTGGCGAGAAAACCTCAAAGTTGGAGAAATTGCAGCATTTTTGTTGGGTTAGGTGACATGCCATTTGAGAAGTCTTGAAAAGAAAAACTGTCTTTTCCTTTTATCTTGGCAGGTAGCGTGTTGCAGGGACATATGGAACAGTGGAAGGACAAGTGAAGAAAGGTTCTTGCTTTGCCTTTCCATTAATTGTTGCAGCCAACAAAGAAAGACCATGCAGTTTACATGTCGGCTCTTTTCTTTTATTTAGAATTTTCTTTTCTTCATCTCTGGTTGGATGAGTATATATTTTGGTAATTAGGGAATAACACTTTTTGTTGGCATGTACGCTGCACCTGGATCAAGTTTGATCAACACTCAAATAGAATCATGCCACCTGTATTAAAATCAGTTAGTGTTAGCACGTATGAGAGGCGTGTGTGTGTCTTAGTGAGCAAGAAATCATGTAGTGTGTGTGTGTTTGTGTGTGTGATGATGTCATTCTCTCTAACAGAATTGTACAGAGGAGAATGTATGTAATGATTGAAAATCATCATAGAATCTCTAAGGGAACGTGAATGACTCTCTCTAAATGGTGAGAGCATAAGAAAACTAAAAAACTGTTCCTATTGGCATTTTATCAAACACCTTCTGTGCATCCATTAAACAAAAACCTTGAGTTCATTCTCTTGATCGATCAATCCATATTTTCTCATTCCCTACAAATCTAAAAGTTCTGATCACTCATTTCAAATCCTAATCTAGCCTAACCACAATTTTTCCAGCTAAAAGTGCAAGATAGTTGTTGGTACCTCAAGCAAGAAGCTGCTCTAAAAAACCTGCTCTGAAAACCAGTCCTGAACCTTCATTGATCTTCGATCTTCAGGTCTCGAAATCCAACATGGTATCAGAGCTTCGGTTCTGATCTGTGAATTGAGGTGTGCACTGTGAAGAAGAAACAGAAATGGCAGGAGCAAGCAGTGAGCTGAGAGTTCCAATTTTTTATGGAAATAACTATGAGTTTTGGAGCATCAAGATGTGTACCTTGCTTAGAGCTCAAGATCTGTGGGAGCTTGTTAACAGAGGTGTGAATGCTGATCCTGAAGGAGAAGAAGGAGCAATGGTGGTGCCTTCCCGTGCAGACTTGATCAAAGATGCAAAGGCCCTTGGATTCATCCAAACTTCTGTGGTGGATTCCATCTTCTCAAGGATAGCAAATGAAGAAAGCTCTAAGGCAGCTTGGGATCTGTTGAAAAGAGAATTTTGTGGTGATCAGAAGGTAAGATCCGTTAAACTACAAGGATTGAGAAGGGATTTTGAGTATGTTGGAATGAAAGATGATGAAACACTGCATGCATATTTGTCTAGACTGTACTCTATAGTTGATCAAATGAGGTCTTATGGTGAAGATATAAAGGAAGCTAGGATGGGGCAGAAAATCCTCATAAGCTTGACTAAGACCTATGATGCTATAGTTTCAATCCTAGAGGAAACCAAAGATCTAGATGAAGTAAATGTGCAGGAACTGATTGCTTCCATTAAGGCTTATGATCAGAGGCTTGAACTTCACTCTGAAAGTTCTACTGAAAAAGCTTTTTCAAGTCATGTTAAGCCGTGGATAAGCAAATCTAAGAAGGGTACGAGTCCAGGATGTAAACCCTGGGTCAAGAAAACAGAGAATGATTCTGGACATCACAAAGGAGAAACTAAGGGTGATGGTGATACTAAGCCTACCTGCAAAGTGTGCAGCAAAAAACACTTTGGAAATTGCTGGTTTAAAACTAGAAAATGTTTCAAATGTAACAAAATGGGCCACTATGCTAAGGACTGTCATACCAAGAGCAGTGTCAATATTGCTCAGCAGATAGAAGATGATGGAGCCATGTTTTATGCCTGCCATTCAGTCACTACTTCTAAGAATGCTGATGTCTGGTATTTGGACAGTGGTTGTAGTAACCACATGACCTCTCAAGAATCAGTATTGATTGATCTTGATAGAACCTTAAAGTGCAGGGTGAAAATGGGGACAGGAGAACTGGTGGAAGCCAAATGAAAGGGTTCTATGGTTATCAAGACACAGGGAGGTGACATAATGATAAAAGAAGTGATGTTACTGCCTGGTTTGGATGAGAACCTGTTAAGTGTTGGGCAAATGGTGGAGCATGGATATAATCTGGTTTTTGAAGGGAGGAAAGCAACTATCTATGAACAGGGACATGAAATAGCTAGTGTTGCTATGACCAGTAATAGGTGTTTTCCCTTATCTTTCCAACAAGTTCTTCCAATGGCTAACGTGGCAGTAGAGGAAGGAAGTTCATGGATGTGGCACAGGAGATTTGGACACTTGAATCATTCAAGTTTGTCTTCACTAGTCACTAATGATATGGTGATTGGTATGCCTAGACTTTCTAAGAAAGAGGAATACTGTGAGGGCTGTATTTTTGGAAAGCAACATGTGGAGACCTTTGAGAAAGGTGCTTGGAGATCAACACAGTTACTGGAACTGATACATACAGATCTATGTGGACCAATGCAAACTGAGACTCTAAGTGGGAACAAATACTTCCTCACTTTTATTGATGACTATTCTAGAATGTGTTGGACCTATCTCCTAAGACACAAATCAGGAGTATTCAATGCATTCAAGAAGTTCAAGGATATGGTTGAACTTCAGACAGGAAAAAGGATCAAGAAAATAAGAAGTGACAGGGGTGGGGAATTTACATCTCAGGAGTTTCTGAATTATTGTGAAGACTTGGGGATTCAAAGGCAACTGACTGTTGTTTACTCTCCACAACAGTATGGTGTTGCAAAGAAAAAGAACAGAACTATTGTGGAGATGGCTAAAGCAATGATTCATGACAAAAATATGCCCTACATGTTTTGGGGTGAAGCAGTAACTACTGCTGTCTATTTGCTTAATAGGTGTCCAACAAAAGCCATAAAGAAGAAAACCCCTTTTGAAATGTATAGTGGGAGAAAACCAGGAGTTAGTCATCTAAGAGTCTTTGGATCAATCTGCTTTTACCATGTTTCTAGCCAACTAAGACAGAAGTTGGATTCTTCTGCAATCAAGGGAGTTTTTGTGGGTTATGGTAGCTGTGAAAAAGGGTACAGAATTTATTGTCTAGAAACCAAGAAATTTGTGGTTTCTACAACTGTTACCTTCAAAGAAAGTGCAAGATGGAATTGGGAAACAAACTTGGAAGTCAGTGTTCCATGTTTTCCTGATATACTCACTGAAACTGGTATTGAAAACAGTGAAGCAGAAGTACCAGGACAGACTCAATCTGAGACTACAGATAATGCAGGTGAAGAGACAGACTTAGAAGCTAGTACAACTCCTGTAAAGATTAGGAGTCTGGATGAAATCTATGTTAGATGCCATGTTGCCATTGTGGAACCTGAATCTTTCCAAGAAGCTGTTCAGGACAAAGGATGGCAGAAGGCTATGGAGACAGAAATTGAGATGATTGAGAAAAATGAAACCTGGAGTCTTGTGGATAGACCTAGTGAGAAGCCTGTGATTGGAGTTAAATGGGTTTACAAGACTAAACTAAACCTGGATGGATCAGTTCAAAAACTCAAAGCCAGACTTGTAGCAAAGGGGTACTCACAGAAACCTGGGATTGATTTTCATGAGACATTTGCACCAGTGGCCAGACTTGATACAATCAGAGTTTTAATTGCTCTTTCTGCTCAAAAAGGCTGGAAGCTATTTCAGTTAGATGTGAAATCAGCTTTTCTCAATGGTGTTCTAGAAGAGGAAGTCTATGTAGACCAACCAGAAGGTTTCACAAGACAGGGACATGAGGACAAGGTTTTTAAGCTACAGAAGGCACTCTATGGACTGAAGCAGACACCCAGGGCCTGGTATTCTGAGATTGATTGTTATCTACTAGGTTGTGGGTTCTTAAGAAGCACAAGTGATGCCACATTGTACTTGAAGGTGAAAAAGGATGAAGGTACCTTAATTGTCTCTATCTATGTTGATGATATTCTCTATACAGGTGATAATTCTGAAATGATGGAGGAATTCAAACAAGATATGATGAAGAGGTATGAGATGACAGACCTAGGTCTGCTTCATCATTTTCTTGGAATGGGAGTTATTCAGACCTGTTCAGGGATTTTTATTCAGCAAAGGAAGTATGCTTCTTCCTTGCTTAAAAAATTTGGACTCAAAGGGTGTAAATCAGTGAGCATCCCCCTAGCAGCTAATGAGTGGTTAAGAAAGGAGGATGGAAGTGAAACTGCTGATGAATAGCTTTACAGACAGATTGTTGGCAGTTTATTGTACTTAACAGCCACAAGACCTGATGTGATGTATGCTATTAGCCTACTGTCAAGATATATGCATAATCCAACCAAAAAGCATCTTGGAACAGCAAGAAGGGTCCTTAGATACATTCAATGAACACTGGATTATGGGATAGAGTATAAGAAGAGTTAGGATTCTACCCTAATAGGCTACTGTGACAGTGATTGGGGGGGGCTGTAACGACCCGTCCCGGGAATTAGGGTTAAGACCGTGATTAAGATGAGATTAGTGAGCTTAATCAGGGATTAGTTGGTCCCGATGGGGTCGTTAGTGTAGAATGACAATTTTGCCCCTAGTTTGGGCAAAA
Source organism: Prinsepia uniflora (assembly GCA_032719365.1). Taxonomy (NCBI): domain Eukaryota; kingdom Viridiplantae; phylum Streptophyta; class Magnoliopsida; order Rosales; family Rosaceae; genus Prinsepia; species Prinsepia uniflora. The sequence goes on from CM064870.1 coordinate 18,621,406, forward strand.
AGTTGACTTTTAGTTCGGGTGGTCAAATGGACTTTGACCGATGAACAGGACGTAGTTTAGGACGTCACGAATCCGTAAACAGGTGGCACGTCCGATTCCGACATCCGAGGAGGAAGTTATGATGTTCGGAAGGTTGAGGGCATAACCGTAATTTGGTTAAAATATGGGGAAAAGTTGACTTTTCGTATGATCGGGTTTTGACACATTGACCTAGGATGTTTAGCTAGATCTTGTCGTCTTGAGTTCGATGGCAGGCGGCATGTATTCATCGGACTTACGAGGTGTGAGTTACGGGTCTATAAAGGTAGTGGCACAATGGTAATTTTGACTTAAAATGAGGGGTATTTTGGTCTTTGCACATGGGGATTTGTGCAACAGAGAAAGAAAATGGAGGGCTGAGATTGAGCCACTTGTGAGAAGGCTGAAGGGATGGTGACACGTGTAGGGGTTCTGGTTGGTTCTAGGGAACATGGTCCCAATTATTTGGGGTACCCGTGTGTGTTCATGCGTGTTCTTCGAACTAGACAAAAACAGAGGGGGAGAGTTGGGAGAATTGGACAGTGGTGGTGTGTGTGTTGTGTGACTTGATGAGTGAAGAGTGATTAGAGATTGACAGGGAGATAGTGAGAAGGTTGGGAGGTGAGGAATCAGTGTGTGGGTGAGTTGAGAGCCACGGGAAAACCAGGGGGAAAAATCAGAGAAAAACAAGGAGGAATTGCGAGATCGTGGTGGTGGTGTGGCCGTGTACGGTGCAATTGGACTCGTGGTGGTGTCGTGAGGGGTGAGAGGAGTCGACTAGCCCCAGCGGAGCTCGCGACGGCGACCGGAGGACAGGTAATTCCTCATCCCCATTAACTTGCTCTGTTTTGCCGTTTAGGTTCAGACGCCAAGTCGTGGCTTTAGGGGTTGAATCGAGGAGTCTAGTGAGGTCTAGGGAATTCAGTAGGGTCCTAGGTGTCTTCTGTTTGTGCAGCCGTGGAGGAGGAGTGCACGGCGGAGTCTAGAACGACAGAGAGTACCCGCCGTTCTCTGTTTTTCCGTTTTGTTTCAACTGTTGAGTCGTGAATTCTGGGATTGAGTCGACGGTTTTGGTGAGTTGGGTAAGACTTAGTGAGGTTCTAGGAAGGGTTTAAGGTAGCCACTGTGACGGGGGAAGACCTAGGTGGCCGGAGAAGAGAACGGGGGAAAAGTACGGGTTTCTATTCGAGCTGGAGTCGACAGGTTTTAGGCCGTGTCGAGGTGTTTGAGTGAGGGTACTGGATTGCTGAGGATGGGACGATGAAGATGGTGAAGAGAGGATCCGTTTTGGTGCAGGTACGGCAGAGAACCGCTCACGCTGGTTCGATTTGCAGGAAGTTGTTTACATAGTTTTTGGTCTAGGAGTTGTGACGAGTCTAATGGAATTGGTTTCGGGTTGTTCGGACGTCGATTCGATGTAGTTCCGCGAGGGTGAAGGTTTAAGGTTTCGGTTCGTTACGTTTAAGATCCGAGGATTTTTTTGGGGAAAATTAGGAGAGTCTTAGTAGATGTGTTAGTAACGTACTTTGGCGATTGTTGACAGGATCGGGACTTCCCGAGGAAGCAGAGGAACGTACGAGACGTTCGGGACGCGATTGAGGGCTCGGTACTGTGAGTGGACCCTTTTCTTAAACTGGGCATGCATGATTGCTTTTAATTACTTGTTTTATGGTTTTATATGTGATTTCATGGTTATTTGAATAGCTATAACTATTTTACGTAATTACACGTTTTTCGAGGAATTGTTGTTTTTGGCATGTTTTACGAGAAATGTTGATTTTTTATTATGATACTATGAATTTGGGATTTCAAACGATAAAAGGTTTTCAATGATTATAAAGGGATTTTGAAACATGATTTCGATGATCAAGGTTTTCGGTTTTAAAATCAGATTTCGAGAATCGAGGTTTGGTTTTAAAGTTGAAAAGTGGAATTCCGGATTTGGGTTTGGAATGATGGTTCTGGATGCCAGAAGGGCATCGGACCAGTGATTTCGGATTCGGGTTTGGATGTGGATTGGTAAATGGTTTTCAATGGTTTTGGATTGGATTTGCTGGATCTGGTTATTGGGTTTAAAGACCCGGATATTATGATTGACGGGGGACGGGCCCGGATTGGGTTTAAAGACCCGGATTGAGTTTAAAGACTCGGGAGTTTAAAGACTCGGATATATTGATCTTTCCCCCGTAGGCCTGTTGAGTTTAAAGACTCGGGAGTTTAAAGACTCAGATATTATTGAGGCGTGGATTGAGTTTAAAGACTCGGGAGTTTAAAGACTCGGATAGATCCAGTAGGTTTGATCGGTTGGTTATGGCTTGGTACTTATGTTTTCTGATACAGTTTTATGACGCTGATGATATGATTTCTACAACTTTTTTTATAGTGTTTCTGTTTTTATGATGAGGTTTACGTGATTGATAACTGTTCTAATAACTAGGTTATGCATGTGGTTTCAAAACGGAGGGCCAAACCCGGTTTTTCTTATAAATGGTTTTGGAAACTTTTCTTTTATTTATGGTCCACTCACACTTTTTTGGTTTTAAATTGCCCTCCAGGTCGTGGAGCTAGAGCGGGGTTTCTGCGTCGAGGCAGCGTCTGAGGCATAGAAGTCACGAGAGGGATCCCGAAGTGTTTTAAATTTTCCGTGTGCGTGTATCTAGTTACCAGTTTTCTTTCTGTTATATTCAGAACTATGCTCTGTAAAACTTGACTTCGGGATGTTTGTAGTTTCTCCTGCGTCTGACTGTGCTTGTTGGGTGGTTTATTTTAGTTACGTTAATTTTGTGTCGGGGTGTCAAACGGGAGCAGGATTTACCTCGGTTTTGGGGTGAAACCGGGGTGGGTCCTGACAGGGGCTCTGAAGATGACAGTAAAAGCACCTCTGGGTATGTTTTCACTTTTGGAAATGGTTTTTTCCCTTGGGCTTGAATCAAGAAGAATTGTGTAGCACTATCAACTGCAGAGGCAGAGTATGTAAGTGTTGTTGAGGCCACAACACAGGCAGTGTGGCTCAGGTTTATCCTACAAGACCTTGGAGAGAAACAGTTAGAGCCTACTGCTCTTAACTGTGATAATCAGTCTGCCATAGCCATGACAAAGAATCTTGTTTTCCACAACAGGACTAAACATATCAGTAGGAAGGTTCACTACATCAGAGATTCTATGCAGAATGGGGAAGTTCTACTGCAATATTGCAGAACTGAGGACCAGGTGGCAGATATTCTAACTAAAGCTCTTCCTAAGACAAGATTTCACTATCTAAGGGGTCTCCTAGGGGTCAAACCAGAATGCAGCTTAGGAAGGGGTGTTGGCATGTAAGCTTCACCTGGATCAGGTTTGATCAAGCTGCAATGCAGTTGATCAAACACTCAAATAGAATCATGCCACCTGTATTAAAATCAGTTAGTGTTAGCACGTATGAGAGGCGTGTGTGTGTGTGTGTGTGTGTGTGTCTTAGTGAGTAAGAAATCATGTAGTGTGTGTGTGTGTGTGTGTGTGTGTGTGTGTGTGTGTGTGTGTGTGTGTGTGTGTGTGTGTGTGTGTGTGTGTGTGTGTGTGTGTGTGTGTGTGTGTGTGTGTGTGTGTGTGTGTGTGTGATGATGTCATTCTCTCTAACAGAATTGTACAGAGGAGAATGTATGTAATGATTGAAAATCATCATAGAATCTCTAAGGGAACGTGAATGACTCTCTCTAAATGGTGAGAGTATAAGAAAACCAGAAAACTGTTCCTATTGGCATTTTATCAAACACCTTATGTGCATCCATTAAACAAAAACCTTGAGTTCATTCTCTTGATCGATCAATCCATATTTTCTCATTCCCTACAAATCCAAAAGTTCTGATCACTCATTTCAAATCCTAATCTAGCCTAACCACAATTTTTCCAGCTAAAAGTGTAAGATAGTTGTTGATACCTCAAGCAAGAAGCTGCTCTGAAAAACCTGCTCTGAAAACCGGTCCTGAACCTTCATTGATCTTCGATCTTCAGGTCTTGGAATCCAACACTTTTAACGGTACTTGTCCTTGTTATCGACACCATTACGCCCCCGAGCAGGGATTCACGACTTGTCTTTCATACGATGCAAATCGAACCCCAACCAAACAAAGGTAAGCGGTTATATTGCTATGTGCTTCTTTCTTCTTGATCACCGTGACTTGGAGAGAGCAAGAAAGAGACTTGCTTCATAATTTTTTCTGAACAACGCATGAAACATTTGGCAGCCATGTGACTTGGTTTTGAGAAGGATTTGGCCCTCCTAATATCCTTGTGGAAAGCTAAGAGAACAAGCTAGATATAGAGATATATATTGTTGGAAAACTTGCTCACCTTTAATGCTTACTAGTGATCGCTCCTATATGTTGTTCTCCTTTCTTTCACTTCTTTAACTCAATGCCTTATTATAGGATTCACTTATGAGATTTCGAGATATAGAGATATATATCAAGCTGAAACTCTTACCGCCTTCAACAAACACTAGCCATATCCTGAATGTATCTGCCACCAGAGGTCTCCATTCAACGCACATGACGTGAGGCAAAGATTCACCTTGTTGATCCATTATTTCTTTTTGTATTTATCTCTAATAAATTTTATATTTAAACAGTGTCCAAATTTGAACATCCGGTGCACATGTTTCTTGCGTAATTAATGAGGCGGACGAGGGAGCATCTACCTCCAGCCCGATCATGGTCCGACCCCTGATGCCCTAATCGTAATACAAGATATTAATTAATTCACTTTCCTTAATATATTATGAGTACAATGCAAAGACATTGAAGTTAAAATACATACATGCAAGCATACATATAACTTCCTTTGAAATAACTTGCAGAAGCTGCTGAATTACACGCAAATGATTGAATTATGTAATAACCGGCCCCCATCAATGTGTTTCATCCACCCAAAAATATCAATGATGAAAATCTCCCTCGCTCATCGTCAACCTCCAATTGATCCACCAACTTTAACTCTTATCTTCTTAATTTCCATCTACAAGACTACAAGATAGATTGTTTCCGGCAGGATCAAGATTGAATACTATTTACTTGATCAAATTTTTATTGCCGTCTATTGGATTTATTTTCGACCACGTAAAAAAGGTATAGTATCTGATCACATACGTACGTACGTCCATTTTCTAAAACACGACCCGTTTGCAAAGCTTGGATAGAAAGGAAGAAATTAAAACCCCAAAAATAACCCTTGTAGCAAGAATCATATCATATCCGATGACGGATAAAAATCTCAGCTGAGGGTGAGGGGTGTGGCTGCCAGCTGAGCAGGTACATTCACACTCTGCTCGTATCTCTCATCTTTATCACCAACAGCTCTGATGTTAAATTGTGGGACCACCTGTTGGGGACAAACAATTTATTGCATTATTAATCTTAGTTAAGTCTTGATTGATTAATAAAATATCAAATATACACGACAGAAAGTAAGTCTTGATCAATTTGTAGAATATTTTTTACAAACAATCCGATCAGATGCGGAAAAACAAGATTAATAAACCCTAATTTGATTGTAAGATTATGCACACCTGATCCTCTAATGCGTTGGACAGATGAGATGATATCCTCCGTCGTAATCTTTTGTCACCTCCGCCGTCCATTCTGCCACCTGGATCAAAAACCTTTTAACATATATAGGTTTTGTTTGTATATAATTAACTACACCCCAAAATACCAGTTCAGAGGGGAAAAATAATAATAATCTGGAGGCATATTCGATCAGCATTTTACATATTTTGATATGAAGCCAAATTAAACCCATTCTACAAGTTAAATCACAATATTATATTCTTCATAAATGAAGTATATTGAGCTTCTAATTAGTAATTATTATCATTCAAGAAGGCGAAAGAAAGAACATCTTTTCTTTTATTAATTACCTTTTTTTAACATGTCAATAATTAAACTGAGGATGGAAGTGTGAGAGAATATGATACAGAATTAAATTGGAGGCACACTAACACACAAGAGTAATGTCAATAAGGTACCTCGTGTGGTGTTGTGGTGTTTGGTTTTGTGGGTTTTGATGAGATCTAGGGTTGAGTCGGAGGTATCAGGCAAGTAACGGTCGAGACGAAGAGGGCGACGAAGATTATGGTACTTCTTCTCAAGCATGGTACGCACGAACGATGCCTCCATGTTGTTCAAGAACCGCACGTGCTTCTCGTCCGTCCACGGCCTCTTCTGGGAAACCTGTACGTGTGACTCCATCACAATAATAACTTCCGGTGGAAAATATCGCCGGAATTTAGCGCTTCAAAAACGGCAGGAAGGAGAATGTGGTGTTACTTTTGACGGTTAAAATACACGGTCGTTTTATGATAATTATTATATTATTTATATAGAGAGACGTATGCGATTTGAGCTGCTGCTATAGGTTGAGTGTGTTTTTTAATTTGGAGGTTTTCGAATGTAGTTCGAGGAAGCTACTCGCTGCTTTGAACCGACACGTGTCTAGCTCACAAATCACCTAGGAGGCTAGAATGAGCTCCCGAGATATTTTTTGACCCAAAAAGAAGAAAAAACCCCTAGATATTCATCAAGGTCCTATTTTAGATTTTTTTTTCTTCTTCTTCCACATTGATGCATAGGATATTATTCTCTAGCAATGTCGATATTTGGTCGCATTAATTTTTGGATTAGAGTCTTTTTAAATGAAATAATTTATAGATGTATTTAGAATATCGTCACATAATATTACACACATGTATTTATATTTTATTATTATTTATTCAACTTTATTAACTTCTCATACCGTAGTACATATTAATAGTGTTCTCAAGGTACCAAAACTTTTTTATTTATACAAATATAAGAGCATGTCTAGTGATAGTGGCAAGGATAAAGGGCTAGAGGTAAGGTTTAGCCCATTAAATGATATTGTTTATGATATTTTACTTCATACTATTTTACTCTGTTTCTAATAAGAAGGGGTTAGGGGTAAGAATCCATATTTTTAAAAATTATTTTCTTAAAGATAATAATGTAGAAATATTATATAATGCATATAGAATATAACTTAATTTTATTTCATCTTACTTAATTTATATAGATATAAAAATAATAATTAAATACTATCATAATGAAGAAATTTTAAGTTATACTAAAAATATATAAAAAAATATATGAAATATGAAAAATATAAAAAAAAATATGAAAAATATGAAAAAATATAAAAATAAAATAAAGATTTTGTGTAACGACCCGTCCCAAATTAGCGGGATTAATTAAGGATTAATGACAGATTAGCGAGACTAATCAGAGATTAGACGAGGATTAGCAGACGAGCAGGGCGAAATGACGATTTTGCCCTTAGAATGGGCGAGTCGTTGACTTTTTGTTCAGGCGGTCAAATGGACTTTGGCCAATGACTGTGACGTAGTTCGTGACGTCACGAGTTCATAGATAGGTGGTACGTCCAATTCCGACGTTCGAGAAAGAAGTTATGATTTTCAAAAGTTCGGGGGCAATTTGGTAATTTGGTTGAATAAGAGCAAATAGTTGAATTTTGACCCGGGGGTCCGATGGCCGAGGGCCGAGGACTGTTACGTAGATCAAGACGATACGAATCCGTAGACAGGCGGCATGTCGATTTCAGACGTTCGACGGAGAAGTTACGGTTCAAGGAAGTACGAACGGACTATTGCACGATTTAGGAAACTGATGCTTTTGGAATTAAGTGGGGCCCAGATATTTGTCATTGGACCAATGGATGAGTGACAAGTGTCAACCATCCACTGGCCATCCCTTTTCCTTCATGCATATCAGTTCATTCCCTTTGTTTTTCATCCAACCCGATTTCATTCCAAAACTTTGAACCCAAACTAATCCAACCCTTACCCTATGATCTTGGTTGTGAGACCCTAAGAGTGAGAGGAGTGCTGGATGATGATGGTGGCCGGCAGGAAGCAACGCCGTCGTGGACGGCGGCCATAAACCCGAGAAGGTACTCGATTTGCCCATTCTTCCATTTTAATTCGATTTTTACATTGTGGTTTATTTTGGATGTTTGGATAAGGATTAGTGGGTTGTTAGGAAGATTTTAGGAGGGTTTTGGTGGTGGTTTGACGGCTGAGGGCCGTGGGAAGAAAAATGGGAAGTTTGAGCCGTGAGGTTCCATTCGAACCGTGGGTTTTAAGTGGTTGTTTCTTAGGTTTGATAATTGGGAATGATAGAAAACATGAAAATAGGAAGAATGGAATTGAAAAGGAGAAGATTGGACGAAAAATTGGGGAGTAGGGTGGTCAGACCGGTCACCCCAGTCCAACTGGACCGGACTACACAGGAAACCAGCCGGACCGATTCGATGCTTGGAGAAGAAGATGAATAGTCCTAGAGCATGAGGCCCACGCGCAGGACCATTCTTGGGCGCGTGAGGGTGCGTGCTCCCTCCTTTGGGGAAAGTTTCAACACGTGAAATCATCTATTCGATGTAACGAACATTTTGGGACAGGTTTTGTGTCAATCTGACATCGTTTCGATATAGTTCGGGTTGTCCGAAGGTTTAGGTTCGCGTTTAAAAATAGTTAGAAATTTCGGAAAATTACGGGGCTTTAGTGAGGGGTTATATAAGTAGTTAGTAACCCTCTAAATTAATTTTGACAGAGTCGGGGATCCAGGAAGAGACGTTTGGCCCGGGACGGACGTATGGCACGTGTATCGAGACGCGATTTCGGACGGTCTGTGAGTGGACCCTTCTTTCGAAATTGATGCATGCATAAATGTTTTATAATTGTTTTAGAATATTTTTTGTGATGCCATGAGTGCATTTGTTTGTGGTAGCCTAGGATTTACGTATTTGCACGTATTTCGAGATTTCCGATTTTATACGATGCTTATACGTGCTAGGTTTTCAATGAGGGTTTAATAAATGGATTTTGGATTTGGAAATATAAACTCGGGCATGAGGCCCATTTGATTTACGAACTCTTCGACTTGGAGTCCATTTGATTTGACGAGGAAATCGGACTGAGGGTCCATTTGAGATATACGGTTGGACCGAGGGTCCCGTTAATTTATGATCCAGGCTTGAAGCCCATTTGGTTGTAATATCGGGCTGGAGGCCTATTTGACTGTAGTATCGGGCTTGAGGCCCTATTGGTTGTGAAATCGGGCTTGATGACAGGGACCCGCCCCGATCCCCCGGGGACCACAAGGGGACGTGCCCTGCTCCCGTCTGACACCCGAACCGAAACTTCCAATTTTAGCCTTAAAAACTTAAATGCATAAATGTCCAAATTATAAAGTCAAACATAACCCAAATTTAATAGTTGTCAGACAAGGGATACAATCCAAAATACAAATCCGAGCACGACACTAGAAAGGAAAATCCTGCGGGTGATCCGACCCGACAGGGGTTCAGGTGCGCAGTACGAAATCTATGCCTCCCCCGCCTCAGCAGCACGACCTAGAGGGGTTACCAAAACATGAAAGGTGAGTGGGCCGAAACTCAGTTTAGCAAAAACAGTGTAATACGTAAAATATATAATTTACCCCTCCGTTTTCCAAACATGCATGCATCGGTATTTAAAAACAAATCATAAATACATGTAATACATCACCAGCATCATATTAATCCAGAAATGCAACATAAACCCAGCTACTGCACCATACACATCCGATATTGACATCCTAGATGTCCGACGTCCCTGATGTCCAATAATTGTCACAGTCCCAAGGCTACGCGTGCCACCCGAGGTCTCAAATCCCGAGTCCAAACTCCGAACCCAGTTCGGTTATGGCATCCCAGATGCCTAGCGTCCCAGACGCTCGACGTCCCAGATGTCCAATCATAGCAATCCTGCTCCTGAGTCATCCTACGGTCCGGTACCTCCGTAGCATGACCCCTCGCAGGCAATGCTCCGTGACCGCTCCGGGGTACCACATCCGGAGGAGACAGTATTATACGGTGGATTATACAGTGCAGTACCCAAGATAGTCATCATATCCACATGCATACGTAAATATATATATAATATAAAACAGTATTCAATTTCCGTAAAACGGGTCTCAGCCCAACACCGTAAAATGTGTCACAGCCGTAAATCGAGATAATCAAAATCCATTATTGATTCACACACACACATATGGATATACGAAAATGGAAACGGTTATGCATGCAAGTGTTAATAAAAACGGGCCCACTCACAGTACGTTCCCCCTGCGAATAACGCTCGTACGAACTTGTCTCCGGGATTAACGTAAGTTTCCTGTCATTTCAAATCACACGCAAGTGTCATTATAGGTCCTTAAAATACCCTCAAAAAGTCCAAAACAGAAACCGGTTTGGGAAAGCCGGCCAACACGCTTCCCTAGACATCCGGCCCAAAACTGTCCTTCCTCATTATCTCAGATCAACATGGTTATTTCACAGAAAATGTTCAAAATGATTACGGGATTAAAAGTCATGTTGACCGTGAACCGAGATAGTGCTCAACGTGCCCTCACGCGCCGCCCAAAGTGGCTGCGCGTGAAAGTCACGCGCTGCTACAGTGACACTGCTACAATGCCGTCGTCTCTGCCCGATTTACTGTAATTTGGGTCTTCAACCCGCGGTGTGACCCGGTTAAATAACCCTTCATTTCTACTTAATTTCATTCATTCTTGATTCTAACATGTTCTAACATCTTTTAATTATAGTTCCTAGTCCTCTAATCATCTCGACAAGCCCTAAATCGTCCTAACCAAACCCGAACAGCCCCACGGGTCAAACCTTAGAACTCCTCCAAACTAGCTCTATTGTCCAATTAATTTACACAGGAGCATAAGGGGACCCAGACTAACCAAATGGAACCATCAATTGAACGAAACATTACCTGGAAGTAGCCGTCCAAACACTGCGATTTCCTCTGCACACGGCGGTCATCCCAGCTCCTCCGTGGCTGGTTGCCGTCGATTCCGATATGGACAAGTTCCAAATGCTCCCAGAAAGCTCACTCAGTGATTGGTTTCGTCCAATAGGCCGTAGAAATTGAACTTGGATTTTTCCCTCCAAACTGGTTTCTCTGAACTGGAACTCAGGTTCCTGCGCAATTCCACGATCACACCCTTCGAATCTTGCACGGTTATGTTTCTGCCACTCCCAGGAGACTTCCCCAGTGTTTAGGTTGATTCCATAACCCGTAGAATTCGAATTCGGAATGTTTCCCCCTAAAACCCGAAACTGTTCTTCACGGCTTCCTCTCTGTCCCTCACAGTCTCTCAACCTCAAACAGACGCCAAATGAACCCTTCTCTCACTCCCCTTACGCGGTTAATCGATCAAGGAGGCCAACACCCGTGGGAGACATCCTCAGGTCGCACAGAACCTGCTTCCCGCACACAGAGCCCATAACCAAATTTTTTAAAGCTTCCCCGTGCTCTGAACAGCCACACACCACACTCCCAACGTCTCAAATTACATAAACAATACCCACAATCAGTCTACTTAGTGTTTAAACAATTGCACGCCCAACAACATCACGGCATGGCCGTGTACTCTGCTTTTCACAGTTGCTGCTACAGTAACCGTGCAAAAAGACCAAAATGCCCTCAGGGCAGAAATTACCAAAATGCCCTCAGGACAGAAATTACCAAAATGCCCTCCAACTTCCGTGACCCGTAACTTGGTCATCCGATGTCCGTTTCACGCGTGCCGCCTGTCGTTGTACTCAGGGCATCGAGACGAATCCAACGGTCTTCGGGTCGTGTGAAAATTCACGGTCATTCAAAAAGTCAACTTTTTCCTCTTATTTCGTCCAAATTATGGTAATGCCCCTGAACTTCCGAACGTCGTAACTTCTCCCCAGCTCGTCCGAATTGGACGTGCCGCTAGTCAATGGATTCGTGACGTCCCGAACTACGTCACGGTCATCAGTCAAGGTCCGGTTGACCCACCAATTAAAAAGTCAACAATTTGACCCAACCATTCACAAGGGTAAAAATGTCATTTCATTCAATAATTTACAATATTACAATCTACGAATTTCCGGGGTGTTACACTTGAGGCCTTGTTGATTTGTGGTTTCGGGCTTAGGGCCCAGTTAGCTGTGGTATCGGGCTTGAGGCCCTGTTGATTGTAACATCGGGCTTGAGTCCCAGTTCAATTTGTGAAATGAGAATTCGGGCATGAAACCCTATTGAACTAAGGATTTAGGCCGAGGCTTGTGAAATGGATTTGAATCGGATTCGAGGAATCCCGTTGACATGAATTGGGTATGAGACCCAGTTGAGAAATGTTTTGAGAAAGAAAGAAAGAGTTTTGAAATTGATTATGAACCCTCCATATGATTTATATGGTCTCCTCCATACGTCGACCTGGAGAGTCACGATCCACAGACCAGAATGGGTATCCCCATAGGGATCCCGTTCCAGGAGTGGGGGTTACGATTTATGATGTGGTCCCAGACCAGATTCCGGAGAGATGTGTGGACTAGATCCGGAGATAGAGCTCAGACTAGATCCAGAGATTGAGCCTCCCAGATGGAGAATTCTTGGGAAAAGACTCGGAGTGAGACCCCGGGTAGTGTGCACACTAGTATAGAGATGATATCTTGACATTTATCGGGTATGTGTTCCCTAGGGGCTGTGTGCCCCGAGTTGGCATCTTCTCGGAAATGCTGTGGATGGATTATACGTATATTGATACGTATGTGGTTTACATAAAGAGATTTGGGGCGAGACCCCGTATTCGATGTTTTAGAAAGTGATTTGAGGCGGAGACCCCGTATTGTATCTTTTAGTAGTTCACGGAGAATGGTTTTGGGCTGAATTCCCACATGTATTGTTTTATGGTTTTAAGATTGTGATTTCGGGTCGGGGGCCCAAATGGATTTATGGGTCATGACGGTTTATGGGAACCGGGTATGAACCCTTGAATGATTTTTAGAATATGTTTGATAAATGAAATGGTGTTATGAACGTTTTGATAAACGGTTTTTGAATGCATGCATATGTTTTTAGTGAAGGGCATAAATGTCTTATTGTGAAAATGTTTTTAATGAAATGATTGTTTTTGTTCACTCACAGTTTTCGTGTTTTAATGCCCTTCAGGTTGATAGCGGATGCGGGCTGTAGCAGAGACGAGACATCACACTCCTTCTCCTCCTACGATCTTGGCGTACTCTGGAAGCCGGTGAGGGCTAGAGACGAAATTTTCCCTAGTCTGACACTTCGTGTCAGACGGGATCAGGCGCGTCTCATGTTAATCCCAGGGGATTTGGGACGGTTCTTGACATTTTGACATGTGGCAACTTTTCATTGGGTGCCATTTAGCCTAACCAAGGCAATGGAAGGGGCTAGAATAGCCCCAATCCTAGTCCCGAGCCCAACCAAGGTAAGGCCAGCCCCTTCCATTAAAAATTAATTGCTCATGGTTATGGGCTAGTTCATGCCTAACCCGGGCAAAATTGGTCACGCTAGACTTGTTCTAAGGCACTCACAACACTTAAAAAGTAGAAAAAGATATACATACTTACCTAAAGCATATTTTATATCAAAATGCATATGATTTTCAACAAACCAAAATTGGGACTCTTAATCTTTTAGAAATTTCGTAAGATCACAAAATTTTGTTTAACTAATTATTTGATTCCATCTAATTACTACATTAACTAAACAACAATAAAATCATTTATACCATTCAATTGTGAATAATATCTTTTGGAGTTGGAGACAAGAAGAGTGGTGCATGTTTTAGACTTGATGTTAAGTGCTTGCCTAACTTGTATTAGTATTAGTAGCAGATTAATGAATTAATTATAAATTAGTCTAATTTTTAAGCATAACTTATAAATTAGTCCATTTAACATAAAAAAAAGTTTATTTACTATTTTTTTTAATTTTTACTGTGTTCCTTTTATGATTTTATTTTTTAAAGTTTTTAAATACCGTTTATACCATTTTTTTCATACATGGATGAGAAACTTTCAAATTTGAAATATTATTACTTTGCAAAATTATTTAAATTAAGAAAATTCTAACTGAATTTCAGAAGATTTATTTTATATTTGTTTTATCGAATAATACCTGATACTTTTGAAGAGTGGGATAGTTACATGTACATTATTTATCTTATTACTATAAGTAAATTAATAAGAACCTATTTATTTTATTTTTCTTTTGAGAGAGGTATATTAAAAATATACGTATTATGATACAATTAGAATTTGCATATATAAGTATCTTATTTATATGAGAGAGTTAAGTAGGTAATATTATTTAATTTACCTGTTAAGTCTATAATCAAATATATTGGTAGGGACATAATGAATTTGATTACCTATATGATGAAACTGTAATATGTGACATCGAATACGCATGTAACTAGAAGTAAGATTAATTATATAGATGACGAACTAAATGAATCACTAGATCATTCATATAGATGGTGAATAAATTGAATATAATAAATCCACTCTTACAAAAAAAAAAATCGAACAAAAATACAAAACAATATTATGCAAGATCCCAAATTGTTTTAAAAAATATATAATATGTAATGACACACTTGTAATAGTTTAAAAAATAACGGACTAAAAATAATGATGTAATTTTACAAACAATAAAAAAAATGTTATTTTTTTACCGTGTATATTTACCATAATGAATTAATTTATAAGTTGAAAAAAAAATAGGACCTATTTATAATTATCACTAGATTAATTAGTCATTAGTAGATTATTAAAGTAGACTATTGCGTAATTAAAGAATTTAAATGGAATAATAAAGGAGAGGAAAATAAAGGGTTGAGCGTAGGTGATCAAAGGCGAGTATAGAAAGTTTGTGGAGGCGAGGAGGTATGGAAAGTGGAGGACGCGGGTGAAAATATCTAAAGAGCTTCTTTGGGGTTTAAACTTTAAACAAATATCTCGCAACTTTATCCGATCTTTTTTGTTGCTCCTCAATTGAACTTTAACCATTATTTTGATTATAACTCAAAATGAGTTCATAGGCTCTCACCTCAACAGATATTTTTCCACGAAGGAGGACCCTTCAGACAAAAAGATCTTTCAAAGACGAAAAGAAAAAACGTAGGGAAAGTACTACCAAAATATCTGCACGACTCTTTTAAGATATTAAGAAGCTACTGTAGGTGCAGCACTTGGAGTTCTAAATTTAGGATCGGTGGTTTAGAATTTAGATAATACATCCCGATCCGAAAAATTCATTTATAGCACGAAATTTGAGGCGTACTGATTGACATAACGTCCAAATGACGAAACCATTTAAATTAAAACGACGTGTTTTAGAGAGTTGGGTGCAACTTAACTGGTGAAAACCGGTCATGTTTCACCCAACAATGAAAGCTTAAAGCATGGGCGAATTTTATTGATGATCATACACAAAAACTTTACATGCTAATACCCGATTGTTCCGTCAGCTTCACTCTACGCCCTAGAGTGAGTGTCATAGCAGCATCCGAACTCCTCGAAGTACGTGCACGCCACCGAAACTTGAAGGGTTTAAAAACACAAGGGTGGGTGTACCCAATTGTTATTCCAAATATCTCCTGAAACAATGATCACAATAGGCAAGCAATGCTGTTGGAGCACTTCCTTCACCACACTCGCCCTCTAATTCAATGAGGTTATTCTTGATCAATGGACTAGCTTCCAAATACGTCTGGTAGTTTAATACTCAAACAGAGTGGGTGCTAGAGACCGTGAAACAGGGCATCCAAAAATTAGGATTAAACAACTCACAACCGAAACACCCACAACACGAAAGCTTTTTCCCAAAAGTCATGTTACCCCAGACAAATAGAATTGCTCCCGAAAACAGAAGTTAATACTCAAGGGTTTCAAAATTCTTGTCCAAAAACATTCAACTAAAAAGGAAGTAGATGAAACCCATTTTTTTCTAAATTACAAGATCATTTGAATTTTGGAAAAGGATGAAAAGAGCCATAAGTACAAATCGGGCATGTGAGACGTGACACAAACGCCAAAACGTGAAAGTAAGCTAAGAAGCTTTAAAGTGTCTACCAAATTCACCAGAGGATAAAATTCATCATAAGCAAACCATCGTCAAAAGTCAAAAATAGTTATTGAAAACAACTTCAAAATTGTTTTAAACAACTCTACGTAAAGGCAACAAATAGAGGAACGTGATCCCCGGTTGTAAAAATACATGATTTAGTAAGATGGGATTTCAAATCGTAAAAGAAACTTAGCAACAAATCTGGTGAATCTATATGGCGTCGAGATGTACCACATCACAATATGTGTTACCATCTTGATACCAAGATTTCGTTGAGTAAGCTCCAGTTATTTGAAAATAACACGTCACATCAAAAAAATTTACACGAAAAAGTAAACGTCTGTAATAATCTAGTGGTAAGAACAATGACTTGAGGGAACAAAGACTTGATTTAAAAGAACAATTCTCAAAGGAGGGGTGTAATATGCAAGGAACTTTTGGAACCAAGAAATTGGAAATTTTCTATGGTTCGTACTAGAAAAGTTTGGATCACACAACTACAAAAACAGTGATAAGATTCCCAAACCGCCGGGAGATTCTCAATAGGAAGCTCACAATGGGTTACACGCTCTCAATCCGAGTTAAAAGTCTTTCAAACACGATAATCGAGAAATATTTCATTTCGTGGCCATTAAGGCTTCATCAACTCAAGAAGACGTCACTTGCAAAAACCTTCGCAGAATTTCCTAAAAGCGGTTCCCATGTCCAAAAAAGTACGACCTCATTAGTTGATCACAACGTAGCAGTTCCCAAAATTCTTGGTTAAAAAAGTCAACTCAAGTTCGCAAAAAGATGCAAGTGATTTTGCAACCAGCTAAACTATCACAAAGATTCATCCAATAACTGAGAATTCATCTCCCATCGCTGAAAGACTCATTCATACCACCCATTACGAGCCCTAAGCTCGTAAGCACCACCCGAACGTAAATTTCGACGAAATGCACTCTTATTAATCATGTAACTATGGGCAATAAAAGTTAGGTCGAACCCCGATTTAAGTTGTGAGAACGCACAATTAAACCATAAACCATTAACAACTAACAATCTAAAAGGCTTAATTAGTTACTCAGTGAGTGGCTCTAATGCCGGATATCGGGTCGTATGATCATCAAACGTCTGAAAATTTATTATGTGTCCTAAAACCATGCTCTAATACCAAACTGTCATACCCGGAATTGGAAAATCCATTTATGGCATGTAGATCGACGTGTGCTGGTCGATATCTACACGGTGAGGTCCAGATGGCGAAGCCATTTAGGTTAAAACGATGCATTTTGGAGTGTCAGATGGAACCTATCCGGTAGAAACCGAGTACATTTCACCTAACATCGAAAGCTTAGAGCATGGACGTAATTAACTGATGATCATACACAACAACCTTACATGTTAATACCCGATTGTCCTGTCAGCTTCACCACACGCCCGAGAGTGAGTGTCAGAGCAGCATCTGAACTCCTCGAAGTATGTACGCGCCACATATAACTGAGAGGTTTAAAACACAAAGGTGAGTGGACCCACTTATTATTTCAGTGAAAAACGATTTCTAATAAATAACATTTAACCCCTCGTTTTAGTATAAAAACCCAAAAAAGTTGTTATATACTTGCATGTAATACGAGATATAATAACGAACATTAAATAAATAACAATTTAACTAATATGCACAAATGAGCCATGTAGAAACCATAAGTATGTCACAATATCAATCCACATCAAATTTCTCTTGAGTCGCCTTAAGTCTCATACTCGGAACATAAACTAGGTATCCTGCTCGCCATGACCATGTGAAGGATTGGGTGTATTGCACCATCACCACGAGTCCCCTAGAACTCGGGGATAGGACTGACACTTTTAACTAGTATGGCGAGCAACACGGGTGAACGATCATGTGGAGGACTGGTCTGCAGCCTATAGATGGGTACTAGATACCAGCGACTTCTAAGTGGGTTCTATCACTATCTCAATATCATTAATGTCCCGGGAACTCATGCAATACAATATGTGACTCAATACATACAACTATGCATACTCACCATATCATATTACTGTATATATTAGAATCACCGGATAAGAATAGTAAACCATTCATCATAATCATATATCACAATTATCACATAGTAAATCATGCATGCTCAACAATTATCAAATGTGCAAACATCGTAAATCATGCGAGTAATGAATAATATTGACAAGACCCGCTCCGATCCCACAGGGACCACAAGGGGACGTGCCCTGCTCCCGTCTGACACCCAAAATTCATACCAATTTTAACCTCAAAACATCAAATGCATAAATAACCAAATTAAAGTTATACATCAAATCCGAATTAAACAGATGTCAGACAAGGGATGAAATCCAAAATTACAAGTTGCGAGCCCGACTGTAAAATAAACCTGCGGGTAAACCACCCAACATGGGTTCAGGTACGCAGAAGTAAATCTACGCCTCAGCCTCAGGTTCCTCCTCTACCTCAGTAGCACGACCTGGAGGGGTTACCAAAACAATAAGGGTGAGTGGGCCGAAACTCAAGTTTATAAAATCGTTTAATAAGTAAATCATATAATTTACCCCTCCGTTTTCCAAACATGCATGCATTAGAATTTAAAACCATAAATCATATAGTATGAACCATAAGGCAAGTAATAAAATCATAAGATAAATTTAGCCACTGCACTATACACTCCGATCCAGACATCTCCGATGTCTGACGTCCCTGACGTCCGATAAGGTCACAGTCTCAAGGCTACGCGTGCTACTCGGGTCTCAATTCCTAGTCCAATCCGCGAACCCTGTCCGGGTACGGCATCTCAAATGCCTAGCATCCTAGATGCTCGACGTCCCTGATGTCAAATAAGCAATCCTGCTCCTGAGTCATTTTACGGTCCGGTTCCTCCGTAGAATGACCCCTCGCAGGCAATGCGCCATGACCACTCCGATGTACCACATCCGGAGGAGACAGTATCACAAGAATGGATTTATATAGTGCAGTACCAAATACATTTTATTGATATCCACATACAAAACATATATACATAGATAAAATCCAAACCAATCTTTAAGTTTCATCAAACGGGTCTCAAACCCAAATACCGTGAAACGTGCCATAACCATAATTTCAATATCATCAAAACCGTTTCATGATTCCAGCATGTGAATATGTAAGTAAATCAGAAAACATTTAAGCATGCAAGGGTTTAATGAAATCGGGCCCACTCACAGTACGATCCTGCGGTTAACTTGCGCGTACGAACTTGTACCGGGATTATCGTACAATTCCTGTCAGTCCAAATCACACGTAAGGGTCACTATTAGTGTTACACATTTATCCAAAAGGTCTGAAATAGAAACCGGCTCCGGGAAACCGTCCAACACGTTTCCCGAGACAACCGGCCCTAAACTGACCCTCCCAAACTATCTCAGATCAACATGATTAATTCATCAAAAATGTTCAGAATGATGAGAGGAACAAAATTCATGTTGCTCGTGATCGGAGATAAGGTCCAACGCGCCCTCACGCGCCGCCCAAAGTGGTTGCGCGTGAAAGTCACGCGCCTGACACTGTAGCTACTACAGTGTCACCTTCCTTACCCGAATGTCTGTAATACGGGCCTGCCACCCGCGGCTTGACCCGGTTTATTACCCAACAATTCCTACTCGATTTCAATCCAATTTGATCCTAACATGATATTTAATCATCTAATTTAAATTTTGAGTCATTAATTAGCCAAATCAAATCCTTAAATGGCCATTCGACCCGTGATCATCCAAACGTGTTGATCACCCCAACTCACTGGTTTCCAAACCATAATCAAATTAACCTTACAGGAAGCATCATAGTATCAAAACGAACTGGAAAACACAATCAATTGAACCAACACTCACCTGGAAGTAGTCGTCCAAACCTCTGAAATTTCTCTGAACACGACAGTCACTGTCCCAGCTCAACCGTGGCTGGTTCCCCTCGATTTTGATGTGATTGAGTTCCAAATACTCCCAGAAGACTAAACCAGGCCTTGGTTTGGTGCAACAGTCACCAGAAATTGAAAACCCGATTTCCCTCCAATATTTCCCGAAATGGTTTCTCTCTGGTTCCTCACCTATTCACAGTTCTTTCAACGGCAGAGTGAAACTCATTCAATTCCTAATCAGTTTTAAACAACTTAAGCCGTCCCAGAGACTCGTGGAAGTCCAATCTGTCCACAGAATTTTGTTCCCTGAAAAAGCTTCGAATCTTCATTAATCAAATCGACCGTGCAGGGTGGATGGTTCAGGCCACGTTCTAAAGCATAAGACACACCTTTCTTTCCAGCACACACTTGCATAAACAATTGCTCACTGAACCTCCGCACATGGTGGTGCCGTCCATGGTCCCCCGCGGTTGCTACAGTAACCAGGGGAAAATGACAAAAATGCCCCTGGTTCAAATAATTACCAAAATGCCCTTCACTTTCTAGACTTGTAACTCAGCCATACGAAGTCCGATTTTGGCGTGCCGCCTGTCTACGGACTCAGGACATCGAGACCTACCTAACGGTCCTTGAGTCATGTGAAAATTAGATGCCAAAAGAAAAGTCAACATTTTCGCCCCTATCGTCCAAATTATGGTAACGCCCCTGAACTTCCGATAGTCATAACTTTTACCCTGATCGTCCGAATTGGACGTGCCACCTGTCTATGGACTCGTGACGTCCCAAACTACGTCACGGTCATTGGTCAAAGTCCATTTGACCCTCAAATAAAAAAGTCAACAATTTGGCCATACCAATCGCAAGGGTAAAAACGTCAATTCATACATTAAATTACATTATTATAATCCTCGAATTTCCGGGGTGTTACAACCTTCCCCCCTTAAGAAATTTTGTCCCGAAATTTCAAAGAAACAAATAAGTAAATTGCTCTCGCATCTGAGCATCGGGCTCCCATGTGGCTTCTTCTACATTCTGGTTTTTCCAGAGAATCTTCACGAGAGAGATAGTCTTCCGACGTAGTACCTTGTCCTTCCGATCCAAAATCTGCAATGGTTGTTCCTCAAAGCTCAAATCCTCTTGGAGTTCGATAGGTTGTTCCTCCAGTACATGAGAAGCATCATGTACGTACTTCCGCAGCATCGATATGTGGAAAACATCGTGAACTCTAGAAAGTTCTGGAGGTAGTGCCAACCTGTAAGCAACCCTGCCAATCCTTTCCACAATCTCATACGGTCCAATAAAACGAGGACTCAGTTTCCCCCGTCGACCAAAACGGATAATCCCCTTCCACGGAGATAACTTCAGGAAGACAAAATCTCCTACTTCAAATTCCAAGTCTTGAAACCGTCGATCGGCATAACTCTTTTGGTGATCCTGTGCCGCCTTCAATCTTTCCTTGATAACACGAACAGTTTCCAAGGTTAAGTCCATCAATTCTGGCCCTACAGCCGCTCGCTCCCCTATATCCATCCAGCAGATAGGTGTCCTGCACTGTCGACCATACAGTGCCTCATAGGATGCCATCCCGATGCTTGTCTGATAGCTGTTGTTGTAAGCGAATTCCATCAATGGCAAATGAGTATCCCATGAGTCCTGAAACTGTAGCACACAGGACCTCATCATGTCCTCCAGGGTCTGAATGGTCCGTTCAGACTGTCCATCGGTCTATGGATGGAACGCAGTACTGAAACGTAGGGTTGTTCCCAAAGTAGCTTGCAAACTCCGCCAGAACCTGGAAGTGAAACGCGGATCACGATCGGACACGATCGATTCCGGCGTACCATGCAATCGTATGATTTCTTTTACAAACAATTGAGCCAGTCAATTAGGTTTATAAGTCTCCTGAACTGGCAGAAAATGGGCTGACCTGGTTAACCGGTCCACGATCACCCACACTCCGTCAACTCTACTCTGAGTCCTTGGTAACTTAAAGACGAAGTCCATGGTGATGTGATCCCACTTCCACTCGAGAATCGGAAGTGGCTGCATAGCCCCATAAGGTCTCTGCCGTTCCGCCTTAACCTGCTGACAGGTTAAGCATCTTCTCACGAACTCTGCAATATCCTTCTTCATTCCTGGCCACCAATAATGGTTCCGGAGGGTACGGTACATCTTTGTACCTCTCGGATGCATAGCATAAGCCGAACTATGGGCCTCCTCAAAAATCTCGGCCCTTAACTCTGTCACTGCAGGTACACACAAACGGCCCAACTTCACAAGTGCACCATCATCCCGGATGGTAAAATCCTGTCTCCCATCCGCATCGACCTCAATCCTGTAAACACAGAGTATCGGATCCTGAAGTTGTGCTTCGATGATCCGATCAATCAGTACAGGTCGTACATGGAAGCTGGCCAACAAAGCTCCATGCTCATCTGTATCCAAAATAACTCCCACCTTCCAGAGTTCCACCAGCAAAGGAAGATACACCATCCCTAGGTGTGCAACCGATCCCGCTGACTTCCTGCTGAGTGCATCTGCCACCACATTAGCCTTACCCGGATGGTACTCAATTGTACAGTCATAATCCTTCAGCAGCTCTAACCATCTCCGTTATCTCATGTTAAGCTCCTTCTGAGTGAATAGGTACTTTAGGCTCTGGTGGTCGGTGTATATCCGGCACGTTGCGCCGAATAGGTAATGTCTCCAGATTTTTAGGGCATGAACCACTACTGCCAACTCCAAATCATGGGTAGGGTAGTTCAACTCATGAGTCTTTAGCTGCCGGGATACGTAGGCGATAACCTTGCCAGTCTGCATCAACACGCAGCCCAGACCTTGTAGTGATGCGTCACTAAAGACCACGAATTCTCCATTGTCATCCGGCAATGCAAGGACAGGTGCAGTGGTCAATCGATCCTTCAACTCTTGGAAGCTCCGATCACACTGCTCGTCCCAAATAAACTTCACTCCCTTCCGAGTCAATCGAGTCAATGGTGCCGCAATTTTGGAGAAACCCTCCACGAATCTCCAGTAGTAACCTGCTAACCCGACAAAACTCCGCACCTCCGTTACTGTTGTCGGTCTAGCCCAGTTGGTCACCGCTTCCGTTTTCTGGGGATCCACGCTAATCCCATCCGTTGATATCACATGTCCCAGAAAACCAATACTGCTCAGCCAAAACTAACACTTGCTCAGCTTGGTGTACAATTGTTCTTGTCTCAGCTTCTCCAACACCAACCGTAGATGTTCCTCATGTGCTCGGTCACTCCTCGAGTACACCAAGATATCATCGATGAACACAATCACGAACTTATCCAAGTAGGGTCGGAAGACCCGGTTCATCAGATCCATGAATGCTGCTGGAGCATTCGTCAAGCCGAAAGGCATCACAGGAACTCGTAGTGTCCGTAACGGGTTCGAAAAGCAGTGTTCGGAATATCCTCCTCTGAAATCCTCAATTGGTGATACCCAGACCGCAAATCAATCTTCGAAAAGCACTGTGCTCCCCGCAACTGGTCAAAAAGATCATCGATCCTGGGTAGAGGATACTGGTTCCTCAGTGTCACACTGTTGAGTTGTCGATAGTCAATACCCAAACGGAGACTCCCCTTCTTCTTCTTTACGAACAACACCGGTGCTCCCCATGGTGAAGTACTCGGTCGGACGTATCCCAAATCCACCAACTCCTACAATTGAGTTTTGAGTTCCCGTAACTCGGCCAGCGCCATCCTGTATGGTGCCTGGGATATAGGTCGTGTACCAGGGAGTAGTTCAATCGTAAACTCGATCTCCCGTGATGGTGGTAATCCAGGTAAGTCTTCCGGGAACACATCCGGAAACTCATATACCACCGGTATCTCGTCGATGCCCGGAGTATCAACCTACTTCGACACGACATGCGCCAAATAACCCTGGGATCCCTTCCGTAGAAGTTTGGTAGCAGTAAGTGAAGAAATCACTTCAGGAGGTGAACCGTCACGCTCCCCCTGAAAAATAACCTCTGGCAAACCCGGGCTCCGCAGAATCACTTGCCTACTACAACAATCGATGAGCGACCCATGCTCCAATAGCCAATCCATCCCCAAAATTACATCGAAGTCGTGGATATCCAGAATAATCAAGTCCGCTGACAAATCCACATCCTCAATTCTCACCGGGCACCTCCGAATCACCTGATTCACAAGGTACACGATGCCCATCGGGGTGCCAACACCCATTTCGCAATCTAAGGCTGATACCACACAATCAAGCATACCAGCACAACTCCTCGAAATAAAAGAATGTGTAGCCCCCGCATCCATCACACACGTACAAGAAGGTTTAAGATGTGTAGTGTACCTGTAACCACGCCTGGGGCAGTCCTCGCCTGCTGCTGGGTCATTGCAAACACTTGGGCTCTAGGCCCTCCATTCCGTCCGCGCCCGCGCGCGCCACGCCTAGCACCACGATCACCTCCCTGACCTCGACCTCCGTTAGTGTGGGAAGCCGTGCTCTGCACCACACTAGAGCCCCCAGCGTCGTTGCTCTTGGACAACAGCGGGCAATCACAGGCATAGTGGCCCTCCTCTCCGCAAGCAAAACAGGCTACTGGCCTTGGCCTGTCCGAATGCCCACCAGAAGCACCGCTCCAAGATGAACGCTGCCCAGAGTTTTATCTTGATCCTCTACCCTGAGAGCCTCCACGTCGACCTGACCAGCCACGACCCTTGAAGGATAAGGATGCTCCCCTGTAGCCCCTCCCTTGTTGTTCTTCTGGCCCGTTGGCCCACGCTGTGGGTGATCCTGACGTCGCCCCTCGCCCGAAGGCTGTCGTGTCTGGTGTGCCGCCAGACTGGCCTCGACACGCACCGCAGCGTCGGCCATATCTCTCAGAGAAGCATGAGTAGCAGCAGTCACACTTGCCCAGATCTCCCTTCGGAGTCCAAGCTCAAACCTTTGGCATTTGTCCTCCCCTGTTCTCACGAATGATGCAGCGAACCGGGATAGTTTTCCGAAAGTCTGCTCGTAGTCCGCAACGGACATATCCCCCTGCTCTAGCTGTAGGAACTCAGCCTCCCGTGCCGCGCGAAACGATCGCGGGTAGTACTGGTCCAGAAATCGGGAACGGAAAACTTCCCAAGTAGTGGTATGGACAGACCATCCAGACATTTCAAGGCCGTGCCACCACTGGTAGGCTCCTCCTTCCAGTAAGAAGGCCGCCAAGGTCACCCGTTCGCCCGGAGGACAGTGCATCACCGTGAAGATCCTTTCCCATTTGGTGATCCAACCATGAGCATCTTCGGGGTTTGATCCCCCATTGAAAGGAGTGGCTCCCAGACGTTGAGCCAGCTCAATGCTTGCGCATTCCGTTTCCCTTTCCAGATCCTCGTCAGTTCGTGTATGAGGAATCCTCCTTGGAGGCATAACCAACTGTCAAGAGGCATAGATCAGTTAACATTATCCTTAAACTCGAAAAGTAACTAGTACTAATCGCTAGTCTAGAATGCTGACCACAACCTAGTGCTCTGATACCAAGCTGACAGGACCCGCCCCGATCCCACAGGGACCACAAGGGGACGTGCCCTGCTCCCGTCTGACACCCAAAATTCATACCAATTTTAACCTCAAAACATCAAATGCATAAATAACCAAATTAAAGTTATACATCAAATCCGAATTAAACAGATGTCAGACAAGGGATGAAATCCAAAATTACAAGTTGCGAGCACGACTGTAAAATAAACCTGCGGGTAAACCACCCAACAGGGGTTCAGGTACGCAGAAGTAGATCTATGCCTCAGCCTCAGGTTCCTCCTCTACCTCAGTAGCACGACCTGGAGGGGTTACCAAAACAATAAGGGTGAGTGGGCCGAAACTCAAGTTTATAAAATTGTTTAATAAGTAAATCATATAATTTACCCCTCCGTTTTCCAAACATGCATGCATTAGAATTTAAAACCATAAATCATATAGTATGAACCATAAGGCATGTAATAAAATCATAAGATAAATTTTAGCCACTGCACTATACACTCCGATCCAGACATCCCCGATGTCTGACGTCCCTGACGTCCGATAAGGTCACAGTCTCAAGGCTACGCGTGCCACTCGGGTCTCAATTCCGAGTCCAATCCCCGAACCCTGTCCGGGTACGGCATCTCAAATGCCTAGCGTCCTAGACGCTCGACGTCCCTGACGTCAAATAAGAAATCTTGCTCCTGAGTCATTTTACGGTCCGGTTCCTCCGTAGAATGACCCCTCGCAGGCAATGCGCCATGACCACTCCGGGGTACCACATCCGGAGGAGACAGTATCACAAGAATGGATCTATACAGTGCTGTACCAAATACATTTTATTGATATCCACATGCAAAACATATATACGTAGATAAAATTCAAACCAATCTTTAAGTTTCATCAAACGGGTCTCAAACCCAAATACCGTGAAACGTGCCATAACCATAATTTCAATATCATCAAAACCGTTTCATGATTCCAGCATGTGAATATGTAAGTAAATCAGAAAACATTTAAGCATGCAAGGGTTTAATGAAATCGAGCCCACTCACAGTACGATCCTGTGGTTAACTTGCGCGTACGAACTTGTACCGGGATTATCGTACAATTCCTGTCAGTCCAAATCACACGTAAGGGTCACTATTAGTGTTACACATTTATCCAAAAGGTCCGAAATAGAAACCGGCTCGGGGAAACCGTCCAACACGTTTCCCGAGACAACCGGCCCTAAACTGACCCTCCCAAACTATCTCAGATCAACATGGTTAATTCATAAAAAATGTTCAGAATGATGAGAGGAACAAAAGTCATGTTGCTCGTGATCGGAGATAAGGTCCAACGCGCCCTCACGCGCCACCCAAAGTCGCTGCGCGTGAAAGTCACGCGCCTGACACTGTAGCTGCTACAGTGTCACCTTCCTTACCCGAATGTCTGTAATACGGGCCTGCCACCCGCGGCTTGACCCGGTTGATTACCCAACAATTCCTACTCGATTTCAATCCAATTTGATCCTAACATGATATTTAATCATCTAATTTAAATTCTGAGTCATTAATTAGCCAAATCAAATCCTTAAATGGCCATTCGACCCGTGATCATCCAAACGGATTGATCACCCCAACTCACTGGTTTCCAAACCATAATCAAATTAACCTTACAGGAAGCATCATAGTATCAAAACGAACTGGAAAACACAATCAATTGAACCAACACTCACCTGGAAGTAGTTGTCCAAACCTCTGAAATTTCTCTGAACACGGCAGTCACTGTCCCAGCTCAACCGTGGCCGGTTCCCCTCGATTTTGATGTGGTTGAGTTCCAAATCCTCCCAGAAGACTAAACTAGGCCTTGGTTTGGTCCAACAGTCACCAGAAATTGAAAACCCGATTTCCCTCCAAAATTTCCCGAAATGGTTTCTCTCCGGTTCCTCACCTATTCTCAGTTCTTTCAACGGCAGAGTGAAACTCATTCAATTCCTAATCAGTTTTAAACAACTTAAGCCGTCCCAGAGGCTCGTGGAATTCCAATCTGTCCATAGAATTTTGTTCCCCGAAAAAGCTTCGAATCTTCATTAATCAAATCGACCGTGCAGGGTGGATGGTTCAGGTCACGTTCTAAAGCATAAGACACACCTTTCTTTCCAGCACACACTTGTATAAACAATTGCGCACTGAACCACCGCACATGGTGGTGCCGTCCATGGCCCCTCGCGGTTGCTACAGTAACCAGGGCAAAATGACCAAAATGCCCCTGGTTCAAATAATTACCAAAATGCCCTTCACTTTCTAGACCCGTAACTTAGCCATACGAAGTCCGATTTCGGCGTGCCGCCTGTCTACGGACTCAGGGCATCGAGACCTACCTAACGGTCCTTGAGTCATGTGAAAATTAGTTGCCAAACGAAAAGTCAACATTTTCGCCCCTATCGTCCAAATTACAGTAACGCCCCTGAACTTCCGATAGTCATAACTTTTACCCTGATCGTCCGAATTGGACGTGCCACCTGTCTATGGACTCGTGACGTCCCAAATTACGTCACGGTCATTGGTCAAAGTCCATTTGACCCTCAAATTAAAAAGTCAACAATTTGGCCATACCAATCACAAGGGTAAAAACGTCAATTCATACATTGAATTACATTATTATAATCCTCGAATTTCCGAGGTGTTACAAATATAAAATCGGTTTTAGGGAAGGGGGTCCACTCACACTAGTAGGGGAGTCGGATCTTTCGAAAAAATCAAGCTAACTGCATGTTCCCAACCAGTTCGGCCCTACAAAACCATTTACCAAGGTCAAAGTCCACTTCTCGTTCAATTAATTCATCTAAACTCCCTAATGGTGGCCCAACATGGCCTATAATCACTTGATAAAGACCCTAGTATGTTCAGGGATGTCCTAAGCCCCTCAAAACAGTAGTTACGCGCTCCTGTGATTAGAAAAACAGCGCACATACACTATTGGGAGTCGAAAAACAGCTATACGAGTCAATTCAGGATCGGAAAAGTACCTAAAGTTGTTCAAAAGGTCCTAAAAACATGCCCACGTGCTGCCGTGGGCTAGAAAAGTACGAGTCAATCATCACAACATTTCCCATATCACGAATACCGAGGATTCACATATCTATATTACAACTTAAAACCATAATAAAAACCTCGGACCTACGCCCAAAACACAACAAAATTACATCCCGGTAAAGCGTGTCATCAAGGTACTTTAGAAAATCATCCACAAAACATATGAAAATTACCAGGACTCCAATATCACAATTATCTCGAATCATAAATCATATCCAATTCAAACCCACAATCGAAACGATATTCGAAAATCGATTTCGAAAATCAAAACATATGTTATACCAAAGTCTCTATCAAGATTCAGGTAATACTGGGATTTCGTAAAGCCTCAACTTATGTTCCACCAATCCATAATCCAAACTCAACAAATTACTAACTCAAGTACCAACCGTTCCACATAACAGCACTGTGTGTAGGCCATTTTCCACAAACATCATCTAAGTCACATCCAAAACCAATACCAATCACATCATCTAAAAAATCCCCAGGAGTATCAACACTACCGATAGCCACTCGGGAAGTAGAGACTTGCTCGACGCTTGAATGAGTACTGACTCAAGAATTGGAGCCCCCAGCTTGATGTCTGAGTTCTTACAACACTAGTCTCAGGAATTGAAGCACAGCTCGACATCTGAGACTAACTATCACAATGCATGTCTTGGGAACTAGAGCCTAACTCGACGTTCGAGACTAACCACCACTCCAATTTACTCGGAATACAACATCTGAGTACCAACTGGAAATTCAAGATTCATGTTCTAAACAATGCACAGAAATCGAAAATAAATATGCATGTATATCATATTTTGTAAACTATATTCGTATTTTCCACATTTCAAAATTTTGGGCATGAAGCTCAAAATACAAGCTCCAACTTTTAGACCATAAACATAAGTTTATCAATAATCATTTGCAAAACAATTTTAACATCTTGACACTTAAATCATCACGTCTTTGTATCATCATACATCATCCCATCATTATCATTATGTCATCACATCATCATCATATATTCATTATATCATCTAATATCATGTCATCATTTCAACATCATTGTTATGTCATTATCGTCATTATATGCTCAATATCGTCAATCATACATCATCATGCCATATCATATATTCGTTTCTATTCATGTTATATAATATAAGTCAACATAATATTATCAATATATTCAAAGATCATGTTTAAATCATTTCATCATTTATTCGTTCATTTACAAATCAACCTAGCTCTGATATCAAGTTGACAGGAACCGTTCCTACTTACCACGAAAACCAGGCTAGTCCTGCTCCTGTCTGATAACTTATGTCAGACAAGGGATATTATTCAATTAACCAAACCTAATCCATCCTTACGAGGTTACCGCCCGCTTCCAACCCACTTCCTCGACAAGGCGAAAAACTTAGTATTATTATTATTACTATTATCGTTCAATGAGACAATTTATAAATATCCACGTTTAGACGTTATTTCTATCATTAAAGTCATCATGACATGTATCACCAATCATTTTAATATCAAAACGCTTTACTTGTTTATAAAACTCCAATCTAAATATAAACCATACTTCTAGTCTTTATATTTCCTTCAAGTTTGTTGATATCAACATTAGCCTTAGCTTAATTCCTAACAGGTTTCCACCTGATAGGTCGTTAAATTGAGCATTATTTTATATTATTTTATACTTTTTATACTTAACTTTTAATATTAAAATAATAAACAGTTGGAGAAAATAATATATTTTGTGGATTTTTGTAGAATTAAATAAAGCTTGGAATTTGAAGTATTTTGGCGAAAAAATCGTCCCGATCGGAGTTTGAAAGAAAAAATTATGGACGAAACTCGATGATTTATTTAAATCCATTTTTTAAAATTAATATTTCTGTTGCTCAGCCCAAAAACCCAATAAAACCAGCCCAGCGAATCCAGCCCAGAAGACCTGTGACGCAGCCCAGCAAAGCGACTCCGGCCCAGCCCAAAACGCGCGCAGCCCAAGCCCGCAACGCGTGTCAAATCCCAGCGAAGCTCCTCGTGAGATTTGGTACGTGTGCACCGAACCCTTCTGTTCCGTTTCGGTGCACGTGCGTCGTATTGCCCCTCAATCTGACCCGCCTGATGTGATGAGCCATCTGCCTCCTATCAGTGGCTACTTGCCGAATTCAGACCTGAATTTCAACTGCTCGTTGCTGCCCATGCCCTGCTACCTTAACTACTCCCTTTGCAACAGTTTTCCAGCCACTTTTATGAATTTCCAGCACCAAATCAGCCCCAAAATCATCATTAATCATCATTGTTCATCATTTCATTTTTATATTTTATTTTTGTATTTTTTATTTGAATTTTGGCACTCCCTCTATAAATAGGGAGACTATTTCACTTATTTAATGTCCCCATTTTTCCCTTTTCTTCCCTTTTCTTAGTTCTTTTTTCTCTCTTTTGAGAGACATTTTTTAGGATCATTTTAGCTTCTTGTAGATTGTTCTTCTTAAATTTCTTTTAAGTTTTGTTTTTAATTTTGTTCTTAATTTATGTTCTTAAATTATGTTCTTTTCATTTTATTTCTTAATTTTATTTCTTTTTTTACTTTGTTCTTGTGACTTTTCTTTGAGAGCTCTTAGACATAATTTTGTGTTTTCCTTAAGAAATACATAGGCCGAGTAATTCAAAGACAATTCAAGAATTTTTAAGACCGAATTCCTCGTATTTCTTCTTCCAACTTCACATGTTTCCTGCCGCTGTTCGGTGATTCTTGTGAAAAATCTTGTTTTTCTACTTAAATTTTTGTTATTGTTATTGATTTTACTTATAATTCAATATATGTGTTGGTATTTATTTTCTAACATTTGTAAGTAAGAATGCAATCTCCATATGTTTTACTTTTTGAATTTCTTTTACTTCATATGTTTTAGTACTTAAATTTCAATTCAACGCTAAATGTTGATCCGCTGTTCGGGGCATTTAGAATATAATTGAAGAGATTTAATGTTTGACCGCTATTCGGCGCATTAAATAACAAATTTAAGGTGGATCATATTGTAAGTAATAATCCATTGTTCGGTGCATTTATAATATGAAAAATGTATGCATGTAATTGAGATGATGAATGTATAATTTTGTGATTGGTTCAATATGAGCATAATGTTAGAGTGTTGGTAAAAATTGTGTTTGAAGAAAATCCACTTGTACAAAAATTAAAGTAGAAGTAGAATTAAGTTCTTAATTGTTTTTACTTGTTTTATTTATTTTATGATTACAATCTTTTCAAACCCTCCATTTAATTCTTTATTCTTTATTCTTTAATTATTTATTCTCTTATTCTTTTATTCATTATTTCTTTAATTCTTTAATTCTTTATTCTTTAATTCATTAATTCATTAATTCTTTTATTCTTTAATTCTTTAATTTATTAATTTATTCTTGTATTCATTATTCTTTTATTTATTATTCTTTGATTATTTATTCATTATTCTTTCTCACTAATATATTATTAATGTTCCCTAATTTTCCCGGTTAAAAACGATCTCTATTTACCAATACTACATCTACCCAAAAAGGGTCTAAATTGCATAATACTCGAATTACGTATTTAATTGAATGCGTAGTTTGAGCGTTATCACCACCTATTTGAATAAGTATCAAATCCATCAAGTTAAATTACTTACAAATCAACACCATTTCATTATTTTTGGAAACAATACTAGCCTTGAAGTATAACTTGAATACATAATCATATAATTAACATTAAATCCTTAATTTACATCCTTTCAATTCCACTTTTATATTGCTAAAATTATGCATTCAACTTAAATATACCTACTTCCCTCAGATGACTAAAGAGACTAAAGTTTAGGATAAAACATATTACAAACATAAACTTACATTCAACTTTCCAATATTCTTGGAAAACAATATCCATATATTAATTCGTTAATAATTTCTCCATGAAGATAATTTAATTTTAAGGACTATAAATCTCACAGTTTATGTAAAAGGGTATACCTATAATCGCCACAATTTCATATTTGGATAACCAAGTACCTTAGTTCTTTGTTAGTAAACATAGGTATAATACTTTGAAATTTTGGAAATATATCAAAACGATGTCCAAATCTTCCAATCCTTATACCATTAGATTCCAAAAGAAAAGAGGAACAATTTTCAAGTTGATTGGAACACTAGAAAATGTGCAACGTGCTCTCACACGCCACCTAAGGGTCCCGGCGCGTGGGTCTCACACGCCAGTGCAGGGTCACCCCTGACCTCTCGCTGAGTCAACCACATGCTTGCACGCTCGACCCGGCGACCATGACCCAACTCAAAACCTATCATTCTTGTCCTTATTCATCGCTTCACCTATCAATTATGCTCTACGAAGACCTAGGAATGGTTATACGTCATCAAAACTAAGAAAAATGTACCTCAATACTTAATCTGCATCTCAGACTTTCGGCCGAACTTGCATCTTTGTGGTCTTGGTATTCTTGCGTCCAACCTGTTATTTTCCTGTTTTGGAGCACTCCTAGGACTTCAACTGAAGCTTTGGTAACAAAAACATCAAGCTTAGAAGCTTGCAACATTAAGTTCACAATTATTCAAAATACAACCCTTCGGGTCTGGTGCTCTCCCACCCCCCCAGTCCTTTACCTCACTCTCTGTAACACTCCTCCTAACTATTGTCTTCCTTTTTCTCACTTCTCTAACTCGTTTCCACTCTATTTCCTTCCACGTTCTTATTTCCTCTATTTTCTTTACTTAGGTGTCTCCCCTCCGACCCCCTTCAAACATAAACACACTCAGATTTATAAGGAGTTTAGGTCGGTGGCAGATGGGAGGAAAAAAACTTCTAGAATTTTCCAGATTTACACAAATGTTTCACATGTTAATCTATAAAATTACCAAACTACCCTTTGACAAAAATTACCATATTGCCCTCACATATTTCTTCTTTGTAACATACATATTTGAACTCCAATTTTCGCGTGCTGCATGTTTATGGATTCAAGAGGTCAAGACCTTCGTAACAATCTTCTCGAAATTACCAAAAGATGTCCTAGTCAAAAGTCAATATTTTGATTTTTTTTTTTTTAATGTTAC
Source organism: Prinsepia uniflora (assembly GCA_032719365.1). Classification (NCBI taxonomy): domain Eukaryota; kingdom Viridiplantae; phylum Streptophyta; class Magnoliopsida; order Rosales; family Rosaceae; genus Prinsepia; species Prinsepia uniflora. The sequence continues at coordinate 18,654,975 of CM064870.1, forward strand.
AGTGTCCCAACGCACAAGCTAGTGGCCTCATGCATCAGCCACATGCCCCCACACGTGACCATGAGCTCCCACGTACGAGTCTCTAAACTCTGTGCATGCGCTATAGTGCCCGTACTTGTGCACAGTGTCACACGCATCGCACACGTGACATAGTGATTGCACGACACAGTGCCACACATGCGGGCACTGTAGCACAAGCACAGAATTCAAAGATGCGCGCATGTGGCACTATGCACAGTGTCACACGTGCAACGCGTGTGAGACTGTGCACACATGTGGGCATTATGGCACAAACGCAAAGTTCAAAGATGTGTGCATGGGGCACGTGAGCCACTTTTTTCGGCCCTCCGCCTACACTTAGTGGTGCATGGGGCACTGTTCCGGCCCACGGCAGTGCGTAGGCATGTTGTTAGGACCTTTTGAATAATCGTAGGTACTTTTTCGGTCCCGAATTGACCCACATAGCTGTTTTTCGACTCCAGGTAGCGTATAAGGGTTGTTTTTTCTTATTCGGGAACGCATAAGTACTATTTTGAGGGGCTTAGGATATTTCCAAACTTACTAGGGTCTTTGTCAAGTGATTTTAGGCCATTTTGGGCCACCCTTAGGGAGTTTAGACGAATAAATTGAATGGGAAGTGGACTTTAACCTCGGTAAATGGTCTTGTAGGCCAGACTAGTTGGGAACACGTGGTTAGCTAGATTTTTTCGGGAATCCAGCTCCTCGACTAGTGTGAGTGGACCCTCTTCCCTAAAACTGATTTTATATTATTCATTACTCGCACGTTTTACGATGTTTGTACATTTGATAATTATTGAGCATGCACTATTTATTATGTGATAATTGTGATATATGATTATGATGAATGGTTTTTGTAACGACCCGGAAATTCGAAAAAGGAAAATTTGAAAAATTTGAAGGAAATGACGATTTTGCCCCTGGTTATAAGGGCCGGAAGTTGACTTTTTTATCGAAACACTTTTTGGACTTTCCGAAGAGACTTTTGAGTAGGTCTCGAGACGCTGAATCCATAGACAGGAGGCATACGTCAATCAGAGGTCGGATGCGAAATTTGGGGGTCTACAAAGACTAGGGGCATTTTGGTAATTTTGAAAGGTAAGGGCAAAATGTTGACTTTTGATTCGGACGGTCAAATTGTAACGACCCGTCCCGGAAGTCGGGATTATATTAGAGTTTAATGACGGATTAACGAAGATAATCGGTGCTTAGTTGGATACTTTTGGTAGGTTGACATAGAATGACGATTTTGCCCTTGGAATGGGCAAAATGTTGACTTTTAGTTCAGACGATCAAATGGACATTGACCGATGACCGTGACGTATTTTGAGACGTCACGAGTCCATAGACAGGTGGCACGTCCGATTCTGACATCCGAGGAGGAAGTTATGATGTTCGGAAGGTTATGGGCACTTTCGTAATTTGGTTAAAAAGGAGGAATTTGTTGACTTTTTGCATGACAAGTTTCTTCACGTAAAACGAGGACCGTTAGATAGATCTCGACGTCCTGAGTACTACGACAGGCGGCACGCCGTCATCGGACGTCGAACAGTTAAGATATGGGTCTAGGAAGTGAAGGGTATTTTGGTAATTTTGTTGAAATAGGGGCAAACGGTTGACCTTTTGGAAGAAAAATCACTCTCATGCACTTAAACGGTTGACCTATTGAGTTTAAAGACTCGGGAGTTTAAAGACTCGGACATTATTGAGGTCTCGATTGAGTTTAAAGACTCGGGAGTTTAAAGACTCGGATAGATCCAGCAGGTTCGATGGATGGAAATGTGGTTCAAATATGTTTTGGCTTTCACTGTGATTGATGATGATGGTTTTCGATGGTTTTGGACTGAGGCCCGAGATTTGAGAAAAGTAAACTGTGTTCGGTTTTCTTATATGGTTTATTTAGCCGGAATATTGAATGGTTTTCTGACATGAATTTGATATGCATGCATTGTTTTTGAAATGGAGGGTATAACTGTAATTGTTTAATTGAACTGTTTTTAAACTTATATTTTTATTTTTTTCCACTCACAGTCTTTTCGTGTTTTCGATACCCTCCAGGTTGTCGCGGTACGGGCTGTTGGTCAAGAGAGATGGAGACATCACACCAGCGTTCCACAGTAGTTCGGTACACATGGGGAAGTCCGGTTGTTTTTCGGATGGTTGGATAGAGAATCCCTTGTCCGATTTACGTGCCACATGAAGGTTGGACGTCAGTTTAACCTTCGTGTCATGCGTACGTTAAACGGGATCGGGATTCAGCCCTTAATCCCGGGGGATTAGGGGTGGGTTGTGACACAAACGGACTTTGGCCAATGACTGTGACGTTGTTTAGGACGTCACGAGTCCGTAGACAGGCGACACGTTGAATTCAGACATCGAACGAGAAAGTTATGGTCACGGTACTGAAATAGATGAACCGAACCAACAGAAATTTCGATTAAAATAATATTAAAATAGTGAACAGTGACCGGTGATTGTGGACACTTGGATGAGTGACAAGTGTCACTCATCCCTTGTTTTGAGGCTCTAAATTAAGGACCATGTTTCCCGTTAAACATCATCATTATTCCTTATCATCTTTAATCATTCCTTATCATCTCTAATCATCTTTGTCTTCAGTCATCTCTTTGTTTTCCTTTAAACTATGAACAAACACAAGAAACAGAGCATGAGAGATGAGAGAATTGAGCTTCCTCCCTTAACCAATTCCTTCCACAATTAAACCATTAGAGAATTGAGATTACGAGGAGGAATTAAGAGGACTAATTTGAGGAGGAAACCTCTAAACCCAAAGCTCAAAACCGTGAGAATTCAAATTCTCCCATAAAATCGAATTTGAATTTATAGGTCTTGAAACTTCAAATTGAGCTCGATTTGAGCCTTTTGGGATTTCCATGATTAGGATCACCTAAAGAACGAAGGAAATTGGTGTCCAATTGGCTCTGAATAGACCTGGTGACAGAGAAGGAATTCGAAGGTTGAGTCGTGATCTTGGCGAGATCAAACGATGAAATTGGATTGGGAAATGAGTTTATCATGGTCCATTGAAGCTTCTAGGTGGATCAATTGAAGGAAATCAAGTGGGACTGATGAACTTCGAAGGTTGAACAGTGCCCAGATGTTCTTCGAAAGTTCGTCTTCGAATTTAAGGTTTAAGGTAAGAAATCCTATAATTAAGTTTACAGAACTGTAATTCGACCTAAAACAATGTTATTTGAATGTTCAGTTGAAAGAATTGATGTCGAATTGACAGAGAACAGATCGGGTCATCTCGCGGGCCAACCGGACCCGTTTTACAGAAATACAGGTTGGGACGAAGGTACTGTAACAGACGCGTGGGTTTCACGCACAGCCACTCATGATGGCGTGTGGGCATGAATCCCGAGGTTAGTTCAACATGACTTTGAATCCTCTCAGTGTAACGAACATTTTGGTACTGGTTTCGAGGAAATCGGATATCGTTTCGATAAAAGTTCTACGTATCCGAAGTTTTAATTTACGTGTTAATTACGTATTTAAATCGCAGAAAAATTATATGAGATATATTTAAGTGTTAGTGACCCTCGATAATGATTTTGGACAGGAATTGTGATTTCCAGAATTTACGGAAAAACGTGCAGCTCGGAAGCGGGTCGTTTGGACTGTGTGTGTGAGTGGACTTTTGTTTTCTGACCGTGATGCATGCATATAGGATTTAAATGCTTTATTATATGATTTGATATACTTTGGCATGATTGATGTTTCAATCCGGTGATTTCTCGATTTTCTGGATTATTATATTATTTTTGGCACGATTTTCGAGAAATTATGAAATTGATGTTTTTGGTGAAGGCCCCGGATTTGTGCATTGTTTTGACTCGGGTTATGAGTCAAGGATTGATTTCATGGATTTATGTGAAAATGGCAACTAAGGTTGCAATCACACGGATTTGCGTGAAAATGATATTTTGGGCTTGAGATCCAATTGGATAGTGATTTTGACTCGGATTTGGAGTCACATGTGAATTTGATTAAATTGATGATTTTAATTTATAAAGTGAATTCTGGACACTATTTTATGATGAATTTGTGGAACTTTCTTTGTGAAAGCTATGTTATGTCTCGGGCGTAGGCCCTATTGAAATGTTTTTGATTTGATTTGAGACATAAATGATTTTCAAATGAGATTACTGGATTTGGTGACCGTTTCACATATATCATCCTCTGTGATTTGATAGTCTCTTCCAGACGTCGTAGATCCTGGAGTAGTCACGATCCACTGCCTGGAGATGAGTAGCTCCGAGGGAGGCTCACTCTCAGGAGCGTGGGATTATGATGATATCCTCCAGACATCGTAGATCTTGGAGATGATATCACCCCAGACGTCGTAGATCCTAAGGGATGTACTCAGACGTGAGACTCCCGAGTTTGCACGTGTTGCATTGATATCGTGACAGTTACTTGGATATTGAGCTTGGATATTAAGGATTGGTGATATTGGTGATTTATTGATATTTGTGTCCAGATGCTTTATAACATGAACTGATTTGATGAACATGAGTTTTATGGACCATGGCAAAACATGTTTTGATTTTATCGGTCCACTATTTATACTTGATTGATTTCACGCTATGAATCATGTTTTATGATATGCATGCATGTTTGTGAAAACTGGAGGGTAAGAATGTATTTTGGTAAACGTATTTATAAAAGTTTGTTTCGTCCATTCACACATTTTCTGTTTTATTGACCCTTCAGGTCGTGGAGCGAGGATCGAGGCTATTCGAGAGGTGGAGGTATGAGTAGGCACAGGTGCAGTTATCCCTTGTTTGGCAAGTCTTTGAGGGTAATTTCAGAACTTCAGTTGACTTGTCAGATGGGAGCAGGACCGGGCATCGTTATCTATGTCCTTTGGGGACGGGTCCTGTTAGTTTACTATACTTATCCGGTGATGATGATGTATAGTAATATGATATGGTGAGTATGCATAGTTGTTTGTATCGAGTCACATACTCCATTGCATGAGAGTCCTCGGGATATTGATGAGATTGAGATAGTGATATAACCCACTTGGGAGTCGTTGATATCTAGTACCCGTCTATAAGCCATAGACCAGTCCTCCACGTGATCGTTCACTTGCACGATTTGTTATACTAGTTAAAAAGCGTCAGTACTGTCCCCGAGCTCCAGGGGACTAGTGGTGACGGTGCAATGCACCCAGTCCTTCATGTGGTCGTTGTGCACGAGCAGGATACCTCGGTTATGTTTCAACTATGAGACTCGAGGCGATTCAAGAACAATTTGATGTGGGTTGATATTGTGACATACTTATGGTTTCTACATGGCTCATTTGTGCATATTAGTTAAATTTTTATTTATTAATGATCGTTATTATATTTCATATTACATGCAAGTATATTAAAACTGTTTTGGGTTTTTATCCTAAAACGAGGGGTTAAATGTTATTTATTAGAAATGGTTTTACACTGAAATAACAAGTGGGTTCACTCACCTTTGTGTTTTAAACCCTTCAGGTATTCGTGGCGCGTACGTACTTCTAAGAGTTCGGATGCAACTCTGACACTCACTCGCAGTCATGGAGTGAAGCTGACGGGACAATCGGGTATTAGCAGGTAAGGCTGTTGTGTATGATCATTAGTTAATTACGTCCATGCTCTAAGCTTCTACTGTTGGGTGAAATGTACTCGGTTTCTACTGGGTAGGTTCCACCCGACACTCTAAAACATGTCATTTTAACCTAAATTGCTTCGTCATCGGGACCTCATTGTTTAGATATCGGCCAACATGCCTCGAGCTGCGTGCCATAAGTGGATTTTTCGACTTAGGGTGTGTCATTAGATGAACACTTTTGATAAGGAAAAAATCAAAAAACACAACGAAAAACGAAAAATAAATTTAAATTATTTTTAACCCCAATTTTTTTTTATACTAAAAGAAATCATAAAGAAAACCCTCTAAAAGATTTACCCCCAACAAAATTAAAAAGTCACTCCACTTCCGCAGCACTCGGAATAAAAACAACCCAACAAAGACTTTCTTGACAATTGCGACCTAATTTGGCAAAAGTGTCAGGAACAACATTTGCTTCCCTATAAATATGCTTGAAAGAAATGAGGTTGAAACTGGCAGAAAGTTCCTTGATATGATCATTCATATTGAGCAACCTCCAGAAAATAGAAATACGACTGTTAATAGTATCAATAAGAATTTTAAAATCTCCCCCCACTTGAAGATTAGAGATATTAAGAGAAACGGCTTTATTAAGTCCATCAACAAGAGCATGAACTTCGGCCAAAATAATATATGTAGAACTAGTATTTTTGGAAGCAGTAAAGATAGATAAACCTCAATCATTACGGATCACATATCTAGAAGTCGCAGTAAAGATAGGTAACCGATCTATCAAAGTTAAGTTTTGCATAATTATCATCAGGAAGCTCCCAACTAATGTAGCTAGAAGCATATGAAGATCTTCCAATTTTCAGATAATTAGCCTTGAAATAAGACTTAATCCATGATCTGATCTAGCACTCAAACTAATACTTAAAGGGCTACATTCCTTACCAAAAAAAAAATCCAATCATTTCTTGTCTTCTATAAGATCCAACAAGTAGTAACAGCATTGCCCAAATTCGAAGAATGGTCAGGTTTTTCAATAGTACTAAGTGACTTGATCTAGTCAAGAAGTAAGTCGTGGGTCTGCAAGTCACCAAATCTTGAAGAAGTCTCCATGTCTCTTTAGCAATACAATAATCAACAAATAAATGATGAAGATATTTAATTTGACCATCGCACCAAGGGCAGTCAGGAGGATCATTAGGCATATGACGACGCTCGTGAGATTCAATTTAACCCAATTTATTCGAATTACTTACTATAATATAAATTATTATTGTCAATTACGCGAGTCTAACAAAGAATTTATGATTATTATTGTCAATTACGCGAGTCTAACAAAGAATTTCATAAATTAAGAATATGCGAAGACTTTGATTTAAGAACAAAAAAAAAAGAACTAGTGAAGATCTTAATTTAAGAATAAAGTTAAACTATTACTTACAAATGAAGAGCCGTAGGATCGAAACTGGTAACAAATATTTTGGTTACATGTATGTTGCCTCGGCTTAGCTGTAACATAGAGGTTCAACTCTTGTGTACAAGTAAACAATAATATCATAATTCTTATTGATTGTATTTTCAATTTATGCATAGAATTAGATGTTTTATGTAGTGAAGGACAAAAAAGGTCAAACACATACATAAAAATGATTGGAAATCAAAAGCCTAAAGATAAATGAAAATTATTCATTTGTATAGAGGAATATGATTCATATTTGTATTCAGTTAAATAAATGTTTGATATAGCTTCATTATTGTTTAACGAACCTAGCTAGATTTTGTTGGGTGATCTAGCTCCCCGATTATTGTGAGTGGACCCTCTTCCCTAAAACTGATTTTATATTATTCATTACTCGCACGTTTTACGATGTTTGTACATTTGATAATTGTTGAGCATGCATAATTTATTATGTGATAATTTTTATATAAGATTATGATGAATGGTTTACTATACTTATCCAGTGATGCTGATGTACAATAATATGATATGGTGAGTATGCATAGTTGTATATATCGAGTCACATATTGCATTGCATGAGAGTCCCCGAGATTAGGCCTGGCAATGGGTCGTGTCGTGTCATGTACTCTATTTTACCTATTTAAGCTCAACCTGAACCCGACCCGTTTATTAATCGTGTCAAAACATGTAAACCCGAACTTTACCTGTTTATTAAACAAGTAACCCGAACCCACCCGTTTAACCTATTTATTAAACGTGTCGTGTTGAATAACCTGTTTAACCCATTTAACCTATTTAACTCATTTAACCTGTTTAACCCATTTAACCTACATAATATTTGAAGCAGAATTTTTTCACTAAAATATTATACCAACCATCAACGAACTTCATAATTCAACAAACTCCATAATTCATATTTCATAAGTACATGCAATAATTTAGTATCCATGACCAACAATACAATATCATCAATGTAATATTAAGTTCCAAAAGAAAATAAGCATAGTACAAAATACCAAATAAAATTAAGTGATTAATTAACAAACTCTAAGGGAAAAGTTTCAACAAAAAAAGTGTTAAAATTGATTAGATCTTCGTGAATTGCACAAGAACACCGCAACTAATCAACACCTATAATAAAATGAAGAAAACATTAGAATCCAACCACAAAATTAATAACAATGTGTAAAGACATGCTAGAATGTGATTTTTTAGTACCTAAATGCTATCCATCATTAGGAATGGTATTAGAGCATTCGATGGATTGAGAATTATTGATACTAATTTCTAATTTGCTGATATCCTCAGTGAGATCCTCCAACTTGGGTGCAAGTGCTAAATCATCTACAAAATTGAATATTTAAATGAGATTTTTTAATTAAGAAAACAATAGATAAGAAAAATCTAGCTAAAACGTGAAAATAAGAAAACAAACCTTATTTAAAATGCTATTATGAGACAAACAGGATGCTGACCTCAATAAATAAAACCATTGAATGAGAAACATCATTGGGATTAGCATATACACCAGAATGATCAGAATTTTTCTTTTCTAAGCAAGCAGGAAACTCCATGTTCAAACTTTCTTGTTTCCCACGATTCAGGAATCGAGGATGACTAATCTTCATTTTCATATTCTGCACGAATCAGACCGTAAAATGCATGAGCTCATATAAGCACATTAAACACATTGTATGCATCACTACACAAGGTTAACCCTTTCCTGACACAAATGTAAGCTAGCTTAAAGCAGCTATTCAAGAGCATGAATGTTAAGTTGTAATTGGCTCATGCAATGGGATCTGAATATGAGAATGCTGCACTAAGAAGTCCACTGAAGATAACACACTACAGTGCGAAACCCAACTACCCATTGATTATTTATTAAGAACATATAGTACAAAAACTCGTACCTTCACCGCAAATTCGGATTTGTTCCTCAACTCCAACGAAAGTTTTCATATATCTCCATCATATGCCCTTTCAGGTAGCGGATGAATCACACCCTCAAGTCTCGGTACACTCTGGCATCGGAAAGAAGATATAAGGAAAAAAATACCCAACTTAGTTTACATTGCAAAATCTGAAGGTGGAAAACAAAGGGAGATAAAGACAAGCACCTTAACCACTACAAACTTCAAATTATCACAATGGGTATGCTTAGCCTTCTGTATTCCCTTTCGGCTTATCTTCTTTGTAGGGTTAGACTCAAATATGTGGAAACCAATAACAAAACCTGACAATTTCCACTTCACACCAACAATTTGTAATATGCCCTCTACCCTGGGAGTAACTATTAGTTGCACCTAAAAGTAACAAAAACTGAAACTAAGAAAAATTTACAAATCATAATGAATTATCAACAAGAGATGTTTATGAAATCTGAACATGCAAAATAAACTCTCTGTACTTTTGAAACAGCAAGAAACCATAGACATGTAATTGGGACTCAATAAGAACATAATGTCATTTAAGTAGGGGGAACTTTAAAATTGGCTCAACACAAGTGCACAAGAAGTAAACATAAAAAGCATCAAGGGTATGCTTGGATGAGTAAAGTGCCCAGGGATTTAAAATAAATTAGTTAGAAATGCACCACAAAACATTAGATGAAGGAATTTTCAAGTAAATACTTGATAGGAGTTACATGGAAATCCTTTATTCAGTGCCTTTGTTATGCTTATGTAGTTACTTACAAATCTCTCTTTTTAATTTTAATAGCCAAATCCTTAGGTACTTTGATGTTCCTCATCTAATTACGCCCTAAAAGTGTAAAATACAGAAAAAATACAGAACGGAAGAAAATCCAGTGATGGGATTCAAGTATGCTGTTAGCTAATAATTAAATTCTTTTTCTCTGCACAAAGTCATCTGAATAAGAATTAGAAGTGTAGAAACACATATTAGTGGTAGCATAACCAACTGTTTTTATTACGTTCAAACACAAACGACTTCCTACATCATCAAGATGCAAGCTAAATTCCACTCCATATACTAAGAACGCTAACAGATTTACAGTACTCTCTGATTTTAAACTTCTGCAACAGGAAAATCCTTTGAAATTTTTTATAGAAAGGTTGTAGTTATTGTAAACTTCATCATTGTTTGATCCTGAAATGACCAACTCGATGAGACCCGTTGGGGGTTCTAGGACCAGCCGCGTGGTGTCTCGGACCCGCCGGGGGCGTTGTGGTTCGGCAGGGATCCTGCAAAACTAGACACCGGTGTGGTGTCGGCCAAAGGGGCTCCAATGCCTAAGTTAGTATCTGAATGCCGAGCGGCAGGTAAATACAGTGCTCTGGATTGGTTCCGAGTGTCTTACCTTTGTGAAGGGTTTCGGGGTATTTATAGTAGCCATAACTGCGGTAGGTGGGCTACTGTTACGGGAGCAGGTGGTGCTTTGTGGCTGAGAGCCGTCTGACAAGCCCTGGACATCCGGAGGAGGCGCCAGCTGGAGTCCCAACCTGCCTCCGTCAGGGAGTTGGTGTGGCAGAGTTGGTTAGGTGACTGTCACAGCCAGCTGTCGTCTGTTCACTGTCAGGTGCCGAATGGCGGGTCTGCAGTATGGTGCCGATCGGCGGACCGTGGGTCGTGAGGGTGTCGATCAGGCGATCGGTCGGCGGCCTTCCTGTCCTGGTGGGACCTGTGCTAGGGTGGTCGGTCGATATGGTGTCAACATAAGTCCTCTAAGTCTTTGACTGAGGTGGTATTCCTCGGTCGAGGACTTGATATGACGGCCGGTACCTGTCGACCGACCAGGGCGGTGCGCCCTGTATCCCTAGTAGCCCCCCAAGTCATGGAGCGAGGAAGTGCACCGTATGTCCGATTTGAAAAGAGTCCCCGTTGCCGAGTTCCGGAAGCTGCCCACCGTAAAGACCGAAAGATCGTGGAGAGGCGGCCGTGGGGAATGGCGGGGAGACGGCGGTAGTAGTGTGCTTGCCGACGAAGAGGGGAAGCGTGCCGTCGGGAAAGATGCCGGGAGGCTCCGGTCGGCAGGCGGTATGGATGCATACCAGTAGCGATGTACGTATGTACGTATGTAGTTTGAGAATGTACGATACCGATGGGTATACAGTACAAGGTATTCGTAGCCGAAGGGTGGCCGTATCGGCCTGGCGACCGTCAGATCGGAAGCGCGCATCTTGAGGCGGGCCAAGGGCCTATAAAAGGGGCGAAAGCTTTTTGACTTTTTCACTTTTTACTCAGAGCATCTGTGGAATAATTGCAAGTGCCGACTGAATTGGAGACTGCCGATCAAGAAGAAGACGCACGTGGAACCAATTCGACCGAGAAAAATTTTGAAAGGTATAATTCCTGCCGTTCGGCATCGCTGCTCAGCATGTGTTCCGTAGCGTAGGTGCTTAGTTGTAGCTTCTTTTCTTTTGGTAATTTGTAGATGTCAGAGTCAGAGTCAAACAGTGGATCTGGGGTTAGGTCCCCTCAAGCTTTTGGCAGGGAAACACCGTCCAGTTCGGCAACCGACGTGCCGAGCGGGCGCAGTGGGTCAACGTCTACTAGTGGGTCCACTAGTAGCACTTCGTCGTCCAGCAGTGGTGACAGCCTGGATGAGGCTCTCAGGTTGCCGCGGAAGGAGGTGAGGCAGCAGGGCGGATGTAGCACATCGGGTGCCGATCGGCCAAGTGAGATGAGGACGTCTCCCCGTACTCCCCCCGTCGCCACCGTCGATTCCGAGGCTGAGGGTAGTGGGACGAAGACGAGCTCGCCGATGTAACTAGATGCCAACGGCATGGTGAAGGTGGAGTATGCCGTGGACTACGAGATGAACACCATTCGGCAGTCCGACCTGGACCGGTTCCGGGAGCTGTACAATGTGCCAGCGGAGATTAAGATGACGGTACCCCCGCACAGCAAGAAGCCGAGCAATCCTCCTGAAGGGTCGACACTATTTTATGTCGATTGCTTTGAACACGGAGTGAGGCTGCCTCTGCACCCGTGGCTTCAGGATATGATGGCGAGGGCAAACCTAGCCTTGGGGCAGCTGAACGCCAACGGCTGGATCATCCTGATCAGCCTGTACACGGCGTTCCGACTGGCGGGACTGCCGGAGCCGACCTGGGGGCAATTGTGCGCCCTGTACCGCTTCAAGAGGCAGACCTACAGGTCGGGGTGGTACCAGATGGAGTGCCTGCAGAAGACGGCCCGGGGTGCCTTTATCAACGACGTGCCGACGTCGCAGAAGAGCTGGAGACACCGGTTTTGCTGGGTGTCCGGGCCGTGGGAGGGAGACGTCAGTGGGGTCCGCTCGAGGATTCCCAGCTACTTCCAGTCTGGAGGTTGTTGGTCTACCGTTTGGCTAGTGATCATAAGGCGTCAATTGTGGCTACCGAGGCGGAGACTGATGGTGTTTGTTGTGTGTGCAGGTCCGTCCAAGGCAACGGTGACAGTAGAGGATTGGGAGGCGTGCAACCTGGTGCAGGAGAAGCTGTCCGACCTGGAACGCAGCCGGTGCGTCCTGAAGTTGCCGTCGAACCTGCTTGCCCTGGGCCTCATCTCGCCACCTGGTAAGCAGTAGTGTTGAAGTTATATTGGGTAGGCATGCTGGGGCACTAACAGTTTGTTTTGCAGTGCACCCCCAAGTTGAACAAGCCGCCCAGAAGAAGATGAGTGAGTCGGTGGCGAAGCACGGCGTGGCTGCCGAGGGTAAAGGCAAGGAGCCGGAGGTGCCCCCCCCCCCCCCCCCCCACAGCCGCGGAGGTAGAAAACCGTGGCGGTGAAGCCCAAGGGGACTGGCCGGGAGGAGCCCCAGCAAGGGTCGAGCTCTGGTTGTCGACCGGATGGGCTGCCGAAGCCGAGCCGGCCCGAAGCTAGGCAGGTTACGGAGATGAGTCCGGTGTTCGGTCTGAAAAGACCCCTGATCGGCGGGCTGGACCAAGCCCGGATGCGCCGGAGGAAGCTAATGGAGGCTCGGCAGAGGCAGTTTCCCCCGGCAGCTGGGGTGTCGGAGAGCGAGAGCGCCGACCGGCGTCGGAGGAGGGAGGCGGTGCTGAGGGCTCCGGAGGTGCCGAAGGGGCAGGAGAAGGAGAAGGAGAAGGGGGCCCGGAGGGAGATGCCGCCGCCGGCGAGGGAGAAGGCGGTTGTCAGTGCCCCTGGCGTGGCGTCCTTGTTTGCCGAACCCCTGGATACGGGCGAGGTGGTGCGGTCTGCCAAGGCCAGCGATGGCTGGGTGCCGGTGACGCACCACGTGCACAAGACGTTGGCTCCAGTTGCCAATGCCTTCGTGCTGGGGTCGCAGGTAACTCCTGCGGAGATAGAGGAGATCGGCACCGGCTCGCATCCCGGTCGGTTTGCTGCCGTGCTGGCCGAGCAAGCCCACGTAAGATCGATCGTCCAGTATTGTTTGCGTTTGTTTGTTTATTTATTTTTTGTTGTTTTGTTTTCCTAAGTGGCATTGTCTCGGCAGTGCTTTGGGCAGACATATGTGGCCCTGCAGAAGGCAGCGCGGCATATGCAGAGGCTAGAGACCGAGCAGGGCGCCGCTCGGCAGAGGGAGGAAAAGCTGCGTGCCCGGGAGAGGGAGGGCCATGCCGCGCGGAAGCGGGTTGTGGAGTTGGAGGGGGAGCTCAAGCGGGAGAAGGCCCATGCGGAGGCGGCGGAGAAGGGGATAGAGGACCGTGAAGAGACGGTGCACGCTTTCTCCCAGCAGCTGAACGAGCAGGAGAGAGCCATGGGTGAGCTGCAGGGGGAGGTGGACCGGCTTCGTGTCCTGCTATCGGCCGATCGACAGAAGACCCTGGAGTACTTCATGGCGGACCCGGTGTATGCGAATCATCTCGACCTGGAGCTTGCCGAAGTGGAAGATGATTGCATACAACGGGTGTTGTACTTCAATCCAGGGGTCCCCCTCAACTTCCCGTGGCTGGATGAGCCCCTGTGCTAACCAAGACTTTCTCTCTGGACGGTCAACCGTCGAATGCCGAGGGCGAGCGGCCGGCCGGTGCGGAGAAGGCTGCAGAGGCGTCCACTGCCGACCAGGCTGAGGCGGCAGACAAGGAGGTGGTGGTAGTTTGAGGCCGAGGGCCGTGTAGATTGCTTTTTGTATACTCGTTTTTGTTTCCTTTATTTCTGTAATCCGGGGGATGCCCCGTGTAGCATGTAGCTCGGAAGTTGAAAAGTAATAAAATTGTACTTGGCAAAGTTGACATGTATCACCCTATTGCCCCCTTTTTTTTTCTTTTTTTTTTGAATGAGAACTGCCGATAGGCGAGTACTTGGCGATTTTGCACATATGTGTAGGCATGCCGATCCACGGAGTTGTAGATTAGATAAGGACCGAACAATCATGATCATAAACCCGAACCGTAATGGACATAACCACCGAAATAAGATCGTAATAGCGAAAGCTAATTGAACTTGACTGTGTGGACCAAGTAAGCTTGTGTCGGTAGGTAAAGTAGGTGCCGTGTGGGTCACCGGGAGTGCCGGTCGGTAATAGGGGATAGGCTACTTGTACTTGAGGACTAGACTAACACTTAGATAAATGTAAGAACACTTTGCCGGAAAGGCAAGTTCGACTGGAGATAGCCAAGTCGAATTACAGCAAAGCGTAAAGCAATGTACATGGGGTGTGTTTTTAATTATAAAACAACTTGAGATGATCCGCATGCCACGGGTGTGTAAGCGACCGTCCACCCGTAGTCTGGAGCTCATAGGTGCCTGGACGACAAATTCGAGTGACCAGGTAGGGGCCCTCCCACGTGGGCCCGAGGGTCCCATCAGCACGCTCCTTAGTGGCCAGGCTAACCTTGCGAAGGACCCAGTCACCGGCCTGGAAACTGCGTCTGTGAACGCGAGAGTTGTAGTAGTGAGCGATTCGTTGCTTGTGCGCCATGTTGCGGAGATTGGCTTGTTCACGGCTTTCCTCAATGAAGTTGAGATTTTGTGTGAGGAGTTCCGCATTCTCTTGTGGATCATAGGATAGTACTCGATAAGAGGTTTCCCCAATTTCCACGGGTACGACAGCTTCGGTCCCGAAAGTCAAGGCAAAGGGTGTCTCCTGTGTGGATGTTCGATAGGATGTCCGATATGACCAGAGAACATCAGATAGGAGGTCGGACCATTGGCCCTTCGGGGTGTCGTGAAGTCGAGCCTTGAGATTGTGTTTGATGAGCTTGTTTACGGCTTCCACCTGTCCGTTAGCCTGTGGATGTGCCACCGAGGCGAAGAAGAGCTGGATACCATAGATGTCGCAAAAGTGTCAGAAACGGACAGAATCGAACTGAGTACCATTGTCCGTGACGATCGTATGTGGGATACCAAAGCGACAGATGATGTTCTGGTAAACAAAGCTCTCGACCTGGGCGGCCGTGATTGTTTTGAGGGGCTTTGCTTCGGCCCACTTATGTGAAATAGTCCACCGCAACGATTGCATGTTCGACGCCGCCCTTTCCTCGTGGCATGGGGCCGATGAGGTCCAGTCCCCATTGAGAGAAGGGCCAGGGGCTGAGCATGGGAGTGAGTCGCTCAGCAGGAGAATGAGGTACAGGGGCGCACCGTTGGCATGGGACGCACCGTTGAGTGATGGCCATAGAGTCGGCGCGCATTGTGGGCCAATAGTATCCCTGCCGAAAGGCTTTATGTGCTAGGGACCTGGGTCCGGAGTGGTTACCGCAGATTCCCTGGTGAATTTCTCGGAGCACCGAAATGCCCCGGTCCGTAGGGAGGCACTTGAGGAGGGGGGTGTCGAATCCCCGTCGGTATAAGTGGCCATGCGCCATGGTGTATCGTGCAGACTGGTGTTGGATGAGTCGGGCCTCGTTGCGGTTGGGCGGGAGTTCGGCCATGGTGAGGTACCGGACAATGGGGTCCATCCAAGAGGCTTCCTGTGTTGCGACCAGGACTGGTTGCTCGTTTGTGCTCGAGGATTCCAAAAATTCGACGGGAACACGGAGACCTATCTTGTCGTCGATGGAGGAGGCCAGGCGGGCTAGGGCATCGGCGTGGCTATTTTCCGATCGTGGGATTTGAATGACCTCGTAGCCGCGGAAGTGGCGGAGTAGGGACCGCACTTTTGCCAAGTATCGGGTCATGGAGGCGTCTTTGGCATCATAGAGGCTGTTGATTTGTCGGACGACGAGCTGGGAGTCACTGTAAACCTGCAGCTGTTGTGCTTGGAGGTCGGTGGCCAACCGGAGGCCAGCAAGGAGGTCTTCGTACTCGGCTTCGTTGTTGGAAGCCTGGAACCCAAAACGCAACGCGTACTCCAGCCATTCCTAAGTAGGTGTGCTGAGTACAAGGCCGGCGCCAGAGCCAGTATGGCAGGAGGATCCGTCCACGTAGAGAGTCCAAATTGGTTGGGCGGGGTCCAAGGTGGACGGGATTGGCGATTCGCAGATAAGAGCGGCGGGTGCCGCAATATTGGGATCCGGAGTGTCGGGCATGTGCTGCGTTGTGTTGTATGTGAATTCGGAAAGGAAGTCAGTGATGACCTGTCCTTTGACAGCTGGTCTTGGGGCGAATGTGATATCGAACTCACTAAGCTCCACTGCCCATTTGACGAGTCGCCCCGAAGTGTCTGGCTTTTGGAGCACCTGGCGAAGGGGTTTGTTAGTAAGGACTAACATGGGATGTGCCTGAAAGTATGGGCGAAGGCGTCGGGCCATTACAATGAGGGCAAAGGCCAACTTCTCCAGGTCGTTGTACCGGGTCTCTGCGTCCTGGAACGCCTTGCTGACATAGTATACTGGGAACTCCGCGCCGTCCCGACTGGTGACGAGGACGGCTGACAGCAGATATGGAGACAGAAAGATAGACAGTGAGCCGTTCCCCAGTGGTAGGTCGGGTAAGTAGGGGCGCGGTGCTCATGTAAGTTTTGAGAGCTTCAAAGGCAGTGTCGCACGTTGCGTCCCAGTTGATGTGCCGGCCCTGGGTCTTCATGACCTTGAAGAATGGTAAACACTTATCTGTCGCCCGGGAGATGAACCGGGTGAGGGCGGCAATCCGGCCAGTAAGGGTTTGGACTTCCTTGAGTGTGCGCGGGGGCTTCATGTCCAGGATGGCCTTGATTTTCTCAGGGTTAGCCTCGATTCCCCGTTGGCTGATCATGTAACCGAGGAATTTTCCAGAACGGACACCGAAGACGCATTTGGCGGGGTTGAGCCGCATCTTGTATTGCTTCAGGACCTGGAACATCCTGTGGAGGTTAGGCACGTGCTGGTCGGCCGTCCGGCTCTTGACGAGCATATCATCTACGTACACCTCCATGGTCTTGCCAATCTGATCCGCGAACATGAAGTTGACAACCCGTTGGTAGGTGGCACCGGCGTTCTTGAGAAGCTGGGAACCAGCATGGGTGAGGCTTGTGGAGTTGATGCCCAACTGGTTGAATGTGTCCATGAAGAGGACGTTCACAGAGCTACCAGTGTCCACCAGGATCCGCCCAACATCGAAATTGGCGATCTGAGCGCGGATAATCAACGGGTCATCGTGGGGGAAGATAACTTCCCGTTCTTCTTCCTCGGAGAAAGTGATGGGCGTCCATCCTGCCCGGGCGACCTTGGCCGCGCGTCCGTCCGTGATGTTGAATATTTGGTAGTTGGATGTCGTGACGCGCAAGAAGTTCTTCTTAGCCCGATTGGAGGTGCAGGAGGAAGAGATAGTAGGGCCCCCGCTGATCGTGTTGATCTGTGGCAGTCCCTGTCCGGGGCGTGCGTGTTGGAGGAACTGGTTAATCTTCCCCTCCCTTACGAGTGCTTCCACAATGTCGCGGAAGGCCACGCACTCGTCGATGGTATGGCCATTGAACTTGTGGTACTGGCAGTACAAGTTGGATTGGATGCCCGGGCGGGGGCCGGGCGGTCGTGCCCGTGTCTTGGGGATTGTGTCCTCGATGCTCATCAGGACGTTCTCGAGGGAGGTGTTCAGGATTGAATAGGTTTCGTACTTTGAGGTGGGCTTCGTATGGGGTTTGCCTGCTTGGTGGTGGCCTGATCCCTGCCCCTTGTTGTGGTACTTGTCCCTCCCACGATGGTCATTGTTGTATGTCCCCTTTCACTTACCGGAGTGTGAGTCAGATCGGTGATCCATATGCGCGTTATTGGTCGGCGGAGGTGACCGTGCCTGCCGGTTGCTGGGAGGCGAAGGGCGCGCGCTATTCACGTTAGGTCGGGATGCGACCTGGGGAGAGTTGAAGTGCTCCGCCTTGGCGTGTATTGCCGCTTGCCGCATGAGCTCATTGTAATCGTCCCAACCCTGGGTGAAGGCATGGTACTTGAAGGTGGACTCCCACAGCCCGTTGAGGAAAGCGCGGTAGGCGGCCTTGTCGTCCGACTCGTGGCACTTGGAGTACTCCAGGCTGAAACGAGCGGCGTACTGGCGTAGGGGCTCGCCATCTCCCTGTCGGAGGGTTCCCAGGTCCTCGGTTGTGAGCAGTCGATCCGTCTGGGTCATGAACTGGTTCAGGAAGACCGTGTGTAGGCGGTCGAATGAGTCGATAGACTGTGGTTCCAGGCGATAGAACCAATTGAGCGCGGCCCCGGTGAGGGTGGAACTGAAAATTAGGCACTGCGCCCCGTCAGAGATATTTCTGAAGGCGAGCGCTGAGTTGTAGCTATTGATATGGGTGTCTGGGTCGCCTTGTCCCTCATACAAGGTAATCTTCAAGGGTTTGACCTCCGTTTCATGGCGGTACCGCATGATGCGGTCCGTGAAGGGACCAATGTTGGCCCGGGGTCGGGGTAGTGTCCCAGCTTTGGGCCTGGCGGCCTCCAGTTCCCGCACGCGCTGGAGGAGTTCCCGAACCACCTCGTTTGATTGGTCGAGTCGATCTGCCCCACTCGGGCGGTCGTCGACAGGATGGTTTGCGCTGCCGCCTCTGGGCTTCGTGGGTTGCACCGGTCGCCGTCCAGACGAGGCCATGGTTGAGATGGCGTTGTCTTCCGGCTGGTGCTTGCCGACCAGCGCGGAAGGACTGCCTGGGGGCTGGACGGAGAGCCGCGGAGGCTGTGCAGGTCGGCGTGCCAACCCGGACCTTGACCGGGTGCCCTGGGATAGGACGGGTAGAGGTGGTTGTGCCTGAATGCGGGGGTCGTGGGTAGGGTAAGTCAGACGGTTGGCCGGGGTCTGCGTCTGTCTCCTGTCGAGTAGCTCTCGGGCGTCACGGTAGATCTGTGTTCCCGAGGGGCCAGGCATGTCGGTCTGGTGGAAGAGTAGGCGACCGGACGCCTCCGGTCGGCAGGTGTCACCGATCTCGATCCGGCCGGCATCGAACTCCGGCCAACGAGACGTAGCGGCTAAGGCCCGTTTGGTTGCCTCCCGCTGCTCCTCCAGTTCCTCGAGTGTAGACTGCAAGATGGCCAGGGTGCTTCCATGCTGTTCCCCCCATACGTGGTTCATGCTCTCGATGGCAGCGTTGCTCTTCCTGAGTTCGGCAACCTCCGACCGGAGGGTCCTCAGCATCTCGAGCATGTCATCGGAAGGTAGGCTGGCTCGGGTTCGGCCGCGATCTCCCTGAGGGGTGTTGTTGAGCTCACCGTCGTCCCGTTCGGCAGACATTGTTCGTCGGTGGAGGGTCGAGCAGGGGTATGTGAGTTAGTGGGTGTTTACTTCTTTCCCACAGACGGCGCCAATTGTTTGATCCTGAAATGACCAACTCGATGAGACCCGCTGGGGGTTCTAGGACCAATCGCGTGGTGTCTCGGACCCGCCGGGGGCGTTGTGGTTCGGCAGGGATCCTGCAAAACTAGACACCGGTGTGGTGTCGGCCAAAGGGGCTCCGATGCCTAAGTTAGTATCTGAATGCCGAGCGGCAGGTAAATACAGTGCTCTGGATCGGTTCCGAGTGTCTTACCTTTGTGAAGGGTTTCGGGGTATTTATAGTAGCCATAACTGCGGTAGGTGAGCTACTGTTACGGGAGCAGGTGGTGCTTTGTGGCTGAGAGCCGTCTGACAAGCCCTGGACATCCGGAGGAGGCGCCAGCTGGAGTCCCAACCTGCCTCCGTCAGGGAGTTGGTGTGGCAGAGTTGGTTAGGTGACTGTCACAGCCAGCTGTCGTCTGTTCACTGTCAGGTGCCGAATGGCGGGTCTGCAGTATGGTGCCGATCAGCGGACCGTGGGTCGTGAGGGTGCCGATCAGGCGATCGGTCGGCGGCCTTCCTGTCCTGGTGGGACCTGTGCTAGGGTGGTCGGTCGATATGGTGTCAACAATCATGGTTTTTAGACAATTAATCATCACTTCATTTTCTGCATGAACAACCGGTCCCAGTAGGGGGCTGTCTCGCCCATTTGATCAGTTTCTTAATTATATATGCCTTCTCAATATACATACACACACATACATATATATATATATAGTTAATATTCATGTACAATTTTCTCTCATATAAATATCCTTTACATTTCTCTCATAGCTAGTGTAAGAAGCAAAAGTGAGCTTGATTCCATATATATATATATATATATTATATGCCATACATTGTACATGGTATGCATAATCCATGGGGAGACTGCATATATATAGCACCATGTCCAAATCTTATTTTCTGCCCATTTAAATATGCATACAAAATTGTAGACATTAAACTCAATCAAATTGTAGACATTAAACTCAGTCAAATATGCATAAAACAAGCCGGTTACATCATAAAACACCTTGAGAAACTTACAGAGTTTCTCCACCTTATGGTTTTACAATAGTCATACTCAATAAACAGCAATATCAGTTTTGTCACAGATGAATATCACTTTAGCAAACATTGATCTGAGCACAGTTCTCATGAACATCAATGCCCTCACTACCCTGTTGCCAATTGGCCACTAGAAAACTCGCATCTATCCGCATATAACACCAAACATGTCAAAAGAAATTTAAATTTTAAGAAACTGTCCCAAATGGTTCCAGTGTAATCAACCCTTTTCAACAAATGTTGATTACTTTGTCAAGCTTTTTGTACATTTGGGAAGAATCCAATAGCAAGAAAATATATGGGTTATCCACTTAAACAACTTAAAACAATTCCTTCAATTCACAAATGTACAAAAAGCTTGACAAAGAAATCAACATTTGTTGAAACAATTCCTTCAATCAACATTTGTCAAGCTTTTCAACAAATGTTATCCACTTAAACAACTTAAAACAATTCCTTCGATTTTCACGTGCAACCACGTTCAAGCAGCATTAACATTCAAGAAAATATTTTTTTAAAGGTTCACTAACTCATAATTTCACAGGAAAATGCACAATGGAGAACCCAAAATCACAATTAAAGAACATGAAATACGTTATTTTCAATTGAATTTGCTACATTCGGTGCTTAATTTGATTGCAAAATTGAGAGATTAAGAAGTTAACCGACCTGTTTTTCTACTCCAGCCAAAGAGATTAAACATGATCCACTTCAAAATTGAGAGATTATGAATTTCCTCGTCATCCAAACAATTATTAATCGAAGGCCAAAACGATCCATGTCATGCCATCTTTACGTGTTAACACAAAGAAAATTCGGACGATGGAGTGAGAGTTTGGGAAATCTTACTTCTTACAGCCACACACCGGGTCGGACTCGGCGAAGCGCATAATCAACTCTCATAGGAATTGGGGATGAGTCAGAGCTCCGAGTTGGCTGTTGTCAAAGGAAAAGCGCGAATCACACTGGAGGTTACAGAGCTTCCACAAATCTAAAAGGGAGGGTTCTCATGGGGAGAGACTGAAGAAGTGGAGAGTGCGGGTCGTGCGGCTGTGTAGCCTTGTGTGTGGTTAGTCTTTAGGTTATAAATTATATAAAATTTAAGTATTTATATTTAGTTATTTTTAAAAACCCTAGAGTAATAAATGGGTTGGCGGGTTTATGGGTTAGTAGATTATCATTTAATAACCTGTTTATTAAACGGGTTAATATGTTATTAAATGGGTTCGCGGGTTGCACCAAATCTACCCGTTAAATAAACGGGTTATAGCGGGTTGACCCGAAATTGAACAGAATTTTTATCGAGTCGGGTTGATTCGGGTTAATCCCGAACGAGTTTCGAGTCGTGTAACGTGTCGTGTCAAAAATTGCCACCCTTACCCGGGATATTGAAGAGATTGAGATAGTGATCAAACCCACTTGGGAGTCGTTGGTATCTAGTACCCGTCTACAAGCTACAGACCAGTCCTCCACGTGATCGTTCACTTGCACGATTTGTTATACTAGTTAAAAAGCGTCAATACTATCCCCGAGCTCCAGGGGACTCATGGCGACGGTGCAATGCACCCAGTCCTTCACATGATCGTGGTACACGAGCAGGATACCTCGGTTATGTTTCAAATATGAGATTCGAGGCGATTCAAGAACAATTTGATGTGGGTTGATATTGTGACGTACTTATGGTTTCTACATGTCTCATTTGTGCATATTAGTTAAAATGTTATTTATTTAATGATCGTTATAATATTTCATATTACATGCAAGTATATTACAATTGTTTTGGGTTTTTATCCTAAAACGAGGGGTTAAATGTTGTTTATTAGAAATGGTTTTACATGAAATAACAAGTGGGTTCACTCACCTTTGTGTTTTAAGCCCCTCAGGTATCTGTGGTGCGTACGTACTTCGAGGAGTTTGGATGCTACTCTGACACTCACTCCCAGTCATGGAGAGAAGCTGACGGGACAGTTGGGTATTAGCAGGTAAGGCTGTTGTGTATGATCATTAGTTAATTACGTCCATGCTCTAAGCTCCTACTGTTGGGTGAAATGTACTCGGTTTCTACTGGGTAGGTTCCACCCGACACTCTAAAACACATCATTTTAATCTTAATTACTTCATCATCGAGACCTCATCGTTCAGATATCAGCCAACATGCCTCGACGTGCGTGCCATAAGTGGATTTTTCGAGTTAAGGTGTGTCATTAGATGAACACCTTCGATAAGGAAAAAATCAAAAACCAAAATGAAAAAACGAAAAATAAATTTAAATTATTTTTAACCCCAATTTTTTTATACTAAACGAAATCACAAAGAAAACCCTCTAAAAGATTTACCCCCAACAAAATTAAAAAGTCACGCCTCTTCCGCAGCACCCGGAATAAAAGCAACCCAACAAAGACTTTCTTGACAATTGTGACCTAATTTGGCAAAAGTGTCAGGAACAACATTTGCTTCCCTGTAAATATGCTTGAAAGTAATGAGGTTGAAACTGGCAGAAAGTTCCTTGGTATGATCATTCATAGTGAGCAACCACTAGAAAATAGAAATACGACTGCTAATAGTATCAATAAGAATTTTAAAATCTCCCCCCACTTGAAGATTAGAGATATTAAGAGAAACGACTTTATAAAGTCCATCAACAAGAGCAAGAGTTTCGACCAAAATAATATATGTAGAACTAGTATTTTTGGAAGCAGTAAAGATAGGTAAACCTTAATCATTACGGATCACATATCTAGAAGTCGCAGTAAAGATAGGTAACTGATCTATCAAAGTTAAGTTTTGCATAATTATCATCAGGAAGCTCCCAACTAATGTAGCCAGAAGCATATGAAGATCTTCCAATTTTTAGATAATTAGCCTTGAAATAAGACTTAATCCATGATCTGATCTAGTAGTCAAACTAATACTTAAAGGGCTAGATTCCTTACCAAAAAAATCCAATCGTTTCTTTTCTTCTATAAGATCCAACAAACAGTAACAGCATTGCCCAAATTCGAAGAGTGGTCAGGTTTTTCAATAGTACTAAGTGACTTGATCTAGTCAAGAAGCAAGTTGTGGGGTCTGCAAGTCACCAATTCTTGAACAAGTCTCCATGTCTCTTTAGCAATACAATAATCAACAAATAAATTATGAAGATATTCAATTTGACCATCGCACCAAGGGCAGTCATGAGGAACATTAGGCATATGACGACTTAGACGCTCGTGAGATTCAATTTAACCCAATTTATATGAATTATTTGGTATAAT
Source organism: Prinsepia uniflora (assembly GCA_032719365.1). Lineage (NCBI taxonomy): Eukaryota > Viridiplantae > Streptophyta > Magnoliopsida > Rosales > Rosaceae > Prinsepia > Prinsepia uniflora. Next base: position 18,678,966 of record CM064870.1, read on the forward strand.
ATAAATTATTATTGTTAATTACGCGAGTCTGACAAAGAATTTCATAAATTAAGAATATACGAGGACTTTGATTTAAGAACAAAAAAAAGGAACTAGTGAAGATCTTAATTTAAGAAGAAAGTTAAACTATTACTTACAAATGAAGAGCTGTAGGATCGAAATGGGTAACAAATATTTTGGTTACATGTATGTTGCCCCGGCTTAGCTGTAACATAGAGGTTCAACTCTTGTGTTCAAGTAAACAATAATATCATAATGCTTATTGATTGTATTTTCAATTTATGCATAGAATTAGATGTTTTATGCAGTGAAGGACAAAAAGGGTCAAACACATACGAGAAAATGATTGGAAATCAAAAGCCTAAAGATAAATGAAAATTATTCATTTGTATAGAGGAATATGATTCATATTTGTATTCAGTTAAATAAATGTTTGATATAGCTTCGTTATTGTTTAACGAACCTAGCTAGATTTTGTTGGGTGATCCAGCTCTCCGATTAGTGTAGGTGGACCCTCTTCCCTAAAACTGATTTTATATTATTCATTACTCGCACATTTTACGATATTTGTACATTTGATAATTGTTGAGCATGCATGATTTATTTTGTGATAATTGTGATATATGATTATGATGAATGGTTTACTATACTTATCCAGTGATGCAGATGTACAATAATATGATATGGTGAGTATGCATAGTTGTATGTATCGAGTCACATATTGCATTGCATGAGAGTCCCCGGGATATTAATGAGATTGAGATAGTGATATAACCCACTTGGGAGTCGTTGGTATCTAGTACTCGTCTATAAGCCACACACCAGTCCCCCACGTGATCGTTCACTTGCACGATTTGTTATACTAGTTAAAAAGCGTCAGTACTGTCCCTGAGCTCCAGGGGACTCGTGGTGACGGTGCAATGCACCCAGTCCTTCACGTGATCGTGGTACACGAGTAGGATACCTCGGTTATGTTTCAAATATCAGACTCGAGGTGATTCAAGAACAATTTGATGTGGGTTTATATTGTGACATACTTATGGTTTCTACATGGCTCATTTGTGCATATTAGTTAAATTATTATTTATTTAATGATCGTTATAATATTTCATATTACATGCAAGTATATTACAATTGTTTTGGGTTTTTATCCTAAAACGAGGGGTTAAATGTTGTTTATTAGAAATGGTTTTACATTGAAATAACAAGTTGGTTCACTCACCCTTGTGTTTTAAGCCCCTCAGGTATCTGTGGCGCGTACGTACTTCGAGGAGTTCGGATGCTACTCTGACACTCACTCGCAGTCATGGAGTGAAGCTGACGGGACAATCGTGTATTAATAGGTAAGGCTGTTGTGTATGATCATTAGTTAATTACGTCCATGCTCTAAGCTCCTACTGTTGGGTGAAATGTACTCGGTTTCTACTGGGTACGTTCCACCCGACACCCTAAAACACATCATTTTAATCTTAATTGCTTCGTCATCGAGACCTCATCGTTCAGATATCGGCCAGCATGTCTCGACCTGCGTTCCATAAGTGGATTTTTCGAGTTAGGGTGTGTCATTAGATGAACACCTTCGATAAGGAAAAAATCAAAAATCAAAACGAAAAACGAAAAATATATTTAAATTATTTTTAACCCCAATTTTTTTATACTAAAAGAAATCACAAAGAAAACCCTCTAAAAGATTTACCCCCAACAAAATTAAAAAGTCACGCCTCTTCCGCAGCACCCGGGATAAAAGCAACCCAACAAAGACTTTCTTGACAATTGTGACCTAATTTGGCAAAAGTGTCAGGAACAACATTTGCTTCCCTGTAAATATGCTTGAAAGAAATGAGGTTGAAACTGGCAGAAAGTTCCTTAGTATGATCATTCATAGTGAACAACCTCTAGAAAATAGAAATACGACTGTTAAATAGTATCAATAAGAATTTTAAAATCTCCCCCCACTTGAAGATTAGAGATATTAAGAGAAACGGATTTATAAAGTCCATCAACAAGAGCATGAGCTTCGGCTAAAATAATATATGTAGAACTAGTATTTTTGGAAGCAGTAAAGATAGGTAAACCTCAATCATTACGGATCACATATCTAGAAGTCGCAGTAAAGTTAGGTAACTGGTCTATCAAAGTTAAGTTTTACATAATTATCATCAGGAAGCTCCCAACTAATGTAGCCAGAAGCATATGAAGATCTTCCAATTTTCAGATAATTAGCCTTGGAATAAGACTTAATCCATGATCTGATCTAGCAGTCAAACTAATACTTAAAGGGCTAGATTCCTTACCAAAAAAAATCCAATCGTTTCTTGTCTTCTATAAGATCCAACAAACAGTAACAGCATTGCCCAAATTCGAAGAGTGGTCAGGTTTTTCAATAGTACTAAGTGACTTGATCTAGTCAAGAAGCAAGTTGTGGGGTCTGCAAGTCACCAAATCTTGAACAAGTCTCCATGTCTCTTTAACAATACAATAATCAACAAATAAATGATGAAGATATTTAATTTGATCATCGCACCAAGGGCAGTCAGGAGGAACATTAGGCATATGCCGACTTAGACGCTCGTGAGATTCAATTTAACCCAATTTATTCGAATTACTTACTATAATATAAATTATTATTGTCAATTACGCGAGTCTAACAAAGAATTTCATAAATTAAGAATATACGAGGAATTTGATTTAAGAACAAAAAAAAAAAGAACTAGTGCAGATCTTAATCTAAGAATAAAGTTAAACTATTACTTACAAATGAAGAGCTGTAGGATCGAAACGGGTAACAAATATTTTGGTTACATGTATGTTGCCCCGGCTTAGCTGTAACATAGAGGTTCAACTTTTGTGTACAAGTAAACAATAATATCATAATGCTTATTGATTGTATTTTCAATTTATGCATAGAATTAGATGTTTTATGTAGTGAAGGACAAAAAGGGTCAAACACATACATGAAAATGATTGGAAATCAAAAGCCTAAAGATAAACGAAAATTATTGATTTGTATAGAGGAATATGATTCATATTTGTATTCAGTTAAATAAATGTTTGATATAGCTTCGTTATTGTTTAACGAACCTAGCTAGATTTTGTTGGGTGATCCAGCTCCCCGATTAGTGTGAGTGGACCCTCTTCCCTAAAACTGATTTTATATTATTCATTACTCGCACGTTTTACGATGTTTGTACATTTGATAATTGTTGAGCATGCATGATTTACTATGTGATAATTGTGATATATGATTATGATGAATGGTTTACTATACTTATCCAGTGATGCTGATGTACAATAATATGATATGATGAGTATGCATAGTTGTATGTATCGAGTCACATATTGCATTGCATGAGAGTCCCCGAGATATTGATGAGATTGAGATAGTGATATAACCCACTTGGGAGTCGTTGGTATCTAGTACTCGTCTATAAGCCACAGACCAGTCCTCAACGTGATCGTTCACTTACACGATTTGTTATACTAGTTAAAAAGCGTCAGTACTGTCCCCGAGCTCCAGGGGACTCGTGGTGACGGTGCAATGCACCCACACGAGCAGGATATCTCGGTTATTTATTGTATTTTCAATTTATGCATAGAATTAGATGTTTTATGTAGTGAAGGAGAAAAAGGGTCAAACACATGCATGAAAATGATTGGAAATCAAAAGCCTAAAAATAAATGAAAATTATTCATTTGTATAGAGGAATATGATTCATATTTGTATTCAGTTGAACAAAGTAAAACAGAACAAGGGTGCCTAGGCGAATTTTGGCAAACTTATATTATTATTTCATCATTGTTTACAGCGGTTTAAACTTCAAGGGGAGGCCAGGCTTATTTTATTCTGGGCCTTCTGGACCCATACCTTCATAGGAGCTATAGGCCCGAAGCAGAGTCTACACAACATTGCACAGTACACACATCTTTCAAAGGCGAATCTTATTCATTCCAGATTGGTGTGGCGAGCTCGTATGGCGGCTTCTGGGCTCTCACCCAAAGCCTCACCCAACTTATAGACCACCATCTCGAACAGCACAAACAAAGCACCCTCGTAAACGCTGCCCATCAGAAGCAACGGCCGAGAGTTCAGCACATCCGCAACATCCGCCATCGTCTGCGCTGGCACATAGCCCACCACGCTAGCATGCGTCACACATAAGGCGGTCTCCGGCTGGGCCGTCAGCAGCAGGACTCGGGCACCGTTTGATCGTGCAACGGAGCAAATCGCATCGACGGTGAAGAATCCTCCTGGGCCGGCAGAGGCGATGAGAAGGTCATTGGCTGTGATTGGGGGAGTGGTCATGTCGAAGACCATGTGGGCCTCAAGGCCGAGATGGGCCAGCCGCATGCATAGGCCCTTCAGCATCAAGCCTTCTCGGCCCACCCCGTAGAGAAAAACACGGCCGTTTCTGGCCGCCGTGGAAGTCAGCTCGGCGACTGAAAGGTCCAAGACCGGTGGGTAGGGGTGGGTTGGTTTGGTGAAGATGGAGGCTATTTGGCTGCAGATTTGGGATGCAAGTGAGGCCACGGATGAGTCCTGCGACTCTGAAGCCATTGCATTATCTCAGTCTCAGTATATAACTTATTTTAAGCTAAATATAGCAATGAGAAATTCCTACATGGTATCTTATTACTGCACGTTTAGACCAAAAAAAAAAAGAATTCTTATTAGTGCACGTGTCTTATTTAATTCGTTTGATTTCCCTTAATTTACGCGTTAATATAAATCTTATTTTTTTCAAAGTACAATAACAATACATATCCTCTTATGGTATCCGGACGGTACCTGTAACTTTTCGGGAAATATTGGATTCTGATGAAGCCCAATCATGTTCTCAGATATGTCTGGTCCTCATCCGCGCCATATAGCGGAGGATAGAGTCAATTTAGATGTTGCCAATCAGTGACACGTCAGCCTTAGATAAAATATATCCCTCTGACATTGTTTATCAAAGGGAAATAGAGTGAACTATTTACAAACAAAAAGCATATTAAAAAACACAAAGTAGCAGTTATATAAGCATTCTGCATCAGCGACCACAAACTGCATCCAATGTCAGTGAAATTATCAATGGAAAACTTAGCTTGGCTTTGATCTAAGCTCCATTAGCCGGAGGACCGGAAGATTTTTTGGTGGGAGTGGTGTTGGCGTCATCTTCCTCGATATCTATTTTCTTCACACTAGCAATTACCAAAGAGGAACCAGATCTCTTCTCCTTATCCATCTCCACATCTTCTTCATCTTCTTCGTCGAGGAAGGAACCTTTCCGCCTTAGTTCTTTTACTTTCTGGAATTCATCGTAATGAGCTCTTCTGTGCTCCCTAAAACTAACACCGTTTTTATCCATCTCAGAATCTGGCAATGTCCCAACAGAAAAGGTTTGAATAGACAGACATGTAAGTACAGGATTATTGGCAGACGGAAATAGTACAGATGTAATAAACGAGGGGAAGAAAAATTTGAAATTTCCCTCACTTTTTAGTTCTAGGCAAAGGCAAAAAAATTTGAAGATATTTACAGATTATAATGAAGGAAATTTCAGAAGCAACATGAACTTCAAACTATATGCATTGGAATGAGATCTAATCTCATGGATCTTAAATGAAGTAAACTCATGAGATGATGCAAATTCAAACATATCGATCCATTAATTCGGTTTAATTTCATTTCCACCACAGAACATAAGACCTGCTATCTTCATAAACCTTTCATGAAGATGATAATATATGCAACAGAACACGAGGCTAAACTAAAATTAGGGAAAAGTACTTACTTTGGTGAATAGTTTAAATAATGAGATGTACTTTTATATTCTAATCAAAAAGTACGGGATGGTCTAACGTATAGAAACTAACTAGCCAAGTGCAAGGAAATAAAGTGAAAAATTGTGATAAATGCTGATTGAAAAGGTTAAACTTCGGGATGAAAAAGAAAAAAGGATGGATGGAGACCTTCATCATCTTGTTCCATAGCATCTGCCTCATCCTCAGATGATGTCCAGCCAGAAGATCTTTGGGAATTCTTTCTACTTGATGATGCCACATCGTTCAAAGCAGTTCGTATTGTGTCCGCGTAAACTGCATCACCAACACAATCATCGAATGTACCCCCTCGTATAGGAGACAGAGATCCTGGCAAGATTATAATGCCATAAGAAATTATGAGTTTCTATATTATGAGTTTCTACATTTAAAATACATTTTCTGTTTCAGAAAGCAAGTATTCAAAACATACAAAAACACTACCATTGGAAATAAATAATCATTAAAAATCAAGACCACATTCTACATAAAGCCAGTGACACCTTGTTTTTAAGGAAAAAGGTATTAAAACATCTGTACTCATACATAAGAAATTGAAAGGCCACCACAGATAAGGAAATAAGATAGAAACCAGCATACCATCCTCATCATCGGTCAACATGGCGTGGTATGGCGTCTTCGGTTCAGTAATTTTCTGCCTCACAGGTTTATTTGCTTCAATCTCTCCCAAATTATCGTCATCCCATCTAACACGGCCTCTGCCACTCAATCAACAAAATCCAAAAATCAGTGCATCTTACAAAACCTCAAAACACAATTCAACTCCAAATGAAATGCCTCAATGCAACATTTCTTTTCTAGCATTCGTATTTAAGATAAAAGAATCTAACACATGCATAAACCACACCCAAACAATAAAACAATAGGAGAAGACAGATTGAATTACTTCATTTTCCTAAAAGGCTGATCTTCGAAAATGCACCACAAGCAACTGCCAGTTAAATTGAATTCTCTGAATAAAAAAATTGCAAAACTCGTTAAATTCTCAACATTAATTAAAATAAACCAAAAAAACAAAAAATCGATTGTAGGTCAACAATCGCGCATTAACGATAAAAATATATCAAACCATAACCTAAAAAAGAAAAAGAAGAATTCAATTCCATTTATCAGAGACAAAATTCACAGCTCAAAGATATACCATAACCTACTAATCAAAACCGCGCAATAAGAAAAATTCTCCAAGAGAACCACGAATCAAAGCGCATTATAACCCTAGAAAATCTAATCTTCAGAGAAGGAGAAGGTGCCCCGGATAATATGTGGATCATATCGCTTACGCTTGGTTTGGTTGTCGAGAATCTTCGACAAATTACAAGAAGAAAGGAACCTAGGGAAATACAGAATCGGTCAATAACCACCGAGTTGGTTAAAGGATTAGGGATTTTATTTTCTTCCAGTTTCAGGATTCCAAGGGGAAAATTCGAGAGCAAAAATCAAACTATAAACGGAGAAAAAAAAAACCGAAAATTAAATTTGGTACCTTAGTTCCTCTGGAGAAAATAAAGCGTGCGAATCATTCCAAGAGCTGAATCCATTTTTCTTCTCTGTTTTATGAGTTTGCGGCTTTTACTAGATTACCCTACGAATGACATGTATTAGCGATTGAAGCCATCGAAGAATGCTTCTGAGGATCTCTGACCGTTAAACCCAATTTTACACCACTATGATCTAACCACGTCAGCAGAAGGGTTCCAGGAGAGGTTTTAGATTTTTAAATGGAGGGGTTATATTTTTGTAAAAATGATTATGAAATGCGTAAATGCTACTTAATTCTTACGCATATTCGAATGTTAATTTAAGGCGAAAAGATAAGATTTTAATTTAAAAAATTTCACATATTAGTGAAGAATTCTAGAAAGAAAAAAAAAACATATCAGTGAAGGAGAAATTCTACTAACCGTAATGCTAAATCGTGAACGAATAATTTAACAAATAAAGATTAAATTTGTTAATGAGAACGAGGTGAATAAACTATTTTGATTAAAAGCATATTTTTTTTAACAAAATTGCACCATGTGGGTCCTATCCCATGGACCCGAAAACTTCGCCAAGGGCAAATGTGGGCGAGGGAATGAAATCGCGGATGGCAAATAACACAAATTTGAAGAAATTTGGAAGAAAAAAAATATATAAAAAGAGGTTTTGCAGCTTGAGAAGAAGCTGTTTTGGGTGCCCAATAGGTACACCGAGTAGCGGCAGCTCTTCATCAGGACTGAAGATATTACCGGCATCGCTCACGACTCACGAGTAAGATTTGCGTTTTCTCAACCTGTTTAAACACAACCATATATATATATATATTGTTGATCTAACTTTGCTTTTTCCACCCATATCTATTCATCAGGCTGAAAATTCTTTGTTGATCTGGGTTTTTACGGTTGGTTCTGTCTGTCCATTTTAGCTGAATCAAAATTACTAAGTGAGTTTTCATTTTTTTTTAATCATATAGGTTTCTGGGTTTAGTTAACTGTTGATGATAATATGAGATCCCACTTTTTTCCGTTTAAAGCTATGTTGCTTCAATGTGTTGTGTTCCCGCTGTTCCTCGTCTAATATGATGTCAATGGTTTGCAATTTGGATTTGGTTGTTGTTCTGCAATTAAAGACGTTTTGGGTTTTGTTGATTCCAGTTGTGTGAGAAATGAAATTTGAATTTAGTTTCTAATGTGGGGTGGATTGGACTGTTGCATTGTAGATCTAGTGCGAATATTTAAACCTCGTGATTTAGTTGCTAAAGAAGGCTTGAGTGAATTCTGATGAGAAGGGAGGTTTTATGTGCATTTTGACCATGATTGCGTAAAAATATTGAAATTCAATCCACGAGAATTTGTGCATAAGAACCTCAATTATGAGACGATGAGAGAGGTCAGGAGCAAAGTGTACTGAGTGTACGCATATTCTTTTTGGATTTCCAGATGCATCAAATTGTTTCCAATTGGTACCAACATGTCCAGTTATATTCTGTTTCAGGCTGTAAATCTGTATGATTGAGGAAGATCAAGTTTGATATCACGAAATCATTTTCCTTCTGAACTTGAAGATTAGTAAGGAGACCATAATATAGTGATTAAACTAGGCAGAAATGTTTTCATTGTTTTATGGACTCTGGAAATATATGTTCAGTAAGACAGAGTTTCATGTACTTATTCTTGGAATCGACAAGGCTGGGAAAACGGTAATGCACCTTTTACCTTCTTTTATTTGTTCCACTTTAATTTTGTGATTGTGAGATGCTTTTATCTTTGGTGATTGGTCTTCTTTCATTTACTCACTCAGCTGTAATTCTTGTTACTGATACTAATTTGTAGACTTTGCTCGAGAAGTTGAAATCACTTTACTCAAACTTGGAAGGTCTTCCTCCCGATCGAATTGTTCCAACTGTGGGCCTTAATATTGGTCGTATTGAAGCGTCAAATACGAAACTTGTGTTCTGGGACCTAGGAGGTCAGGTATGTGAAAAGCATCTACGCCATTTATCTTATTTAATCTTTCTTATTCTTCTACTTTTGACTGTGATTCCAATTATTGCTCGCATTATACTTAATTTTCCTTCTTTCAGAAAATATTATCATTGTTACTATCACTAGCTAGTTATCACATGTCTGGATGGTTGTAGTCTCCAACTTTTGCAAATCAATCCCTTTGCGTATTTCAATTTTCTTTTATGTTGGGTTTTCAGATTTTTTATCGAAAAATTGTTTGTTTATGCTGTCAGCCTGGTCTTCGCTCGATCTGGGAAAAATATTATGAAGAAGCACATGCTGTGGTCTATGTAGTTGACGCCACTTGTCCATCACGTTTTGAAGATTCAAAATCTGCATTGGGTAGGTGATGTTAAATTGCCGAGTCTTGTGAACATGTTGTGCTGGTTTTATTACCGCGGTTTCCTGTGATTGTATAGACTATTAGAGTTGAGGAATGAAGAAATACATGATACACTAATACTAATACTCTTCCTTTCAATTTTCAAAATCAGAAAAAGTTCTTCGGCACGAGGATTTGCAAGGAGCTCCTCTATTGATTTTGGCCAACAAACAGGTGAGAGGCTAGCTTTGAATCCATCTGAGCGAAAAGAATATTATTATTTGGCACATCATAAGCTACTTAATCATGAATTTCTCAGAGAATTGGACTTGCATATACCTGAAGTTAGAACCAGAGTTTGTTTTCACAAATTATGGTATTTTCTACAATATATGAACACAAGGAATATGTGCGTAGGATCTCCTTAGGTGACATTTCTTCTGTTGGGAGTTGTAATTTGTTGCATATCCTTCTTGTTTCATTAGTATGTGGAATTACCTCCTATGTTTGATATGACATGATATTCCTCTTTTTCTATTGTAGCTACCTTCTGTTTACCAAACCCTTCCTTGAAAAATAGTGTTGCACTACGAAGTCTAGTTTCTGTGTGGCCGTGAGGAACCTTTTGTGCCATGGAAGTTAGGGCATCCTTTATGCAATGTTAATGGATCTTAATTACAAGGAAAGAAAAAACACGAAATAGTATGCTCAATAGATCTCTGTTTGTTGTCACTGTTGAAATACCTTTGCTGTGGCAGGATGTTGCTGACAGTGTATCGGCGGAGGAGCTTGCTCGGTATCTTGATCTTAAAAAGTTGGATGAAAGGGTTTACATGTTCGAAGCTGTTTCAGCATATGATGGGTAAGTGGGTATTTTTAAATGCTCCATCACTTCCCCTCAACAATTGATTCGTTTTTGCTCCAATAAATAGCACATGGAAAGCGAAATTTGGCACTCGATGAACTACGTCAAATCATTTGATCCTGAATTCTACATAGAACTAGTTCTCGGTACCTAAATATACGAAGACGATTGATTTGATTGCAGGATGGGGATTAAAGAAGGCGTAGAGTGGTTGGTGGAGGTAATGGAGAGAAGCAAGAGAACTGAAATGTTGAGAGCCCGAGCAGGAGTAACAGGCTCGGCTTCTACCTAAAACGACATGTATCGAACAATCAACATTCAATTGTCTTGGCCTGCTTCTTTCTGTATCAATTGTGTAAATAAATCAGGTTTTTTGAATTCTGATTAATTATCACATGATTTCAAGTCAAAATTTCACTTGCAATTCTCATTTTTCAGCTGTAATTCAGAATGTAAGATACGACTTCATTTTGTGAATCTTCGATCTAGAACTGTTGTTTTCTGCGCAATTGAATTAGCACCAAAATAGTAATAGAGCTCATATTGCTAACTTGTCACATATACATGATATGTTCGTTTATTCGAATACATTTCTTTTGTTTCGATTGCGATAATTTCCTTGAAGAAACTTGCTTCAGTTTTTAAAGGAAATGACTTTGTTCTTCACTGCTGGTTGTGGTTCTTTACTCAAAAAGAAAAAAGTATCATATTACTTTTATGAAATTCGAAGTTAATGTGTGTTCATACCATATCGGCCCAGACCGGGCTTAAAGCCCATCGCTGAGATAACACCATTTCGGCCCAAATCTTGGAGGCCCAGCCCTCTACCTGGCTCCGCGGGTTGACCCGGACCGACGCAGAGGCCCAGCCCTCTTCCAGACACCATGCCACCGGCCGACCCCAGAGGACCAACTTCTGTCGGTCGGTGCGTCGGCTCAGACCGACCGGTCGGCCCAGTGCCACCACCTACCACACGCCCAAGGGGCCCAGACCCACTCACACAAACAAGTCCCGCTCGGTTTGGATGGCACCTCCACGTGCCCATCCCACAGCGAATTGATATTTGTCCCACATCGGGAAAATACAAATATTATATTCGCCCCACCCATACAAAAGGGGTCCGCTTGTCGTACAAAGGTAACTAAGCAATTACTGTTCTATTACTACTCTTACAGTATACTCTCTGCTCTCCCCTTAAACCTTATACCGACCACTGACTTGGGCGTCGGAGTACCTTTGGGCCGGTACCACACCGGTGCCTATACTCTCACCGACCGACCCGTTTCCTTCCCCTTTCAGGTTCATACAGGGCACGTGGCAGAGCAGTACTTGCTCCCTTTGTTGGCACATTTTGTGCATCAACCATGTAAAACAAAATAAAATAGGAAAGGGCCTTCCTGGAAATGAGAACCATAGGCTGGGTCTTGAACAAAATCCGGTGGCAAATGATTCCAATGGCTTCCAATTCAACCCCTGTGGAATGATCATCGCCGCCACTACCAAAATTAGCTTCGGACTGCTTGATTTTCTTCAAGACTAAGAGAGGCTTCTTCAAGGGCAGCTTCGTCCCTGTCAATTCGTGGTAGCCAATGGTGAATGTGTAGGTTTCCTAAGAGGAAGGGTGGCAGAGAAGGCCGATGCGGAAGTTGTGGAGGCGATCTTGGAATTGGGGCTGAACTTCCACCACCCCTTGTAATTCCACCACCGCCCATTCCGGGCAGTTGCTCTCTTCGCAGCCGCACTTCACCTGTATCTGCATTATTTCACTTTTTTTTTTTTTTGCCTTTCCTTTTCTCTGTTTTCCACAAGTAAATTTATACATAAATAATGTGGAAAACTGGCGGGAATTTGCTCAAGTCCCGCCCCAAACCTAATATGATAAATAGGCCAACAAAATCTTTTTTTGGGCCTGTATTGTGCTTTAGTCCTTGAAGCCCGCCATTAATTTGCACTTTAATTTAATGTCATATTCTTCTCATTCTTATAGGATTATGATTTCCATATTGTTATAGGATTTTGTTTAGGTAGCTTATAAGAAGAAAGAAGACCGTGAGAGTTTGTGTAATTTATCTATGAACGCCATGAGTTCAGAATGGGCAAACGTCCCCCTACTGGTTGTTTTTTCAATTCTTGATAAGTTGTTCGAACCGATTGATCATCTTCAAGTTGCCACTTGCCGCCGTTTGCAAGGAATGAAATTATGTTGTAAAAGACTACAAAGTACAGACCATTCAACTCAACGGTGGCACAACATACTTCCGATGCTGATGATTCCATTCGGACACGAGTTGGAAAACTATACCAAAGATGGCCAAATTGCTCTAATGAAACAAATGAAATTGGACTATTACTCTATAGCCTATGTGAAGCAAATATACTCAAATCCAAATTCAAATCCGGATCCATTGCTTAAAACTCCTATTGATGATTGGACGTACTATTCTTGTCCTGGTCAAGGTTGGTCGGACATTGTACATACTTATGTACCAGACTCCGACGACCACCTCAGCGCCCAACTAACAATAACAATATTGAATCATTTCATCGTAGCATCAATGTCGGGGGCAAGGACTCATTTCCCTCCCTTTGTTGAGAAAGTATTAACCACAAACGCACCACAAAGGTTATCTTATTGACTGACCCATCTTTAAATCTGAATAATTATTATATTATAGTGTATATCGAGTAATTTGTTTACACCCGAAAAAATATCCTCTGAGCCCAAGATAATGAGTCACGAAAATTAAAGACTCAAGACAAATACAAGCTCAGCTAATGCAGTTTTGAGCGTGGAGAAGAAAAAAGCGCGAGCGGTATTAACATAACGCAAAGAAACACAGAGACAAATGAGGAGTATCCAAAAGGAAAAAGTGTAAAATAGGACCCACGTGGGACCTAATTCAGAAAGTTGAGAGCTCCTTCACTACCTATAAATAGAGAACAACTCAACTTCTCAAAGGACCGACAATCAACCCATTAAACTCAAAAAATTGATCTTCATCCATTTCTGAACCATTAACACCTTTAACCAAGGTTTCATGGTTAAAAAAGGCTGGCTCTTAAAGAAAAAACTGCTTCTTTTGATCTAGGAAATCAAGATGCAGCTTCTTTTCTCATCCCTTCGAGGCATTTATGTAACTGTCTAGCCATCTTTCTAACCACTCCAGTAGTAATGTCATAATAGTTGGCTTTATATTTCTACACAAACCTTCTCCCTGACTGTTCAATGTCATAAGGGTTGCTCTCTTTTCAACTAACCAGTTCATAGATTTACGGCTGAGGTTCGCGAAAGATTAACCTTCTTTCTAGCCATTCAGTGTTATAAGGGTTTAAATTATCGACTACCGGCTCACAGAAAGTCATTCTGACTACCGGATCACAGACAGTCCTCGGCCACCATTTCATGGAAAGCCACTTCGACTATCGATTACACAGAAGGTCATCTCGATTGCCAACTCATGGTTGGTCATTGAGGAACTCAAACCTTATTTTTGACGTCTTACCATTGCATTTTAGTGCTCAACCATCTCACGTCGTGATTTCCGACTGATATTCATTTCAGTTTATGATTTTCAAAATTTCTTGCTTGTTACGGGCTTGAAATGTGAAGGAAATAATTTACTTTTTTGTACTTGTAATTTTAGTTGCCATTCAATTCTAATACTTTTACATTTCAGTTTTAGTACTTTCATTTCCATTTCAATACAAACCATAATTTTTTTAAGTAAGTAATTGGTACTCGGGATATACCATCCAAGCGTGGTTCACGCCTTACCAAGTCGAGATATCATATTTGTGCATTGGTCTGAATACTTCGATTCTAACTCGAGAGAACTTGGGACCATGTCTATTTAACTGCTGAAATAACAACGTCGCCGACTTGAATATCATAGCGAGACAAAACTTCTGAACTTGGACTATGCTAGAAGAAAATATTTTAAGTCTTTGAAAAAGACATAACAAAGAACCGAGCAGGATATTTCTTGTCCACCTGCTTCACAATCTCTTTGATCAGAAGAAAGGTTTTTGGGCCGAAAACAGAACTTATTTACACTGTTTAGTAGCAGCCTTTACTAGTGGCACGCCTGCACTTGAGTTGAAAGGTCTGCATGCCTCTTGGCCTTCCCATTTAAGGATCGATCGTGCCTTAAGTCCCATCACACTCAGCTCATCCAGGATCTCTACACCTCACCATCCACCTCAAAAGAGATCTCCACGAGTGGTTCGCTTCCCTCGCTCCACATGTAAGGTTCTGCACAAAGGTTCAATAAGGGTTGCCTTGAGACATTCGACTCTTAAAATGAGAAAAACACTTTGAGTAGAACACACAATCCATTTTTTATTTTTTTAAGGCAAGAGATGAAGATTATAGTCGCACTGAATTTAGAAAATTCATAATCATCAACGCAATTTGTTACAATGTCATTTGACCTTTACTTAAAACACAAGATGTCTATCATTATTCTCATTTTTGTAGAAAACCTCCTCTTGATGAGTACCCATGTATTACTTTCAATCATCCATACCTTGTGAAATCAAAAAATGGAGACCTGTTACTTGTTAGAAGATTCATCAAACTGAATTGTCAGGACCCGACCCTCCTCGGTCAGGACCCGACTCATCTAGCACGATATTGTCCGCTTTGGGCCTCCTTGCCCTTACCCTCACGTTTTGTTTTCGGGAGCTCATGGTGCAACTTCCCAGGGGGTCACCTATCATGGAATTGCACCAGCCTCAACTCACTTAATTTTGGAGTTCTAATCCTCCCCAAAGCCACTTGAGCTCCCGAAAGGCCTGGTGCTAGATAGGTGTGTGCCTACAACTTTAAGGCACACCACCATTCCCTTCCCATACCATTCCCCCCTCGCAGGAATGTGGGATTGTTCGCCGTTCCCTCCAGGACACGGGTCTTACAATCCACCCCCCTTAGGGCCCAGCGTCCTCCCTGGAACACTTCCCGATCGGGATCTGGCTCTGATACCAAATTATCAGGATCCGACCCTCCTCGGTCAAGACCCGACTCATCTAGCACCATATTATCCGCTTTGGGCCTCGCCCTCACGGTTTTGTTTTTGGGAGCTCACGGTGCAACTTCCCAGAGGGTCACCCATATGAAATTGCACCAGCCTCAACTCGCTTAACTTTGGGGTTCCAATCCCCACCAAAGCCACTTGAGCTCCCAAAAGGTCTAGTGCTAGATAGGTGTGTGCCTACACCTGTAAGGCACACCACCATCCTCTTCCTAGACCATTCCCCCCTCGCAGGAATGTGAGATTGTTCACCGTTCCCTCTAGGACACGGATCTTACAATCTACCCCCCCCCCCCCCCCCCTTAGAGCCCAGCGTCCTCGCTGGCACACTTCCTAGTCGGGGTCTGGCTCTGATACCACCTGTCAGGACCCGTCCTCAATCCCCCAGGGATTAACGAGGAACGACCCTGATCTCGTCTGACATGGAGTGTCAGACAAGGGAAATTCCCAACCTTTGCCCTCCCGGGCTATCAGAGTACGCCAGGATCCGGAGGAGGTATGTGATATCTCGGTCTCTACTACATTCCACACCGTATCCAACCAGAAGGGTATTAAAAACATAAAAACTGTGAGTGGACAAAAATAAAGAGTTTATAAAACATATTTCATAAAAGACATTTATACCCTTCACTAAAAAGCATGCATGCATTCGAAAACCATTTAACCAAATGGAACCATTTGTGGGAACTAAGCCTAAAACCATAATCAAATCAAATATACGGGCCACTGCCCAAATTCATAAGTGACAGGACCCACCCCGATTATCGCCTCGATAATCGGGAAGCATCCTGCTCCCGTCTGACAATCGAACCAAAAAGACCGGAAACTAGTTAAAATTACAACACACCCATTGTCAGACCAGGGAGATTAAACAAATACATCCGACTGGACGTCAAGTCCACAGTTTCACAGAGCAATATTACAAAACAAGTTAAAGAAACAAGTCCTACTCTGTGAACTAACTTCTCCGCAACGGAAAAACTTTATGCCTCCGCCCCTGCCTCGGCGCTTGCCCCCACGCTTGTTCCACGACCTGGAGGGAATTTAAAACAACAAAGTGTGAGTGGACCGAAACATAAGCTTAATAGGGAAAACAGTTTTTCCGAAATCGGGTTCGCCCTCCAGTTTTGTAACACGCATGCATAACCAAATATCCAAATTTTGCATATTAAACTTTTGAAAACTCTTTTTCCGAAACACATGGAAAACGTTACAAAGGATCACCATAATTCATGTAAAAACCATTTAACAATTCCAGGTTTCAGAAACCGTCATTTTAAACGTTAATTGCACAAATCATGTAAAACGTGAATCATTAACCACATTTAAGCCGTTGGATCCATCCGAGTCTTTAAACTCAACATTAGGCCTTCCCGGGATATCAACGAGTCTTTAAACTCAAAACATGATTAATAGGCCTCTGGGGGGTATCATAATAATCGAGTCTTTAAACTCACGAGTCTTTAAACTCAATTCGGGTCTTTAAACCCAATTTTCGGGCCCGCCCCCGTCGTTAAATAACCGGGTCTTAAAACCCAAAACCAGATCCAACCATTAACCGGGTCTTTAAATCCAAAACCGTTTTTAAACATAATAAATCAGGATTCATCACAAATATTTTCCAACATTATTCCAAAAACATTTCTCATCGTAACAGGACTCATGTCCGAATTCACATGCAAATTCCAACACATGCAATTTCCAGAAATTACTTCACAATGTGATCAAACATCATAAATCCGAAACATGCATATTCATATCCAGGTACTTTATCAAAATCATCACGCATGCATAAGCGAAAATCGTAACCTCGAAATGCGTGAAATACGGTAAATATCTCGAAAAACGTGAAAACACATAAAACCGATATAGCATATCACCATCATAAAATCATATGTAAAACCATGAGATAAATAAGCAAAATAGTCATGCATGCCCAATTTAGGAAATCAAAAAGTCCACTCACGGTTTTAGGACGCGTCAATCGCGTCCCGCGTGCTCCTCCGTAGCTTCGGAAGTGTCCGGGCCTGTGAAAACGTACAAGAAGGGTTACAAACATCCCAAAATAACTCGTAGGATTTTTCCTAATTTTTCCGGATTTTTCGGCGAAAATAAACTTAAAGACTTAATCTTCCGGACTCCCGAAATTATCCCGAATGACTCCCGAACAACTCGAATCCTAAAGGTAAAATGTTAATTGGACTGAAAGGAACAATTTCCATGTTGACCGTGATCGAAGATGACATCGCACGCGCCGTCACGCGCCGCCCAAAGTGGCTGCGCGTGAAGGCGACGCGCCGTGCTACAGTGTCATCTCCCTTACCCGAACAGCCTGCTAAACGGGTCTGATACCCGCGACTCAACCCGATCAGTTAGCCCTCAATTCTCAATCAATTCTACCCGTTTTCAATCCTATTATCTTCTCTAACTCATTTATTTTAGGTCTGCAACAATGGTTAACCTCGACTGTCCCTAAATCGATGCAATCCAGACTCGAACAAACGAACAAGTCGACTCCTGGAACTCACCCTACACGGTTCCATTCCCAAATTAACTTCACCAGTAGCAATAAGGGACCCAAACGAACCAAAACATCCAACCAATTAACCCCAAACTAACCTGGAAGTCGTCGTCCTCAATACTGTGTTTTTCCAGAAACTGAAACTTGAGTCCCTGAGCAAACCTCGATCAATCCTCCTCAATTCTTGCACGGTTGCGTTAGCAAGGATCCCAGAAGACTAATTCCACCCTCAGTTTGGTTCAACTCGCCTCAAAACCCAACCTTTGAATTTCCCTCCATTTCTGCGTTTTTCTCTTCCCCGTCTCAGAACCTCCCTCAACTCTCTCTCAGCCTGCCCAAATGATCGAAATGAGTTCCCAGACTCAAAGGCGACCAGGTAATCGATCAAAGCGGCCAGCAACCCGTGGGAAACCGTCTGAGATTTTTCTGAAATTGTTTCCCACGCACGCAGAAACCATGGCCAATTCAGTCTCCCCCGTGCACTGAGCACTGCCCAAGTCGTGCACCAAAGCCACTCAGTCCAGCCCCACTACCTCAAACGACATAAACAAAGCCCTGAGCCTTCCACTAAACCTTAAACAATTGAACGCACAAGACCCACGGCCGCTGCTCTGTTTTCCACGGTGGTGAACAGTACCCCCGTGCGGAAATTACCAAAATGCCCCCAGGGCAAAAATTACCAAAATGCCCTCCAACTTCTGTGACCCGTAACTCGGTCGTCCGACGTCCGTTTCAAGCGTGCCGCCTGTCGTTGTACTCGGGGCGTCGAGACGAACATAACGGTCTTCGAATCAAATGGATATCAATTGTCAAACAAAAAGTCAACTTTTTCCCCTTATAACGCCCAAATTACGATAATGCCCCTGAACTTCCGAACATCATAACTTTCACTCCGAGCGTCCGAATCGGACGTGCCACCTGTCTATGAACTCGTGACATCCCGAACTACGTCACGGTCATCACTCAACGTCCGTTCGACCTCCAAATCAAAGAGTCAACAAATTGACCACACAAACACAGGGGTAAAAACGTCATTTTATTCAATATCTTATAATATTACATTTCCAGAACGTCCGGGGCGTTACAATCTCCCCCCCTTAAGAAATTTCGTCCCGAAATTTCAAGGAAACAAGTAGGGGAACTGTTCTCGCATCTGCGCCTCGGGTTCCCATGTGGCTTCCTCCACATTCTGGTTCCTCCAGAGAACCTTTACCAGAGGAACGGTCTTCCGACGTAGCACTTTATCCTTTCGATCCAAAATCTGTACCGGCTGTTCCTCGAAGCTCAAATCATCTCGAAGTTCAATGGGCTGATCCTCCAGTACATGAGATGCGTCAAACACATATTTCCGCAACATCGACACATGGAAAACATCGTGGACCCTCGAAAGCTCTGGCGATAATGCCAGCCGGTAGGCCACCGGGCCAATCCTCTCGGTAATCTCATAAGGTCCAATATAACGAGGGCTCAACTTTCCTCGCCTGCCGAATCGCACTACACCCTTCCAAGGGGACAATTTCAGAAATACCCGATCTCCGACCGCAAACTCCAGATCTTGAATCCGATGGTCCACATAGCTCTTTTGTCTGTCCTGGGCTGCCTTGAGCCGATCCCTAATGAGTTTGACCTTCTCGGTCGTCAGTTCCACCAATTCGAATTTAGTCAGCTCCCTTTCACCCACGTCCGTCCAACACAACGGAGTTCTGCACTGCCGTCCGTACAAGGCTTCGTACGGAGCCATCCCAATGCTCGCCTGATAGCTGTTGTTGTAGGAAAATTCCATCAAGGCTAGATGTGACTCCAAAGTGTCCTGAAATTGCAAAACGCAAGCTCGCATCATATCCTCCAATGTCTGGATGGTCCGCTCAGACTGGCCGTCAGTCTGTGGATGAAATGCAGTACTGAAACGAAGTTTCGTCCCAAATGCTTCCTGTAGACTCTGCCAAAATCGAGAAGTAAATCTTGGGTCTCGGTCAGAAACTATTGATTCCGGAGTACCGTGCAAACGGATGATCTCGTCAATAAACAACTGGGCCAACTGTGTCATCCTGAAGTTCTCTCGCACTGGCAAGAAGTGAGCTGATTTCGTAAGCCTGTCCACAATCACCCAAACTCCATCGTGACCCCTGGGTGTCCTAGGAAGTCCAAACACAAAATCCATCGTCAAGTGATCCCATTTCCATTCCGGAATAGGTAGTGGTTGCAAGGCTCCATAAGGTCGTTGTCTCTTAGCCTTCACTTGCTGGCAAATCAGACACCTGCTGACAAACTCGGCAATCTCCCGTTTCATTCCCGGCCACCAGTAGTGCTCTCGCAAGGTACGATACATCTTGGTCCCACCAGGATGCATCGCGTAGGCCGAACTATGAGCTTCGTCTAAGATCTCTTTCTTCAGTGCCTCAACGTCGGGCACACACAACCGTCCTTCTTTTAGCAAAGCTCCATCCTCCCTGACTGTAAAATCTAGCCGTTCACCGGCTTCCACTTCAATCCGAAGTACACATGAGACAGGATCTTGAGATTGAGCCTCAACGATCCGATCGACCAGAAGTGGTCTCACATGAAAATTAGCCAGCAAGACACCTTGGCCATCCAAACCCAAATCAATGCTATTCTTACGGAGTTCAACCAAAAGTGGTAAATGAACCGTCCGTAGATGTGCTACAGAATGCGTTGACTTCCGGCTTAGAGCATCAGCCACCACATTGGCTTTTCCCGGGTGGTACTCAATCGTGCAATCATAATCCTTAATTATCTCTAGCCACCGTCGCTGCCTCACATTCAACTCCTTCTGAGTGAACAAGTACTTCAGGCTCTTGTGGTCCGTAAACATTCTGCAAGTCGCACCATACAGGTAATGTCTCCAAATTTTTAATGCATGCACAACAGCAGCTAACTCCAAATCGTGCGTCGGATAATTGCGCTCATGCGGTTTCAACTGGCGCGAAGCATAGGCGATCACTTTCCCATGCTGCATTAGTACACATCCCAAACCATGTAAGGATGCATCACTGTACACCTCAAATTCCCCACTGTCGTCTGGAAGGGTCAGTATAGGAGCAGATGTCAACCTTTCCTTTAGCTCCCGAAAACTACGCTCACAATCGTCATCTCACTCAAACTTGACTCCCTTCCGCGTCAGTCGCGTCAACGGGGCAGCAATGGTAGAGAAACCCTCTACAAACCTCCTGTAGTAACCAGCCAAACCCAAGAAACTCCTGACTTCAGTGACGGTCCTCGGTTGTTCCCACTTCGCCACTGCCTCAATTTTCTGAGAATCCACACTGATCCCGTCAGTTGAGATCACATGCCCCAAGAAACTCACGCTCGTCAACCAAAACTGACATTTGCTGAGCTTCGCGTACAACTGGTTTTCCCTCAAGATACCCAGCACCATCCTTAAGTGCTCCTCGTGCGCTTCCGCACTCCTCGAGTAGACCAGGATATCGTCGATGAACACGATGACAAAGTGATCCAAGTAAGGCTGCAACACTCGGTTCATCAAATCCATAAACGCTGCGGGTGCGTTGGTCAAGCCAAACGGCATCACAAGGAACTCATAATGACCATAACGGGTCCTAAAGGCTGTCTTGGGTACATCCTCATCCTTAACCCGCAATTGATGATACCCAGAACGTAGATCAATTTTGGAGAAGTACTGCGCTCATCGCAGCTGATCGAACAAATCATCGATCCGAGGAAACGGGTATTTGTTCCTGACTGTTACTTTATTCAGTTGCCTGTAATCGATGCAAAGTCTCAAACTCCCATCCTTTTTCCTCACAAACAACACCGGAGCTCCCCAGGGGGATACACTCGGTCGAATAAATCCCATCTCAAGTAATTCTTGTAACTGCGCCTTCAGTTCTTTCAACTCGGCTGGCGCCATACGATATGGAGTCTGAGAAATAGGTTGCGTACCTGGAACCAGATCAATAGTGAACTCAACATCTCGATGCGGTGGCAATCCCGGTAGATCCTCCGGAAAGACATCCGGGAACTCCCGTACAATCGGTATATCCTCCACCCTCAATGGTGCAGCTCGTGAATCCATCACTCGGGCTAAGTATCCCTGGCACCCCTTCCTCAACAACTTACTTGCCTTCAGGGCAGATATCACTCCGACAGGAGTTGCTCGCTGAATTCCCTGAAAAGTGGTTTCCGGTAACCCCGGGCTCCGAAAAGTAACCCTCCTATCGACGCATTCGATAGAGGCATGATGGAGCGTCAACCAATCCATACCCAAGATGACATCAAAGTCATGCAAGTCCAAGAGTATCAAATCTGCCACCAGACCAACATCACCTACCATTACGGGGCACTCCCGCAACACTTGATTCACCACAAACACATCTCCGGTGGGCGTACTCACTCCCATGTCACAGTCCAGTGCGGACACCTCTCTACCCGCCAACAACTCACAGTCCCGTGAAATAAATGAATGAGTAGCTTCGGGATCAATTAAAGCACAAACATCATGTCCAAAGATCGTGAGTGTACCTGTCACAACACCAGGCGCTGCCCTGGCCTCCTGCTGCGTAACAGCAAAAACTCGGGCCTGTGGTCCAGCTGCTCGCCCACGGCCCCGGCCCCTCTGTCCATTAGCCGCTCCAGTACCACCTCCGCGAGTGCTCCCAGTCCCAGAAACTGCAGCTGTGCTCCGTCCCTACTCTGCTCCACCCCGACCTGCGCCACCACCCTGTGGCAAAGATGGACAGTCCCTCCGATAGTGGCCCCGCTAGCCACAGAAGAAAAAAATGACACTGGAAGCATCTCGAACAAAACCACTACCCTGCCGTCCCGTGGAAGCAACAGAAGTCTCGCTCGCCTGCGGAGCAGTCTGCGCCCAAGGCGCTCGGAATCCGGAACCCTGATAGTTACCAGGCCTGCCATAACGATCATTGCCTGCAGATGAGGCTCCACCATAGCGTCCCTTCTTCGAGGCTCCCTGACCATACGATCCAGAATATGAACGCCCGCGACGTTGTCCACCACCAGAATACTGTGGACGTGTCGGGAGACTAGCCTCAACCCGCACCGCGGCATCAGACAACTCCCTGAGAGTAGCAAAAGCTCCGGCCGTCACAATGGCCCGTATCTCACCCCGTAGGCCAAGCTCAAACCTACGGCATTTCTCAGCCTCAGTAGATACAAAGGTAGGGGCAAAACGAGCTAGCATCTGAAATTTCTGTTCATACTCAGCTACGGACATGCTCCCCTGCTGGAGCTGCAGAAACTCAGTCTCCCTAGCATCACGGAATGAACGGGGATAATACTGATCCAGAAACCGTTCACGAAAGGTCTCCCAAGCCACTGTACGGGCATCCCAGCCCGACAACTCCAGAGTATACCACCACTCATAAGCAGAGCCATCAAGTAGAAATGTGGCCAACACCACACGCTCCTCAAGAGGACAGTGCATCACAGTAAAAATCCGTTCAATCCGAGAAATCCAACGGTGAGCATCCTCGGGATCCGCTCCACCACTGAATACCGTAGCCCCAAGACGCTGGGCTCGCTCGATCGAAGCGCTCTCGGCATCGCCATTAGGTCGTGGAGGGGGTTCGCGTCGCGGAGGCATGGCCGGTCGTCCTTCTCTGAAAGAGGCATAAGTTAGTACAATAATCAAGGCACACCCGAGTGCCGGACACGAATCGTAAACCTAGGCTCTGATACCAATTGACAGGACCCACCCCGATTATCGCCTCGATAATCGGGAAGCATCCTGCTCCCGTCTGACAATCGAACCAAAAAGACCGGAAACTAGTTAAAATTACAACACACCCATTGTCAGACCAGGGAGATTAAACAAATACATCCGACTGGACGTCAAGTCCACAGTTTCACAGAGCAATATTACAAAACAAGTTAAAGAAACAAGTCCTACTCTGTGAACTAACTTCTCCGCAATGGAAAAACTTTATGCCTCCGCCCCTGCCTCGGCGCTTGCCCCCACGCTTGTTCCACGACCTGGAGGGAATTTAAAACAACAAAGTGTGAGTGGACCGAAACATAAGCTTAATAGGGAAAACAGTTTTTCTGAAATCGGGTTCGCCCTCCAGTTTTGTAACACGCATGCATAACCAAATATCCAAATTTTGCATATTAAACTTTTGAAAAATCTTTTTCCGAAACAGATGGAAAACGTTACAAAGGATCACCATAATTCATGTAAAAACCATTTAACAATTCCAGGTTTCAGAAACCGTCATTTTAAACGTTAATTGCACAAATCA
Organism: Prinsepia uniflora; assembly: GCA_032719365.1. Classification (NCBI taxonomy): domain Eukaryota; kingdom Viridiplantae; phylum Streptophyta; class Magnoliopsida; order Rosales; family Rosaceae; genus Prinsepia; species Prinsepia uniflora. The sequence goes on from CM064870.1 coordinate 18,703,248, forward strand.
TGTAAAACGTGAATCATTAACCACATTTAAGCCGTTGGATCCATCCGAGTCTTTAAACTCAACATTAGGCCTTCCCGGGATATCAACGAGTCTTTAAACTCAAAACATGATTAATAGGCCTCTGGGGGGTATCATAATAATCGAGTCTTTAAACTCAATTCGGGTCTTTAAACCCAATTTTCGGGCCCGCCCCCGTCGTTAAATAACCGGGTCTTTAAACCCAAAACCAGATCCAACCATTAACCGGGTCTTTAAACCCAAAACCGTTTTTAAACATAATAAATCAGGATTCATCACAAATCTTTTTCCAACATTATTCCAAAAACATTTCTCATCGTAACAGGACTCATGTCCGAATTCACATGCAAATTCCAACACATGCAATTTCCAGAAATTACTTCACAATGTGATCAAACATCATAAATCCGAAACATGCATATTCATATCCAGGTACTTTATCAAAATCATCACGCATGCATAAGCGAAAATCGTAACCTCGAAATGCGTGAAATACGGTAAATATCTCGAAAAACGTGAAAACACATAAAACCGATATAGCATATTACCATCATAAAATCATATGTAAAACCATGAGATAAATAAGCAAAATAGTCATGCATTCCCAATTTAGGAAATCAAAAAGTCCACTCACGGTTTTAGGACGCGTCAATCGCGTCCCGCGTGCTCCTCCGTAGCTTCGGAAGTGTCCGGGCCTGTGAAAACGTACAAGAAGGGTTACAAACATCCCAAAATAACTCGTAGGATTTTTCCTAATTTTTCCGGATTTTTCGGCGAAAATAAACTTAAAGACTTAATCTTCCGGACTCCCGAAATTATCCCGAATGACTCCCGAACAACTCGAATCCTAAAGGTAAAATGTTAATTGGACTGAAAGGAACAATTTCCATGTTGACCGTGATCGGAGATGACATCGTACGCGCCGTCACGCGCCGCCCAAAGTGGCTGCGCGTGAAGGCGACGCGCCGTGCTACAGTGTCATCTCCCTTACCCGAACAGCCTGCTAAACGGGTCTGATACCCGCGACTCAACCCGATCAGTTAGCCCTCAATTCTCAATCAATTCTACCCGTTTTCAATCCTATTATCTTCTCTAACTCATTTATTTTAGGTCTGCAACAATGGTTAACCTCGACTGTCCCTAAATCGATGCAATCCAGACTCGAACAAACGAACAAGTCGACTCCTGGAACTCACCCTACACGGTTCCATTCCCAAATTAACTTCACCAGTAGCAATAAGGGACCCAAACGAACCAAAACATCCAACCAATTAACCCCAAACTAACCTGGAAGTCGTCGTCCTCAATACTGTGTTTTTCCAGAAACTGGAACTTGAGTCCCTGAGCAAACCTCGATCAATCCTCCTCAATTCTTGCACGGTTGCGTTAGCAAGGATCCCAGAAGACTAATTCCACCCTCAGTTTGGTTCAACTCGCCTCAAAACCCAACCTTTGAATTTCCCTCCATTTCTGCGTTTTTCTCTTCCCCGTCTCAGAACCTCCCTCAACTCTCTCTCAGCCTGCCCAAATGATCGAAATGAGTTCCCAGACTCAAAGGCGACCAGGTAATCGATCAAAGCGGCCAGCAACCCGTGGGAAACCGTCTGAGATTTTTCTGAAATTGTTTCCCACGCACGCAGAAACCATGGCCAATTCAGTCTCCCTCGTGCACTGAGCACTGCCCAAGTCGTGCACCAAAGCCACTCAGTCCAGCCCCACTACCTCAAACGACATAAACAAAGCCCTGAGCCTTCCACTAAACCTTAAACAATTGAACGCACAAGACCCACGGCCGCTACTCTGTTTTCCACGGTGGTGAACAGTACCCCATGCGGAAATTACCAAAATGCCCCCAGGGCAAAAATTACCAAAATGCCCTCCAACTTCCGTGACCCGTAACTCGGTCGTCAGACGTCCGTTTCAAGCGTGCCGCCTGTCGTTGTACTCGGGGCGTCGAGACGAACATAACGGTCTTCGAGTCAAATGGATATCAATTGTCAAACAAAAAGTCAACTTTTTCCCCTTATAACGCCCAAATTACGATAATGCCCATGAACTTCCGAACATCATAACTTTCACTCCGAGCGTCCGAATCGGACGTGCCACCTGTCTATGAACTCGTGACATCCCGAACTACGTCACGGTCATCACTCAACGTCCGTTCGACCTCCAAATCAAAAAGTCAACAAATTGACCACACAAACACAGGGGTAAAAACGTCATTTTATTCAATATCTTATAATATTACATTTCCAGAACGTCCGGGGCGTTACAATAAGGGACTCAACCCAAAACCATAACCATACTGAAACCAAATACATGAGCCACTGCTCAAATCCTGTGCACACCTGTGAACACCACATATCACATATCATAATCCATATATATACATATAATTCATACAACCAATCCTGTCATGATCCATAACATCCAGTTCATATACATATAGACCATATCATCCATGTCTGGTTCCCATAAACCGTCATGTACCATAATAACATAACCAGGGTTTCATGCTGGTTCCCATAAACCGTCATGTACCATAATAACCTGAAAAAGGTTCATGCCGGTTCCCATAAACCGTCATGAACCTGGAAATCCATTTAACGTTCTCCGACCTGAAATCAAAACCGTAAAGTAACCTGGATCTCGTGCCCGAACATAGGACATCAGCTGGGCACCGTGCCCGATATCTGAGGTCATATGCCCGAGACAAAACCAAATGGGTCTCATACCTGAGTTCAACCTTTTGAAATCCAAATCCAGTTCATTAAAGCCAATAAAGAAATACATTAAAGCCAATAAAGAAATACAGACCCGTATAAGCATCGTATAAGGCCGAAACTTTAAAATACGTGCTTATACGTAACCACATACAAATTGTAACGATCCGTCCCGAAATCCATGATTATATTAGTGACTAATCACGATTAGTGAGGCTAATCCGTGGTTAGTTGGGCGAAATCGGACGAACTATGTAAAATGACCGTTTTGCCCCTAGTCGTGGCAAAACATTGACTTGTCATTCGGGCGGTCGAATGGACTCTGACCGATGACCGTGACATAGTTTAGGACGTCACGAGTTCATAGACAGGTGGTACGTTCAATTCCGACGTTCAAGGAGGAAGTTATGACGTTCGGAAATTTAGGGGCATTTTAGTAGTTTTAGTTAAAAAGGGTAAATAGTTGACTTTTGGACCGGGAGGTCCGATAGCCGAGGGTCTTTACGTAGATCAGGATGATACGAATCCATAGATAGGCGGCACGCTGAAATCGGACTTCGAACTGAAGAGTTATAGGTCACGGAAGTTCGATTTCACTATGCACGTACTTCGAGACGGGATGATTTGGTAAAATCTGATTGGGCTAGATATTTTAGGTGGGTCCCATGGATGAGTGACAAGTGTCACTCATCCCATTGGCCCAATCCCCTAAATTGTGGATCTATTTAAATTAAATAATATTATTTAATTACTTTTATAATTAATCTCACCCAATACTAAATCTTGGCCCTCCATTCTATTTTAATCTTTCAATCCTCACCATCAATTCCATCTCCTTCTCATCAACCATCATTCTTCTTCTTTGTTTCTCACAAACCCGCACCCCCCCTTCCATATTTGTTCATCCACCATTTTTCATCAAAACACAAACACCGCACCACCACCATCACCGTGCATTAACCTGACCGTGTAAGGAGTGAGGATGGACTGAGGAAGATAGGAACGATGGCAAGCCACGGCCAGCCACGGCGGCGGCTCACGGCGGGGGAAACCCGAAACCATAGGTAGTAAACATTCAAAAATCCAAATTTCGGTTTTGTTGGTTTTTATTCGATTCTAAGGATCGGGAAATATTTCTGGGAACTCTAGGAAGCTAATGGGATTTTTTTCGTGGCTTGGGATGGCTCGGAACAGCCGTTAACGGCAGGGGAAGGTCCGGCCGCCATTGATGACGGATGAAGGTACGGCTTTGGGCGTTTTGTTCCATTTTAATTAGCTAGAAAGGTTAGAAATGAGATTAGGAAAATATTAGGATTAAAATGGGATTAAAATGGGATTAAATGGACCTAAAATGGGCCCTGAGTCGGTCCAAAAACCAGAGAAAACCGAGGTTGAAGACGGGTAAATAGTACTGTGAACAGTACCCGCGCGTGGGCTTCATGCGCAGGTGAAATTCTAGGGCGCGTGGGAGGTGCGTGAACAGTAATTTGGGAAAGTGTTCAACACGTGAAATCTTCTATTCGATGTAACGAGCATTTTGAGACTAGTTTCGTGTCAATCGGACACTGTCTCGATATGTTTCGGGGCATCGGAAGGTTTAGGATCGGTTTAAAAATAGTTAAAAGTTCGGGAAAATTAGGGGGCTTTGGTAGGAGGTTAATTAAGTAGTTAGTAACCTTCTATTGCGATTTGGACAGGTTCGGGAGTCCCGATTATGGTGATTGGCTCGGGAGAGCCTATGACACGCATATCGAGGCGACAGCTCGGACGGTCTGTGAGTGGACCTTGGTTTTCTAAATTGGTACATACATAAATGTTTATTATATGTTTTATTACATGTTTGATGATGCCATGGGTGCATTTGTATGTGGTTACGTATAAGCACGTATTTCGAGGGTTCAGACTTATACGGTGCTTATACGGGTCTGTATTTCCTTATTGGTTTTAATGAATTGGATTTGGATTTCAAAAGGATAAACTCGGGTATGAGACCCACTTGGTTTTGTCTCGGGCATATGACCTCAGATATCGGGCACGGTGCCCAGCTGATGTCCTATGTTCGAGCACGAGACCCAGGTTACTTTACGGTTTTGATTTCAGGTCAGGGAACCTTAAATGGATTTCCCGGTTCATGACGGTTTATGGGAACTGGCATGAACCCTTGTTATGGTATCGTGGTTCATGACGGATTATGGGGACCGACATGAACCCTGGTTATGTATTATGGTACATGACGGTTTATGGGAACCGGTATGAACCCTGGTTATGTTATTATGGTACATGACGGTTTATGGGAACCGGCATGAACCATGGTTATGTTATTATTTATGGTACATGACGGTTTATGGGAACCGACATGAAACCTTGGTTATGTGATTGTGGTACATGACGGTTTATGGGAATCGGGCATGAAGGATGTTATATATATATATATATATATGAATGGAATGGATATTATGGATCATGACGGTTCAGGGGAACCGGGCATGGATATTTTTGCTATGTATATATATGTTCATATACCTTCCTTTACTTCTATTATCTCCTCCGGGGAGGGTCGTTGGCCTAGGTGGACCCCGGAGTAGTCACGGAGCACCGACTGAGTGGAGTCACCCCCAGTTGGGTTCCTTACTCTCAGGAAGGCTATGGTTACTATAAACTCGAGTAGGATCAGTGGTCTGCGGACATTGACCTTGACTTTGAGAAGACTCAGATTGAGACCCGGGTAGCACGCGCGTAGATTTGGATACCGTGACAGGATTGGTTGTGTGACTTATATGTATATATGATATATGAGATGTGATGTGTGGTTACACAGGTTTTGGGCAGTGGCCCGTATGGTTGAATCTTTACGATTCTTTGATATTTGGTGTGCACAGGTGTGCACAGGATTTGAGCAGTGGCTCGTGTATTTGGTTTCAGTATGGTTATGGTTTTGGGCTGAGTCCCTTATTGATTTCTTATGGATTTGGGCAGTGGCCCGTATGGTCGATTTCATTGTGGTCCTTTCGACCTTGGTTTATTTCTGATTTTGGCTTAGTTCCCATGTGTGGTCCATTTGGTTAAATGGTTTTCGAATGCATGCATGCTTTTTAGTGAAGGGTACAAATGTCTTCGTTAAAATGTTTTTATAAACTGCTTGTTTTGTCCACTCACAGCTTTTAATGTTTTGAATGCCCTTCAGGTTAACATCGGATGTGGACTGTAGCAGAGATCGAGATATCACATACCTCCTCCGGATCCTGGCGTACTCTGATAGCCCGGGAGGGCAAAGGTCGGAAATATCCCTTGTCTGACACTTCGTGTCAGACGGGAGCAGGGTCATCCCACGTTAATTCCGGGGGGATTGGGATGGGTCCTGTCACAAATGCACCCATGGCATCATCAAACATGTAATAAAACATATAATAAACATTTATGCATGCACCAATTTAGAAAACCAAGGTCCATTCACAGACCGTCTGAGCTGTCGCCTCGATTTGCGTGCCATACGGCTCTCCCGAGCCAACCACCGTCACCGGGACTCTCGAACCTGTCCAAATCGTAATATAAGGTTACTAACTACTTAATTAACATCCCACTAAAGACCCGTAATTTTTCGGTATTTTTAACTATTTTAAAACTCGATTGGAAACATTCCGATGCCCCGAACATTATTGAGACAGTGTCCGATTGACACGAAACCAGTCCCAAAATGTTCGTTACATCGAATAGAAGATTTCACATGTTGAACACTTCCCCATTGGACCTACCACGTGCCCCCACGCGGCCAATGAAGGTACTGCGCGTGAAGCTGTAAGACCCGTGTCCTGGAGGGAACGACGAACGATCCCACATTCCTGCGAGTGAGGAATGGTCTGGGAAGGGAATGGTGGTGTGCCTTAAAGTTGTAGGCACACACCTATCTAGCACGAGGCTTTTTTCGAGCTCAAGTGGCTTTGGGGGGGATTGGAACCCCAAAGTTAAGCGAGTTGAGGCTGGTGCAATTCCATGATGGGTGACCCCTTGGGAAGTTGCACCATGAGCTCCCGAAAACAAAACCGTGAGGGTAAGGGTAAGGAGGCCCAAAGCGGACAATATCGTGCTAGATGAGTTGGGTCCTAACCAAGGAGGGTCGGGTCCTAACAATTTGGTATCAAAGCCAGACCCCGACGGGGAAGTGTGCGAGCGAGGACGCTGGGCCCTAAGGGGGGTGGATTGTAAGACCTGTGTCCTGGAGGAAACGGTGAACAATCTCACATTCCTACGAGGGGGAATGGTTTGGGAAGAGGATGGTGGTGTGCCTTAAAGGTGTAGGCATACACCTATCTAGCACTAGGCTTTTGGGAGCTCAAGTGGCTTTGGGGGGGATTGGAACCCCAAAGTTAAGCGAGTTGAGGTTGGTGCAATTTCATAATGGGTGACCCCTTGGGAAGTTGCACCATGAGCTCCCGAAAACAAAACCGTGAGGGCGAGACCCAAAGCGAACAATATGGTGCTAGATGAGTCGGGTCCTGACCGAGGAGGGTCGGGTCCTGACATGAATCCTTCGATACGCAAGATTACTGAACGCTTTATGGTTTACAAGGTATTATTGAATGCCAAAGTGGGAGAAAAATCAGAGCATGTCGAGGTGAATAACATTGGAGAGGATGCTTTATCAGTCAGAGTCTTTTTTGGCTTCCCACTTTTCTTGATGTCAACAATGATCACTAGTTAAATATACAGATATCTCGCTCTAAATATCATTATCCATATCAATGTCGTTTATGGTAAACAAAAAAAGGACAGAAATTTAGTATAAAAGTTGAAAATTTTTAATGAAATTTTGAGAAAAACTGAAGTACCTAATAATAGTTATATAAGACTAATAAAATTATAAAATAATTTTGATATAATAAATATATGATGAATAATATGATGCAATATGATTCTGAAAATAACTAATAATATAAAATTTTAAATGTAAACATAAATTGAAGTGAATTACTATAATTAAATGTTAATATAGTTAAAAACATAACAATAAGTATAAAAAAAATTCAAAGGAAGAAAAATGGTAGAATAAGTCCAAATACATTTACAATTGGAAAAAAGGCCAAAATTTGTTGAAAATTTGGAAAAATTTGATAAAATAAAAAAATAAACAATAGTTACCAATAAGGAGGGTTCAATCCCAAGACCACTAGGAAGAAATAAAACACAAAGCCAACTTGGCTAGCTAGCGTAATTGAAAATTTAGGCAACATATAATATATAACTATAAAAACTAACAGTCATCTTCTTCCTCCAGTGGGTCTGCAACTCAGGCATTTCGACCGGACGACATGACCCAACTCAAACCACTTCGTTTTACGTCCCATTTTCACAAATTAATAGTCCACCTTCATCGTTGTGATACCAAAAAGGGATGTGTGGGCTCAAAACAAGAAAAATTTTCGATATTTTTGCCAATTTCCTTCACCCTCTTTAAGTGTCGCCTATCGGATTTTTCGATATTTCAGCGAAATTTCAACCGATATTTCAAATATTTTCATCCATAAATATCAACCAAATTACATAATCTTTACAAATGATTTGTTCCCTTTTCATATTGCATGGATGTGATATGAATGTCTTCAACCTGGAGGACGAAATCATTACACAACATTACGACCCTTCTACTTTTTTAGACCAATGATTGAAATATCGATATCGATGGATATATTGCTAGTTAAATTTATGAATATCTCGCTCTAAATATCGATATCGATATTATTTACGGTCAACAAATATGACAAAAATTTAATCTAAAAGTTGGAAATTTTTAATGAAATTTTGAAAAAAAAAACTTAAGTACCCAATAATGGTTTTATATGACTAATAAAATTATAAAATGACTTTGCTATAATAAATATATGATAAATAATATGATGCAATATGATTCTGACGATAACTAATAATATAAAATTTTAAATATAAACATAAATTGAAATGAATTACTATAAAAATGATAAAATAAGTCTAAATACATTTTTAATTGGGAAAAAAATGGAAAAGAAAAGGCCAAAGTTTGTTGAAAAATTGAAAATAGATAAAAAGAAAAATAAATAGCAGTTGCCAACAAGGAGAGATCAACCCAAGACCACCAAGAAGAAATAAAGCACAAAACCAACTCAATTAGGCAACATATTTGAAAATTTAGACAACGTATAATATATAACTACAAAAATTAATAGTCATCTTCTTCCTATAATGGGTCTGTAATTGAAATTTTCCGACCCGATGTCACGACCCGACTCAAATCACTTCATTTTACGACCCATTTTCGTAAATTAATAGTTCATCTTCATTAATGTAATCCCATAAAGGGATATGTGAGCTCAAAAAAAGAAATTTTTTTGATATTTCAGTCAATTACCTTTACGCCTTTAAGTATCCCCGGCCAAATTTTTCGACATTTCAACGAAATTTTGACAGATTTTCTGATATTTTTATCCATCTTTCTGACAAGAACATGTCAACATCATTTTGGATTGCGCGGCCTTTTAGTGGACTGCCAGTTCATTTTGTTTTGTTCAATAAACTTAAATTAGATGATTACTTGAAAGTGAATTTAATTACGGATCTTTCTGTATCTTTATAAATAAATTTTCCTATTTTTTGTGAGAGACAGTAAATTGTTATTGAATTTTTTACTTTAGCTTGTTATAGTGTAACAGTCACTTTAATAATTTGATAGGAATCGTATTTTAAAAGAAGTTTGTTTTTTTTTTGTTTTGTTTTTTTTTCCCCTCTTTCTTTTCATTAGTTAAGACTTGTTGCAGCCCATTAACTAACCGGGTCGGTGTGAGATTCTGATTTCCGATGGTTCAAAGCATTTGCGTGAAATTATGATTTCCATATTGTTCTAGGATTTGAGTGTGATATTCTCATATGGAAAGATAAACTAATTTGGAACCTGATCATTTAACTAAACATTTGAATATTGTAGCATACAGAGTTGACAGACTCTGAAATTAAATTTAAACACAAAACAGGTCAAACAGATTGAAGTCAGGGTGCATTGCCAATGTTTCAACTTGATTGTCTATCTCTGCCATTTTGGTTTCGATTTGATCCTCCAGAATTGTGTAAAACTGCATTCCTGGTGACTGCCTGCTCTGAAACATCACTGTATTGCTGACACAAAACATCTGTTTTGCAGCAGTTATCTAGACCAACATTTTTCAAGGTCAAGTCGCTGTTTCCGTGGGTTTTCGATGAGCTTAGCTGCTGCTGAAAGTACTCTTCAATATGCAGATCATAGTTCACTGGGATTGCTCCTGTGAGGGTTTTTATGGCAAACTCAATGCACGGATCTGGCCATGAGCCCCCAAAAGGCAAGTCCACATTGCTTTCCAGTTTCTTGCTGCTCTTATTGTCTGTCTCTACATTTCCAGAACGATCATTTGTAGTCATGTCACCTGAAGAATGCTCACTATCGGTCATGGAATTTTCAAAAGCTACTCCGGTGAGAGTCTCTATTGCAAATGCAATGCAAGGATCTGTCAAGAAATCTCCGAAAGGCAAGTCTGGTTGAGACCCTGGATTTTCTTCAGCCATATCACCGGTTTCAGGTTTTCCTCCCAGCTCTTCTAGAGTACTTTGGCTCCCTGATTGGGAAACAGACGCAAACCTTTGCGTTTCATCACCATTAATCACTGGTTCCACATTGTGATTGTGCTTTTCTGGCTCATCTGGCTGTTGGAATACATAACCAGCGGAATTACCAGAGGAAGAACCTTCAGTTGCACTGGATAACCCCTCCCCGGGCAGTTTAATTGGAACTTGACGTGATCGAGTACTTGGTTTCACTACTGGTACTTCAACTTCAAGTTTAGCAAGTCGCTTTGAAGCACGACACGGCAGATTAAGTCCTTTCTTGTTTTTGGATTTCCCTAGGCCAAGTGGCGCCTTTTTACTTTCATCGGGCAGGCCTCCACCAGAAGGAACTGAAATACTTTCACTATTGGTACAATTATTGTCCTGTTCTTTCTGATCTGAACCATTGGCTTCGGGCGGATTTAAGCAGCCCAATTCACTGCCCATCTCACCTGCAGCATCTTGTGAGTTCAAAGGGATATGTGTACATGAGAGGATGGCAAAACGATGCCAAGAAAGTGTAAACAAGACATGAAAGTTGAAGACTACCTTGATCAGAAGTTTGTGCAGGAAGGGTCGGGCTTTCTCCGTTACATGCAAGATTAACCATCTGTTTATCTTTTATTATCTCATTCAAGTTCGAGCTCTGATTAAGTTACAGCAGACAATCCAAATAAGGAAAACTTTTACGGAAAACTAATTAAATTTTCGCATTTGACTCAGGATGGTTATCTTTTCCTAACAATTAAACTAATTATATACTCACATTGGCTTTTTCATCCTCCAATTCCTTCTCACTCCTACCATTCGGCTTCAGAGGTTCCTCATTTTGACGATACCGATGTACGTCCTTCATAGACCGAAATATTCTTTCACTTACAGGATCAATATAGTACTGCATAAATTGCACATCCGATCAAATAATGTATTGATATTTCAGTGATCAATTTAGAATATAAATATTATAGAAATCACCAAGGGAGAGAGAGTTAATTACCGAGTCTTTCCTGATCTTCTGAGCCTTTTTTGTCGTCCGGATTTCTTTGATCCATCCTGGAGGTAGTCCTTCTGCTATAGTCTTCTCGACCACAACCTACTTGCTTGAATAGTGAAGTTTCCATATCTAAGTTAGTGAAATGCCATAAAATTAAGCATCTAAATGTAAATAAAATATAGCAGTTTGTGTCAACGGACATCATTAGCAGGTCGCTTCAGAGTCTCTTTAATTTTTGGTTTGTCTTCCTGGCTGATTTGAGAGGTCTGTAGATAGCGAAGTACCTCAACCTTGGAATTGAATCTTTGTCCACTTGAGGTATCGTAGTAAAACTGCAATAACCACAAATTATATCCATCTCAACCAAATCATCTACTTAAAAAAAGACAATCCTCCTAGTATTTCATTAAACTTTCAACTCATAACCAACAAGAGTCAAGCTGACTACAGTAGTGCTAAGCTGAACTCAAAATACTCTTCAACTAAAATAGTGCTACATTTTCAAATTCTGCTTAAAGCTCCCCCAACCCACACAATAATTTCCTTCATATTTCCAATATTTATTAAGAAAATACAATCCCACAATGCTCTCAAAATATTTTGACATGAACTTTGTTTTTCGTGTGATTCGAAAATCAAAACATCACCTTCTACAACATATAACATCACTAAAATCAGCATAGCAATCACAACCCAAGTCTATCTACAAACACAGATTCTCAAGATTCCATCTTTATCACAATTCACAAGCCGAAATGTATACCCTTTCACTTCCAAAATCCTACTTTACATCAAAACTAAATTTCCAATCTTGCCATCAGTGTAATTAAATTAAAACCCTCTGTCAATCAAACTTTTACGAGCACAAAGATTTGGTTAACATACAGCTAAAACATAACTTCCCATTGGAAAATTACTCAAAAATCTTAAGTAATATTGGAATATGAATTTTTCTTCCTTCATTTTTTTAATATAAAGATAAAAAAAGAAGACCCAATTTTTACCTTGTCTCTTCTACCGTTATTTCTAAGTTTGACCTCCACAGCCCAACCAGTCGGCAGCCAGTCGTCGACCTTTTGATCCGTCATCACGCCGGGAGCAGAGTTTTACTCCGACTATTCAGGTCTCACTTCAATCTCTCTCTCTCCGTGAGTCAAAAGCTTCAAAATTTGGAATGCTCAAGACAGAAAAAAAGTCTTCTGATACCCACGTGTGCCCAAACACCGCCCTACGACGTGTCCAACTGCAGCGAGGTAAAATCATCCGCTACGACCCTTTCGGTAGGGCTCAGTGATGTGCTTTATCAAGTTGTACGTTTGACCCAATGGACAATTTTTTGACGGTCTAAGTTTCCCATTGTGTTTGGATGTGACGTGGGACGTGGGACATGGGAGTAACTGGTACCACTAGATGTTTGCTTGTTTATTTAACTTAAAGGGCCTTATTGCTCTGAAGACAATGTAGCGTTTTTTTTTCCTGTAGACAAGGTAACTTGAATGTCTGATACTTGGAAATTTTAGCAGAGCCCCTAAATTGTTTCAGATTTGGCTTTAAGTACCTGCATAACACATAAACATTTCGTTCTGAAGACAATGTAATGTAAGTATGTAACTTGAATGTGCGATATTTTGAAATTTTTCCAGAGCCCCTAAACTGTTTCATATTTATCCTTAAGCCCAATCTGAACACATAAACTTCTCATTCATCCCACCGAGCGTGTCAACGGTTAAATTTGGCTTTTTAACCGAAATTGGATCATTGGAAAATTTTCACAAACATCTTCATTGTCTATCAACTTGATGAATCTTTCAAAATTTGTTCATCGGAAAAATGGAAACTTTTTTCCTTTCCATTGTTTTTGCATTACTAAAATAGAAGATTTAAGCTATGAATATCCAAACTTACAATTATATCATTTTGATAATAGAAAACTCAGACTCCAAAATTATGTATTATGCATCTTTTTATACAAAAGAAAACAAAAAATAATGCATTACACAATCCAATCCCAAACTAGTCTGTATATATTCTTCTGTATATTGATAATATGTCGTGCATCTTGGCAATTGCATCAACCTAATTGTGAAGTCGATTGGGGCCTTGAGGAACAAGTCTGTGCGAAACTGCGTGGATCGGGTTGATCTTATTCTTCCTCATGAACCCCATAGACCTTGAAAACATGGGAGAATACTTTCTGTATAATAACTTCTGTTCTATATCTGCATTCGAAGCTTGAGGGTGGGTAATCAGTCGACAACTGCAACACTGAACTATTCCCAACACAACAACGACAATAATAAGAAGTGGGATTATGTTCTTTCGAGGATACATTGTTTTATGACGATAAGAAACAGCAAAGAAAAAGAAATCGATAAGTCTGGAAATTTGTGTTGTTGGTGTTTGTGAACAAGTCTGTTGGATATTTATGAAGGAGTAGGGTCTGCTATTGCTCCTGCAATGCCCATAAATATAATCCTAAAACTCATAATTTAAAACAGCACCAAGTCAAGATTGGAAATTCTAAAATGAAATTTGGTACTGTGTTACATGTACTTCCCACGTTGATCCAAAATGGCAAAAGTTGACTTTTGAAATTTGAGGCAGGTCGCTTTCTGCAATGTAAGCTGGCCACCATGTGTAGCTCCCAGGTTGATTTCCACAGTTGACTTGATTATCCGCGTAGCTAAGCTAGAGCTTTGTTTGTTTATAAATCGGATAAGAATCTAAATCAAACTCGGGCACATAATCTAATCGTTGTTGTTTCTTTTTCCATTGCATTTTATAGCTGCTGGTGTGAAAATTCTGCCTTTTTTCATTGGTTTGGCAACTTCTACTGTGTTTCTTGGAGAGACTTATGGGAAGATAAGCTAAAAATTTCAAGAAATTGGACTTTTGGGCTGCATAATTGTATAAAAGACAACAGACAAGGCTACTAATTTCATGCATTGGAGAATAAATTAGATGAATCTAAAAGGCTCACTGTAATTTGGCGATTTAATGAGTGTTTTAAATTTAAGTACAGCCAAAATTGATGTTGCCAGCAAGCAGGCTGCTCCAGTAAACTGACAGAATAATGAAATTAAAACTCGTGAGATTTGACTTAAACCATGATTTAAAAATGTTTATATTCAACATTTTCAGTTGACTAAATGCATTATGGATTGACAAATCAATTTATTATGAGAGAATTCTGAGATTAGGAGGAATGCACTATGCAGTTTGGAATCTTGACCAATTGATAAGAAGACAACTAAGGAGAAGTTTAGATGAACTGGTTTAACCCTGCATTTATCCTAAACAAATCCAGTGGCCTAACTTTATTGGCAATCAACTTCCGATGCAAAACTCACATGGAAAGAACACACAGGAACTTGAAAATCTGGAAACAAAATTATCTGATTTCCACATAGGTTTGCGACGGTTTTAAATCTTGATTTACAACATTATGATACAAATATGCAACAAATTCAACCGCTGATGGGTTTGATAAAAGAACAGAAGCTAGAGCAGAAAATTTCCTCAAATTATTGAGGGGTGCAAGCTGATTTGATCTATCACAGATTGGTCTGTGGAGAGTCGACTTAGTTGTGAAGTGGGTTTGGTCCAGCAGGGACAGCTTGATGATGAGCAACAGCATTTATTTGGACCATCTTCTTGAATCCAAATCCTGCAGAAGAATGAGAACTGGCACTAAGATGCCGTGCAAACTGGGAAGAAAACTTGGCTCTTAGTCTTGATTCTGAGTCTTCATAGCCAGGCCAGTGCCAGATGACGGGCCGACAACTACAATCGCGAACTAGTAGTGCTTGAATCAAGACAAAGAATATGAAGACATGAGAGAGTTTATGAATTCTCATGACTTGAAACTGAGAGGTAAAGAGAGGTTCTTTTGAGTTTTCTGTAGGTGTCTAGGAGGTTTTGAGGTCAAGAGATTTATTTATAAGGACCAGGCACACTCTTGCATTGTTTTTACAATTCTATTTCACTGGAGGAAAAGGATGAAGCAACTACTGGTGAAAAAGAGCTAAAATAACAATCAATCAATCAATCAAATAAGAATGCTCGAACACTCATTTTCCAATCATTATTAAACCTAACTGAAAAACGATATTGAAAAATCCAATAATTAGATAATCCATTCACAAAGGACAATACATCAAAACAAGAGGCCAAGTATCTAATACAAGAAGCTGATCTATGATGAGAAGTTGATTTCTGATATCATCCACATTTCTGATAGCATGATGCGTACCTTCCTGATGTTGCCTAACTAATGCAAAATTGTAGGGTTCTTTCGACTAGTTTCGTCGGCCGGCCTTTAGGTTGTGCCATGTACTGTGAGAAAATTTTGAGGGTGTTATCAAGGCAGGTCATAAAAATTAAAGGCTAAGGGACCAAGGCATTTATTTAATTTTGTACACTTTGTTATACTCTCGGTACACTGAAAAGATATCTCAATGACCCAAATTCAACTGCCAGCAGGAGACAGTGAAAGGTGCGGCTATAGAACCTGTCCTTGGCCATTGTGGTTGTGGCTGTGGTCCAATTGTAAAGGATTTCAATTTTGATAATCTAAATTAGTCATCCGCCATCGGGCAAAAAATAAAGGAAGAAAAGAGTGACGAATAACTAGTTTCGACTCCCGATCACAATTCCTAGTGAAGTGAAGTCAGAACAAAAATTGAAACCTCTCTCAAATTGAAGACCAAAACAAAAAGTCGGTGTTGGAAGCTTTTATAATCTGCTGGAGACACTGATTTTCAAGGGCATGAAAGTAGTAAACTTTGAGCCACTGGGTTACAGTACACGTTTCTCCTACCTTAAAACATCCAAATCCATCGTAAACATAAACTTGATTTGATTCTATGTTCCAAAGAGATGGGAATTAGAGGACCTTAACAAAAAGATACTAAGAAACTCCTTATTAAGCATTTTCATCAAACTCACTAGTTTCTTATTTTCACATCTGATCGATTTTTTTAAATAGATTTCTGACTTACTGAGATATTTCGTTGCCAAAAAATTGAACATGCCAAATGATCGAAGCCCTAAAATAGCCTTCCCATTTCACCAGCAAATAGTGGGGAAGAATCAACAAAGCTGCAGCATACGAGATGGGAAATGAAAATCTTTTAACCGCACAAAGTACTCGCGCAAATCTAACATTCCTGATTTATTACATCACAAGTAAGCACCCAAGAACATCTTATTATAACAGGTTTATCCTAAGGCCATAAAAGCAGTAACTTATGTGACACAAGATTGCTAAATATGTGCGGCCAAACCCGAACCTCATCATACCTCCATAGAAATGGTTTCCCAAATTGCAATATGCACTTGAGCTGCCCGACATGTTACTCTTCCTTAGCTTCAGCACTAGATGGGGTTTCCTCCGATTTAATAGTTTCGGATGGAATAACTTCAGCAGCTTTAGTGGTTTCACCAGCAGATTCTCCATCAGTTTCAGGAGTGGTCTTCTTAATAGTTCCAACCTTAGAATACTTGCTCATGAACTTGTATTCCCAGTCCTGCAAGGCCTCAAGTTCAAATGGACCAAGACCAGTGGTATCACTGGTCAGATCTGCATCTTCAAAAGACATTTTTGCAAGAGCTCTGCTAGCATCTTTTCCTGCAAACAGTGCATAAGGTCCACCCGGTCCATAAAACATCCTGCCAATGATGTTTCAAATGCTAAGAGGTCAAAGACTCAAAGAAATTATGAATATAACCTACGAAAAACAACTTCAACTGAACATCACGGAAAAACCACTCCATAGCTATACAAAGGCATGCACAAAAGAGTTGGACAATGTAGAACATCCGGATAAGAAACAATCCCGAATTAATCTTATTTGCATGGACAGGCATCATGTGAACCGTTCCATCCCCATAAGCCAAAGATCTTCTAAAATAGCAAATCACATTGTTAATCATATCATAACATTCAACTTCAGGATACAAAACCAGTTAGTAGCATGTGAATTTGATTGAGTACCATAAAATCAAGCTCCAATGGAAAAACATCACAGAAGACCACAAAAATTGCGCACTTTGCAATCTACTAACTGTTCATAGATTAATAGTCCACATACCACCGAAAATCACACACAACAAATACACAGAAAGTAGCAGAAAATACATCATCTAAAAAATTACAATCTGTCCTATCTCATAATTCTCCATTAACTTCTTTCTGCAGCTGAAAAACAAGAAGCTCAATCACTCAAATTTCATACGTTTAGAACTCAAAAAAGCACCCATTGACCCAAAAATAAAAGAATATACAAAATAAAGGACAAAGATTCCTACAAAAATAAGCATAATTCTGGGGACACGGAAGCTCAGAACTAAGCCCCCATACAAAATAAAATAAAACAAAGCTCAATTAATAAAAAGGCCAATTAAACCCAGTTGGGTTACCTGCTCTGAGACACGTCATAGATCTGACCCTTGATAGCCATGAGCAAAGGCTTCTTGGGATCGGAGCCATCGTACTGCTTCAAGTCCTCTGCGGTGATCTCACCGAGTTGGACAGGAGGAGGCAGAGGCTGCATCTCCTCCACGCTTCTGACCCTCTGATGGGTTTCAGGCGACGCAAAGAGGCCGGAGACCACATGGTATACGGCCACAAGCAGAGCTATGACGGTGAAGAAGGTGGTCGGAGAGAGGCCAGTGTAGGCCACGATGGACTCTTTTAGTGTCTCCCAAAGCTGTAGAGACATTTTTGGTTTTGCCGGAGTGAGAGTGGGAGATTGAGAGAAAAAAGGAGATAGAAAGAATTGAAGACGCGGTGACCCAATTGTTTATCAACTCCGAGTCATAGCGAGTAGCCATCTCGTTTCGTTCCACTGGTCCTACGTCAACCTACCCAATTATTTTTTTCTTTTTGTTTATTTGTTTTTCTTTTCTATTTTTGTTACTTTTGAATTTTTTTTTTCAATTTTTATTCGTTTGTATATGAGAAGATTCTACTGCCAGGGTGAGGAATGTTACACTGTTACACTGTTACACTGTTACACTTACACACACCTGTATATTCATTGTAGGTTAAAAATCTTTCTACAAGAAAGGTCTTGAATTAAAAGTTACGATTTACATATTAAAAGTAAAATGTATATAGTTTTTTATAGGAAAATTATCTAGGATTTAATGTTAAAGGAAATCTAAGTAATTAATAATAATAACAAGAATAAGAATGTCATGAATAGTATTCTATGTCTAGTTAAAGTCCATTCTACATTTTTTTAACATCGTTTGTTTCATTTTCAAATTTTTTTACTTTAAAAGAATTAGATTTGATTTTTTTCTATGTTATTACTACTCAATAAACATTCTCAAATGGACGAAGAATCATAAATAAAGCTTCTATAAAAACAAAATTATATAGAAAATAGTTAAATAACAAAGATGAGTACTTCTATGTATACCCAATTTTAAGCTCTTCTTACCTCATCATACTTTCTACACCCAACAAAATTTGAAAATTTTAATTATTCACTCTTATCTACCTAATATTCATTTAATAGATGTCTGAGATTGAGAACATGGTTTAATTGGTCTCTCATTTTTCAATAAACTTACAAAGAGCCCTTATCTTCATGTTGTTTTCCCTTTTCTTCACGTTCATCATCATGAGAAGACTTCTTGACCCAAAAAAAAAAAAAAAAAGTTCATCACAAGAAGACTGAAAACTAAAGAGCCAACATCATCAAACCCGTGGATCCTGCATATTATTTTGAAGAATATCAAGATTTTGACCATGTTCTTTAGAACAATTACATTCAAGCATATCTACGTAGAAACTAATTTTTTGGTAGATGATAGAGCAAACTTGGAGCTAAATTAGCGTGGCGCTTCTATTTTCTGAGTAGAGGTTGCTTTAGGGGATTTTCCCTTTAGCACTTGTTTCTTCAATATTCCCAGCATCATTCAGTGGCGTAGTTAGGAATTCATCTGAGTGTGGGATTTTTTGTGACGACCCGGAAATTCGAAAAAAGAAAATTTGGAAAATTTTGAAGGAAATGACGATTTTGCCCCTGGTTATAAGGGCCGAAAGTTGACTTTTTGTTTGGGACCTTGTTTGGACTTTTCGGAAGTACCGTTGGATAGGTATCGGGACACTGAATCCGTAGATAGGCGGCATGCGTCAACCGGAGTTCAGACGTGAAAGTTATGGGTCTAGAATTGTGAGGGGGTATTTTGGTAATTTTAAAGGTAAGGGTAAAATGGTAATTTTGGCTGGGCTGAATTTCGATGATGCAGCCACATGGATGAGTCATTTAGTTCCTTGAGTGACACCTGTCACTGTGTAAATGGGATTAGTGGCATTGATGCCATCTGTTATTAGAATAGGACAAATTCAGATAATTCTCTATATGTTTGAATTGAAATTAACCCGTGGGCATGTTTTCCTTCAAACCAAAACATAGAACAAGTGTGTGTGTGTGTGTGTGTGTTTGATTAATCTTCCCAGCAACTGAGAAACATTGATGCAATTGGATGCAATTTAGAAGTTTAGGAGCTTGGGACAGAGAGGATAACCAGAAAAACCTATATTCGAAAAATTGAAGAACAAAGTGGGGTTCGAATTTGGAGTTGTGAACCTTGAGGACCCGAATTGACCTTGAATCTACGATGAACAGTAGTGGTACTGTTCATCGGCGCGTAAGAAAACTTTGGTTTCGCAGCCAATGTAATCGGCGCGTGAGGGCGTTCTGGGGAAGTGTTCAACATACATTTTCATGTAATCGATGTAACGAACATTTTGGCATTGGTTTCGAGTCGATCAGACACCGTCTGGATAATGTTTTGAGGGTCCGACGGTTTATGTTACGTTTTAAATGTGTATTTAATTCCCGAAAACTTTGGGGGATTTTAATATGCTGTTATTGGATTCATTAGTGACCCGTAATGATGTTGTTTGACAGGATTCGAGAATTTCGGAAGTTATGGAAAGAAGTGCAGCTCAGAATCGAGCGATTTGGACGGTGTGTGAGTGGACGTTTGTTTTATAAAGCATTATGCATGCATAGTTAAATATTTTACATGATTAATTGCATGACTTGGCTTGCAATGATGTCATGATGAATTGGCATGATTATTTGTGATTTAATGATTATTTTAATCGATCTTTTGGGCACGTTTTACGAGAAATATGCAAATGATATTTTGGGCTAAGCCTGGAGTTAAAAAGGTTTCAAAAATGATATTTTGACTTAATTGGTGAATCAAGGATGATTTTTGGATTATTTTAATGTTTTCAATGTGATTGTACGGAATTGTGTGTAAATGGAATTTGGGCTTGAGACCCTGTCGGGAATGCCTTTGACTTGGTTTGAAGTCATGGATATGAGTGGTATGTGTTTGTGGTATGGATTGTGTTTGTGATTGTGGATACTGGATCATGTTCTGGATGGTGCGAGTGCAGTTCCTAGACGTGACTCGGATGGTGCGTGAGTCCAGTCCCCAAGTATGCGGTACGTTTAGATGGTGCGTGTGCAGTCCCCAGACATGACTGATATGACTCGGATGGTGCCTGAGTGTAGTTCCCAAGGTTGGCCTACGCGTAGTGCGGATGTGACAGTGTGATTGTTTGTGCACTTGTGAATAGTGCGGATTGATTGATTGTGAACTTGTGAATAGTGTTGTTTGATGTTGATTGTGTTTGCGTACTAGTATTGAGTACGGGTTTTGGTCTGTGTGGCCATGTGATTATGTTTTCATATGTTTGGCGTGAGAGCCGGTATTTGATACTTGTTATGTGATTTGGCTGGGAAACCGGTGATTGTTATTAATATGTTTTTCCCTATGCATGCATGGTTTGATAAACTAGAAAGTAAATGATGTATTTTGAAATGTGTTTCAAATGATCTTATTTTTGTCCACTCACACCTTTTCTGTTTTGATGACCCTCCAGGCCGTGGCACGAAGTTCGGGGCTGATCCAGAGGCGGAGGCATGAGCGGAAATCAGTGCAGTTATCCCTTGTCTGATAGGTGCTGAAGGGTAGTTTTGGGACTTCAGTTGACTTGTCAAACGGGAGCAGGACCGGGCACAGTTATCAAAGTCTAGTTGGGACGAGTCCTGTCAAATTGGTATCAGAGCATTGGGTTACTGATTTGTCATGCCTCCAAGACGCGAGCCCTGTGCACTGCCTTCTAATGAGTTCGAGGGCTCAGATGTTGAGAGAGCCCAACGTTTGGGAGCCACTAGATTTACTGGCCAAACAGATCCAGAAAAGGCCTATGAGTGGCTTATTCACTTTAAGCTGATTTTCGAGGTTATGAGATGTCCGCCAGAGGATATGGTTTTATTAGCCATCTTTATGTTGAGTGGTAATGCTTATAGATGGTGGCGTGGGTTACAGATGGCTGGTTTAACTGCCCACATTTGACTTGGGAGGTTTTCCGAGATCGCTTCCTGAATCAGTTTTACCCCCGTTCCTTTCGGAATGCTAAAGAGGTTGAGTTCCTTCAATTGCAGCAGGGGAATCTGTCAGTGGCTGAATATGAGCAAAAATTCTTGAACTTATCTAGTTTCACTTCTCTATATGTGGCAACTGAGGAGGATAAGTGTCGACGATTTGAGCAGGGATTGCGGAATATGAAACGGGGCGTTGTGACAGTAGGCTCGTATTCTACCCTGAGAAACTTATTAGATGCTGCTATTCGAGTGGAGGCGACTTTACCCGTTCGAAAGCGCGATAGAAGCTCTGGACGATACCGAGAACATCAGAGTATCGGAAGTACGAGTCAAGGAAATGAACCCATTAGTGCTCCGTGGTACGAGTCAACATTTGTAGATCAATGACCTTCCCTGAGGTTATAATCCAAGACCTCTTGAGAGTAAGGTACCCAACGGGGGCGACTCCACTCAGTTAGTAATCTGTTACTACTCCAGGGTCCACCTAGGCCAACGACCCTCCCCGGAGGAGACATTCCAAATAAGGAAGGTATATGAATATATATATATATATATCGAAAACAATTCTTAAAGCCTTTCAAAGGATTCATGCTCGGTCCCCATAAACCGTCATGAATTCGGAAATCCATTTAGGGCCCCCGACCCGAAATCACAAACGTAAAGTAACTGGGCCTCGTGCCCGAACTCAAGACTCAAGTGGGCATCGTGCCCAATATCTCAGGGTCAGTCACGACTCCGATCGTAGTGATACGTGCAACGATCCGTCCAGGACCTCCCTCAATCCTGGTATGTCACCGTGAATAAATCAACCGACGCGACCACCACTAGTTCATGGTGCCCTCATCACCGATCGATATCCTGAACCGTCAGCACTCCGAAGTCGAGCCTCCAGTGGCTTCTCGACGACAGTACGTGCATCGTGACCTCTTCGGAAGGAATGCATCCCAGTCCGGAGGCGAGCGTCGTATCGTCCATCGCCGTTCACAAAGCACTCGCCGCGACCACGACTCAGACCCGTAGGTCACCAATAGGGCTACATGCCCGAGTTTATCCTTTTTAAATCCAAAACCATTTCATTTGAACCACCGTAGAAATACAAACCCGTATAGGCACCGTATAAGGTCGAAACCTCGAAATACGTGCCAATACGTGAACACACACAAATGCACTCATGGCATCACCAAACAAGTATTAAAACATATATAAAACATTTATGCATGCATCAATTTAGAAAACCAAGGTCCACTCACAGATCATCCGAGCTACCGCCTCGATACGCGTGCCATTCGACTCTCCAGGGCCAATCACCGTCACCGGAACTCCCAAACTTGTTCAAATCATTTTAGAGGGTTACTAACTACCTTATTAACCTCTCACTAAAGCCCTGTAATTTTTCCGAATTTTTAAGTGTTTTTAAACTCGATCCTAAACCTTTGAACACCCCGAAACCTATCGAAATGATATCCGATCGACACAATACCAGTCCCAAAATGTTCGTTACATGGAAAGGATGATTATATGTGTTGGAAGTTTCCCCAGAAGGTGGGCCACGTGCCAGCCAAAGGCCTTATGCGTGGGAGCCACGCGCTGGTGCACAGTCCTCCTTCTTCCTCGGTTAGACTGGTCTGAACCGGCCGGTCCGGTCCAAAAACTGCAACTGGACCTGCGTGACCGGTCCAATCGTTTCCCCCTTTATTTCGATCCGATTCAATCTACTCTCAATCCAAATCTTCTTATCTTCATTCTAGTAACCTAACTATGTGAAGAAACCTAATAAAAACCCATTAAATCGATCCATTCAAAACACCCCTCACGGTCTCTGTTTTTCCGGCCACCTCCCTGGGCCGTGCAGCCATCCACCACCACCATAAACCATTCCTAACTCTTCTACAACCCCATTAATCATCATCCTAACTCCCAAAGTCGTCCATAACATCTTAACCCAAAGCTTCAATTTAAAACAATCAAAATGGGGTTGTCGGGTTACCTGGGGTTCTGGACCATTGTCGCCGTCCACGGCGGCCCTTGTCATCACCAGCCATCACAAGCTCATCCTCAGTCCTCCCCTGGCCTCTCACAGAATCCAAAGGGAAGGGATATGGGTTTGGTTCAAAATGTGGGTTTGGTTTTGCATGAACAAGCAAGGGGAAATGCATGTATGCAATCACAATGAGCAATGAATGAGTGACACTTGTCACTCATCCATTGAGCCTTCCTAAAATATCTGGGTCCACTTGAATACAAAAGGTCCCCGTTTCGTAAAACGTGCAATAGTGACCCGAAACTTTCGTGAACTATAACTTTCCCGTTCGAAGTCCGATTTCGACGTGCCACCTGTCTATGGATTCATATCGACCTGATCTACGTAATGGTCCTCGGCCCTTGGCCATCGAACTCTAGGTTAAAAAGTCACCATTTTGTCCACGACTAAGGGCAAAATGGTCATTTTACATCAGTCGTCCGATTTCGCCCAACTAATCACTGATTAACCTCACTAATCCTTGATTAGTCACTAATCTAATCCCGGAATTCAGGACGGGTCGTTAGAGCCTTCCCTCCTTAATTAATTTCTTCCTCGAAATTCCAATCGACCTAATTCCAACCGACCTTCCCTCCTTAATTAATTTTGTCCCCACGTTAATTAATTTCCTTTGCTCCTAGCTTAGCATAATCAACAAGACAATTTACCCTTACTGATTACTAGACTTCGGTCACTCACCTCAAGCACTGACTTGTCACATCACAATCACCTCAAAACAACTCGATCACCCTGATTGCTACCACACGACTCAATCTCACTTACCCTAAGCCTCACTTGTCACGTCACTGGATGTGACACTATAAGTCATCTCCCTCCTCATCGACCCACATGAGGAAAGTTGAAGATGATGACATCAAATTTCATCCAATGTCATCCTCCGACATCCAACATCATCTACTAAAGAGCAAAAAAAAAAAGTCTCCTTCACCGGCTTCTAAGACGAAAACAGTTACAACCATGTGGGAAGCATGCTCAACTGGTCCTATTCTTGAGCTAGAAGTCCTCTTTCTCTGACCTTTCCAACCAATGACTACTATCGATAACTCTTGTAATGACCCATTCTATTTCTCACAATCAAATTTCTCCATAAACAAGCCTACTCGAAACTCAAGAGGTATGTTCAACCGCAGTCAACCATAACCAATCCGAAATGGACTCCCAAGTCCTCGACTCATCCGGACACCATCCACTTGTCCGCGACTACCGTTTAGGCGCATCCAAAAGGATGTCAATTCATCCTAACCTGATGTACCGCTCGACTGAAGGGTCCCAATAAGCTCCTGCTGTGATCTGCAGTCAAATCTCTATATACCACCATATCTGACCAATTCTGACCAGTTGGTTTCTAAACCCCACCACAGTACTCGATCCTCACGTCTCAACTACCGCTAGATCCAATCCAGCCCATCACTATCCGTGATCTACTCCCGAACCACAGATACCGAACATATGCCCATCTTGACGGAGTCACATCCCGACTCGTGACTCATCGCCATCACAATCACCAGCACCAGCACCAGTACTAGCACACATGATGCGAATGAGACAACCTAGGATCTCCGCTCATACCGAGCGATGGCCCCGTGCCTCCGCTCAGATAAGAGGGACTCTGCTTCCCTCGTACCCAACAACTCTGGGTACAATCACTCTGACGAGTCATACGAGAAAAGGAAATGTCCCCTGAATGTCCCCGTTCCCAACAAGCGTAACTACAACCACTCTCGGTAGTAGTGCCAGCCACAGACTCGTGCAGACCTAACCACCAGACATCGTTATCGAGACTCCGCATCCAACGGAATCAATCTCTCGTACTAACTATGCCGTATCCCCGCTCTGGAATTCCATCGACAAGTACCAACCCTGGTAACCTGTCCAACCAATCTCTAGCCAAACGTCACTCGACTCAACCAATGTCGTCTACCAGATCGCCCATGACCTTAGCTGTACCAACTATCCATCACAACTAAAGTAGTACGACAACCAACTAGGACCAACCGATTACTGCAACCTCGATTGCGGAGTGTAGTCCCATCTGTAACGACCCGTCTCGAGAGCCGGGATTAGTAAAGTGATTAGTAACGGATTAGTGAGGCTAATTGGTGTTTAGTTGGTTACTTTTGGCCTGTTAGTGTAGAATGACGATTTTGCCCCTAGTTTGGGCAAATTGTTGACTTTTAGTTCGAGCGGTCAAGTGGGTATTGATCGATGACTGTGACGTAGTTCGGGACATCACGAGTCCATAGACAGGTGGCACGTCCGATTCCGACATCCGAGGAAGAAGTTATGATGTTCGGAAGGTTGAGGACATTACCGTAATTTGGTTACAATAGGGGAAAACGTTGACTTTTTGTTATACTTGTCATTTTCGCGTAGACCTAGGACCGTCAGGTAGATCTCATCGTTCTGAGTTCAACGACAGGCGACACGTGTTCATCGGACGTTGGACGGGTGAGATACGGGTCTAGAACGGCAAGGGCATAATCGTAATTTTGACTCACAAGTAGGGGCATTTTGGTCTTTTTGCACATTGGGAATTGTGCAATCTGATGAGGACAAGTGTACAGGAGAGATGGGATATTTTTGGAATTGGCCCTTGGGAAGGTGACACGTGCAGTGTGTGTAGTGGGTTCTAGGAAGTGCACGGTGTTTGTTTTAAAACTATGCAGTGTGTGTGTATCGTGTTTGTTCGAAGAAGACAGAAAACAGAGTGAGGTTTGAGAGGGAATTGATCGGGTTCTGGGTGAGTGTGTGAGTGTGATCAGGGGAAAGCTGAGAGTGCAAGGAAGGTGGTGAGAGGAATTGAAAAGTCGAGTGTTTGTGTGTGAGGAGTGTGTGGGTTCATGGGAAAACCAGAGAACAGAGAGGTGTTGAGGGACCTTGGTGGTGGTGTTGTCGTACGTTGATCAATTGGACGTGAGGGAAGGCTAGGACGGCTCTGTGGACTCCAGTGAACGCGGTGGCGAGCACGGCGGTGATCGACAGGCAGGTAATTTCTTTCCCCTGTTCAGTTGCTCTGTTTTTCCATGAAAGTTCAAATTGGAAGTCGTGGTTTTTTTGTATGAGTCGAGGGGTCTGGTAGGTGCTAATCGATTCCTTAGGTCCTTAGGAACCTTTCGGTGTCGAAGCCGTGAAGGGGAAGTGTACGGGTGGTCAGATTGAAAAACAGGGGTACAGGTGGTTTTTGTTTCGAGCTTGGGATGTTGAGATGTATGCTATGTTAGAGTGTTTGGAGTAGGGGACTGGATTCCTGGGTATAGGATGATGGGATTGGTGGAAAGAGGAGCAGAAATGGTGGACGGACGGCGGAGAACCGCTCTCGCTGGTTCAGACCGGTCGACTAGCTGAGGAAGACGATGAACAGTATTCTGAGTGCAGGCGCGTGAGGCCCACGCGCAGCCACTTTGGGCGGCGGGTGGAGTCGCGTGGGGTGTTTTCTGGGGAAAGTTCCAACTAGGGTTTTGGTCTAGATGTTATAACGGATCTATTGGGATAGGTTTCGTGTTAATCGGACGTCGATTCGAGTCAGTTCCGCGAGATCGAAGTTTTAGGGTTTCGTTTTACGTACGATGAAGTTCGGGAAAATTGGGGAAAATTAGGAGGACCTTCGTTAACGTGTTAGTGACGTACTTTGGTGCCTTGTGACAGGATCGGGAATCCCCGAGGAGGCTGAGGAACGTACTGGACGTACAGGACGCGAGTGACGTGCCCGGTATCTGTGAGTGGACCCCTTCTCTATAACTGAGCATGCATAACTGCTTTTAATTACTTGTTTTATGGTTTTATATGTGATTTCATGATTGTTTGATTATGCTATACCTGTTTTACATTATTGCACGTTTTTCAAGAAATTACATATTTGGCACGTTTTACGAGAAAGGTTTGATTTCTGATTATGATGCTATGGTTTTGGGATTTCAAACGATAAAGGGTTTTCAACGATTAAAGGGATTTTGGAACATGATTTTGGTGATCAAGGTTTTCGGTTTTAAAATCGAATTTCGGAAAGCGGAATTTGGTTTAAAGTTGAAAAGTGGATTTCCGGATTTGGGCTCGGAATGACGGTTCTGGATGCCGGAAGGGCTTCAGACCAGTGATTTTGGATTCGGGTTTGGATATAGATTTAGAAATGGTTTTCAAATGGTTTTGATTGGATTTGCTGGATCTGGTTATTGGGTTTAAAGACCCGGATATTGTGATTGACGGGGGACGGGCCTAGATTGGGTTTAAAGACCCGGATTGAGTTTAAAGACTCGGATATACTGATATTTTCCCCGTAGGCCTGTTGAGTTTAAAGACTCGGATTATTGAGGCCTGAATTGAGTTTAAAGACTCGGGAGTTTAAAGACTCGGATGGGTCCAGCAGGTTTGATCGGATAATAATGTTGGTATCATTTGTTTTATGATGTGATGTTTTATGATACGGTTTTATGATGCTTATGACGTGATTTCTATAACGGTTTTTATGATAATTCTGCAACTGTTTTTATGACGATTCTTATGTGCCTTATAACTGTTTTCAACTAACGGGTTATGCATGTATGTTTTCAAAACGGAGGGCCAAAACCCTGATTTTCTTATGAAATGGTTTTCGAAATTTTTATTCTTTTTGGTCCACTCACACTGCTCTGTTTTTAATTGCCCTCCAGGTCTTGGAGCTAGCGCGGGGGTTGACGTTGAGGCAGCGTCGGAGGCATAGAATACTCAAGAGTGACCCCGGAGTGATTTAAGTTTTCCGTTGTGCGTGTACTTTGTGTATCAGTTTTTGTTTCCTTAAGTTTGGTACTATGCTCTGTGTAACTGCCGACTCTGAGATGTTTTAAATTTCTCCTGCGTTTGACAATGTAATTTGTGGTTTTGTGAGGTTGTTTCGATCTTTCGTTTTTGGGTTGTCATACGGGAGCATGGTTTAGTCCCTAATCCTGGGGGATTAGGGGTGGGCCTTGTCACATCACTAAAACTGACATGACCTGACTAACCGACGGTCTCGACTCCGAAAAGTCGTCAAATTCAAACTACTTACCAACTCACCTTTTCGAACCATACATTCTACTTCAGGGTTCCACGATCAATACATAGGGTTCCTCGAATCCGGCTGCTCCTAGTAGCATAACCATCTAACGGTCACAACACCAAACTATCGTCAAAACTGATCCCACAGTATCATGAAAGACGATCCTAACCTAACCGTCCCACGATTAAAACTCTAAAGTACTATTATATTCAACTCTCCGTAGGGCCCCACATTGCCAACCACGACAAAACTATGGGAACCCCGGCCTCGAATGCCGAACCAAGATGATCTACACTTCAATCCTACTAACTATCGTACCGATATCCTAACTATCAGATTGATGACGAACTGTAGCCCATAGAGACATCACATCCTCGACCTGCGCATCACTTAGAGAGCAAAACCTCGCTCTAATACCACCTGTCAGTATATGAGCACCATCTGTTATCAGAGTTCCCTGGGCATCCTACGAGCAAACTTATGCTCTGATACCACTTATCAGTATCAGCGCGTCCTAAGTATCGTATGAGCCAACCGTGCTCTGATACCACCTGTCAGGACCCGTCCCAATTCCTACCCCTCGGGATTAACGCGGGACGTTCCAGATCCCGTCTGACACGGAGTGTCAGACAAGGGAAATTCTGACTTTAGCCCGCTCGGGCTTCAGAGTACGCCAGGATCTGTAGGAGGTATGTGATGTCTCAGTCTCTGCTATAGCCCGCATCCGCGATCAACCTGAAGGGCAGTCAAAACTTTTAAAAGCCGTGAGTGGACAAAATAATAATTTATAAAAACATTTTCATAAAAAGACATTTGTACACTTCACTAAAAGCATGCATGCATTCGAAAACCATTTATCCAAAAGAACCATAATGAAACCAAACATACGGGCCACTGCCCAAATCCATGTGGGACTCAGCCCAAAACCTGTATATCACATATCATATAACATATACATATACATCGTGCTACCAATCCTATCACGGTTTCTAAAGCTACGCGTGTGCTACCGTTTCAAAGCCAAAGTCTCCTAGGGTCCACCCATGTCAATGTATGTAGATCAATGACCCTCCATGAGGTTATAATCCAAGCCCTCCTGAGAGTAAGGTACCCAACGGGGGCGACTCCACTCAGTTAGTGCTCCGTGCTACTCCGGGGTCCATCTAGGCCAACGACCCTCCTCAGAGGAGACATTCCAAATAAGGAAGGTATATGAATATATATATATATATATCGAAAAAAATTCTTAAAGCCTTTCAAGGGATTCATGCCCGGTCCCCATAAACTATCATGAATCCGGAAATCCATTTAGGGTCCCCGACCCAAAATCACAAACGTAAAGTAATTGGGCCTCGTGCCCAAACTCAAGACTCAACTGGGTATCGTGCCCGATATCTTAGGGTCAATCACGACTCCGATCGTAGTGATGCGTGCAACCTTCCATCCAGGACCGCCTTTAATCCTGGTATGTCGTCGTGAACAAATCAACCGATGCGACCACCGCTAGTTCATGGTGCACTCATCACCGATCGATATCCTGAACCGCCAGCACTCCGAAGTCGAGCCTCCAGTAGCTTCTCGACGACAGTACGTGCATCGTGACCTCTCCGGAAGGAATACATCCCAGTTTGGAGGCGAGCGTCGTATCGTCCGTCGCTGTGCACAAAGCACTCGCCGCGACCACGACTCAGACCCATAGGTCACCAATAGGGCTATATGCCCGAGACAAAACCAAATGGGTCTCATGCCCGAGTTTATCCTTTTTAAATCCAAAACCATTTCATTTGAACCACCGTAGAAATACAAACCCGTATAGGCACCGTATAAGGCCAAAACCTCGAAATACGTGCCAATACGTGAACACACACAAATGCACTCATGACATCACCAAACAAGTATTAAAACATATATAAAACATTTATGCATGCATCAATTTAGAAAACTAAGGTCCACTCACAGACCATTCGAGCTACCACCTCGATACGCGTGCCATTCGGCTCTCCCGGGCCAATCACCGTCACCGGGACTCCCAAACCTGTCCAAATCACTTTAGAGGATTACTAATTACCTTATTAACCTCTCACTAAAGCCCCGTAATTTTTCTGAATTTTTAAGTATTTTTAAACTCGATCCTAAACCTTCGGACACCCCGAAATCTATTGAAATGATGTCCGATCAACACGAAACCAATCCCAAAATGTTTGTTACATTGAAAGGATGAGTTCATGTGTTGGAAGTTTCCCCAGAAGGTGGACCACGCACCCACACGCACCGGCCAAAGGCCATGCGCGTGGGAGCCACGCGTCGATGCATAGTCCTCCTTCTTCCTTGGTCAGACAGGTCCGACCCGACCGATCCGGTCCAAAACATGCAACTGGACCGGCGTGACTTGTCCAATCGTTTCCCCCCTTTATTTCGAGTTGCCTGGGGTTCTGGACCATTACCGCCGTCCACGGCGGCCCTTGTCATCACCAGCCATCACAAGCTCATCCTCACTCCTCCCCTGGCCTCTCACAGAATCCAAAGGGAAGGGATATGGGTTTAGTTCAAAATGTGAGATCGGGTTTGGTTTTGCACGAACAAGTATGGGGAAATTCTTGTATGCAATCACGATGAACAATTGATGAGTGACACTTGTCACTCATTGACACGACCCATCCCAATCCCCCCGGGATTACCATGGAATGTGACGTGCTCCCGTCTGACAAGAGGCGCCAGACAAGGGATAACCGATTGCCATTGCCCAAACGGGCTTCCAGAGTGCGTAAGGATCGATGGAGGAGGTGCGCGATGCTCAAGTCTCTGCTGCAGTCGTATCCGGAATCAACCTGAAGGGCATTAAAAACCAAAAGCTGTGAGTGGACGAAAATAAACAAGTCTGCTTAAAACATTTATAAGACATTTATGCCCCTCAGTAAAATCATATGCATGCACCAAAACCAATAATCCCATATTTATTTAGAAATAACCATTAGGGCCTTAGCCCGGAAACCAAAGCATATTTTCAATTTCCAAAAGTAAATCCAAGAGTTATTTCATCAATCCAGTAATATTCATTTATTATTTTTCCATCTCCGGCATCCCCGATGCCTAGCGTCCTAGACGCTTGACGTTCCAGACGTCATATCTCACGGTATTAAGCAACGCGTGCTGCCCGGGGTCTCACCGGGTCCATATCTCTGACATCCCCGATGTCTGACGTCCATGACGTCTAGCAATCCTGCTCCTGGATCACTATACGGTCCGGTAGCTCCGTACAATGAGCCCTCGCAGGCAATGCACCGTGACTTCTCCAGTGTCCCCGACACTTGGAGGAGACCAGGATATAAATATCCTCATATCGAGATGGTTTTATGGAACACATTTTATTATTCATTTCCAAAATATCACAAGGGCCCTGCCCCGAATTTCCATAAAACCGTCATAAGTCCAAATAGTTGAATCAAATCCGAAATAGTTTATTCAATTCCATTTTAGGGTCCCCGACCCGAAATCACATACATAAGTCAACTGAGCCCTTGGCCCGATTCATAAGTTAACTGGGCCCCTGGCCCGATTTCATAATTCAATTGGGCCCCTGGCCCGATTCAACAAATTAACTGGGCCCCTGGCCCGATTTCACTTTATCAAATCCGTAACCGTTTCATGAAATCATATCCATCCATATTTATGGAAATCAGTGCAAATCCAGAAAACCTCGATTCACGTGCAAACACGTAAATCGCCTCGAAAAGCGTGAAAACATATAAATTCACTGATATCCAAAATAAATCATATAATCCCAATTATAACAATCATGAAACAGTTATGCATGCATCGAATTTATGAAACCAATGTCCACTCACAGACCGTTTAACCGAGCGCCTCGATACGCGTGCCATAGGCCCTCCCGGGCCACCTCACTATCACCGGGACTCCCAATCCTGTTCAAATCAATTTAGAGGATCACTAACCTCATCATTAACATCCTATTCAAGTCCCGTAATTTTCCCGAATTTTTAAGTATTTTTAAATTGGATTTAAAACCTTCGGACATCCCGAACAATATCGAGACGGTGTCCGATCGACACGAAACCAATCCCAAAATGTTCGTTACAATGTATAGGATAAAAGTCATGTTGACCTCACCTCGAGATTCGTGCCCACGCGCCGTCACGCGCCGCCGTGAGTGGCTGCGCGTGAAAGCCACGCGCCTGCTACAGTGCTCCTTCTTCACCCGAATGACTGGTAAACGGGTCTGATTACCCGCGATAGGATCCGTTTCAAACACCCTCAATTCGATATCAATTCCATCCGTTCTTGATCCTACAACAATCATCAATCCACCAATTTCAGTTCTGTGTCCATGATTAGCATCAACCATCGATCAATCTTGTCGACAGCCCGTGATCACCCAAAACGGGTCGATCACCAGAGCTCCTCCAATCCTTAACCATAATCAAATTAACTTCACAGGAAGTTAATAAGGACTAATACGAACTAATTAGCATAATTAATTTAACTCGACAATACCTCAATCGTCACAACTCAAGCTCGAGTTTTCCGGCCGTCTACCATGTCCGTTCACGGCCCTAGGAGCTCCCAAGCTTGCCCCATTTGATC
Organism: Prinsepia uniflora; assembly: GCA_032719365.1. Taxonomy (NCBI): domain Eukaryota; kingdom Viridiplantae; phylum Streptophyta; class Magnoliopsida; order Rosales; family Rosaceae; genus Prinsepia; species Prinsepia uniflora. The sequence continues at coordinate 18,736,660 of CM064870.1, forward strand.
TGGTTCGACTCGTTGAAGTTCCAGGAAGCTCAAACACTCATCAATTAGGCTTGGGCTGGCCTGAAACTGGAAATTCGAATTTGAATTCCCCAGAACCCAGTTTCGGGTTTTTGAACCTTCCCCTACCATTTTCACTCCATTTTTCCACCTCTCAATCTCAGAGAATCACTCTCCCATTCCTCTTCTGTTTCAAGTCATCAATTCCCTCAAACGACCGTGTAGGTGGTTGATCGTGTGTGGGGAACATCCCCTGTTTTCTTCCATTTTCATGTCCACCAGCCAAGGTTTAATGGCCAACTCACCGTCCACACAGCCTTGCATCGCACCAACGTCAATAAACAATCCAACAATCCCATAAACAATGGTTTAGGCCAGCAATTTGCTCCATAAACGCACCACCCGTGCGCTGGCCACGTTCCCTCCACGGTGCTACAGTAACCGTTCAAACACCCGTGAAATTACCATTCTGCCCTTGTGCAGAAAATTACCAAAATGCCCCTCACGCATCCTGACCCGTAACTCGGTCATACGAACTCCGATTGATGCGTGCCGCCTGTCTACGAACTCAGGGCATCGAGACCTTCCTAACGGTCCTCGGTCCTCGGCCATCGGGCATCCCGATCAAAAAGTCAACATTTCCCCCTTATATCGTCCAAATTACGAAAACGCCCTTGAACTTCCGTACATCATAACTTTCACCACGAACGTCGGAATCGAACGTGCCACCTGTCTATGAACTCGTGACGTCCCGAACTACGTCACGGTCATCGGTCAAAGTCCATTTGACCATCCGAATTAAAAGTCAACGTTTTGCCCACACCCAGGGGCAAAACGGTCATTTTGCACAATTCGTCCGAAATCGCCCAACTAATCCCAGATTAGTAAATCACAATTAAATATTATTAAATCCCGATATTCAGGACGGGTCGTTACAACCTTCCCTCCTTAAAGAATTTCGTCCTCGAAATTACCAATAACCTTATTCCACAACCACCTTGTGGAAACAATTCGACCACACATCTGTGTACACTTGTACACCCACATACTGGGACAACACCAGTCTCGTTTGTACCCAGACATCCCATCACAGTCATACGTCATAATAGCAACAACACTCGACCACCTCGAGTGGAAATGATCACCTGATCCGCGATAAAATCGCCTAACCATTTAGCTGACTCCTTCAGCTAGATGGTTCCTTTCCATTGCCAATAAATCCTTACATTTGCTCCCGTCGGGAGTCACCCAATCTCATTTGTCAGTCCATGCTGACACCACTAGTCAAACTGTCATCACAAAACTTTACCACCCTGATAAAGCCCCAACCATCTGTCTATCCGTGACAACACCACGTACTACATCACTCTCGATGTAGCGCAAGATCAACCACATGATCTCAATTCGCAGGGCAAGCCCATCCTGCGACATAAATAAATCTCAATGTCCATAATCGCCGACACCCTCAGCGAACCAAGACGCTGGAAAATATAACGGCGTAGTAGCATCACGCAAGGCTACTCGTGGTTACTCTGACCACCAACTCACTCATCCTGAGTGTACGTATACCGCCAACTTACTCAATCAAGTGGTGTAACTGGAACACATTGAATACCAGCCCAGCAGTGACACACATCTCAATACTAGGGTTCCATAAGCCAACCATGGCTAAGAGCACCTGCTCATACAATCACTGAACCCTGACAAAATCACTCTGCCCAGCGCACAGTATCCAATGTCCAGTCCACAATATAGCCAAACAAATGATATCAGAACCAATCCGATTACCAACACATTAGTTACACACCACTGGTACATCCCATGTACCGCCATTAGGCACCACTCAGCCTAACCAGTATCAATCATCGTACAACGTACCCTGTACGTACCTCAATCCATCAATCTGACTATAGCCACCCGGGTCATAGCCAAACACGTTCTAGTAATGGAGTACATTTGCTCAAACCAACATGAGACAAAACGAACTCCACCCGTCATCTAGTTCCAATTCCGAATCCGAATCCGCAATTTCGTAAGAAATTCCGAATCCAAACCCAAACATCACATTTTTAATCCATTTCCAAATCCGAATCCGAAATCATTATTCCGTAAGCTAGCATTGGAATAACCATTCCGTACCCAAATCCAGTAATCCATTTTCGAGCTTCGCAATCGAATCCTGAATCGTCACCCAGAAATTCGATTCCAAAACCCAAAATCTCGTTTACGTCCATCAAGACGTAACATAACCGACCCTATCGGTTACCCGCTTAACACTCGATTGACTTCATAGGGAAGCCAATCCCAATATCCACACGTCAAAGGTTGACGAGATCCGACCACATCGGAAACCTACTCAACCGAGTAACAAGCCATATGGACGTCACTCCGAAAAGAAGTTCAGTCCCGTCATTTACGACTCACATACCAAGGTAAGAGTGATAAACTCTCCATCCATCTGGATCATCAAGATCACAAACCATATCCATCGCTACGTTACCCGACAAGTAATATCACGATCCTAGATCGTCACATCGACCAAAGTCGACAACATCGCAAATCAGATCCACCTAGGATCCACACATGCTCGCATAGCTAACAATCCATCCGAAAGCTGATCGTAGGGTCTTACACCCTCAATTGAATCCTTCGCCAAATTTCCCTTGGTGGAAAGATGACCACGCATTTCACCACCAAATCCAAAATCATACACAACTGCTTGTGTCCAATGACCCAAGGCCAAACCTGGGTCCACCTACCAATACACGCTCAACGTACTGGTAGCAACAATCATCGTCTGCCACGGCAGGAAAATATGAAGTCAACCCCAATGACTTCGGAATACCAATCACCGATGTGGAAACGAGCACTCCTCTCGTCTCCCAATCACAACTCTCCCCGAAACGGGAGTTCCAACCACGTTGGAAACAGACATGCTCCCAATGAGATGTCAAGTCCAAACACTGGACTGCCCACGTCCATACCTTACTTGGATCACCACGTGTCCAAGATCGATTCATTACTCGGACCTCACGTCCGTCAATAATCATGTATGCACACACCCCGATTCCGAACGGAATATCCACAACTCTGCCTGGATGTGCATACCATACTGCCTTCGTCTCACATTTCGACCTTAACAGGTTCAATCCTCAGGTTTCAAGTGATTCACAATCACAAAATACTACGAATGGTTTCCCCGACTTTTCCAATTTCAATAATTTCCTTGTACTTCCTGGGGATATAAGCAGTACACAAACTTACCAATCTCGGAGTTGACCACAACTCCCCAAGTCCACCAACTCGCATGATGTAGGGAACATCGTCCCTAGATTCCCCAAGTTTCAATCATACCATTTGATCCATTCATCACCTGTCATCATATACTTGCTAGGACTTATCCCAACACATCACGACCTCCACTGGATCCCATCCAGTCCAAGACTCAACCACCACTGAGTCGCCGATACCAATCGTCTGTTCATCATGACAGAGTCACACCCCAACTGGTGGCTCATCGTCATCACAATTACTGTCACCAGCACCAGCGCTAGTACCAGCACCAACGCACCATCATCAACACTAGTATCAGCACACAGGCATCCATACCAGTATTGGCATAAAGGTATCACCATACCAACATCCATACATAGCACACGAACACCCATGCTAGCACACGAACATCCATGCTAGCACACAGTGTGCAAAGTTGTTACCCTGGATCTCCGTTCATTCCGAACGACGATCCCGTAACACCACTCGTACCCCAGGACTATGGGTACCTCCAATTTGACCACTGGCACATCAGGATAATGGACGTTCCCTGAACATCCCCTGATCCACAAGTGTGAAAGCCACACTAAATACTCTCGATAGCCAGTTATCTCGACACAACTGTTGACCAACAGTCATCGTTGTCAAGATCCGTAACCACACCTCACACTCATATTCGATCCAACACGGGATTCCATATTTTATCTCGTAACCGCATCCGTGGATCGAATCCCAAAATCCAGACTAGACTCACTACAGTCATCCACATGGTCATCCATGACCTCAGCCGCTCGTCGCAGCACAAGTTCTCACTTAAGGTTCACCTTTCGGTCCATCAATTATAAATTAGGGTTCCAAGGTCACACCCTAGGGTTCCACCGAACCCAACTGCCTTCTGCAGTAAAATCCACAACCTGACCGACTCTGCGGTCCTGACATCGTATAGACGTCTAATCCAATCCAAACGTCAACTCAACGTGGGTTCCACCACGAAGGTCATCGGCTAACCCCGATGCACCAACACCCCGAACACTAGCCAACACTACCAGGGTCCAAAACATAGACCAATACTCAACCGAGTTTCACATTTCCAATCAAATGGGGTTCCCTGAACCTAGCTGTGCCCAGTGGCACAACAATCCATCATCTCATGACCGAACCGACGGTCCCCCATTACCAGTTAATCGTATACAACCCCACCTGGGTTGAATCGCATCAATGCACGGCGTATCGGGCCAAACACACCCAATCTACCAAAACTATCTATTAGGTTGACAACGGAACTGCAGCCCAAAGAGACATCACACCCTCGTCCTTCGCGCACAAAAGAGCAAAACCTGCTCTGATACCACTTGACACGACCCATCCCAATCCCCCCGGGATTACCATGGAATGTGACGTGCTCCCGTCTGACAAGAGGCGCCAGACAAGGGATAACCGATTGCCATTGCCCAAACGGGCTTCCAGAGTGCGTAAGGATCGATGGAGGAGGTGCGCGATGCTCAAGTCTCTGCTGCAGTCGTATCCGGAATCAACCTGAAGGGCATTAAAAACCAAAAGCTGTGAGTGGACGAAAATAAACAAGTCTGCTTAAAACATTTATAAGACATTTATGCCCCTCAGTAAAATCATATGCATGCACCAAAACCAATAATCCCATATTTATTTAGAAATAACCATTAGGGCCTTAGCCCGGAAACCAAAGCATATTTTCAATTTCCAAAAGTAAATCCAAGAGTTATTTCATCAATCCAGTAATATTCATTTATTATTTTTCCATCTCCGGCATCCCCGATGCCTAGCGTCCTAGACGCTTGACGTTCCAGACGTCATATCTCACGGTATTAAGCAACGCGTGCTGCCCGGGGTCTCACCGGGTCCATATCTCTGACATCCCCGATGTCTGACGTCCATGACGTCTAGCAATCCTGCTCCTGGATCACTATACGGTCCGGTAGCTCCGTACAATGAGCCCTCGCAGGCAATGCACCGTGACTTCTCCAGTGTCCCCGACACTTGGAGGAGACCAGGATATAAATATCCTCATATCGAGATGGTTTTATGGAACACATTTTATTATTCATTTCCAAAATATCACAAGGGCCCTGCCCCGAATTTCCATAAAACCGTCATAAGTCCAAATAGTTGAATCAAATCCGAAATAGTTTATTCAATTCCATTTTAGGGTCCCCGACCCGAAATCACATACATAAGTCAACTGAGCCCTTGGCCCGATTCATAAGTTAACTGGGCCCCTGGCCCGATTTCATAATTCAATTGGGCCCCTGGCCCGATTCAACAAATTAACTGGGCCCCTGGCCCGATTTCACTTTATCAAATCCGTAACCGTTTCATGAAATCATATCCATCCATATTTATGGAAATCAGTGCAAATCCAGAAAACCTCGATTCACGTGCAAACACGTAAATCGCCTCGAAAAGCGTGAAAACATATAAATTCACTGATATCCAAAATAAATCATATAATCCCAATTATAACAATCATGAAACAGTTATGCATGCATCGAATTTATGAAACCAATGTCCACTCACAGACCGTTTAACCGAGCGCCTCGATACGCGTGCCATAGGCCCTCCCGGGCCACCTCACTATCACCGGGACTCCCAATCCTGTTCAAATCAATTTAGAGGATCACTAACCTCATCATTAACATCCTATTCAAGTCCCGTAATTTTCCCGAATTTTTAAGTATTTTTAAATTGGATTTAAAACCTTCGGACATCCCGAACAATATCGAGACGGTGTCCGATCGACACGAAACCAATCCCAAAATGTTCGTTACAATGTATAGGATAAAAGTCATGTTGACCTCACCTCGAGATTCGTGCCCACGCGCCGTCACGCGCCGCCGTGAGTGGCTGCGCGTGAAAGCCACGCGCCTGCTACAGTGCTCCTTCTTCACCCGAATGACTGGTAAACGGGTCTGATTACCCGCGATAGGATCCGTTTCAAACACCCTCAATTCGATATCAATTCCATCCGTTCTTGATCCTACAACAATCATCAATCCACCAATTTCAGTTCTGTGTCCATGATTAGCATCAACCATCGATCAATCTTGTCGACAGCCCGTGATCACCCAAAACGGGTCGATCACCAGAGCTCCTCCAATCCTTAACCATAATCAAATTAACTTCACAGGAAGTTAATAAGGAATAATACGAACTAATTAGCATAATTAATTTAACTCGACAATACCTCAATCGTCACAACTCAAGCTCGAGTTTTCCGGCCGTCCACCATGTCCGTTCACGGCCCTAGGAGCTCCCAAGCTTGCCCCATTTGATCTTGTTCGACTCGTTGAAGTTCCAGGAAGCTCAAACACTCATCAATTAGGCTTGGGCTGGCCTGAAACTGGAAATTCGAATTTGAATTCCCCAGAACCCAGTTTCGGGTTTTTGAACCTTCCCCTACCATTTTCACTCCATTTTTCCACCTCTCAATCTCAGAGAATCACTCTCCCATTCCTCTTCTGTTTCAAGTCATCAATTCCCTCAAACGACCGTGTAGGTGGTTGATCGTGTGTGGGGAACATCCCCTGTTTTCTTCCATTTTCATGTCCACCAGCCAAGGTTTAATGGCCAACTCACCGTCCACACAGCCTTGCATCGCACCAACGTCAATAAACAATCCAACAATCCCATAAACAATGGTTTAGGCCAGCAATTTGCTCCATAAACGCACCACCCGTGCGCTGGCCACGTTCCCTCCACGGTGCTACAGTAACCGTTCAAACACCCGTGAAATTACCATTCTGCCCTTGTGCAGAAAATTACCAAAATGCCCCTCACGCATCCTGACCCGTAACTCGGTCATACGAACTCCGATTGATGCGTGCCGCCTGTCTACGAACTCAGGGCATCGAGACCTTCCTAACGGTCCTCGGTCCTCGGCCATCGGGCATCCCGATCAAAAAGTCAACATTTCCCCCTTATATCGTCCAAATTACGAAAACGCCCTTGAACTCCCGTACATCATAACTTTCACCACGAACGTCGGAATCGAACGTGCCACCTGTCTATGAAATCGTGACGTCCCGAACTACGTCACGGTCATCGGTCAAAGTCCATTTGACCATCCGAATTAAAAGTCAACGTTTTGCCCACACCCAGGGGCAAAACGGTCATTTTGCACAATTCGTCCGAAATCGCCCAACTAATCCCAGATTAGTAAATCACAATTAAATATTATTAAATCCCGATATTCGGGACGGGTCGTTACACTCATCCATTGGGCCTTCCTAAAATATCGGGGCCCACTTGAATACAAAAGCTCCCCGTTTCGTAAAACGTGCAATAGTGACCCCAAACTTCCGTGAACCATAACTTTCCCGTTCGAAGTTCGATTTTGGCGTGCCACCTATCTATGGATTTGTATTGACCCGATCTATGTAATGGTCCTCGACCCTCGGCCATCTGACCTCCCGGTCAAAAAGTCAACATTTAGCATCGTTCGTCCGATTTCACCCAACTAATCATCGATTAACCTCACTAATCCTTGATTAGTCACTAATCTAATCTCGAAATTTTGGACGGGTCGTTACAAGATCGATGCGGCGCGGTCGGCGACTGAGGAAGTCAACCGCCTGAGGGCTGAACTTGAGTGAGTCAAGGATGAGCACGACCAAAGGGGTCTGGAGGCAGAGCAGGCTAATGGGGAGGCGGAGCACCGAGGTAGAGCACCAGAGGATAGAAGTCGAACACCTAAAGTTGGTGGCAGAGCACTCAATGAGGGATACCAAGAGTCAGAAAGCAGGGCCCGGGTAGTAGAAGGAAGAGGTCGAGAGGCTAAGGGCCGATACCAGGACCCCATCCAACTACACAAGAATAGTACTCTCGGACCATGTTCCCGTCTAACAGAAACCCTGTCAGATAAGCGATAAATGCAAATCCCTCTAGTTTATGGCTCCACCTCTGGAGCCTAGATTCTCATGCAACACCCCTGGAGAATCACAAAACATAGAAAACGTGTGAGTGAACATATTTTGAAACATTATTTGAAAACATCCAACTTCTACCCTCCGTTTTCCAAAATCATGCATGCATACGAAAACCATTTCAAGAACCTTTTCCCTTCAATTAAAACGAAACAAAATTTATATCCTCGAAATACGTGAAAAAATTTGTGAAGCCATTAACTGAAAACCAACAGTTCATCACAAACTAGTTTAACCACGAAATACTAACAGGTCATAAACATATTAGTCAAACACATCAATGCCACATAACCGAACCATATCCACTATCACACAATTCATATATTTCACAGTCAACCCTTCATTGACTCATAATATCAAACAGCAAACCACTACCCCACTAGTAGGTACCCAAAAATTTACTCGGGAAACGGAGCCCAACTCGACGTCTGAGAACACCAAATCCATCAATCTACTCATAATGAAACCGAAAACAAATTTATGGATTCAATTTGAAGATTCTTACCTTAAACTTTCTTGATTTCCAGCCCAACTTCACGGTTAAATTTCGAGCTCTATATATACTCGTCCTAGTTTAATTCTTTTCAATTCTCCTACAGTTCAACTCATTTAGATCCCAAAAGGACATTTTTAATCTTAATTATGCAATCCCCGACCAATTCGACCCAAACTCGATCCAATTGATTATGGGAAAATTTCTGGGTTTATGCACGATTTCTGCTTTTCTCAATTCCTAGTTTTTTTTTAAAAAAAAATCTCTTTCAGTCTCTTTCCCTCAATGTTTCACTCCCTTAACTCTTGTGTGGATCTGGTTGGCTGGATGGATGAAGATCTGGTTCTATCCCGAGTAGGCATCCATAAAACTCGGCGCCTCATGCCCAACAGTGGCATCGATCAATTGGTCGATCTTGGGCAGAGGAAAGCTATCCTTGGGGCATGCCATGTTCAAGATGATGAAGTCAATGCACATACGCTAGGCGCTGAAGGGTTTCTTCACCAAGCCCACATTAGCAACCTAGACTGCGTAGACCGCCTTACAGAGAAAGTGAATGATGCTGAGCTTGATAATTTTCGCCTTCATTGCCTCGATCCGCTCGATGTCATAGATGTGCCTCTTCTGCTCGACAGGTTTAAAGCTCGAACTGATGCTGATTCGATGGCATATGACGCCAGTCGAGATGTTGGGCATGTCCACGTAAGACCATGTAAAGACTTCAACATTGTTGCGCAAGAACTTGATCAGGTTGGTGTACAAAGCAGGACTGAGTGTGGTGTCGAACTTGACTTTCCTGTCGTTGACTTTGTGTGAGAGGATTGTCTCCTCAGCCTTCTAGATCAGCTGATGATGTAGTGTGGCTGAGTGGGCGTGCAAATTCTTGATCTGTTCGTCCTTGATATGCTGGGCGACTCGAGGGTTTACGGAGTCGGCCTCGTAGGCAAACTCGGTGACGACCATTGTCTCATTCGGTTGGTTGATGGCCTTCCCTGTGAAGGTGGTCGAGTTTAGGGTCTAAGCTGCCATCTGATTTCCTTAGACCAGTTTGATACCTATGGGGGTAAAAAATTTCATCAGCAACAAGTGGGTGGAAATGATCGCTCAGAGCTAGTTGATCAGATTGCATCCAAAAATGATGTTGTTGGCGTTTGGGCAGTGGACCACTAAGAAATGGGCTAGGATGGTGGCGGGCTTTGGATTCTCCTCGATAGACATAGGAAATTTGACCATGCCAATCGGGACAATCGAGTCCCTAATGAAACCAAACAGTGGGGTTGGTGAACGGTCCAGGTCGACCTCAGGACATTGAGCTATTTGTCCGCCTCCATAAAGATGACGTTCACCGAGCTACTAGTGTCAATCATGATTTGACTGACATCAAAGTTGAAGATGAGGGCCCGAATGATGATCAAGTCATTGTGTGGGTAGGCCATTTCGTGCTCTTCCTCCTCCGAGAAAGATATGGTCTCCCAACCAGTCTTCACGACCTTTTTGGCTCGACCCTCCTTGACGTGGAAAACCTGTTGGTTGTACTGCAAAGTGCGGAGGAAGTTCTTCTTGGCTCAGTTGGTTTCCAAGGGTAAGGAGATGAAAGTGCTTCCAGTGATGATGTTGGTTTAGGGATGAAGTGGTTGGGGTGGAGCATTCTGCAAGAACTGGTTGATCTTTCCATCATGGACTATTACCTCCACTAGATCCCTGAACGCCACGCATTGGTCGATGATATGACCGCTTTACTTATGGTATTAGTAGTAAACGCCATTATTCTTGGCCATTTGGTGGTGGCTAGGGCCCAGGTCGGTTTGGGGATGTCTTCCACGTTCATCAGAACATTCTCATAAGATGTGTTCAGGATTGTGTAGGTCTTGTACTTCGATCGAGGGGGTGGCCGCTCAACATGGTAGTCATTTTGCATGTGAACATGCCAGTTCTGGCCCTAATGGTTATTCTGATGGCCATGATTCTTACCCTTCTTCCCCGGGCTATAAGAATTGGAGTATTCATTCTTCTTCTCGCTCGGGGAACTTTGGTGGTGATTCTGGCTGGAGGTCGGCTGTTGAGGGGGTGGTTGGGGGCTAGAGTGACTCGGTCGGTATGTGTTGACCGGGTCTCTCGTGCTGTGCTGATAAGCGTTTCCAGCGGAGTGTTGCCCTTATTAATCAGCAGCTCGGCCTTGGCATGAATCGCCACATGTTTCATCAATTCATTGTAAGTGGACCAACCTTGGGTATGTGTGACGTACTTGAATTGCGATTCATGCAGACCACCCTTGAAAATGGTAACGACAGCTTTGTCATCGGTCTAGACTCACCGAGAGTAATCGAGACTGAACCAAGCTGCATACTTCTGCAGTGTCTCAGTTCCCCCTACTTCAAAAGAAACAAGTCCTGAGCTGAGTACAGTTGGTCTGTCTGGATCATGAACCGATTTAGGAAGATATTGGTGAGCTACTCGAATGAGCCAATGGTACCAGGCTCCAGTCGGTAGAACCAGTTGATGGCGGCCTCGATGAGGGTGGAGCTGAAAATGAGACACCGACCCTCATCGCTCAGGTTCGTGAAGGCAACAACTGACCGGTGGTTGTCGAGTTGAGTGATCGGGTCCGTCTTTCCTGTGTAGAAAGGAATCTTCAACGACTTGATCTTGTGATCGTGTTGTAAGCGGTTGATCCGATCAGTGAAATGACCTATGCTAGCCATGCCCCAAGTCTGTGTTTGGGGCGATACTTTCTCAACCTCAAGGCGCTTCACTCGGTCAAGTAGTTGCTGGACAGGTTGGTAGGTAGGTTTCCGGTCGGAACGAGACTCCCCTATTTCCCTTGAATCGGTTGTTGCGTGGGGGTTGGTCGGACCAATGTGCATTGAGGACCTCCTGAGATGAGTTGGCACCTTTTGTGACCGAGAGGTAAGTTTGGTTGTCGGTGCAAAGCGGCTACCACAAGTCTGCATTGAAATGTATCCAACCAGCCTACTCCATTGGTGGTAGAGCCTTCTCCAAAGGGAATTCGAGTCGGATTGGACTGATCTGTCTGCGTTCCGGTCTGGAGGTCCCTCTTAGGGCTTCACGGGAATCACGGAAGATCCTGGTTCCCTAAGCGTCCTTCCATGGCACGATTAGGAGTTTGAAGGCTTTGTTAGTCGGTGTGGCCATGGTGGCGGCTTTCTCCTTCCTGGCTATATCCTGAACATACTTGGCACGCTCAGTGCATTCAACCACGACTCCTTGGCTCCTTTGTCTTCTTTCCTGGCTACATCCTGAACATACTTGGCAAGCTCAGTGCATTCAACCACGACTCCTCGAGTCCTTTGTCTTCTTTCATGGCACGCCAAGTGTTTAGCTCGGCATGTGCAGCTTGGAGCTGGGTCACCACGTCGGTGTATTGCCCGCTCAGTTCAGTATAGCGTACCTTCGTCTGAGTGTCGTTGGCCTTGATCTCGGCCATATTGCACTTTAGTCTTTCAAGCCCTCGGACCACATCAGGAGAAGCGCTCCTTAGTACCTGACCCGATGTGGGTGTGACTTCACCGTCCGTGTTGTCTTGCATGCTGACCGATGGCAAGAAAATGCGGTGCTTGACTCGGTAGAGTGGTGGAAAATTTGTCAGAATTCCCACAGACGGCGCCAAACTATTGATGCACAAAATGTGTCAACTTTGGGGATGAATGTTGTTCAACCATGTGTCTTTGGACAGATCTGCAAAATAGAAAAACTGGTCGGTCAGTCAGAGGTAGGCACTTGTATGGTACCAGCCTAAGGGTACTCCGACGCTTAAGTCAATAGTGCGTATGTGTGTAAGGAGTGAGTGGTGAATAGTAATTCGTAAAGTAGGTGTGAATAATGGGGAAAAATGAACCCTTTTTATATGAGTGTGATGTGTGCAATAAAATTAATCTTCCGATGTGGGATAATAAGCATTTATTGTGAGACTGACACGTGGAAGGCTAGGGTCCATCCACGTGTAGTGTTTGCTCAGACCTTACTTGCTAGGGCTTGTTTGTCAGAGTGGGCTTGGGCCTTAGAGCTTGTTTAGGTGTGTTGAGTTAGAGGTATTGGGCCACAAATTGGTCTGGGTTGATATGGTATCAACACGTTGAATACCCAAAATAAATTATGATTGAAGCATTACTTTTAAACAAAAATATACATTTGTAAAATTTTGAAAATTGAAAAAAAATTAACTATAATACAAACTATGTACTTTTATATCAAAATATCACTATAATTTTTATAAATCATATATGATAATGATATATATATGCATTAGGAGGCCAAAAATTGTATTTTCAAATTGAATGTGAATCCCAAAATAAATAATTAACTATAATTCTATATTAATTTCTACTTATTAATGATTTTTTAATTAATTAAATATATTATAATATATTTATACATATATTACATTAAAACGTATATAATTCAGTGCGAGCTCAGGACCCCCTAGGCCCATGCTCGCTCCGCCAATGAAATCATTCATTCATGAGTGCGATAGAAGATCAATTGTATTTAGGGTTTGATTTTGTTGAATTTTGATAGATTTTGCTAAAATAGATATGAATATGAATTCTTTAAACAATGGATATTAGGGCTGAATATAGAGGGATATTTTTGTATTCATATTTTTCTATTGTTAATATTACTATGTCCTTCATGTTCATATCTATCGAGAGTAAAATTGAAATTATAAAATGAGAAGAGTAGAGTTCAAAAATTTGGTATATATAGAAGCACTCATATTTTAAAATTTATTTTAGTTTTCAAACATGACAAAGTAGCTTTTTGATTATACATAAATAATTCGACTGTTATTTATGTTGAATGATGTATGGTGCCAAAATAATATTGTCATTGGAGTATGATTATCAATCTGGTACTCTTTGGCTCTTTTTACGTCGATCTACGACTGAGATTGGAACTTAAACATCAATGTTGCAACTCGGAAGAGATTTCTATCTGTATCCACATGAAAAAGCTTGAAAGTAACAAAAAAAAGGAGGAGCAAATGTAATTTGTGACATGAGAAACATACGATGGAGCTGCAGCAAGGCACGTGGAAAATGAAAATATGCGTCATCATTGCACATGAACAATGCTTCTCTAAATATATTATTATTAATCAATCTCTTCACAAATTTCCAATTACTATATACAAAAAAAGTGAGAGTGAGGTTGTGAGAATTCTTTTAAAAATTCAAAGATTCTAATTTCTCAGAACTCGTGGATGCTCCCTTACATTAAGCACTTATTTTAAACACCACCTTGACTTTAAAAAAATATCCATGTAAATACATATAAATCAATAAAGTAAAGACAACTTAACGGCAGAGTATATATATAAATCAATAAAGTAAAGACAACTTAAAAATATGTTGAGATATTAATATAATGTATATAAAATCTACCAAAAAAGTTATAATCAATTAAATATAGACAACTTATTAAAAAAATTATCCGTTATATTTGACAACAGTGTAAATATGGAATATGTGCAGAACTTACAAATAAAGTTGATGCGCCGGCATAAAAAACAATACACAAAATTTATCAAAAATGTGTCCATACATTTTAAAAATTTTTATTACTCAGAATACTTCATGAATCAGTCATTTCATCTTAATTTGCTTACATAATTCTAAATCAATATAATGTACTCTTAGAATTCTCCTTCTATTATTTTCGTTGATCCAATTGTTATGTCATTGTTATTATTAGTAATAACATTAATATTATTTAAGTGTCAACAAGAAATTAATTATTTAATTATTTTATAAAAAAATATTAAAACTACTATTAAACAAATTAAGCAAAAAGATGATGAATAGTAAATCCGAGACCATCGTCTTCTTCCTTCTTCAACCAATTAAAATAGACGATGAATTCTGCAAAAAATCGAATTCCAAATCCTAATCCTAATCTGATTCTTCTTCTCCTGCCCAGCAGAACAGTCAAACGCCTCTTTGACCAAAACACCCCCCTTTTTCCTTTCCTCAATCCTCACCGAATTTCATCTCTGCATTCATTCCCAATTATTATCGATTCGATCAAATTTCATTTTCGATTTCCATTTCAGAAATTAGCGTATAATTCAATTCTACGCAGCACAAGTAGCCATGAACGACTTGTTCTCAAGCTCATTCTCCAAGTTGAAGAGCAAGGAATAGACGCCCAACAACAACGATCACATCATTGAGATGACGTCGGCGGCGTCTAGCACTGGCGGGGTCAACCTCGACAAGTTCTTTGGTAACGTGGAGTCCGTCAAGGACGAGCTCAAGGTGCTCGAATGCCTCTACCAGAACCTCCAATCCTCCCACGAGCACAGCAAGACGCTTCACAAAGTCGACGTCGTTAAGGACATCTAATCTCGCATGGACGCCGAAGTTACTCTCGCTATCGATAAGGACCTCTAATATCGTTAAGTTCTCAAAGTTCGTCTCGAGGCTGACCTAGCTAACACCACGTATCAAAGAGAGCCTGGTTGCGGACCCGGTTCGTCGTCGTACCGGACCGGGATCTCTGTAGTCAACGGCCTCCGGAAGAAGTTGAAAGACTCCATGGATAGCTACAATTCTCTTAGGGGAAAAATCCAATCCAAAATCCTAATTCCAATCCAATCCCAAAGACTCCATGCTTTCGAGGGGGTTGAAATTGGGGGAGGCGGTGGCCTCCCAAATAATGCCGTGTAGGTGAGAGATGCAAGTTTCACGGCGGTTCTCGAAGATAATAACGGATGGGACAGTGGTGAGGAAGTCGTGGATGGAGGGGAAGCAAAGGGTGAGGTGGATGGGTTTTGTTCCATCTGTTTTTGAATGATTATTAGTTTAAGGATTTGGGATTTGTTATTGGATTTTTTTTTTTTTTTGCAAATTGGGTTTAGGTTTTGTTCACCACCAAACCCAAATTGGGATTAAGGATTTGGGATTGTATTTTTTTTTTTTAAGAATCCATCATCCCATTTCAATTAGTTGAAGAATAGGAAGATGATGGTGGAGAAACTCATATTCACTATTATCATATTCTTTCTTAATTTTTGTTATAATAATTTTAATAATTTTTTATAAAATAAATAAACAATCAATCTTTTATTAAAATGTAAGCAACTAATATGGCATAACGATTGGAGTAACGAAAGTAACATAAGGAAGATTTTGACAGAATATTGCAATGATTTAGAATTATAGGAGCTTTTGAGTAATAATTCTTTGAAAAAATAAATAAAATTTACTAAAAGATATCTATATGTATCCAAAAAATATACAAAATTTTGTAAAAAGGTATCCATATATTTATTGAAAAAAGAAATAAAACTTACAAAAAAAAAGAATCCATACATATAGACAAAATACAAAAAAACTCATAAAAAAATGTCGATATATCAACAAAACACACAAAAGTTGAAAAAATAAAAAGTGTCCGGACAAAATACACCAAACTTACAAAAAACAAGTGTCCATATATCAATAGAAAAGTGTCAATATATCATGACAAAGTAGAAAAACATACAAAAAAAGTATCAATATATTGAAAAATACGCAACTTACCAAAAAAGTGTTGTCTAGTCCCGAAATGGACCTAACAGGATCTGGTCTTGCTATGATGTTGGTATGCCTTCTTTTCGTCTGCTGGGAGAACTGCGAGACAATAAGATCTCTGACGAGGTAGGGTGCCACCCTAACAAACTTCAATGTTTAAGTAAGAAAGTGAAGGGAAGATCTGACATTAACTAAGCAGCATATAGATAATGAATAGTTGCTATGTCAGGACCCACCCCGGTTTCACCCCGAAACCCGAGGTAAATCCCGCTCCTGTCTGACTCCCCGACACAGAACTCAAGTAAAACTCACTCAAACCCAGTCAGACGCAGGAGTAATTTAACAAAAGATCCCGAAGTTATCGTTTACAGAGCCTAGTACAAAAATACAAGGAAACAAAATCCGACAATAGATACACACACGCGGAGGAAAACTTAAGCACTCGAAAATCCCGCTCGTCACTTCGATGCCTCAGACACTGCCTCGACGTTAAGACCCCGCGCTAGCTCCACAACCTGGAGGGCAATTTAAAACAGAAGGTGTGAGTGGACCAGAAAGTACAAAAAGTTCAAAACCACTTTATATGAAAACCGAGTTTAACCCTCCGTTTTGAAACCACATGCATAACCAACAGTTATGAACACAGTTATAAAATAATCATTATAAAACATCATAAGAAACAGAAACACTATAAAATATCATAAGAAACCATAGCATGAGTATCAGAAACCGTATCAAATCCTCATTTCCCGATCGAACCTGCTGGACCTATCAGAGTCTTTAAACTCCCGAGTCTTTAAACTCAATCCAGGCCTTAATCATATCCGAGTCTTTAAACTCCCGAGTCTTTAAACTCAAGGCCTACGGGGGAAATATCAATATATCCGAGTCTTTAAACTCCCGAGTCTTTAAACTCAATCCGGGTCTTTAAACCCAATCCGGCCGGTCCCCCGTCACATATATCCGGGTCTTTAAACCCAATATCCAGATCCAGCAAATCCAATCCCAAAACCATTTGAAAACCATTTACCAAATCCTCATCCAAACCCGAATCCGAAATCACCGGTCCGAAGCCCTTCCGGCGTTCAGAACCGTCATTCCGAACCCAAATCCGGAAAAATATCCATTTTCATAACCCATTTATCATTATCAGAAAACCTTTATAGGTGGAAATTCCCAAATGTGGCATCAAAATCCGAAAACCAGCATTTTCTCGAAAAACGTGCAAAATCTCGAAAACGTCTCGAAAAACGTGCAAACATCTCAATCACGTATAATCACGTAAAACCACCATAACATATGCAATAAACATAGTGTCTTAAGTAAAACCATCAAAAACGTATATAAAAACAGTTATGCATGATCGAGTTTAAGGAAAGGGTCCACTCACAGTACTGAGCCCTACTCGCGTCCCGAACGTCCAGCCCGTTCCTCGGCTTCCTCGGGAAATCCCGATCCTGTCAAACACCGTCAAATTATGTCACTAATATGTCTACGAAACAACTACCTAATTTCCTTAAAATTCCCCGAACCAAAGACTTAAAACCCGGGACCCTAAACATTCACCCTCGCGGAACTAAACTCAAACGACTTCCGATTGACCCGAAACCAACTCCATTGAACTCACGATAGCTCCTGGACCAAAATCCATGTTGATCACTTTTCCATCCGCCGCCGCACGCGCCCCCACGCGCCGCCCAAAGTGGCTGCGCGTGGCACTCACGCGCCAGCTACAGTGCCATCTTCAACCTCCCGCACTGTACTGAACCGGCCGCCGTAGCTTGAACCGGCGAGAAGCATTCTCCACCGTCCGGCCACCATTTCAGCCCCTTCTTTCACCTGCAGCTTCGTCCAGACCAACCCTATTGATTCCCCAACTCCGTTCACCTCGACACTGTCCCTAGCCCGTCGACTAAACTCAAAACCAGACGGCCAATGTCCCCCTGTTTCACGACTCCTCTACTCCGGTCACCTCCCGTCACGGTGGTGACACCAGACGGTCCCTAAGACCTCACTGAACCTAGACCAAACCTCCGTTACCCTCGACTCACCTCCAAACTCGTCGACTCACCGTTTGACTTTCACGGCCAAACAGAGCATCAGAGTGCTCATCACCGCCCGAGCTCCGCCGTGGACACCCCCGTCACAGCGACCATCCTAGTCAACACCTAGGACCT
The DNA here is from genome assembly GCA_032719365.1 of Prinsepia uniflora. Classification (NCBI taxonomy): domain Eukaryota; kingdom Viridiplantae; phylum Streptophyta; class Magnoliopsida; order Rosales; family Rosaceae; genus Prinsepia; species Prinsepia uniflora. Next base: position 18,755,090 of record CM064870.1, read on the forward strand.
CCCTGAACACTATCCCGACCTCCAATCCTCTCGACTCTCAGCCCAGACCCACGACTTTCCAAATGAAAATCACGGGAAAAACAGAGCAGGAAGACTTACCCTTCGGTTGCAGCTCCGCCGTGCGCACCGCCGCCTACCACTGTGATCGTTGGACTCCTTGCAACCTCCTCAGCCTCCCCTTGCCTTGGTTTGCCTCACCTCACGGCTAGCCACCACCTCGAACTCTCAGGCTCCCTGTTTCCCCCAAACTCCTCCGCACCTCCGCCGTGCCGCCGTGCACGATTGCACCACCAAGTCACCACCACCAGCTCACACTGACCTCCATGTCTCTCCCTCACTCACCCGCACTCAACACCAGCCAAGATCCTTCCTCAATTCTCCCTCACAAGCTCACTCTGTTTCTCTGTGCTTGTCGAAGAACCACACACGCACACACGGGTTCACCCAAGTATTTAGGACCGCACACACACAGAAGAACCCCCCAGAACCCACTACACAAATGCCATGTGTCACAATCCAATCCATCCTTATCCCACCTGCTTAAACCCCAGCCGTCCATCTTGCTTCTCTCTGCACAAATCCCCAAAAGCCAAAAAGACCAAAATACCCTCATGTTTTACACATTTTTACGGTTTTACCGAAACTTCCTAGACCCGCAACTCTCGTCTCGTAAGTCTGATGAATACGTGCCGCCTGTCATCGAACTCAGGACGACGAAATCTATCTAGCCATCCTAGGTCAACCTACCAAAACTCGATTATTCAAAAAGTCAACTATTTTTCCCAAACCAGGGGCAAAATCGTCATTTTTATCGGGACCAACTAACCACGGATTAATCTCACTAATCACACCTTCTCTCGGGACGGGTTGTTACATGCTATCTTTGTGAAAGGATGTTGATTTGTATTTATAATGGTAATGAATGTGGTGGTTGAGCACTAATGGTGTGGGGTTCAAACCACCCAGGGGATGTTGACACGTGTCTCGAGAATTTGGGATGGTGAGAAAGTGGCGGTGAGCCTCCCAATGTTAGGTAGGTGCTACTGTTATTTGTCAGAGGTGCCGATTGGAGGGTGCCTACCATGAGTGTCGACCAATTTTTTTATCAGATCACTGTTGATTGACATTAGGGGCCGATTGGGGAGGATTGTCCAAACATGACAAACCGAGGCTAGCCTAGTCTCCCTCATATTGATAATGATAAGGGTGCTGGTCTTCATTCGTGTGGTCGGTCGATATGATATTAATAGTAAACAAATGGCGGTGGGCCTCCTATTGTGTTAGGTAGATGTTACCATTATTTTTCAAAGTTGTCGATCAAAGAGTACTGACCATGGGTGTCGATCAGTTGGGCAATGGATCACTGTTGGTTGAATTTCGGGACCGACCGAGAGAATTTTCGGAAGGGGACTGGCCGAGGTTGGCCTAGTCTTCCTCCCATCGATAATTATGAAGGTGTTGATCTTCCTTCGTTTGGTGGATCGCTATGGTATCAACAAGTGTCAGTATATAAAAAATTAGTGTAAATATATATTAATAAAATACACAACTTATAAAAACAATTGTCGATATCTTTCAACAAATTATAGACCATTTAATTATAGAAAAGGATGTCAATGTATTTCCACAAAGTACGCACAACTTATTAAAAGAATGTGATATATATAGACACTTTTTTGTACTTTGTTGATATAGCACAACTTATAAAAAAATATTTATGTATGAACAAATCACAAAAAAAACTTACCAAAAAGGATCGATATATATAGTATATATGTTGAAAAAATATAAACAACTTATAAAAAAATGATAAAAGTACACACAACTTATCAAAAGAATATCAATCTATATTGACGAAGTATAGATAATATATAAAAAAAAAGTGACGAATTAAAAAAGTAATTGCTAGACTTCAACCGACTTAACAAAATCCTTATTTTGACCAAATCTTTTTAGAATAATGTTGAGTAGAGATCAAATGTGCTAGAAAAAAACCTGCTTGATCCCAACAAACAACAAATAAGAAGCAATTAAGGTTAAGGTTGAAGTTCCGAGGGGTTGTTTGACTAAGAACATCACGATATTTAAGTTAGTTTTGAGAGGGAAATAAAAAAAAAAACTTTAAAAACAAATATCAGATTACCTTTGAAAGTGGAATGAGTTTTACGATTTATAGAGAAATCGTGTAAGCCTCTGAACATCCTGATTAGTCAATGGAATTTATAGTTAATTAATAATTATTTTTTAGTAAATGATATTATTTGATAATTAATTATTAATAACAATTAATTTGCAAGGAGAATATTTTTATTATTGAAATTTTAATTTAATTAAATAATACATTTAGTTGGTAAATATATTATTTAATATAACAGAGCTGTTAAATGCATTACCAATGATAATTTGGATATAATATGAATTATGGGCCATGTGGCAACTACACAATTTTCGGGCGATTTTGGATTCTACAAATGCTCTCACATCGCTTAAAAATTCAGGGAATCATAAGGGATATAGGTTTTTTGCAGTCCCAATAAATCATTTTGGAGTAGTGCTCCATCTTGTCTTGCATTGTTCTTGTTAGAAATTTTTGTTGGGCTGAGAATGTAACAATGAGTTGATGCAAATAAGATTTGAGTTTTGAACTTTACTCCTTCAGTTGGACTTGAGTTGAGACTCGGAAGATAATTTTTCCAATGAACACTAAACTTTTTATTTATTTATTTATTTTTGTTTAATGGAAATTTATTACATCCATTAAAAAAGAACAAAACCCATCACTTGCTTGATCATTGAAGTTGAATAACATATAATTAAAATGAAATTTAAACATATAATCTAATGTTCATATATAAATGGTAGTTATAAAAATGAAATTTTGAAAATGACACATTTTTATATGTAATTTAAACTTGTTATTTGTCGCATTCAAATTCCAAAATTTATTTTCTTGGAATCTTAAATTCATATATTTATGCATCCAAATAAGGGAATTAGTGCATTCCTAACTTGAAATTCTAATTTTTTAAGCAAATCCCATGCTTTTTCCTCTTATCCAAACACACCCTTATATTTTTTTAAGTCTTAAACCTCTTGACTCCATCTTCCGAAAATTCATCTTTATCTTCCAAAAGTTCAAGAGTAAATTCATCTTTTACTATTTGAAGAGAACATTCATTTGCATTCATCTTAATTGCGTGGTAAGTAACTTTTTTCTTTCTCTGATGCTTGCAGGTGTACATAGCAAATGATTTGGAGGAAGGATAGCAAATATGACTGTCACATGTCAGCACTGTTGTGGAATGAGCAACCAGTTTAGTCTCAGCTTCAACTTATTCGCGCAGCTGGGAAGCTTGGCGAGGCACACGCAGTTGGGTCGTATAGTTTGGAACTACTGAAAAATTGACTCTGCATATGGGTCTTGTGTTGCGGCAATGGCCCAGGCGAGGCACACACACGCACACACACATGACATTGTGGAAATCCGAGAGTTTGTGGAAATCCGATTGAGATGATTCAAACAACGTTGTGTTTTATTTTCAGAAACAATCATTTCAAGATACATGAATGCATACTTCTCGTGAATTCTTGGAGAAATCACTTTGTGAAAGTGTAGAAGCTTGACAGTATATATACATAAATGGGACGTTGTGGAAATCCGAGAGTTTGTGGAAATCTGATTGAGATGATTGAAACGGCATTGTGCTCTATTTTCATAGATGATCGTTTTTAAGATGCATGAATGCATACTTCTAGTGAATTCATGAAGAAATCACTTTGTTAGTGTGTAGAAGCTTGATAGTTGTGAGACTCGTGAGCTTGGGAAAGAAGACTAGTGAGAAAGACCTATGAGCTTGGAAAGCAAGAACGGTGAGCAAGATCCGTGAGCTTGGGAAGCAATATAGGTGAGCAATCCCACACCACTCGAGGAGTAGGAGGGGGGGGGGGGGGGGGTTGGAGGTAAAGTGCCTTATATGTGTGGGCACGTATCTACCTAGCACGAGGCCTTTTGGGAGCTCACTACTTTGGGTTTGGTTGGAACTCCAAAGTTAAGCGAGATTGGGCTGGAGAAATTTCAGGATGGGTGACCTACTGGAAAGTTGCATATGAGTTCTCAGAAACAAAACCATGAGGGCATGGCTCAAAATGAACAATATCGTGCTAGGGAGTTGGGTCTTGACAGAATGGTATCAGAGTTGGACCTCGATCGGAAGTGTGCCAGCAAGGACGCTAGGCCCCAATGTGGGTGAATTGTAAGACCCGTGAACTTAGAAAGCAAGACTAGTGAGCAAGACCCGTGAGCTTGGGAAGCAAGAACGATGAACAATACCCGTGAGCTTGGGAAGCAAGATCGGTGAGTAATCCCACATCACTCAGGGAGGGAAAGGTGAAGTTCCTTATATGTGTGGGCACATATCTACCTAGCACGAGACTTTTTGGGAGCTCACTGGCTTTGGGTTTGGTTGGACCCCAAAGTAAAGTGAGATTGGACTAGAGCAATCTCAGGATGGGTGGCCTACTTAGAAGTTGCATGCGAGTTCTCAAAAACAAAATCGTGAGGGCATGGCCTAAAGCGGACAATATCATGCTAAGGAGTTGGGTCGTGACAATAGTCTTATGGCCTGCATTACTGCATCATATGGCATGTATTGCAATATCTTGGAGTGTGCATTGCTTTACTTTATTGTATGCATAGAGTTACCGATTTCAAAAAGTGGTGGAGCCACTATGATGATGGATGGCTGAGATATTTGTAAGGACTATGTAGCGGGTCCCGTTCATGTCCTTATCAGATACTAGCAAAGATTGTTCCATGGGTCGCATTTATGTCCTTATCAGAAGAATGACTTTCTAATGACATATCTAATTGCAGGACTGACATTATCTTAGCTTGAATTCTCCAACCATGTACGAAGATAGATTACTAGGATATGTCGCGTGCAATGCACGCGCTCATCCATGCTAGTGGCTAATGTGGCAGGTACCGTATGGCAGAGGTGTTGCCAATTAGTGTCTTGAGAGTGTCTTTCGGCTAACGTCTCCCATTATAAAGCTAACATCAGTGTTGCATGTAAGTTCCTGCATGTGACGAGGTGATACCAAGATGGAACTCGATAGTGGAGGATTGGACATGCCTCTTGTGAAGCATTTGATGTAACACCTCATTGCCCTAACCCAATAAGGGAGGATAACTAGTGCAAGTCTTCAAGTTGTTCAGCGGAAGGCCTTAAAAAGACCTTTATGAAGCCGAAGTTTCCAGAGTAGCTTACTAGTTGAAATAAGAGAACTTAGAAGCTTCATCTGTGGAGGTAAAGCTGACACTCTCAGTGAAAATTTCAATGTAGTCTCCTTTGCATGAAAACAGGAAAGTGATCCCTTATCTTAAGGCGAGTGGCATGAAGGCACAGAATGCTAATGCTGCACCTCGAGTTACAAGTGATGTTGAAGCTATATTTGGCGAATCATGGTGATGGCAAAGTGGATGAAGCTCATAGAGCTTGCAATAAGATGTGTTAATGTTGAACTCGAAAAGTTGAAATTCGAGCCATATTTGCCATAGTATGCCTTTCAAACTTTGCATCAAATTGAAGGCTAAGCTAATAAGTGTCAAACTTAAAGACTCCATGGGTGATTTGAATCCAAAGTTTTATGTGGAAATTTGCAACGAAGAGAGAATCCTTGGCGAACCTCTAAAGTGATGTCTCTTACGTTGGAATTTTATGGTAAACTTTTTCCTTCAAACTTCGTACTCCTTGGGATTTTTTCTAATTGTTGGAACAATGATTTTTTAAATTGAAAAAAGAAGTTATTTTTTAGCCAAATGGCCCACCGTAGTGCCATTAACGTCCACCTATAACATTTTGGCTCCATTTAATTGTCAGAGGAGGGCTTTGCTATTGCCTTCCAAAGAAGGAATTTCATTGCCTTCAAGAAAGGGCTCTTAGTTTTTTTTTAAAATGCCCGCATTATAGCCTTGGGTGTTCGATGTTGTGCTTTGATTCAACTCGCCTCTATGAAAAAGGCTTGACTTTCCCTTCAAAAAAGAGATATTTCTTCTTAGAAAAAAGCTTGGAGCTCTTCGTAGGGGAAGGCTTGGATGCTTCGTAGGAAAAAGGCTTAAGTACTTCACAAGGAAAAAACTTAGATGCTTTGCAAGGCAAAGGCTTAGATGCTTTACAAGGTGAAGACATAAATGCTTTGCAGGGTGAAGGCTTAGATGCTTCACAAGACGAAAGTTTTGATGCTTCGTAGGATGAAGGTTTTGATGCTTCACAAGGCAAAGGTTTTGATGCTTCGCAGGGCGAAGACTTGGATGATTTGTAAGGTGATGACCTTGATTCTTAACATGGCGAAGGATTTATTACTTTAGAGGGCGAAGGCTATGTTTTTTAAGGAATGCTTAGTTTCTTCCTGAATGAAGACTTGATTGCTTTCTGGAGGAAGGCTTGAATGTTTTTGATAGAAATGTATGTAGTGTTTCCCAGAGGAAGGCTTCGTTGCATCCTAGAGGAAGGCTTTGGGGTTTCCATTTCTTTGTAAAATTTTCTAAGTAAAAATTCAAATTGTTTGATAATTTTATTGAAGAAAATAATATAATGGATACAACAAATGGCATGAGGCCTTAATCATTTGTTATGTCATTTATGCGGTTCATCTTCAAAATAGACTCCTCGGGATCTTCATCTCTGAAATATTTTGCAGCCTTGTCAGTGATGTATTTGGGCAATGCCTTTCCTTGATGAGGTTCTTCATATACCTATGAAGGTGTTGCACGTGCTAATGGTGTGTGCATAGCAATTGTGATAATGGCACCACCTAGCCTTGCTATCTTTCCATTGACAGGTGTTGGCTTCTTGAACCAAGGCTCATCCTTGATCTCATCGTAAATTGGATGGACGGGCATTAAGAATTGTATGTTAGAAGTTGAGATATTTTTGCATTTGCTGGACTTTGTTGGTATATTTTTTGAATTGATGTCATCGCTAGGTGATGCCGACACCTTAGATGTTTTCTCTATTGGTCTAATATGCTCCTTGGTTTTTATGGCATTTTTATCATTCTCCCAGTATGCATGTTGCTGTGCTAAAGAAAGCATCTTCTTGAGGTTACAAGTATTGGTCATAATAATGTCACCATAAAGTTGGCTATCTCGGCAAAGTCCATGTTTGAATGCCCTCGTAGTAATAAGGTCACCGTAACCATGGTTGAAAATATTGGTAATATCGCCGATATATCGACCAATATGTAAGAAATTTGAGGGGTCAACATCTAAACCAAATGGAAGAAAGTTTTTTCCCCAATATCGTACCTTTCACCAAATATTAAAAAAAAAAATCGCTGATCATATAATTAATATCGAGCAAAATCAAAAGACAAAAACCTAAAAATTTTACAAAGCTAAATTTTTTTTTTTTCAAAAATTCATCAATCATCCCTCATGGATGAATAAAAGCAGACAAAAAGACTAATTTGAGGGGAAAAAAATTGCATAGCCTTTACAACTCACTTCCCGATTTCTTCAACAAAATTGAAAATTCATCATTCAAAGTGGAAAGTTGGGGCAATTTCATTACCAACTTACCTTTTCATCCTCTATAGGTTGAGGTGTTTTCATTTAATCTAGACATCAAGATTCAAGAAAAAAATCACGAACTGATGTTGTCGAGAGTGCCTGGGTTCTTTGACAGAACACACTCCTAAAATAGTTGGATAACCGTGTCCGGTCATGCTCCCATCTGACAAGTATTCAAAATACCGAAACTACCCTCAGTATTTATCAGACAAAGGATACTAGTATAGATTTTTTGCTCATACCTTTGCCTTTCAACCCACCCTAATTTCCGTGCAACGACTTGGAGTAAAATACATTCCAAAAATAAATATTAAAAACACATTCCAAAAAAAAACTTTTACCCTCCAATTTCTAAAACATGCATGCATATAGTAAAATTAGATAATCAAATCTCAATTAAAAACAAGCAGTCTGTGGGACCACAGCAATGGTAAAGTACCAGTAAATAGCCTGTGTCCCACATTTCATGAAATCCATGTTCATCAAATCGAGTCACAAAAACGTCTGGTGTTGGATAAAATAGACAACATAAAAAAAATATGAAATATATTGTATTTAGTTTAATCTTGCAAGTGCACAAATCTTAAAGATAGTATAGCCAATAAGTAAGGGTCGAATCCCATAAGGACTTGTCTTAACGTTTAATCCACATTATTGCTTAGATTCATTAATTAATTCAGAGAATAATTAATAATAAAATAAAATACAAACACACGCACACATTGGGGGTTTTAAAGATTATTAAAATAAAAAATAAAATAATTAACAAAAAAAATAAAAATAAAAATAAATAGTAGGCTAAGACACTCTATCCACCATTAACCAATTATAGTTGCTAATCAAATTTTCTTGACCTAATTACTATGCATATTCTAAATCAAGTGCATGTGCAAGGGTCTGACTAAGGCCTACTCCACACCTATTATCCTCTCTTAATTTGCATGTTTTAAGCGTGATGCCCACTATAAACATCTATTATTGATGGTGCGTGATAATGCATGAAACACAAAGATGATTTGATGACACTACACTACCCCTAGAAAAGTGATGTGCAATCCTAGGTTGTCACTACTCCTAGAAAAGCGATGTGTAGTCCTAGATTGTCATAAGTTTAGATTACGAATAAGAGTCTCTCTCTTAAACTCGATGCTACAAATTGTAAGATGATATGATGGTCCGTCAAGAAATTAGATCAACAATTATACACAAACAAGTTGGCTAAACTTATAAGCATAAATTGAGTTCATGAAGCGCAATAACCCAACAAATTCAGCATGCATAATAATCAAAATCAAAAGCCAGAAATATAATTATCGAACTAACATGGCTAGGGCTTCAAGAAGCCCTAACCTAAAAAGAAACTAAAAAATAAAAGAAATTATAAAACAAAAGGCAAAAGTATTTCGCTCTTTTTATTTATGAATGTAATCCACCTTCTGGAAAAAAAAAACTAGAAAACTGAAAACTCTAAATTCTAAAAAAACCCAAAAACTCCTTTACATAAACCAATACCTCTATTTATAAGAGAATTATTAATTCTCATAAAAATTGAAGTTTAAAATTAAATTCTATAAGGAAAAGGCTTCCTAAACAATTAAGATTTCTAATTAAAAACCTTTCCTATAACTAAAGGGACCGAAAATAATAATATAAAAGGAAGTAGGACTAAAATCCCTATACAATGTGGAGGATAAATGTGACAGGAAGTTGAAATTATCCTAAAATGGGCCTAAAACTCAGAAGTAGGCTTCAGGGTCATTTTTGGTGGTCAACTACCGAAAAAGGCGGTCAACGCCAGGTCAACGCGCATGCTGCTGTGCTAGGGTCTACGGTGAAGGCCAACAGAATCGGAAGAGAAAGCTTCAGGATGTGATCGCCAAAGTCAGTGTAGGAGGTTCGATAGGCGTGTACTGAATTGGGGCCACTGCTACAACAACGCGCAAAGGATCTCTGATGCCTATTTCAGTAGATGGCTACCGAATTCCTACGCAATCTTCCATCCATACCTTATTCATTTCAACTCTGATTTAGGTGAAACTAGGAATCCCAAAAACGTGTTGCGTTTCACACATAGCAATAGGTTTGATAGAAGATGGCCAAATCGATTATAAAAAATGCACCCTAACGCTAAGTAGATCTAGTCGGCGTGTGACTTGTAGAAGAGTTTGAGATGATCGGCATGCTAGGGGTGTGTCAATAGGCAGTTGTCTGTAGTTTGTAGTTCATAGGTTCCTGGTCAAAATACCTTTATTACCATGTAGGGACCTTCCCATTTGGATCCAAATGTACCGTCTGCCCGACCCTTAGTTTCCAAGCTGATCTTTCTGAGGACCCAGTCCCCAGACTTGAAGCTTCGGGCCTTAACCCGAGAGTTGCAATAGCAGGTCATGCACTGTTTGTGAGCCATGTTGTGGAGGTTGGGCTTCTCGCAATTTTCTTCTAGGAAGTTGAGGTTTAGGCTGAGTAGCTCATTGTTGTCTTCCGGATTCTAAGAGAGTACCCGATAGGAAGTTTCCCCGATTTCTACCGGAACAACGACCTCTATACCAAATGCATAGGAAAATGGTGTTTCCTTCGTAGAAGTTAGATATGACCACAAGATGTCCGAGAGGATGTACTTGATGAGTTTGTTGTCTGCTTCCACATGGTTGTTGGCCTGTGGATGTGCAACAGAGGTAGAGCAAAGTTTGATGCCATATACATTGTAGAAGTTGCGGAAGCGAACACAATAAAATTGCTTCCCATTATCGATCACAATCGTGTGAGGGATGCCAAAGCGGATGATGATGGTCTAGTAAACGAAGCTCTCAATCTTTGCAGCAGTGATAGTTTTGAGTGACTTTGCCTCCGCCCATTTGGTGAAATAGTCGACGGCTACGACCATATGTTCCATTCCTCTGTCACCCCGTGGCATTAGGCTAATGAGGTCAAGTCTTCACTGCAAGAACGACCATGGATTGAGCATTAGAGTGAGTCGCTCTATATGTAGGTGGGGTATTAGTGCGTACTTTTGGCATTGGTTGGCCTTGTGAGCAAAGGACTTGGGTCCTGATTGGCTTCCATAGATGCCTTGATGGATTTCCTTGAGTACGGCTATCCCACGATCTATTGGTAAACATTTCAAAAGTGGGACGTCGAATCCTCGCTTGTACAGACTGTCGTGAACAATTGTGTACCGAGAAAATTGGCATTAAACACGCTTGTCCTCATTGTAATCTGTCGGTAGTTATGCAGATTTGAGGTATCATCCAATTGACTCTATCTAGGAAGGTTCACTGGTGATGGCTAGGACAGGGCACTCCTTCGTGCTCGGGGTCTCAAAGAGTCCGATTGGAATTTGGCGACCAATCTTGTCGTCGATTGAGGAAGCCAGTAAGGCTAGAGCGTCAGCGTGGCTGTTCTTCGAGTATGGAATTTAGGTGATCTCATAGGCCTGGAAGCTACATAGGATCATCCATGCCTTGGTTAAGTGGCGCACCATGGAGACGTCATTGGCGTCGTATAGGTTGTTCACCTGGCGGACAATGAGCTAGGAGTCACTGAAGATTTGGATTTGCCATGTCTGTAGGTCCTTTTCTAGGTGAAAACCAACAAGTAGTGCCTCATACTCTTCCTCATTATTGGAGGCCTTGAAGCCGAAATGGAGGGCGTACTTAAGGGTGAAGATTTGGATTTGCCATGCCTATAGGTCCAAAGCTGATGTGGCATGCTAACCCATCCACGTAAAGTATCTATATGGGTTTGGCCTTGTCCAAGGGTGAAGAAGTTGTGTCTGTCTGGAGGGGTGTGGCTATATGCGTAGTACCATTGCCTAATCTTCAGATATGTATTAGGATGAGCGGTAAGTGAATTCTAAGAGGAGGTCGACCATGGCCTGGCCCTTCTCGGCAGAGCATGGGGCAAAGGTGATGTCGAACTCGCTGAGCTCGATTACCCACTTGATCAGCCTTCCGAACGTGCTCGGCTTCTGGAGGACCTGTTAGAGGGCTTGTTGGTGAGTACTAGAATAGGGTGGGCCTGGAAGTATAGTCGGAGCCATCTAGCTATGATGAACAACCTGAGAGCCAGTTTCTCCAAGTCATAGTACTTGATCTTCGCATCCTAAAATACTTTGCTTACGTAATAGACTGAGAATTATGCGTCCTCTATTTTTTTGATGAGGATGAAACTGACTGCAGAGGTGAAGACTGAAAGAAAGACAGTGAGTTGCTTTCTATTATCTCGGCAAACGAGCAAGGGTGTTATGATCATGTACGCTTTCAGGGCGTTGAATGTAGCGTCGCAGTTAACATTCTAGTTTATATGTTTATTGTTTATTTTCAAGGCCTTGAAGAACGGAAGGCACTTGTTTGTTGCCCTGGAGATGAACCTGATAAGAGCGGCGACTCTTCCAGTTAGGTTCTGGACCTCCTTAAGTGTGCATGGTGCCTGCATATTCAAGATTTCCTTGATCTTCTTGGGGTTGGCTTCGATCCTGCGTTCGCTAATTATGTAGCCGAGAAATTTTTCAAATCATACGCTGAAAATACATTTGGCAGAATTGAGCCGTATTCGATATTGTTTGAGTACTTGGAAATTGTTTTGGAGATTGGTGACGTGATCAGCGGTGTTTTTTATTTTGATTAGAATTTCATCCATATATACCTCCATGGTCTTCCCGATTTGATTAGTGAACACTAATCATTAGTAGGATGCCCTGGCGTTCTTGAGTCCAAAAGGCATGACATTGTAGTAGTAGACAACCAAGTTGGTGTAGAAGCTAGTATGAATTTGATCGTCTGGATACATCTTGATTTGATTGTAGCCTGGATAGGCACCCATAAAGCTAAAAAGCTCTTGACCAGCAGTGGCGTTCAACATGAGGTCAATTTTGGGCAGCGGGAAGTTGTCTTTGGGGCATGCCTTGTTGAGTTAGGTGCAATCGATGCACATCCTCCAAGATCCCGAAGGTTTCTTCACCAAAACAACATTTGCAACCCAAGTGGCATAGACGGCCTTTCGGACGAAGTGGATTGTGGTGAACTTGGTGATTTCTTCTTACATGGCGAGCTGACGCTCTGCGTCGTAAGTTCTTTGTTTCTGCGTGACTGGTCGGAAGGATGTGTTGATTATCGATTGATGGTAGATTACGTTGTTGGAAATGCTAGGCATGTCCGCATATGACCATGCAAAGACCTCATTGTTGTCTTTGAGGAATTGGATGAGCTTCTCCCTAGTTTCATGGGTGGTTGTGGTACCAATCTTCACCAATCGATGAGGATGTTCGGTGCTAAGTGTGATTATCTCGGTCTCTTCCATGAGTTGGAGGTTGTGAAGTTGTCTAAAGGTCCCTTGGGTCCTCGAGGGGACTGGACCAGATTTACTGAGCAAGCTTGGGGTCCATGGGGTCGTCCTCGTATGTTAATTTGGTTAAGACCATGGTCTCCTTGCAAGTGCACGAATTACAATTGGTTAGGATGGATTTGTAGCATGTGCACGCGGACTGTTAGTTTCCCCTGACCTGGCCGGTGCCCATAATGGTCGGATATTTCATCAGTAACGGGCGGGTGGAAGTTGCCACATTGATTTGGTTCAAAAGCCCCTGCCTAGAATGACGTTGTAAGCAGTAAGGCATTCGACTACTGATAGCTCCATTTCTATGCATGTTCTTATGGTAATTTCATGCTTGATTTACAAGTTCTTAATACATTTTATGACCAATAGGAGAAAATAATGTGCTTTGTGAGATAATGTGCATAAAATATGAAAAATTAGGTACAAAGTCCAAAAATGATGAAAAATGAGGAATCGGGTCCAAGACCCTCAAACTTGTCATAGCCGAGGACTTGGTACGTGGTACCGTCCAAGACCTTCCACCAGTCCCAGACCATGTTCCATTTATCGGGTCCCAATTCCATAGCCTGTCGCGTGTTCAAAATCAGGTCTCCGTGACATGTCACTAGTGACAGGCTCCCAGCTAAGGACTAGCTCGTGTTCTAGTGAATACCCAACCGAGGACCAGGTCCTGTGCCAACTATGTACCAAAACATGTCACTGGTGACATGTTTCGAGGTTTTGTTCCCCATTTCCACTATTAAAGCCAGTCGAGTACCAGGGCCAGGACTAGGGTAGATTCATGCGCTATGGTCTATCCTAGGGTGAAGGTAACATGAAAAAGTGAAGGATAGTAAGATGGCAAGGTAATTGGATAAGGTGAAAGGCTTAGTGGAAGAGAAACGTGCCCTTAACTAAGCTTCCCCCTAAATCAATCCAACTCATTTACTTAATTGTTCTCTCAAAATTAACCAATCAACCCCCCTTTTTACTACATTCTTTTCACAACAAACAACAAACGTGGTATCCTTAATCCCTGACTTGAACGATCCCTTACTTCCTAACTATTACAACTACAACAAGGGTTAAGTTGAGGAACCATTTAGTTCACATTAATTTTTGGCGCCGTTGCCGGGGGTTGAAAAATTCCCGTGCGGTTGTTTGTTGTTCTCTTTTGTGTTTATATTTTTGTGTTTTGTGTTTAGTACTAATTCATTAGTTCTTACCGTTTCACTTTTTTTATGTACATGCACACTCAAGGAAACCTTCTAGACGAGCTCACACATTTGGACCCCGAAATAGAATGAAGATTTCGAAGTTCCAAGAACAAGGAAGGAGATCCAAGTTTGGTCGCCAACCTAGACCAAGTTTTCCTATCCAACTCAGACTCTAACTCACCCATCCATTCAAGAGCCTCATCACCCATCAACATCATGGCTAACACAAGGTCAATCCGTGACCTTTCTTTATTAGTAGTGGCAGGAGGCATTCCATCATCCATTCAATACCCACCTCCTACCCAAGGTAAGTCGGGAGACATAGAACTCAAGTCTAGTCTCTTGCATAGGCTCCCTATCTTCCATGGATTCTCAACTGATGATCCCAACATGCACCTCGTGGAGTTTCAATTCGTGTACACTAGCATGGTTCCCACGGGCGTGGATAAAGACATACTCAAGCTCAAGGCATTCCCTTTCTCTTTAGTAGATCGTGCTAAGGATTGGTTGTACAAACTTCCAAATGGCCACATCACCACTTGGGGGGACATGCACAAAGTGTAAGTATTTTCCTACCACATGGGTCATCACTTTGAGGAAGCAAATCACTGGGATCACACAAACTCAAGATGAATCCTACTCTCAATACTTTGAGAAGTTCCAAACTCTCATTGCTCAATTCTCCCAACATCAGTTCAAGGATAAGAACCTACTCCAATTCTTCTACGAAGGATTCCTTCCTCTTGAGAGAAAAATGTTGGAAGCAAAAAGTAGTGGATCTTTTGTTGACAAGACTCCTCAAGAAGGCATGGCGTTGATAGAAAATAGGGCAAAAAATGCCTAATAATACGAGGGAATTAAGACTCAAAGGAGACAGGTGAATGAGGTTAGTTCTAGTGATGGCCTTAAGTACCAAATCAGCAAACTCACTTCGGTCATCTCACAAGTACTTACACCTAGGAGTGCACAAGTGTGTGGAGTGTGTTCCACTAAAGGGTACCTCTCAGATCAATGTCCCCAAATGGACAACAACACTTGGGAACAACCTCATGCCGTGGGTTTCCAAGGAAATCAACCATACCTGTAACGACCCGTTCCAGAAATCAGGATTAGATTAAGCGTTAATGATGGATTAGCGAAGATAATCGGTGATTAGTTGGATGCTTCCGGACAGACAGTGCAAAATGACGATTTTGCCCCTGGAATTGGGCAAAATGTTTACTTTTTGATCGGACGGTCAAATGGACTGTGATCGATGACCGTGACGTAGTTCGAGACGTCACAAGTTGATAGACAGGTGGCACATCCGATTCCGACATCTAAGGAGAAAGTTATGACGTTCGGAAGTTTGAGGGTACTTTGGTAATTCGATCGAATAAGGTCAAGAGGTTGATTTTTTGGACGACAAGGAATTTTCACGTATTTCGAGGACCGTTAGATAGATCTCGATGCCCTGAATACAACGACAGGCGGCATGAGACAATTGAAGTTCGAATGACGGAGTTACGGGTCTAGGAATACGAAGGGCAAAATGGTAATTTTGCAAGGCAGGGGTAAAATGGTCATTTGGCTATCTAGGAATGTGTGCCCAATGAGATCAAGACACTTGGTTGTTTTTGGCGGAGTGACCATCAGAATTTGGACACATGTCCTTCTCTGGATAGTTGTAGAAGTGTGTACAGCCGCCTCGCACAATTGATATACGAGTATAAGGGTGTTATACGGTTTTTGAGAAGGAACAGAGTGCAAACAGAGAGAATGAGTGTGAAACCATGAATCAAGGCCATTCCTGACCAATGATGTGTGAAGGAGAATGAGAAAGGAAGGTGAACTGAGGCGGTGGTGGTCACCGCAGTGCACGACGACGTCGATAGGTAAGTACCCGTGGACGTTCTGTTTTGAATTAAAAAATGGTGAGCTTACCGTAAGGAGTTTTGATCATTTCTATGGATTGAAACCTGATTCTGAGGGTCAGACGAGGGTGAGGAGCTAGGAAGGGAGGCCTTCCGTGGACGGTGGCCGGGAAACCGAGCAAGGGTGAGTTTTGAAATAAAAAATGGTAAGTCACGTTCTGTTGTCTATTGCTCGATTGTGTTAACTGAAATAGTTTTCTGATGGTGCCAGTGATCGATTACAATTGAAATCAAGGGTTTAAGTGGCCGAAATCGTGACAACTGAATGATAAACAGGGGACAGTTTCTCCTTCGATTTGGGAGGTAAGCTCGAGCCTCGAATTCCATGATTTGATTAGGTGATTTGGTTAGGAATGAAAGGACGGAACTAATGGGCTAATTAGGACTGAAAACGGGTTAGAATAGGACAAAAACTGGCCATGCCGGTTTGAGTTGCAGAGATCGGTCTGAACCGGGTCGACTAGAGGTTGCTGGTGACACTGTTCATGCACATGGATTTCACGTGCAGGAGCTTCCAGACGTGCGTGGGGGCACGTGATGGGTAGTTTTAGGAAGTTTCCAACATGAATTTTAATGTATTCAATGTAACGAACATTTTGGCACTGGTTTCTAGTCGATCGGATATCGTCTCGATATGTTTCGGGGTGTTCGAAGGTTTTAGGGCTCGGTTAAAAATAGTTAAAATTCGGGAAAATTACGTGGCTTATGTATGATCATTGTGAGGTAGTTAGTGACCTTATTATGGGATTTGGACAGGTTCAGGAAAGCCGGTGATAGCGGATTAGCCAAGAACGGCATAAGTGCGCGCGTATCGAGGCAACGACATAACGGTTTGTGAGTGGACTTTGCTTTCGAACTTATGATGCATGCATATATGTTTTTATATGTTTTTCATACGTGACACTATGATTTGATTTATGATCTTGATGGTTTACGGTTTGCATGGTTTTCGAGATATATACGGAATTTCACGTTTTACGAGATTTCGAATGATCTTGTGATTTGATCATGGTCTTTATGATTTGATTTCGGGATTTGAAATATGATTTGATTTTAATGATTTGAAAGGGATTTTGGAAAAGTGATTTCGGGCTTGGAGCCCTGTTCACGAGCTTTCGGTTTTGAAACTGGATTTCGGATTTGGTTTTGAGACTTGGAAAGGAAGTCTGGATTTGGGTTCGAGACAGTGCTTCCGGATACCGGTTTACAGAATCATTGTTGTGAATTCGGATAAGGATTTTCTATGGTTTTCACTGTTAATTGAAAAATGGTTTTGGGTTTAAAGACCCGAAAAAAAAAAACCGCTGGATCTGGTTTTGAGTTTAAAGACTCGGTTGATTGACGGGGGGAGGGCCCTAGATTGATATGTTTTGAGTTTAAAGACTCGGTGATTGTGATACCTCCCGAGGTCTGTGATTGTGTTTTGAGTTTAAAGACTCGTTGATATCTCGGGAAGGCCTGATTATTGCGCATGGTTTTGAGTTTAAAGACTCGGGCGCACTTGAGATCCAGCAAACTAGTATGATTGATGTTTTTCACTAGTTTTCACTGGTTTTTCTGATATTTTGGGCGGTGGCCCGGATGTGTTGGTTTTAATGAGTTTTGGGACTGAGTTCCCGTACTTTGAGATTGATTTGTGATTTGAGGCCGAGGCTTGGATTTGAATAACGGATTTGATTTTCATTAATGGTTTTGATATGGATGATTTTATGACATGATGATGATATGCATGCATTGGTTTTTACATGGAGGGTATAAATGTACTTGTTTTATTGAAATGTTTTTAACTTATACTTTATTTTTGTCCACTCACAGTTTTTTGTGTTTTCGATACCCTCCAGGTTGTTGCGGTGCGGGCTGTTGGTCGAGAGAGACGGAGACATCACACGTACGATCCACAGTAGATTCTGTGCACTCTGGGAAGTCCGGATGTTGTTGGACGGTCGAATTGAGAATCCTTTGTCCGACTTACGTGTCACATGGAGGTTGGACGTCGGTTTAGCCTTCGTGTCATGCGTAAGTTATACGGGAGCAGGATTTAGCTCTTAATCCCGGGGGATTAGGGATGGGTCCTGTCAATACCAACAAGGCCAAAACTGTCAAAGGAATGACCCTTTCTCAAACACTTACAATGAGGGATGAAGGAACCAACCTAACTTCAAATGGAACCAACAAGAGCAGGCACCTGTGGCACCTCAGAACCCTCAATTCAATAGGGGACCCTTGGTTTCTACCCAATGTTTCCAAGGGCCTCGTAAGCACAAGCTCCCAACCAAGGTTCCAACCCTCAGTATGACAAGATGTTCTAGGCAATCACGGCTTCCACCAAGGTCCTTGTGCAAACTCAGTAGGCGCAAGGCCAAGACATCCACGACTTGAAGAAGCAAATGGGAGATGTCGTGAACATTCTGAATCAGAAAAAGGAACAAGGCAAGCTTCCAAGAGGCACAATCCCTAACCCATGTTATGAGAAAGCCAAAGAAATGACCACCCGAAGTGGCAAGGTCATAGGCGAGCCCCACATTGAGGCACCCGCCAAGGAAGACCTCCCCAAGGTGCCCTTGTGCACTAATCCGCCACCCAAGGAACAATAATGTAAGGTTCCTAACTTGTCAAAGTTGATTATCACTAACCATATTCCCAAGGTTCCTTTTATGAACAGGTTCTTACCAAGGAAAAAGGAAGAAAATGAGCAGGCTATCTTAGAGACCTTCAAAAAAGTGCAAGTGCACCTTCCCCTCTTGGATGCCATAAAGAAAATCCCTATGTATGCTAGGTTACTCAAGGAATTATGCACCACTCTAAGGCAAAACAGGGAAAAAGAAGTGGTGAAAGTAAGTGAACAAGTTTTAGCCATCCTTCAAAGACAACTTCCACCCAAGTGCAAGGATCCCGGGAGCTTCACCATTCCATGCATCATTGGTGAAAACACATTTGAGAATGCAATGCTAGACCTAGGGGCATCCATAAGAGTAATTACTTATTCCATTTACACGTCCCTAGGCCTGGGAGACCTCAAGAAGGACAATGTTGTGATTCAACTTGTGGATATTTCCAATGCCAAAATGGATTGCTTGAAAACATGCTAGTTCAAGTCAACAGCTTGATCTTCCCCGCAGACTTCTATGTGCTCGAGATGGATGAGACCAAGACCACAACAACCCCTCTCTTGCTAGGGAGGCCCTTCATAAGAACAGCCTGTACCAAGATAGATGTCTACTTCGGGGCCCTGACTATGGAATATGATGGAGAAGTCATAGGTTTCAACATCTTCGAGACCCTAAGGTATCCGCCCAAAAACCACTCATACTTCACCATTGATATACTTGATATCTTGGCAAAGCAAGTGTTCGAAGCCATGAATGAGGTTACCCTTGAAAGCCCACATCCGGCCCATGGCCAGACCAAGACTCAACATAACTCTTCTTTGAGCTTGAAGAAAGTGAAGATGAATGCAAGCCTGTGGCCTCCCTCAGCTCTCCACATGAATTCCAAGGTAAGTACTCACCCTTTCAAGTTCTAATTTCCACGAATAAGCTTCAACCTTTAATTTTGCAAGCCCACATCCTAGAACTCAAGCCCTTACCCAAGGCACTCAAGTATGTGTTCCTAGGGGATGACATCACAACCTTGCCCGTGATCATCTCTGCCTCCCTCACCAAGGATCAAGATGACCAACTCGTCCACGTCCTAAGAACTTACAAAATGGAAATAGGATGGACATTGGCCAACATTAAAAGAATTAGTCCAACTACATGTGTTCATAGGATCTTGCTTGAGGAAGACGCAAAGCCTACTCTAAGGCCCAAAAAAGGCTCAACCCACCTATGATGGAGGTTGTCATGAAGGAAATCATCAAGCTACTTGATTATGGGGTGATCTATCTTATTTCGGACTCAAGATGGGTCTCACATGTGCAAATTGTCCCTAAAAAGTCAGGGGTGACCGTGGTTAAGAATGAAGACAATGAACTTATGCCCCAAAGAACCATAACCGTCCATAGAGTGTGCATTGACTATAAGAAGCTCAATGCAACCACACGGAAGGATCACTTTCCCCTTCCATTCATTGATCAAATGTTGGAGAGACTTGCAGGAAACTCCTTCTATTTCTTCCTTGATGGCTACTCTGGTTACAATTAGATTGCCATTTCTCAAGAAGATCAAGAGATGACCACTTCACATGTCCATTTGGAACCTTTGCATATCAGACGTATGCCGTTTGGATTGTACAATGCCCCTAGCACTTTTCAAAGGTGCATGGTTAGCATCTTTTCAAATTACATTGAAAAGACCATTGAAGTCTTCATGGATGATTTCAGTGTGTTTGGGAAGGACTTTGAGGCTTGTTTAACACATCTATCACTTGTCCTAAAGAGGTGTGCTGAAACAAACCTAGTGCTCAATTGGGAGAAGTGCCACTTCATAGTCACTCAAGGCATCATACTAGGTCACATTGTGTCCTCAAAAGGCACTGAAGTGGACAAGGCAAAAATGGATTCCATCAAGCACTTACCTTTATCCATCATCCATAAGGGAAGTGCGATCCTTTCTTGGGCACACAGGGTTTTATAGAAGATTTATCTTGGATTTCTCCAAGATAGCACGTCCATTAACACTGCTACTCCAAAAGGACGTGAACCTTGATTTCAATGAGGAGTGTAAGCAAACATTCAACACTCTCAAAACCTTGCTTACCACGGCACCAATCATGCAAGCACCCAATTGGTCCCAACCCTTCGAGTTAATGTGTGATGCTTCAAACTATGCAATTGGGGCAGTCCTAGACCAAAGACAAGAAAAGAATCCTCATGTCATCTACTATACCTTATGTACACTCAATGATGCACAACTCAATTACTCAACAAATGAAAAGGAGCTCCTAGTCATGGTGTTTGCATTGGAAAAGTTCAGATCCTATCTCTTAGGCACCAAAGTCATCATCTTCACGAATCATGCTACCTTAAAGTACCTCTTATCCAAGAAGGAAACCAAGCCAAGACTCATCCGTTGGATCCTTGTCCTTCAAGAGTTTGATATCAAAATCAAGGATAGAAAGGGAACGGACAATATGGTGGCCGACCACCTAAGTAGGATGATTCAATATGAAGATCACCTTCCCTTAGTTGAGACCTTCCCGGATGAGCAATTGTTTGCCATTAACTCACAAAATCCTTGGTATGCCGACATAGTAAACTACCTTGTCACTAAGGAGATCCCTCAACACTTGACGAGGGCCTCAAAGGATTGACTCAAGAAGCTAGCCCGCCACTATGTTTGGGATGACCCCTACCTTTGGAAGTATGGCGTGGATCAACTTATTAGAAGGTGTGTGCCCGAAACCGAATTCTAATCCATCTTGAAGTTTTTTCTCACAGATTTATATGGGGGGAACTTTGGCACAAAGCGTACAGCTATGAAGGTCCTAGAGGCTGGTTTCTTTTGGCCTTCTATCTTTAAGGATGCCCATACATATTGCACAATTTAGGATAGGTGTCAAAGAATAGGGAACATTGACACGAAAGACCAAACACCTAGGCATCCAATCTACACCCTTGAGATCTTCAATGTGTGGGGTATAGATTTCATGGGACCCTTCCTATCATCTCAAGGACATCTCTCCAATATTTTAGCCATGTACTATGTTTCCAAATGGGTTGAAGCAAGAGCCACACGTACCAATGATTCCAAAGTCTTCCAAGCATTCTTAAGGTCCAACATATTTGTAAGGTTTGGCATGCCTAGAGCCCTTATAAGTGACGGGGGCTCTCACTTTTGCAATCGTACCATTGCTGCCCTACTCAAGAAGTACAATATCACTCACAAGCTATGTACTCCCTACCATCCACAAACTAGTGGCCAAGCTGAAGTTTCATATAGGGAGATCAAGCAAATCTTGGAGAAGACTGTGAGTCCAAGTAGAAAGGATTGGAGCCAAAGGCTTGATGAAGCACTTTGGGTCTATAGGACCGCCTACAAACTCCAATTAGGATGTCCCCTTTTCGGATAGTCTATGGCAAACCATGCCACTTACCCGTGGAACCTGAGTACAAGGCTCATTTGACCATCCGCACATTCAACATGGATCTTGATGTGGTAGGCACCCATATGAAGCTTCAACTCCATGAGCTTAAGGAAATTCGACATGAAGCCTATGACAGTTCAAGGATCTACAAAGAGAAAACAAAGGCCTTTCATGATCGCATGCTTAGAGGCAAGTCCTTCCAAGTTGGCCAGAAAGTCCTCCTATATCACTCACGGCCAAGGCTATTCCTAGGAAAATTACGATCAAGATGGATTGGCCCCTTTCCTGTCACACAAGTCTTTGATCATGGTGCCATCCAAATCAAGATTTTGAAATTAGGCAGCGAATTCAAGGTGAATGGACACAGGTTAAATCCCTACTATGACTCCTTCTAAGCACAAACCATGGAGGAACAAACCCTTCACGACATTCCAACTTCCATAACTTAGGGAAGGGTTGTGTCTTGCCTAGACGATAAATCCAGTACTCCTAGGAGATAACCTAGCTAAGGTTTGTTTCTTTCATTCTTGTTTCTTTCTTGATATGTTCTTGATCTTCTTGATGTCCTTGTCGTGTGTTCTTGATGCTTTTTCTTATGTTTTACATTGAGGACAATGTGTGTTTTAAGTGTGGGGGGATGACTAGAACTTTAGGATAATCTTGAAAACAAGTGTGGGGGTACAAACCTTAACATTTTTGTTTTTGGTTTATGTTTTGTTTTTGGTTTTGTTTGTGTTTTTAGGTTGCTAGCATCAATGCTTAATCATAAGATAATGAAAACGTACAAGTATTGGGAATCATGTTGAACCAATCACTAAACCATTTTAAGCATGCCTAACAATCATAAGCATCTTTCACAGGTTCCTTGTTTCAACTAATTAAGTAAGTAAAAAAAAAAAATTGAAAAGAGAATTTGGAAGCTTTGTGGAAACTACCCTGTGAGATCTTTAGCCTATTTTCTTGCTTTTGAATGATCAATTCTTTCTATTCTTTAACAGTCATCATTCTTTTTTGACTTCATCTCATATCATCAGTCTTGCATTGATTATTTCATGAACTTTGTGATTACCCTTGGTTTAACATGTGGTTCTATGTGAGAGATGATGTAGGCATGTATGAAAGCTATAAAGGCCTTATTCCCACCCGTTTCTCTATGTCATATCCTAAGCCACGTTGAATCCAAACACTAAGGCCTCTTTCTTTCATCACCCACATCATCCCACCTTAGATTACTTAGCCCTTAATGAAGCCATACCCTATAACTTGAGTTCGTGCTAAGGTGGCATCAAATGAGGATATTGGTGAAAGAAAGCACATGAAGAATGGCGGCCCTAGAACAACAATTGTTGGCGGGACAAGAACCA
Organism: Prinsepia uniflora; assembly: GCA_032719365.1. Classification (NCBI taxonomy): domain Eukaryota; kingdom Viridiplantae; phylum Streptophyta; class Magnoliopsida; order Rosales; family Rosaceae; genus Prinsepia; species Prinsepia uniflora. The sequence continues at coordinate 18,778,494 of CM064870.1, forward strand.
CAAAGAATGAAGTCTTGTTTGTGAAGAAAACAGAAAGTATGAGGAATCTCTTGCATGATCTTGGTAAGCATCAAAAAAGAAAAAAAAAAGTACAAGCTTATGTGACCAAGTGAGCCAAGAACCTCGACAAAGGATATACAAATGCATTGTCATGGGCCTCAAGTAAAGACTCAAAGACTAAAAAAAGTAACAGGCTCAAGCATGATCCCTTATGCCTTGGCACATCTCAAGTTCTTTGAAACCCATCCCTTTTTTCATACCCGTGAGCTTAACCCCATTACAACCCTTAAAAGACCTACGGATCTTATGAAGGGCCATGCGAAGAACCAAGGTATGTAATCAAGTTCCTAAGTTTCAATTTCCACTTATGAGATCTCTATATGCTCTGCCCTTCTTATATGTGATGTTTCATCCTTTCACATATACTTGTTGAGTGAACCTTAGGATTCATGATTTAGAAGTGGAAACAAATATCTATCTCTAAAGGTACTCAAGTGAAGTTGTTTTGCAAGTTTAAGGATTGGCACAAGGACTTATACTTCGCATATGGTTCACGGCTATGGTTTGAAACTTATGTTTGGTTTGATTCTATTTTCTTAACTTTGGCTTTACTTATCTTGTGAACTTGTTGTTGCTAGCTTGTTAAGTAAAAGAAGAAAAAACTCCTCATACTAGGTAAACCTAGGGGTTCAAATGCTTATCAATTATGTTGAGTCGTTTTGTTTTTCCTTTTATTTTTTGTTTTGCTAAGGGACTAGAAAAAGGTAAGTGTGGGGGTATTTGATAGCTCCATTTTCTATGCATATTCTTAAGGTCATTTCATGCTTGACTTACATGTTCTTAATACAATTTATGACCAATAGGAGAAAAATAGTTTGTTTTGTGAGATAATGTGCAGAAAATATAAAAACTTAGGTACAAAGTCCAAAAATGATGAAAAATGAGGAATCAGGTTCAAGACCCTCAAACTTGTCCTAGCTGAGGACCTGGTACGTAGTACATCCCAAGACCTTCCACTAGTCCCAGGACATGTTCCAGTTATCAGGTCCCAATTCCATAGCCTGTCCCGTGTTCTAAATCAGGTCCCAGTGACATGTCACTGGTGACAGGTTCCCAGCCAAGGACCAGCTCGTGTTCCAGTGAATACCCAACCGAGCACAGGTCCTGTGCCAACTAAGTACCTAAACATGTCACTGGTGACATGTTTGGAGGTTTTGTTCCATTTTGTTGCACCTTGTTCCCGAGCCGAGTACTAGGGCGAGGACCAGGCCCGTGTGCCTCATTTTGTGCTAGCGGTTCCTAATCTTGGCCACCTCTATTCCATATCCTCCAGTACGAATTTTCAGGCCCTCATTGGGGACTCGAGACTTAAATAACATGAGCTTACTCAGGTGCCTCATCAGGGCCTGTTTTGGCGTACTTCCAAATTTTGGCTCATGGAGCCACATTTTAGGTCCCGGATCGGTCCTAGGGCCAAATTTTGGTATCTCAATTTGGACATGTCAACGATGGTATTATTAGGCCCTCTTGATTCATTCCCTCAAATTATTGTATCATCTATCCAGGACCCTCATCAAGGCCAAGTTCTAAGACACTTCACAAATGGCCCTTGTTCTAGGCCAAATTTTAGGCCCTCTCGGGTTTGGCCTTGTTCTGGTTCCTCCCTTAATGATCAGACCACCCATATAGCATCCAGGTGGCATATACAAGTTAGCATTGCAGGAAAAGCCTTCAAGATCGATCAGGAACCTTCCTGCTTGATCCCTAACCACCTAAGCTTTGCATTCACACTTGAGGACCAATCAGAAAAATTCCAACACGTGGCCAGTTGTCTAATTTCGGATATAATGGGATGATAAGCTATCAATCCCATATATCATGCCTAGAATCCAGCATGGATAAGTCCTTTGGCTTATGGATCTCAAAGTGAGGCTAGGAAATCAAGTTCCTTGCCACCCAAGGAATCAAGATCAAGAAGGAATTAGGCTTCCTAATCCCACTTCAAGAAGGAGTAGTGACTGATGACTTAGCCTAAAGTTTCTTCCTATAAATAGTCCTTTCAAATCTTTGCATGAGAAGAGGGGGGGGGGGGGGGGGGGGGGGGGGATTTGCCTTTTAATTGAACTAGTTTCTTTTTGTTCCTTAGTCGCAATTTCTTTCATGTCTTTCAATTCAAAGTTTGTGTTCCTTTATTTCGGCACTTAGAAGATTTCAAGTTGCTGCCTTGTGTTCTTCATTCGTAAATTGTGTAATTCTAAACTCTATCCTTTTCTTATTGTGATATTTTTCCTAAGCATGAGTAACTAACCACCCTTTTAGTTAAGGGTCGTTTTGAGGCCCTAAGCATGAATCTTTGAAGATTATCTTAAGTATTTCTTCCTTACTTTATTTATTCATGTTTTTCGTGATTTGTGCTTAACCTATCTTTTATATGGTTCATTTATGGAGTGCACACATACTATGATAAGTGTACAGGTATTGCTAAAACTATAAGGTGAGGCATATGGCATGTTTAATCTTGTGTTTGTATGTAGCAAAGGATTTTTAGGATCCTAATCACAACAAAGTAAGTCAATGAGAGTTACTTGAGACTTACTCTTCAGTCAATCTTAAAAAGCTAAATTATCTTTAGTCTTTCTTGAAAAACGTTTTCTCAAAGTTAACAAATTCCTTGGTTTTAATGCACTATTGGACTAAGGTAATTTAGTAAGATTCTAGGGTAGATTCATGCGTTATGGTCTATCTGACATGACTCATCCCAATCCCCCTGGATTATTGTGGGATGTGCCTTACTCCCGTCTGACACCACGTGTCAGATCAGGGATAAATCCTTAACCCACTCGGGGTTTCCAGAGTGCGTAGTGATTTCCAGAGTACGTAGCGGCATATGATTTCTTGGCCTCTACTACAGCCCGCATCAGCGATCAACTAGAAAGGTATAAAAAAAACCATAAAAGTTGTGAGTGGACAAAGATAAACAGTTTATAAAACCATTTAACGAAAAGACAATTATACCCTTCACTTAAAAGTATGCATGCATCAGAAAACAAGTATCTCAAACCATGTTCATAAAATATAAAACATTTATGCATGCATCATTTTAGAAAGTAAAGTCCACTCAAAGATCGTCCATGCTGCACGCTCACAATCCGTGACGTAAGCCACTCTAAGTCTGATCCACAATCTCCGGAACGTCCGGACCAGTCCAAACCACATCCAAGTATCACTTTCAACCTATACAAGTTCGAACCATAAACCCTCAAAACAGTAAACGTTTCCCAAATACGCTTTTTAAGGCTAAAAACCTCCAAAGGACATATCAAACGACGTCCGATCGACCTGAAACCACCACCATTGGATTCAGATCGTCGAAACTTTTTGAACAAGACAAGTATGACTCAAAATTCATGCCCACACACCCTCATGTGCTGGTCAAGGTACTGTCCACGTAAATCAACGGCAGTCAACGTTGATGTCACGCTGGTCAACGCTGACGTCACCTGCTGACATCAGTGTGACAACTTTGACATCTGTCAGCTCTAACAGCCTACCACGTGGCACACCTTGACTGGTACCATGTGTCCTGGCATGTATCACTGAAAAGTCTGATATCTCTCTTACACACTGCCATGTGGCACCACCCCACTGGTCCAAGTAGTCTGACAATGCTGATGTGGACCTGCCACGTTACTTGACAGATCCTGATACCCTGCCACATGGCACCCTCTCATTAGTCCACGTGGTCTGACCTGGCTGACGTGGACCTGGCACGTCAGCTGCTGATTAGATTACCACCTAGCCACATGTCACACTCTAGTTAGCCACATGGCTTGATAGTAATGATGTGGCTTGCCATGTCATCATCGTCATCCTTCAGATGGGTCGACCCGTTTGATTGTAACAGGTTGATTTGACCCGCAACCCTAACCTGGTCCATTCTCAGTCGTTTCTCAGCCAAATTCGACCGTTTCTTTCACCAATCTGATCGTCTTCCTGCCAGGAAGAGAACCTTGAACCCAAAACCAAGAAACAAAGCATGAATCTCACCTGTCAACTTCGAATCCTCATGACCAACCTTCCAGCCTCCTTCCAGGGCGGTTCCGCCGTCCTTTCTCGTCTTCTTTGATCCCTACAGGTTTGTAAGAGCTCCCAAAACACGTCCTTTCCTTAGCCATCCACGGCGGCTCAGCCTCTCATAACAGTCTTTCTCAGTCTCTCCAACCCACTCTCTCACTTTTTTTTTCTCTCTTTCTCTCTCTCTCTCTCTCTCCCTCTCTCTCTCTCCCACAGTAGGGAAGGAGCAAGGGAAATGGTAGATGCATGTGTGTGTTATGTGGACCAAAGGATGGGTGATAGTTGTTACTCATCCATTGGTATGCAAGAGATATTTTGGGTCCCACATTAAATGCCCAAAAGTCAACTCTCTTGATTTTCGTGCAATTGTGAATAGTATAGAAATCCATCCTTGACCCATAACTTTTCTGTACGATGTCCGATTTCAACATGTCGACTGTCTACGGACTCGTATCGTCTCGATTTACTCAATGGTCTCCGGTTGACGTGCGTTTGACTTCTTAAGTCAAAAGTCAACTTTTTCACTCGTCTAAGGACAAAAACATCATTTTTGTCTCTTTCGTCCAATAATTCTCGATTAATCTTGATTAATCCTTAATTAATCCTGTAGATTCGGGATGGGTAGTTACAATCTTCACCTTTAAAAAATTTCATCCTCAAAATTCAAAGCGACTCCAATCTGCACCAAAACTACGGAAATCCAATCCTACCTCCAACTCGAGGCTCTCACGTGCGTACATACATGTCCAATATCTATCCACAGTACTCATACGGGAATCAAATGTCACTTGACGTTAACCACAATCCAATGGTCAATGTTGTAACTCAGCTCAATCCTCTGTGACCGTACTCGGAATCGAAGCTGACATTCCTGCTCATAATCCAATTTGACAATTTTGCTACCAAGTTGACAATTCTGTTCAGCATCCAATTTGACAATCCTGCTCCTACTGAGCATCACAAGTCCTTTGTCTTACTCGATGGTCTCTAACCGTAAATCACACTCACGACACGCTCCCGTGTCTAGCCGGTATCTCATTGGCTCCACTGTCACCACGCGAATCACTATTGAACACTCGACTCACTTTATAGTCCTCATACCGTACCTCTTACCACTCAGGGATCCACGCCGTGCTCCTAACTCCTCGCGAGTCTCAAATTGTCATCTCACTCATCCTCTCGATACACTTAGGATGTATCTGGACCCCATCGAATACTTGCTCTAGCAAGGATAATTACAAACACAAACACTAGGGTTCCTCTAGCCCATCATGGCCCTGAGCTCCATCCCCACACAACAACGAAATCCTCTCAAGCTATTCTGCACTAGCGCATAGTATTCAATGTTCGGTCCTCGTACTCAATGTACAATCAACATTGGACCCCGTCCGATTATCATACCATGTCCATCTCGGACTCAATCTGATAATCTTACCACATCATTCAGACTGGTTAACACTCAGCAATCTCGATGTCAAATGTACACTGCTCATAGGTGCATCCACAGCACAACCATCACAAAGGCAATATTCAGGCATCCTCAAGGACTGCACTCACGTAACATCCGACCACATACCAATATCCACACCCCGAACATAGCTCGGATCTAATCCATCTATCTGATCACATCAATTGCAAATTCATTCTAATCATCATCTGACTTATCTATCAGTTTGGGATGGCAGCCTAACACTAATCCTGTCTATTTGATCTCTACTCTGGACAGATCGTACTCTATACTTTTGTCTATCAAGACGCACCACTCCAAACCTCGACCCTCATCTTGACGATGCAAAGGGTTCGATCCTGAAACCGTGTTGTGACCTATAATCTAGCATATGTGCCTCATACGAATCCTATCCAACAACACTCCTTGGTTATCTCCCACTTGTACAACACCCCCAACCAGAGCTCTCACATTAAACATCGATGAATAGTATAAATAAGAGATAACGAGCCTGCATACATCCTACTTGAGGCATCGGCTTCTAGACTTATATTTTCCCAAATGATACTCAATGTACCGTCAGTATCTGTCAATCAGCTTCAGCCATCTCCTTTGCCTTGAGTTCCACTCCCTCGGAGTACCAATACATAATGCTTTGTGATCTATAAGATCCTGCACATCTTATGAGGAGATAGTGAATCCAACTCGCATACACAAGCGCCACCATGGAACATTTCCCACTAACATTCAGAAGAGTTGACCTAGAGCAGTAATCAAAATTCTGCTCACTCTAGTAACATCTCATACTAGATTGACTCCCTTCCGAGTCAATCCCGTCAACAGACTGTAATCATAGAGACAACCTCTACTTGACATTCGACGACACTCATCCAGTCTAAGTAAATCCAATCTTAATCATCATAATTGGTTAACACCGATCCCAACTCTCTCGATCCATAACCAACTCGATCATCTTGATCAATAACCCAAATCGGTCCAAAAGTGCCGCGATGCATAAGCATCTCGACCCACAACCAACTCGATCCTCGCTAGTCTATAGCCAACTCGATCCTTTCGATCATCTCGATCCACGATCACCACAATCCTCAATCACCTCTATCCACAACCATCCACACACATCTCGAACCTCAACCACAACGATCCATCGAGGATCCACACTAGATCTCTCAGCTAACGTAACATGACTCATAACACCAACACGGGTCCACCGAACTAATACTCACTCATCACGTTAGGTGACACCAAGCCCCTTTCCGTTCCTCAACTCATTCAAATTTGGCACACAACCAATTTGACTTATACCCGGGTGACATCTCCATGAAACCCAGAAGTGATGAAGAAAGTTCACTAAGAACTTCCAGGATAAGGATTTCCATTCACATTGTCCAGCTACCTCATCAAGACCAACTCCTGAAGTTCCATCGAACTTCCAACTAATAACAATGGGGATCCCAACAGGGGTATACCAAGCCAACTGAACCCCAAATCCACTAAGTCTTGTAACTGAGCTCTCAAGGCTCTCGACTATGTCAGTAAGTACCAACAATATGGTAGAAAACTGGGTTACGTACGCATGCAAACCCTCCGATATCACATTGGGAACTCGGCACAACCAAAATCACTCAAAGCTCACTGAGCTAACTAGGGACATCACAACACATGTCCCACATCCCAAACAATCATCATATGGCATCTTACCAACCTCCAAGTTGTCACTTACTCGAACATCAACCAATCAGGACTACCAAATACTCAACCGAGGAGTAAAGGGTAATCCACCACTCCATCAGGAACATCATTACAAGTCACGTGTGTCCTGGAAAGCCAATCTATCTTAAGGTCAAAACCTTATCTGTATTACCACCTTACCCAACCCGAATAGTCTCAGTTTACTAACCATAACCAACGTACTAGCTTGCATGTCCCAACACTATAGGATCAACCCCTGAGCACAACACTCATGCCATCCGTCGAAGGATAGCTAGGGTACCTGTCACCAATCTAGGCATACCTCGTGCCTCCAGTAACCCAACTGAACTAGGAGGATACTGAAATCTCACTGAGCCACTCAAGATCCTCTCCGTCTCGTTCATCAATCATTGCAACTTGTACGGCTACCACTCGAAGAACTCAGATTGCTTCTATCTCCTTGGCAAAACATCATCTAGACACACTCGACGTCATCCGGAATCATATGATCGCTGCTAGGATTCCGTCCAACTCATCTCAGTGGAGATGGTGTGGCATCTAGACACGATCCCCACTGACGAAACCTCGTCCTCTCCTTCTTCATTGTAACATAAGCATACCATCAAATCTCCTGCTCATGTCGGAAGAACTCTGCCTCTCTCGTATCTCGATAAGACTAGGGCAAAAATAACACAGGAAACATTCCTCGAACGACGCTCAACTCTCAATAGTCTCATCCACGTCCGTCGATAGCAATGTTTGCCACAAACCTTGTGCAGACCAATCCATGAAAAACTCTGCTATCGAGATCAAACACTCGGGCGCCAATCCATCCTCCATACACTTCGCTCAAAAGCGTAAGATCCACAAATCGGAGTGAATCGATCGACAAGTACCACTCTCCTAGTAACTTGTTCAACCAATCTCAAATAAGGGTCATCAACGACCTCGGCTACTAGCCCAAGTTATTCCTAGTAGCACATCCATCCAAACCAATTATCGGTCATGACTTTGAGAAGTTGTCATACTGGGGTAACTAGTCGATTGGAGCCCATCCACTCGTAACTCTACGGCCTCCAGCCGCTGAGCCCATAAGAAACTTGGCCCTCCTCTAGTTTACTAGGCCCTACTCAGTGTTGGACCCCACTAAAACACGGTATTCAATGCCAAACAGAACCACGGATAGGTTCATTCCCGCTTAACTTTCCAATTCTTACCCTCACTATTAGGTTGATGACGGGTTGTCGTCGTCAAGACATCACATCTGAAACACGCGCAACATCACAAGAGCAACCCAATGCTCCGATACCAATTTTACAGGACCCATCCCAATCCCCCTATATTATCATGGGATGCACCCTGCTCTCGTCTGACACCACGTGTTAGACTAGGGATAAATTTGTAACACGCTTGGGGTTTCTAAAATGTGCAGTGATTTCTAGAGTACGAAACGACATGTGATATCTGGGTCTCTACTACAGCCCGCATCCGCGATCAACTTGAAGAGTATCAAAAACCATAAAACTTGTTAATGGACAAAAATAAACAGTTTATAAAACCATTTAACGAAAAGATATTTATACCCTTCACTTAAAAGCATGCATGCATCAAAAACAAGTATCTCGAACTATGTTCGTAAAACATATAAATGCATCATTTTAAAAAGCAAAGTTCACTCAGAGACTGTCCATGCTGCGCGCTCACAATCCACGCTGTAAGCCACTCCGATCGAACTCAAACCACCACCATTGGATTCAGATCATCTAAACCTTTCGAACAAGACCAATTTGACCTCGAAATTCATACCCCACGCGCCCTCACGCGCCTGTCAAAGTACTATCCACGACGGTCAACGTGGACGTCATGCTGGTCAATTTTGACGTCAGTTGCTGACGTCACTTACTGACATCAGCCAGACAACTCTAACAGCCCGCCACATGGCATAACCTGACTGGTGCCATGTGTCACAGACAAGTCTGACATCTCTCCGACACACTACCACGTGGAACCATCCCACTAGTCCACGTGGTCTAACAATACTGACGTGGACCTACCACAGCAGCTGTCACGTTACCTAATAGATGAAAAGATCCATCCCAGAGTGCGTAGTGATTCCCAGAGTACGTATCGACATGTGATATATCGGTCTTAGCTACAGCCCGCATCCGCGATCAACCTAAAGGGCATCAAAAACCATAAAAACTGTGAGTGGACAAAAATAAAAAATTGGAAAACACATTTCCAAATTAAAAATTTATACCCTTCAATTAAAAGCATGCATGCATAACAATTTAAAACCATTTCTTTCCACAACATATTAATAACAAAACCGATGCAATCATCAGAAAACCATCACATGTTAGAAGCATCTGAATGTAAATCAATCAATTTGTGTTTCTCATCAATCAATAGTGAAATCATCCGTGTATATAGCACCTATAGAAAACATGACTAATCCTTGTATCCAACATCTGTCTCATCTCAATCATCATCAGTCATGATATCCAAGCAACACGTGCATATATGCTCCAAGACTGCTCATGTCTGAGTGTATCGCCATGAACACATCATCGGCCGACGTTCCACATATCGTCATGAACATATCAACGATCGATCTCATATAACATCAACACTCTTGAGTCAAGTTTCTCTTGGTTGCACGGCAACAAGCAGTGCATCGTGACCTTTCCAGGATCACACATCACATAGGATGGTCGAGGTCCGGAGGTTATCACCACATCCTCTCCGGGATCGTACATCACACAGGATGGTCAACGTTCGAAGGCTATCATCATATCCTCTCCAAGATCACATATCAAACAGGATGGTCGACATCTAGATGCTATCATCATATCCTCTCCAGGATCACACATCACACAGAATGGTCGGCGTCCAGAGGTTATCATCATATCCTCTCCAAGATCAATCATCACATAGGATGGTCGACGTCCGAAGGCTATCATCATATCCTCTATAGGATCACACATCACACAGGATGGTCGACGTCCGGAGGTTCTTACCACATCCTCTCCAGGGAAACACGTTCCTACCGGATGCCATCTTAGGGGACACATAGTCACGCCGGAGTCGTATTAATCTCAAGAGGATGGTCTAAGTGAAAGCATCTCAAATCACGTAGGGTCTCAACCCAAAATCAATCTCAAAAATCATCTTGATAGGGCCTTCGGCCGAAACATGATTTTCATTAAACATTAAAACACACACACACACACAACACACACACACACACACACACACACACACACACACACACACACACACACACACACACACACACACACACACACACACACACACACACACACACACACACACACACACACACACACACACACACACACACACACACACATATATGCATGCATCATTTAGAAATCAAAGTCCACTCACAGACCGTGCGTGTTGCGCGTTCAAATCCTGCGCCGTAAGCTAGTCTGAAGTCAATCCATAGTCTCTAGGACGTCCTGGCTTGTCCACACCATATCCAAAGGTCACTAACCATCCATACAAGTCTAAATCATAAACCCTCAAAATGACCTATCAAATAAACTATGATCGACCTGAAACCACCACTATTAGATTCAGATCATCGAAAAATTTCGAACAAGACTAGTTTAACCTCAAAATTTATGCCCACGCACCCTCACGCGCTGGTCAATGGCAGTCAACCCTGACAATACACAAGTCAACGATGATGTCACCTGCTGACATCAGCCTCACAACTCTGACATCTAATAGCCTGACAACCTACCACGTGGCACACCTCAATTGGTGCCACGTGTCTTTAACACCTCTAACACACTGCCATGTGTCACCACCGCACAGTTCCACGTGGTCTGACAATGATGACATGGACCTGCCACGTGGCCTGACACCCTCTTACATGTTGCCACATGGCACTACTCCACTGCCATGTCACTACTGACTGTACCTGACAACCTCTGACAGATTGCCACGTGGCACCACCTGATTGGCCACATGGCCTGACAAGGTGTCATGGACTGCCACATCATCATCGTCTTCCTTCAGACGGATCGACCCGTTTGACTGTAATGAGTCAATTTGACCCGTGACCTCTACCCGGCCAGAACTCACTCATTTCTCCACCATTTTCCTCCATTCTTTTCCAATGTGATCATCTTCCTCCCAAGAAGAGATCCCTGACCTCAAAGCAAGAAGAAAAGGCCTAGAATTTACCTGGTCAAGCTCGATCTTCTTGGCTAGTGTTTGACCTGGTCTCAAAGCTAGTTCATACGTTCATTCTCTTCGATTCTTGACCCTATGAGCTGCATGAATTCAAGGAAGATGATGGGGATCAGAAAACTGGGCTTTACGCCCTAAAATCTAAGAACCAAATTTAAAACCCACGGTTTACTTGGTTTTCATGGTTTCAGGCCAACCCCTGTAGCTCCGCCATCCAGCGCCTCTCACGGCCTCCTTCACTCTTTTAGCCACTCTCTGTGGCCCTCACTAGCATCAGATGAAGAGGATGGAATGGTTTGGAGGATGGGTTTGGGTTTTCAAGTAGGATGAATGAAGAGGATTAAAATGGGATGATATGCATGTATTTGTGTGTGTGGATCAATGGATGAGTGACACTTGTCAGTTATCTATTGTTCCCCACAAGATATTTTGGGCCCCACTGTTCAAACATAAAAAGTCAACTTCTCGTAATTCGTACAATTATGAATAGTTCCTTAAACTATCCTTGACCCATAACTTTCCCGTACGACGTCTAATTTTGACATGTCATTTGTCTACGGACTTGTATCATCTCGATCTACGTAATGGACTTCGATCTATGAGCATTTGATCTTCCGAGTCAAAATTCAAAATTTTACTTTTATCCAAGGGTAAAATCATCATTTTACCTCGATCATTCGATAATCCTCGATTAATCCCTTTTAATCCTCGATTAATCCCTTTTCACTCGTAGGTTCGGGGCAGGTCATTACAATCTGCCCTCCTTAAAATAATTTCATCCTCGAAATTCCAATCTTGCTTCCAATCTGAAACTTCCACGTGTATACGAACACGTCTAACAACTATCCACAGTACTCGACAGAAACGACAATCACTAGGGTTCCTTTGGCCCATCATAGCCCTGAGCTCCAGGCTCACACAATAACCGAACCCTCTATAAGTCCCTCGCCTCTAGTGCACAATACTTGGCATCTGGTTCTTTATCTCATTGAAAATACAACATCGGATCCTATCTGATTACCCTGCAAAATTCACCTCAGGCTCAATCTGATGATCGTACCACATCAGTCAGACTGATTGACACTCAACAATCACCTTGTCAAACATGCGCTACTCATAGGTGCACACACCTCACATCAATCTCGGACCCCATTCGACCATCATCTGGCTACCATGCCAATTATGGCTCAACCCTAGACCATTTCCTTCCAATCCCAGACATGGACAGTTTGCGTACTAACTCAATCTTCTCGGAGTTCTCCCGGCCACTTGACCAACCCCATAAACAATCCAACAGTTCACTAACCAATCCAATTTCTTAGTTAACTCCAAAGGTCAACATACGTAAGTTGGTTACCTACCTTGACCCCCATCCTGATGATGCAACGAGTCGGATCCTGAAAATGCACTGTAACAACTAGTCTAGCCCATGTGTTTCACCAGAACACTATCTGCTATCACTCCATGGTCATTTATTGTCAGCATAATCCCTCCATCCGGAATTCCAATAACGAAGGTAGATGAATCGTACGCATAAGAGCTAACAAGCCTGCAACATCATACTCGAGGAATTGGCTACTATATTCACTTTTCTGGCATGATTCTCCAATGTTCCATCATTATTGGTCAAACAGCCCTAGCTGTCTCTTCTGCCTCGAGTTGAACTCTGATCACCTCAACTGTTAAGCTGCAAAAGCAAAACCCTAACGTGTAGCATAAGTACAAAATCTGAACTCGTGTATCGATGCATTACTGTCATTTCCAAACCTCTATTATCATTCTGGATAGTCAAACTAGATTGGCTCCCTCAATTATTAACTTACACCTGACTGACTCCATTCCGAGTCAATCCCATCAACAGACTACAATCCTATAGTACTCAACCAATCTGAGAGATTCAAATCTCAGTCACCGTAGTTAATCGATATTAATCCAAAGCTACATCGGTCCTCCGAGCGTTCACTATATGTCCTCTCAACGATGATATCATAAATCAACACTGGTTTGCATTTCTGGAAATCCATTTTCATCCCAACAAGTTTCAAGCCTTAGTATACCATAGTAGTCACACCGTTAATGTTCCGTTGCCAACACACGATGGCCAACTGTCACCATAGCACTAATAGTAAGCCCTCTTTGGAAATTGCACTTCTGAAGTCAATTCAGGAATCACACATCCGAGCATACAATACATGCATCCAAATCATGTCTTTCAACCAACTTCTTGACTTTGAGTCAAGTCAAAAACAATTTCCAACAGGTTTATATGCTACACCCTCAAGTCTATCGTAACTCTACCTCCCTCGGAGGTAGTAACCTCAGTAAATCCTGCAAGGGATACCACTAGGAGTGTCGACACAACCGACATCATCCTCAGGCTTACTTAGCCATCTGGGGACTTCACAACACGTGTCCAATAACTCAAACAGTCATTTTATAGTAACTTCCCAGCTTCCAAGTCGTAACTCACGAAATGAGTATCTTCTAGTTAGTCATTGGTTAACCTCTTGTAAAAATTTGAATACTCTTCCTTAGTGATTTCCTCTAGTCTCACCAAATGACCAATCACAACTAGTCAGGACTACCAACTACCTTCGGTTCCTTGAAGTTCAATAGAGGAATAGTGATTAGTCTTTCAATCTATCAGGAACATCACAATAAGTCTTGTATGCCCTGGAAAACCAAACTATCTAAAGTCAAGACCTTATCCAAACTGAACAATCTCAGTTTACCCAACTACACCCAACGTAGTACTGGTAGGAGTGCTAGCTCACATGTCCCAACTCTATGGGATCAACTCCTACACCCAACACTCGTGCAATCCGTCCATAGATAACTAGGGTACCTGTCATCATTCCAGACGTACCCCGTGCCTCCAGTAAACCAGCCAATTAGGGAAATCTGAGACCTCACTAGGCCACTTGGGATCCTTTCTGTCCCACTCAACAATTACCGCAACTCACACATTTACCACTTCTAGACGCATATGGCGTCATCCAGAATCATCCGATTGCTGCTGGATTTCATCCAACTCATCTCAGTCATCTCGCTCACTACTGAGATTCTATCAACTCATCTCTAATGTGACGTCACACTAACATTCGCGTCTTACACCCAAGACTCGACACCAATGGATGAATCTTTATTGTCTCAGTCATCACTAAACCATGACCACATCATGACAAAATCCCAAACCTCTGTTCGTACCGAGCTACCATCAAATTTCTTGCTCATGTCAGAGGAACTCCGCCTCTCAAGATAAACTCTACCTCTTTAAATACCGCTTCTCCCATATCTTGATAAGCCTGGCGCGAAAAGAATGTGAGAACATTCCTCGAACGTCGCCCAACTCTCACTAATCTCATCCACGTCTGTTGGTAGTGATGTCTGCCACAAACCTCGTGCATGCCAATCCACAAAAGCTCCATTATCGGTACCAAATACTAAGAACGACCCCTTATCGCTATCGAGGTCACTCACTTAGGAAGCAACCCATCGTCCGTACAGTCCGCTCACAGGCGTAAGATCCGCTATCGGTCCACCCTGGGATCTGATCCACAAGTACCACTCTCCTGGTAACTTGTTCAACCAATCTCAAACTAGATGACCCTAGTTTCAAACCAATCTTCAGCCACAACTCGGAAAGATCACCATACCCAACACTCCTCGGGTCTATTCGACCCTACTCTGGGTCAAACCTTAATGAAACACGGTATAAGATACCGAGCAGAATCTATCCGGGGTTAATTTCCACTTAACTTTCCTATTCTTACCCTCACTATCAGGTTGATGACGGGTCGTAATCATCGTAAAGACATTACATCCGACACATGCACAACGCCACACGAGCAACCTTGTGCTCTAATACCAAGATAACAGGACCCATCCCAATCCCCCTGGATTATCATGAGATGTGCCCTGCTCCCATCTGACACCACATGCCAGACTAGGGATAAAATTGTAACCCGCTAAGGGATACCAGAGTGCGCAGTGATTCCCAGAGTACACATCGGCATGTCATGTCTCGGTCTTAGCTACGGCCCGAATCCATGATCAACCTGAAAGGTATAAAAACCATAAATGCTGTGAGTGGACACAAATAAATAGTTGGAAAACACATTTCCAAAATAAACATGTATACCCTTCAATTAAAAGCATGCATGCATAACAATCTAAAACCATTTCTTTCCACAGCACAGTAGTAATAAAACCGATGCAAGCATCGGAAAACCATCACATGTTAGAAGCATATGAACGCAAATCAATCAATTTGAGTTTCTCATCAATCAATAGTGAAATCAGCCGTGTATAAAGCACCCATCGAAAACATGACCAATCCTCATATCCAACATACGTCTCATCTCAATCATCATCAGTCATCATCAGTCATGATATCCAAGTAACACGTGCACATATGCTCCAAGACTGTTCACGTCCGAGCATGTCACCATGAACACATCATTGGCCAATGTTCCATATATCATCGTGAGCATATCAATGATCGATCTCATATAACATCAGTACCCTGAGTCAAGGCCCCCTCGGTTGTACGACAATAAGTAGTGCATCGTGACCTTTCCAAGTTCAAACATCACACAGGATGGTCGACGTCCGGAGGTTATCACCACATCCTCTCCAAGATCACAAATCACACAGGATGGTCGATGTCTGGAGGCTATCATCATATCCTCTCTCGGATCACACATCACACAAGATGGTCGACGTCCAGAGGCTAGCATCATATCCTCTCCAGGATCACACATTACATAGGATGGTCGGTGTCTGGAGGTTCTCACCACATCCTTTCCAGGGAAACACGTTCCTACCAAAGGCCCTCTTAGAGGACACATAATCACGCTGGAGTCATATCCATCTCAAAAGAATGGTCTCGCAGAAAAAATCTCAAATCACATAGGGTCTCACCCCAAAATCAATCTCAAAAATCATCTCGATAGGGCCCTCGCCCGAACATAGTTTTCAAGTACACATGGACTAACTACCGGAGTTCGATGTCTTTCCAATAGGGTCACGAGCCCGAAATCTCATTTCCAAATCAAAATATTTTCAGTTTCATGTTTGAATATACTCTAAGTCAAACCTTAAATCAACTGGGTCTCAATCCCAAAATACCGATTTCACATATCCTCGTGAAATCATTCAAAACCGATAATCAAAACATTATTCAAAGCATGATCCAACCAACATATAAAACATTTATGCATATGGTCAATCCAACCATATGCAAACTTCGCATTTCAAACCATATTCATAAAACAATAAAACACACACACACACACACACACACACACACACACACACACACACACACACACACACACACACACACACACACACACACACACACACACACACACAAATATATATATATATATATATGCATGTATCATTTAGAAATCAAAGTCCACTCACATATCGTTCATGTTGTGCTCTCAAATCCCGTGCCGTAAGCTAGTATGAAGTAAATCCATAGCCTCCGAGACGTTCAGGCCTATCCACACCATACCCAAAGGTCACTAGACATCCATAAAAAATTAAATGATAAACCCTCAAAACTCTCAGAATAGTCAACGTGTCCAGAACAAGCTTCTTGAGGCTTAAAACCTCCAAATGACCTATCAAACGACCTTCGATCGATCTGAAACCATCACCATTAGATTCAGATCGTCGAAACCTTTCGAACAAGATCAGTTTAACTTCAAAATTTGTGCCCACGCACCCTCATGTGCTGGCCAAAGTCCACATGCGACAGTCAACGACGGTTAACGCTGACGTCTCCTGCTGACGTCAACTTGACAACTCTGACATGTGACAGTCTGATAACCTAACACATGGCACACCTTAATTAGTGCCACATATCTTGCCACGTGTCTCGGACACCTCTGGCACACTGCCATGTGGGACCACCCCACTAGTCCATGAGGTCTGACAATACTGACGTGGACCTGCCACGTCACCTAACACCATGTGACATGTTGCCACATGGCACTACCCTACTAGTCCACGTGGTCTAACAATGTCTGATGTGGAATTGCCATGTCACTACTGACTGAACCTGACAACCTCTAATAGATTGACACGTGGCACCACCTGGTTGGCCACGTGGCCTAACAGGATGACATGGACTGCCACATCATCATCGTATTCCCTCAGACGGGTTCACTCGTTTGACTATAACGGGTCAATTTGACCTGCGACCTAGACCCAGCCAGAACTCACTCGATTCTCCACCATTTTCCTCCATTCTTTTTCTAATGTGATTGTCTTCCTCCCAAGAAGATATCCCTTGTAACAACACGTCCCAAATTCTTGGGATTAATTAAGAAGTAATGATGGATTAGCGAGGCTAATAGGAGATTAGTTGAGGATTATCGGACGTTTAGGGCGAAAATACAATTTTGCCCATAAACGAGGGTAAAAAGTTGACTTATGACCCGGAAGGTCCAATGCACGAGGATCGAGAATCGTTACGTAGATCGAGTCGATACGTGTTCGTAGACAGGCGGCACGTCGCAATCGAACGTTCGATGAGAAAGTTATAGGTCACGGAAGTTCCGAGCACTATTGCATGTTTCACGAGACGGATGGACTTTTGACTTGAGTGGACCTTAGATATTTTGTGCAGGACAAGGGATGAGTGACAAGTGTCACTCATCCATTTCCCACCATTTTACATATATGCATCATTCATCCCATTTGTTCATTCATTCGAACCAAACCCTAAAGCCCCAAAATTTACCCTTCCCCTATTTGATTCAGTTGAGGACAAGTGAGAGGCTAAGGATGAGTGAGAGGATGAGTCGATAACATCGAGAGGGTGACAGAATCGCCGTGGACGACGGTGGAGCCACGGGAAAAGGTAAAACCTGAGAACCTTTTAAAATTCAAATTTTTTATTTTTGAATTTGCTCGTTTTGAGTGGGTCCTAATGATTAGAGTATGTTTGTGGGAGTTGTACGAGCATGTGGCTATCAAAAACAGGGGCGGTGGACGGTGGAACCGCCTGGACAGAGGCTACAAAAACTGAGCAGTGAGGTTCAATTCGAACATGTATGTTCTTGGCCTGGTTTCTCGTTTTTGGGATGGTAGATCGATTAGGATGGGTTAGACGAAGATTTAGGAAGAAAAACGGAAAAGAATGGTGACCGAAATTGGGAGAACCTGCCTCATCGGTCTGATCAAACCGGATTTGCAGTGAGTTCACTCTAGGACATGGATGACACTGTTCACTGGCACGTGGGTTTCACGTGTAGTGGCTTTGGACGACGCGTGAGGGTGTGTGGGCTCGTATTTTGAGGCACAGCCAACATGTGTTTTCATCCATTCGATGTAACAAACATTTTGGCACAAGTTTCGAGTCGATCAGACACCGTTTCGGGGTAGTTTTGAGTGTTTGAAGGTTTAGGGCATATTTTAAATACGTTTAAAACCCCCAAAAAATTTGGGGATTCAATGCTAGTCTATTTGAGGTAGTTAGTGACCCTCAGGTGTGATACAGACAGGTTCAGGAGTTCCGGAGATGGTGGATTAGCCAGAGAGGCTTATGGCACGCGTATCGAGGAAGTAGCTTCGACGGTCTGTGAGTGGACTTTGTTCTATGAATTGATGCATGCATAAATGTTTTATATGTGTTTATGAACATGATTTGAGATTCCATGAGTGCATGTGATTTTAATATGGATTGTTTGGCCTTTTCGGAGGAAAACATGTTATTGCACGTATTTCGAGATTTCCAGTTTTATGTGATACCTTGGGCTTAGGCTGGGTTTCATACGTGCTTATGATATCAAATGATTTGATTGATAAAAGGATTACGGATTTGAAAGTATGATCTTGGGCTTAAGGCCCAATTGGTTTATGATATCGGGCTTGAGGCCTAATTGATTTATGATATCGGGCTTTAGGCCCAGTTGATTATGGTATTGGGCTTGAGGCCCAGTTGATTATGGTATCGGGCTTGAGGCCTAGTTGATTATGGTATCAGGCTTGAGGCCTAGTTGATTGATGGTATCGGGCTTGAGGCCCAGTTGATTGATGGTATCGGGCTTGAGGCACGGTTGATTTATGGTATCGAGCTTGAGTCCCAGTTATGGTTTATGAAATGAGATTACAGGTTTAAGACCCTATTGAGATGTGGATTTGGGCTGAGGCCTATGAGATTGAGAATTGAAACGGATTTGAGGAATCCTGGATTTTGATTCGGGTATGAGACCCAGTTGAACTAAAATTTGAAAGAAATGAAAGTTTTCACACTTATATGTATATACCCTCCTGTATGAAAAGACTCCTCTAGACGTCGATGATCCTGGAGTGTCACGATCCACTACCTGGGATAAGTGACTCCGAGGATAAGTGACTCTGAGGGGGATCACATGCCCAGGACTGAGAGATATGATATAGTCTCGGAGATGAGACCCGTGTAGTGCGTGCACTGTAGATATATCGTGACGGGTTATTGATTGGGCATGTGAGATGCCGAGGATGGGTTATATATATATATATATATATATCATGTTTCACCGAGATTGGTTTGGGGCTGAACCCCAGTGTTCTGTGATTGGATTTGAGACTTCGTTCTGGTTTCTTTGAATTGATTTTGGACTGAGACCCTACAGAGTCAATGGCTTCGTTTGAGAAGCAGTTTTCACCATGTTTGATTTGAAAAGCATTATATCTTGCTTTCGAAAAGTATTTGAAATGAACTGGTTTTATGATGCATGCATGCTTTTACGTGAAGGATATAAATGTCTTTTCGATACAAATGATTTTATAAACTGGTTATTTTTGTCCACTCACAACTTTTATGGTTTTAATACCCTTCAAGTTGATTGCGGATGCGGGCTACATCAAGACATCACATGCCACCACCGATTCTGGTGTACTCTGATGGATGCCGAACGGGTGACGAGTTATCCCTAGTCTGACACACAGCGTCAGGCAGGAGAAAGCACGTCCCACGATAATCCAGGAGGATTGGGACGGGTCCTGTCATCCCTGAATTCGAAGTAAGAAGAAAAGGCCTAGAATTTACCTGGTCAAGATCGATCTTCACGACCAATGTTTGACCTCGTCCCAGAGCCAGTTCATGCGTCCATTCTCTTCGATTCTTGGCCCTGTGAGCTCGCATGAACTGAAGGAAGATGATGGGGATCAAAAAACTGGATTTTCCGCCCTAAAATCCAAGACCCAAATTCAAAACCCACGGTTTATCTAGTTTTCATAGTTTTCGGTCAGCCACCGTAGCTCTGTTGTCCAGCTCCTCTCATGGCCTCCCTCACTCTCTCAGCCACACTCTATGGTCCTCACTGACATCAGATGAAGAGGATGGAATGTTTTGGAGGATGGTTTTGGATTTTCGGGTAGGATGAATGAAGAGGATGAAAATGGGATGATATGTATGTATGTGTGTGTGGATCAATGGATGAGTGACACTTGTCACTCATCTAGTGGTCCTCACAAAATATTTTGAACCCCATTGTTCAAACACAAAAAGTCAATTTCTCGTAATTGGTGCAACCATTAATAGTTCCCAAAATTGTCCTTGACCCCTAACTTTCTCGTACGACCTCTGATTTCGACGTGCCACCTGTCTACGGACTCGTATCATCTCGATCTACATAATGGACTTTGATACATAAGCATTTGACCTCCCGGATCAAATGTTAACATTTTACCCTTATTTAGGGGTGAAATCATCATTCTACCTTGATCGTCCGATAATCCTAGATTAATCCCGATCAATCCTTAATTAATCCCGTAGGTTCGAAACAGATCGTTACAACAGATCCTAACACCTTACCACGTGGCACCCTCTCACTAGTCCACATGATCTGACATTGCTGACGTGGACTTGCCATGTCAAATACTGACTGGACTGACACCTAGCCACGTGTCACGCTCTGGTTATCCATGTGGCCTGACAGTGATAACATGGCTCGTCTTCCTTCAGACGGGTCAACCCGTTTGACTGTAACAGGTCGATTTGACCCGTGATCTTAACTCGGTCTGTTCTCAGTCGTTTCTCAACCAAATTCGATCGTTCTTTCACCAATCTGATCGTCTTCCTCCCATTAAAGATCCCTAACCTCAAAACCAAGAAAGAAAGCATGAATCTCACCTGTCAACTTCAAATCCTCACGGCCAACCTTCCAACCTCCTTCCAGGGCGGTTCTACCATCCTTTCTTGTATGTTTCGATCCCTACAGGCTCGTAAGAGCTCCCATAACATGTCCCAATTGTCAAAATCAACCCCCACGTTTGAAACCAAAATCCAAATCCAAACGGGTTTTGGGTTTACCTTTCTCTGGGTTTCCTCAGCCATCCACGGCGGCTCAGCCTCTCACCACCGTCTTCCTCAATCTCTCCAACCCTCTCTCTCTCACTATGCCTCTCTCTCTCTCTCTCTCTCTCAAGCAGCAGGTAAGGAGCAAGGAAGAGGGAGGGGTTTCGGGTGTTCGATCGAAATGGAAAGGGAAATGGTAGATGAATGTATGTGTTGTGTGGACCAAAGGATGGGTGACACTTATCACTCATCCATTGGTATGCAGGAGATATTTTGGGTCCCACATTAAATTCCCAAAAGTCAACTATCTTAGTTTTCGTGCAACTATAAATAGTATAAAAATTTGTCCTTGACTCGTAACTTTCTCATATTATGTCTGATTTTAACGTGCCGCATGTCTACAGACTCGTATCTTCTCAATCTACATAATGGTCTTCGGTTCATGTGCATTTGACTTCTCAAGTCAAAAGTTAACTCTTTCACTCATCTAGAGGAAAAATCGTCATTTTTCCTCGATCGTTCAATAATCCCCGATTAATCCCAATTAATCCTTAATTAATCATGTAGATTCGGGACGGCTTGTTACACTATCCTAGGGTGAAGGTAACATGACAAAGTAAAGGACAGTAAGATGGCAAGGTAATTAGATAAGATGAAAGGCTTAGTGGAAGAGAAACGTGCCCTTAACTAAGCTTCCCCCTAAAATCAACCCAACTCATTTACTTAATTATTCTCTTAAAATCAACCAATCAACCCCTCTCTTTTCTACATTCTTTTCGCAACAAACAACCAACGTGGTACTCTTAATCCCCGACTTGAACGATCCCTTACTTCCTAACTACTACAACTACAACAAGGGTTAGGTTGAGAAACCATTTGGTTCGTATCAACCACCAAAAAGGTGGTGAGGGTTTTTACGATCCTTGGTGTGCTGCCTAGTGAGATGGGTAAGGAGATGGTGTCAAGGGGCATGACGGAGCCTTTCAAGAAGTTGAGTAGTAGGGAGGCGGTTTGGGTGAGCTTCTTGGAGTCGATGCCCAGCTGGTTGAAAGCCTCCATGAATAGGACGTTGACGGAGCTACTAGTGCCCACAAGTATTCGACCCATGGCAAAGTTGGAAATTTTTACGCGGATGATCAGTGGGTCATCGTGAGGGAAGATGACCCTATGTTCTTCCTCCTCTGAGAAGGTGGTAGGTGTCCAGCCTGCCTGTGCTACCTTCGTGGCCATTCCGTCCTCGATGTTGAAGATCTGGTGGTTGGACTCATTTACTCGGAGGAAGTTCTTCGCCCTGTTAGAGGTGCATGAAGAAGAAATGGTTGGGCCCGCTAATTATGTTGATCTGCAGGATGTTATGTACAAGCCTCGTATTCTGCAAGAACTGTTTGATCTTCTCATCCTTGACAAGGGTCTCCACAATGTCGGGGAAGGCAATGCATTCACCAATGGTGTGACCATTGAATTTGTGGTACTGGAAGTATAGGTTGGATTGGACTCCAGGGTGGGGGCCTTGAGCTCTGGCTCGCGGTTTTGTAAATCATCACTTAAAGATTCATAAGAATGTTCTCAGGTGAAGTATTGAGGATGGAGTAAGTTTCAAACTTTGACGTTGGCCCCTTGTAGGGTTTGTCTTACTAGCGATGATTATTCGGCCTATACGCCTCATTCCCGTGGTCCATGTGCTAACTGCTGGAGTCATGGTGCGGTTTACCCTGCTGATTGTTCTGAGGCGTTGAGTAGGCAGGGGTGGTAGGCGGTCGTGGCTCCACTTGCAGGGAGTTGAAGTGTTCTTCCTTGGCGTGGATTTCCTCTTGCCTCATGAGTTCATTATAATCATCCCATCCATGCGTGAAGGCATTGTACTTGAAGATAGACTCACTCAAGCCGTTACGAAATGCCTTATACGTTGCATTGTCATCCATCTCATGGAACTTTGAGTATTCAAGGTTGAATCTTGTTGCGTAATGGCGTAAAGGTTTTCTCTTCCCTTATCAGAGGGTCCCTAGATCCTTCGTGGTCAGTAATCTATTTGTCTGGATCATGAACTAGTTGAGGAAAACCTTGTGCAATCGGTCGAAAAAGTCGATTGACTGCGGTTCTAATCGATAGAACCAATTAAGGGTAGCTTCTGTAAGGGTGGAGTTGAAGATTAAGCATTGGGCTTCGTAAGAGAGGCTACTGAATGCCACGATGGAGTTGTAGTTGTTTATTTGAGTGTGAGAGTCTCCTCTCCCGTTGTACAGAGAAATCTTGAGGGGCCTGACCTCTATCCCGTGCCTGTACTGCAGAATGAGATCCATGAAGGGGCTAATGTTGGCCCTGATCTTCGTCAGACTTTTAGTGTCAATTTTTTCATTCTCTAGCTCATGGACGGGCTGGAGAAGCTCCTCAATGATATTGGCAAACTAGGGAGGTTTAGACGACTGTCCGAGCCTTTCAGCGACGAGTCGGTGACTCGTATTGCTGATACTCCTCCCTGGCTATTCAGTTTGTTTCGACCACTACCAAACATGGCAGTTGTTGAAACGACATCATCCTTAAACTGGTACGTATTGGTCTGCAGCAGTTGATCTTCTGTGTGCTGGGCTGGAGCCTTCTGACACTATGCCCTACTAAGAGCGATTCTAATTGGGAGTGGCCTCCTAGTGATAGGAGGGGAAGAGGCGGCTGCTCCTGAATTCTGGGATCATTTGTGGGGTAGGTTAGCCGAATACCCTGAGCATCCATCGGCCTACTGTCAAGTTGTTCAGGAGCATAGCGGAAGATCTATATTCCTGAAGGCCCGAGTAAGTCCGTCTAGTGGAGGAGCATGCGTCCGGAGGCTTCCAGTCAATAGTGTACGGTGGCTTTCAGTCGGTAGGGGTCAACCGCATGTCGATCAGCAGCGACAACTAGGGCCCATTGAGTCTCCACTCGCTGTTCCTTCAGTTCTTCTCGCGTGGATTGGAGGCTAGTAAGGGTGCTTCCATGTTGGTCTCCCCACACATGGTTCCGGCTCTCGATAGCAGTATTGCTTTTTTGGAGTTCCACCACCTCCGAGAAGAGGGTCCTCAACATCTTGAGCATGTCCTCGGACAGTATGTCAGTTCTCGTTCAGTTGTGGTCTCTTTGATAAGTGTTGTTGAGCTCACCATCATCTCATTTGGTAGACATTTCAATCAGCAGGGGGATGGAGTGGAGGTATGTGAGATGGTGGGAGGAACTTAGTTAGATTTCCACAGGCAACGCCAAATGTTTGATCCCAAAATAGACCTAACGTGATGAGACCCGCTGGGGGATCTAGGACCCACTGAAGGGTGTTTGAACCAGCTAAGGGCACTGATCAATCTCCTACTTCTGCTCGGTGAGTGACCTGCAAAACAGAGAGGAAACACTAGACACCAGTGGGGTTCCAGCCTAGGAGGCTCTAATGCTTAAGTCAGTAAGCGTAGGGAACACCTGATAGGCAGATCACAGCATAGGGGCTATCGAGTGGAGGCTATGTGTGCTTCTAGTGAAGTGATGAGAGAGAGTTACCTTTATGAAAGGGTCTGTGGGTATTTATAGTAGCCATGAATGTGGTGGTTGCTCACTGTTTGGGAGCAGGTTCCAAATTGTGACTGGGGATGCAGCCACGTGCCCTACAAATTCGAGATAAGCTTCAGGTGGAAACCAACTTCCTGGTGTCAGGGGGTTGGTGTGTCAGGAAGTTAGTATTAACAGCTAGCTTGATCAGACTAGGGGTGCCAATCACGACTGCCAAGTGGCGTAGGATTCATGCATGCCGAGCAGGGTGCACTAATGCTCCTGCCGACTGAGGTTTTTATTTGTCTGCCGATTGGCATCTTGCACCACCTGTCGACTGACGTCTTCCTACTGACTGGTGGTTGTGATGCTTGTATGAAGCCTGATTGGTCGATATAGAATCAACAACACTTATACAAACCTCTTAAAATGTGCATTTAAACAATTACCGTAAACTGACCAAAAATTACGCAAAATTACCCAAAAATCATGGATAGTCATCACTCGAAAACCAAATTCAAATCATTATTTTGCAATCCGGATCTAAGCCCAACACCATTTCCATAAAACTTTCCTAACGAGTATTTAAAATTCCCGAAAATTCTTCAATAAGAATATGAAACCCAAATTCAATTTATGGTCATACAACCGACTTCAACCTGGCTCTAATACCAAGTTGACAGGACTCATCCCTAACATTCGTGAAATTGGACCGGTCCTGCTCCCGCCTAACAATTCATTGTCAAACAAGGGATTTCTTGATTCTCACCATATGCTTACCTAAATACTTTAACCAAATAAAATCTTTCCCCTGTGGGGTATCACCCGCTTTCAACTCACTAACCTCATCATAGAGGGGAATTTATCAATTACTACTCTTTTATCGAACCTTGTTCGTAAAATCATTTAGTAAGTAATATGTTGACATTAGAAAAATTATGTAACCGAGTCATAATAATAATTCTATTAACGCACATTACATATTCTAACTTGAGAAAGGTTTTTCATTTATCATAAATAGTATTACAAATTTACCCATCTTCAATTATGATCAAGTCATTTTTCATTAGTAATTAACATTATAAAATACACAACAAAATATTATCACAAATAATGTTGTCATAAAAAATATTCATAATCAATCAATATCTCTACCTCTTTATCTATTCATCTTTTCTCATAATTATCAACAATTTATTAATTCTCTCTATTCATAATTTTCTTTATAACTCTGTGAATCAAAACCTCTTATTTTCATAGCCAAATTACCATATCCTCTTTTTCCAAGGATTTAATAATACCCAAGTATAATCACAATTTATGCACAAGAATAACTTCAATAATCCAATGAATATATTGATGCGCACAAGTCCTTTAGCTAGACACATTATTCACACTTCCTTTAATCCTCCTCATTCCTCGTAATTTATCATAATTCGCCTTTTCTATAATTCACTATGAACCTAATAATTTGCCTCCAAGTTTTAGGATTAGTTAAGAACGTTTAAATAAAACACAAAAAAAAATTGAACGAGCATAACTGTCTCAAACGATGTCCAATTAACTCAAATCTTTGACCACTAAACTTAGAATGACAACCTGAACATTTATGTTGACCGAAATCCCAAATTCCATCTCACAAACTCACACGCACCGATAACGGCTTAGGAAAGCCTCTGCATGTGGGCCCCACACGCTTACGCAGTGGTTGTTTTCAACCTCTTGCAAGTTATAACATTCGGGTCAACTGGCCCAGCAACCCGACCCGACTGTATCTTCTTCGATTTTTACCATTTTTCCTTCTTCTTTTGACCATTACCTTCTAAACTATCTTAGGAGTGAGTCTATTATCTTAGAACTAAGTAAGAAGAACTAGAATACAAGACTTGTGCCTTCTTGTTTTGGCCAAAAACTCTATTTGTATGACATAATGTTTCCCTTGTCCACGACCCCTATTTTCGGGCCTTAGCTAATCACATAGCATCCAAAAAGATGGTTTCGGGTTTTATCTTCTTCTCTTCCTTCCATTGATTTCTCTCTGTTTGTTACTTCCTTTCTTCTTCCTCTCCTTCTTTCCTTTCTTTTTTCTTTCGCTTTCTCTGGTTGTCTCCCCATCTCTCTAGTTTTTCTACCACGACCACCACCTTCACGGTTTTCAGCTATACTCCCTTGATGTCCCATGCCAACACACTAACACATATTTATACAATCACAAGGTCAGTGGATGCATAAGGGAGGGAGAACTCAAGAACTTTCTAGACACTTGTCACTATCCAAAAATATCTCCCATGTGCATTTGCCAAATACCCTTCTTGACATAATGACCAAAATGCCCCTAGACAATCTTCCCCCATAAAAAAACTATTCAATTTCTGATTTCGTCATACCAGTTGTCTACAGATTCAAAATTTCGAAGCCCACCTAACGGTCCTCGCAGAACGTCCAAAAGAGTCTCAATCAAAAAGTCAACCATTGACCCTACATGGGCAAAATGGCCATTTCCATTTTTTACTTTCCAATTTTACCCTTATCGAGGATCCAGGTCAATACAACCTACCCTCCTTAAAAAATTTAGTCCTCAAAATTGTAGGACAACACCAATCTTATGTTCATACTCAAATTGGACAATCGAGTTGTTCAAAATAGTCAACTTACCGTTTTCCATTTTCTTACTATTCATAATTTCGTACGTGATTCCGGAATGTTGTGCAACCGTGACTAATTCTTATATAACAACCTTACTCGAAGGCAACCTTCGAGTCATTGAGTCATTTCTAATAATACAACAATTCCAAAACACAACATATATCCCATCAATCCATAACCAATTAATACTCAGGTATCATCATCATCATCATCATCATTAATGGCACTACGTGTAGGCCATTACTACTAACATCATCTGAGTCAAATCCACATCAACCAGAATCCACATCGGCGTATGAGTGGAAATCAACTCACGATACAGATCTTAGCTCGACATCTGAGTCATCACCACAACACTAGTCTCAGGATACAAAGCCCTGCTTAATATTTGAGATGAACCAATATCTACACATATAAATTACTTGAGATACAGAGCCTTGCTCGACATCCGAGTGATCACCGACTCAGGATACAGAGCCCTGCTCGACATCTGAGTTAGCACTAATCTCAAAATACAGAGCCTTACTCGACATCTGAGACTAACTTACCCCACATCACATATCCACTCGGAATTCATTCGAATACCAACTTGTAATTCACTTTTTGTTCATAATAAAAAGTACATATGTCGAAATACACATAATATTTATAACATATATTTATTCTTTGATTCATAACCGTATTTTTTACATTCCAAACTCCTGCTTAAGTGCAAAACACAATTTTCATTTACCCTCGTAAAGTGTATATTCAAAATAATTAATAATTTCATCAAATTTAAGTCATTTCAAATTCGCATTTTAAACTCAACACAACTTTCGTAAAACCTCGTAAACGTGCACAATTGTCAAAAATTGCATGAAAACCATAATCAACCAATTATTTCCAAAATCACATTTCACGAATATCGAGAAATCATATGCCTCTAACACATGTCAATTTCATAAATCAAATCCGTAATTCGAAATCAAGGCCTAAGCCCAAAACACACTTTATACAAACCTCGTAAAACGTGCATTTAAACAATTACCGTAAAATCACCAAAAATTACGCAAAATCACCCAAAAATCATGGGTAATCATTACTAGAAAACTAAATTCAATTTTTTTTTTGAAATCCGGATTTAAGCCTAACACCATTTCCATAAAACTTGTCTAACGAGTATTTAAAATTCCTAAAAAATCTTTGATAAGCATATGAAAACCAATCTCAATTTATTATCATACAACCGCCTTCAACCTAACTCTGATACCAAGTTGACAGGACCCGTCCCTAACAATCGTGAAACTGGGCCGGTCCTGCTCCCGTCCGAAAACTCGTTGTTAAGCAAGGGATTTCTCAATTCTCACCATATGCTTACCTAAATACTTTAACCAAATAAAATCCTTCCCTTGCGGGGTACTAACCACTTCGAACCCACTAACCCCGTCACAGAGGGGAATTTATCAATTACTACTCTTTTACCGAACCTTGTTCATAAAATCATTTAGTAAGTAATATGTTGAGTTTAGAAAAGTGATGTAACCGAGTCATAATAATAATTCTATTAACGTATGTTACATATTATAACATGAGAACGGTTTACCATTTGTCATAAATAGTATTACAAATATATCCATCTTCAATTATGATCAAGTCCGTTTAAGTAATTAACATTATAAAATGCACAAAATTTTTTTATCTCAAATATTATTGTCATAAACAATATTCATAGTCAATCAATATCTCTACCTCTTTATCTAGTCAACTTTTCTCATAACTATCAACAATTTATTAATTCTCTCTATTCATAATTTCCTTTATAACTTTGTGAATCAAAACCTCTAATTTTCATAGCCAAATTTCCTTATCCTTTTTTTCAACATGGATTTAATAATACCCAAGTATGATCACAATTTATGCACAAGAATAACTTCGATAATCCAATGAATATATTGATGCACACAAGTCCTTTAGTTAGACATCTTATTCACACTTCCTTTAATCCTCCACATTCCTCATAAATTATCATAATTCATCTTTTCTATAATTCACTATGAACCTACTAATTTTCCCCAAGTTTTAGGATTAATTAAGAATGTTTGCACCAGAATAACTGTCTCGTGGGTTCTGATATTCGGGTCGCCCGACCCATCAACCCTACCTAGCGTATCTTCTTCCCCAAGTTCTTCATCTTTCGACCCTTACCTTCTAAACTATCTTAGAAGTGAGTCTATAATCTTAGAACTAAGTAAGAAGAACTAGAAGACAATACTCATACCTTTTTATTTCAGCCAAAAACTCTATTTGTATCACATATTTTTTCCCTCATCCACCACCCTTGTTTTTGGGCCTTAACCGATCACATAGCATCCAGAAAGAAGATAAGAAACTTGTAACCAAGTTTCCAAGTCTGAAACGAGGACTTGAGAATAATAACCCAAAAACAATGGTTTCGAGTTTCGTCTTCTTCTCTCCCTTCCATTGGTTTCTCTATGTTTTTTATTTCTTTCTTCTTCCTCTCTTTCTTTCCCTTCTTCTTTCCTTCTCTTTCTCTAGTTCTCTACCCATATCTCTGGTTATTCTCTCATGACCACCACCTTCATGGTTTTCAGCCATACTACCCCGATGTCTCATGCCAACACACTCACACATGTTTATACAAGCAATAGGTCGGTGGAAGGATAAGGGAGGGAGAACTCAACGATTCTCTAGACATTTGTCATTATCCAAAAATATCACCCATGTGTATTTACCAAAACACCATTCATGACATAATAACCAAAATTCCCCTAGACAATCTTTCCCTGCAACGAAACTATTCAATCTCTGATTTCGTCATACCATTTGTCAAACATTGACCCTACATGGGAAAAATGGTCATTTTCCTTTTTTACTTTCCAATTTTACCCTTATCAAGGGTATGGGCCGTTACAACCTACCCTCCTTAAAAACTTTCGTCCTCAAAATTTCAGAACAACACTAATTTTACTTTCATACTCAAATTGGAAAATTGAGTTGGTCAAAATATTCAACTTACCATTTTTCTTTTTCTTACTATTTACAACTTTATACGTGATTCCGGAATCCTGTGTATCCGCAACTAATTCTTATATAACAACCTTACTCGAGGCAACCTTCGAGTCATTTCTAATAACACAACAGCTCCAAAGCACAACGTATATCCCATCAGTCCATAACCAATTAATACTCAGGTATCATCATCATCATTATCAATGACACTACGCGTAGGTCATTACTACTAACATCATCTTTGTCAAATTCACATCAACCAAAATTCAATCATTAACCAATCACTTTCAACATCCCCAAGGTTATTTCTGTACTACCGGTAGGCAAACCACTCGAGATACAGAGCCTAGCTTGACGTCCGAGTGGGAACCAACTTAAGATACAGAACCAAGCTCGACGTCTCAATCGTCACCACAACACTAATCTCAGGACACAGAGCCCTACTCGATATCTGAGACTAACCAATATCCACACATATAAATCACTCATAATACAGAGCCCTGCTCGACATCTGAGTGATCACTAACTTAGGATACAGAGTCCTGCTCAACATCCTAGTGATCACTAACTCGGGATACAAAGCCCTGCCTAACGTCTGAGTTAGCACTAGTTTCAGGATACAGATCTATTTAAATCATCTTAGTAATCACTAATTGGGGATACAGAGCCCTGCTCGACATCCTAGTGATCACTAACTCGGGATACATCATCTTTGTCATAAATCATGGATATTCATCACTAGAAAACCAAATTTAAATCATTATTTTGAAATCCAGATCTAAGCCCATCACCGTCTCCTTAAAACTTGTCTAACGAGTATTTAAAATTCATTTAAAATTCCTGAAAAATCTTCGATAAGCATATGAAAACCAAATTCAATTTATTATCATACAACCGACTTCAACCTAGTTCTGATACCAAATTGACAGGATATGTTCCTAACATTCGTGAAACCGAGCCGGTCCTGCTCCCGTCTGATAACTCATTGTCAAACAAGGGATTTCTCGATGCTTTCCATATGCTTACCTAAATACTTTAACCAAATAAAATCCATTGCATGCGAGGTACGGCCCACTTCCAACCCACTAACCCCGTCACATAGGGGCATTTATCAATTACTACACTTTTATCGAACTTTGTTCGTAAAATCATTTAGTAAGTAATATGTTGACTTTAGAAAAATGATGTAACCGAGTCAAAATAATAATTCTCTTAACGCACATTACATATTCTAACTTGAGAAAGGTTTTCCATTTATCATGAATAGTATTACAAATTTACCCATCTTCAATTATGATCAAGTCATTTTTCGTAAGTAATTAACATTATAAAATACACAAAAAAATATTATCACAAATAATGTTGTCATAAACAATATTCATAATCAATCAATATCTCTACCTCTTTATCTATTCATATTTTCTCATAATTGTCAACAATTTTTTAATTCTCCCTATTCATAATTTCCTTCATAATTTTGTGAATCAAAACCTCTTATTTTCATAGCCAAATTTACATATCCTCTTTTTCAACATGGATTGCCCAAATATAATCACAATTTATGCACAAGACTTCAATAATCTAATGAATATATTGATGCACACAAGTCCTTTAGTTAGACACCTTATTCACACTTCCTTAAATCCTCCTCATTCCTCATAATTTATCAAAATTCATTTTTTCCATAATTCACTATAAACCTATTAATTTGCCACAAGTTTTAGGATTAATTAAGAACGTTTAAATTAAAAAAAAAAACTTTGAATGAGTATAACTGTCTCGAACGATGTCCAATTAACACAAACCTTGGACCATTAAACTCAGAATGACAACCTAAACATTTTTCATGTTGACCGAAATCCCAAATTCTAGCTCATGTGCTCGCATGCGTTGATAACGGTTGAGGTCAACCTCTGCATGTGGGCCTCACGTGCCTGCGTAGAGGTTTCCTTCAAACTCTCGCTAACATGACCTGTCACAATCCCTCTAGGACTACAGTGGGATGTGCCCTACTCCTGTCTGACAATCGCACTCAAAATATCGAAAATACCCTTTATAGGTTCAAATATAAACATACCGAGTACACTACAACATTTTTAGACAAGGGATACGTATCCATTATACATGATCGAGCATATATATATATATATGTCAATACAATGCAAGTACTAAAACCTACCCTGTAGGGTGTCGGGTACGCAGCAGTACTTTTTATGTCTTAGCATCTGTATTCGCCCTTGTCTCTGTATCACGGCTTGGAGGGTCACATATCCATAAATATACATCTGGACACATGTAGTAAAACACAATATACCCAATCCTCAGACATCCGTGATGTATATAATCAAAACTAGTCACAATTTCCAATGCTACGCGAGCAACTCGATGTCTCATCTCCGAGTACTTCCCGAGGACCCAACTCAACGTCGTCCAGGGTGATATCAACATGGGGTGCCTACCCCGGATCTACTGTATTCAGGACGATATCATAATCTAGTACTCCTAATCCTAAGCCTCTCCTCGAAGTCACTCATCACAGGTAGTGCAACGTGACTATTCTAGGATCATCGACGTATGGAGACTAACCAACTCACCTATGATGGTATATGTGGAACCGTAACCAAATCCGGTGAAAAATCATATTAAAACCATTTATTTTCAAATCGAATTAAACACTGTTCAATTAGGCCTATGTCCGAGACATAATTCTCACAAATCCGTTCCACAAAAACCAGCCGAAAATCGTGCCCAGAATTTGTTTATAAATCCTGATTTATCATTATTCAAATTCAGTTGAAATGTATTCTTTCCTTTCAATTTTTCGTTGATTCTAAATCTAAGTCAAATCATCATTTCATTGGGTCTCAAGCCCAAAACCTCGTTTTAACACAAATTCGTAAAATATTTCATAAACCGATGATTACAATCCACATCATCATTCAATAACAATATCAAAAAATTTCGACTTAAATCATGTAATAAAGCATTCAAAACAGTTATGCATGCATTTCAGTTCTAAAACAAACAGTCCACTCACACTCGGTCCACACTGCGTGCTAAACCTCAGCGTTATTTCTATCACCGATCTAGTCCAAAGTCTATGATCTTGTACAAATCATGCCTAAGGGTCACTAACATGCTATACAAGTTCATACATGAAACTCTGACAAAGCCCAATACTGGAAAAGCGTCTGAAACACGCTTCTCGAGGCTAAAAACCCCTAAATTACCTATTCAACGATCTCAGATTGATCTGAAACCACCACCATTGGATTTAGAGCGTCGAGACCTTTTGAACATGACCGATTATACCTCAAAATTCGATCCCACATGCCCTCATATGCCAGTCAAAGGTTGGTCAACGCTGGTCATCGCTAGTCAACAGCAGTCAACGGCTGACGTCAGCCTGACATCTGACACATGTCCGATCTGACAATGTCAAGTCTGACAGGCTGCCACGTGGCACCACCTGATTGGTCCACGTGGTCTGACATGCTGATTGGGCCTAACAGCTGACCGAACCTGACAGCCTGCCATGTGGCATCACCTGATTGGCCACGTGGACTAACGACTCTGATAGATGATGACGTGTACTACCACATCATCATTGTCAACCTCTAGCCAGGTTGACGTTTCAGGACCCGTCCCCAATCCCCCCGGGATTAACAAAGGACGACCCTGATCCCGTCTGACACGGAGTGTCAAACAAGGGAAATTTCCAACCTTTGCCCTCTCGGGCTATCAGAGTACGCCAGGATCCGGAGGAGGTATGTGATATCTCGGTCTCCGCTACAGTCCACACCGTATCCAACCTGAAGGGTATTGAAAACAGAAAGACTTTGAGTGGACAAAAAGTAATAAGTTTCGTAAAACACATTTATAAAAGAACTTTATACCCTTCACTAAAAAGCATGCATGCATAGTAAAACCATTTATCCCATAACATATGTTTAAAAAACCATCATTAGGGTCTTAGCCCCAATTTCCGTAAATACAAGTCACACGGTCTCCTGCCCAAAACCATTTACAGAAAACCATAACATAGTAAACATATGTGAAACCTCAGCCCAAATCCATTTATCATCATAAAACACAATTTCCCAAACCAATTGAAATCACGTTTATCCATTATATTTCATATCACGGAACCTGTCACGGTATATAGAGCTACGCACGTGCTAAGCGGGGTCTCAAACCCAAGTCTCTCCAGGGTCCACCCAGGTCAATGTCCGTAGATCAATGACCCTTCCTGGAGGTTACGAACCATGCCCTTCCTGAGAGTAAGGAACCCAACTGGGGGGCGACTCCACTCAGTCAGTGCTCCGTGACTACTCCGGGGTCCACCCAGGCCAACGACCCTCCCCGGAGGAGACAATCATATATAAAAGATGGCATATGAAAAACCTTTTGATATCATTCTTTAAACCTTTCAAGGATTCATGCCCGGCCCCCATAAGCCGTCATGAACCATAAAATCCTTTCAAAGGGTTCATGTCAGTTCCCATAAACCGTCATGAACCGTAAATTCATTTCAAGGGTTCACGCCGGTTCCCATAAACCGTCATGAACCATAAAAACCATTTGTAACACATAGCTGGGCCCTAGGCCCGTATCCACATACAAACTGGATCTCCGGTCCGAATCGTAAACCAACTGGGCCTCCAGCCCGATGCCTTGTTTAATCAAAAGGACCACAAGTCCGAGAGTTCGTAGATCAAATGGGTTTCGAACCCGAGTTTACCTTTTCAAATCCAAAACCATTTCATGAAATCATATCCAAAAACATAAGTATGGAAAATCAGTGCAAAATCGGAAAACCTCGATTTACATGCAAGCACATAAATCTCCTCGTAATGCTTGAAATCATATAATTCACCAATTTCCAAATCAATATCATAGAATCACATTCATAATCCATATAAAACATTTATGCATGCATCACAGTTTAGAAATCAAGGTTCGCTCACAGACCGTCCTAAGTTGCCGCCTCGATTTGCATGCCGTAAGCCTCACCGAGCAAATCGTCGTCACCGGGACTCCCAAACCTATCCAAATCAATCTAGAGGGTTACTAACTACCTTATTAACCTCTCATTGAAGTCCCGTAATTTTCCCGAATTTTTAAGTATTTTAAAATTGAACCTAAACCTTCCGATGCCCCGAACGTTATCGAGACGGTGTCCGATCGACACGAAACCAGTCCCAAAATATTCGTTACATCGAATAGAGTGCTTCACATGTTGGAATTTGCCCCATCGTACCCACCACGCGCCACCGCAAGCGGCTGCGCGTGAAGCCCACGTGCGGTGCTACAGTCGTCTTCAACCTCTCGACGAACCCGGTCCGCCTGGTTCGAACTGGACCTGACCGGTGCGACCGGTTCGGTCCATAACTCTCTCATTTTTTATCCAACCTGGTCCATTTTTAATCCTACAGGTTCCTAGCATCAATCCCACAAGAATCCATACCTTCCATGCTCAAACCATAAGCTTGACCTTCAAGCTTGGTTTGCAGTCAGTCCAGGCATCCATTTCCATCAAACTCAATCCTCTTCGTGTCGTCTTGGTCCCTAGGTTTCAATAGAATTGAAAAGGACTCAAAACACCCACTAAATCTCAACTTTCAACTTTTGAAAATCGAAATGGCTATCGGTTACTCACCTCCGCCGTCCATCACCGTGAGTCGCCGTCCATCCCGTCAAGTCCTTCTCTCAGCTCACCCTCTCTGTTCCCTTCATGTGTAACCAGCACACAGAGTGATTCAGGTCGTGAGGTGTGTCGTGTGGGTTGTGTTTGAGGGTTGAATGGAAAATAGTCGATCGGGTTGTGAGAGAACAGAGAAGAGACGATGAAGTTTGATGAAGAAGGGAAATGAATGGACGGTGGAGATTGAGAGGGGTAATGAGATGAAGGGTCAAGATTAAAAGATGAGTTAAGTGGAAATTATAAAATAATTAAAATATTATTATTTTAATCAAATCTCACCAATCAATGTGAGATCCACTTTTTAGGTCCCACACTAAAGTCAACCAATCAGCTAATGCCAAGTGTCCTCACCTCGTAATGCGTGCATAGTGAAATCGAACTTCCGTGACCCATAACTTTCCCATTTGAAGTCCGATTTCAGCGTGCCGCATGTCTACAGATTCGTATCGTCCCGATCTACGTAACGGTCCTTGGTCATTGGCCATCGGACCTCCCAGTCCAAAAGTCAACTATTTACCTCTTTTAACTAAAATTACCAAATTGCCCTTGAACTTCCGAACGTTATAACTTTTTCCTCGAATGTCGGAATTGAACGTGCCACCAGTATATGAACTCGTGACGTTACAAACTACATCACGGTCATCGGTCAAAGTCCATTTGACCTCCAGAATGAAAAGTCAACGTTTGGAAAAACGGTCATTTTACATCGTTCGTCCGATTTCGCCCAACTAATCACGGATTAGTCTCACTAATTATGATTAGTCACTAATTTAATCCTGGAATTCGGAACGGGTTGTTACATGACGGGTCAATTTGGCCCGATTCTCTATAACAGGTCAATTTGACCCGCGACCCAACCTGGTCCTATCTTCTTCAATTCTCAACCAATTTTCACCATTTTCCTTCCTATCTACTCGCAATGATCCCATGAAGGAATCTATGGACTCAAAATCGACTTAAAAGGCTTAGAAGATACATGTGGAGCTTGATGATTTTTGGGTAACCTTCAACCTCAATTTATGGGTGATTCTGACAGCCTCTTTCCACGGTTTTGGTCCCTATGAACTCGTACAACCCCTAGGAACATTTTCCAATCGTTAAAATAGCCCAACAAACCCTAGAACTCAAAGTCGAATTTTGAACCCAAATCGGCTTACCTTCGGATTTCCGGCCACC
Source organism: Prinsepia uniflora (assembly GCA_032719365.1). Classification (NCBI taxonomy): domain Eukaryota; kingdom Viridiplantae; phylum Streptophyta; class Magnoliopsida; order Rosales; family Rosaceae; genus Prinsepia; species Prinsepia uniflora. The sequence goes on from CM064870.1 coordinate 18,816,291, forward strand.
GTGCACCGTTGTCCAAGTCGTTACCACCGTCTGCTTCGTCTCTTCTCACACTGTCATTCTCGCTTTCACACAGACAGCAAAGGATGAAGGAATGGGGAGGTTTGGGTTGTTTGTGTGTTTCAGATATAATGGAAACAAAGGAGATGAAAGTGATACAATGAACCCAAACATTTGGGGGGCTGGGCCAATTAGATGAGTGACACTTGTCTCTCATCAATTGGTCCAACCCAGATATTTTGACCAATGACACAATGCCAACTGTACACTTTCTCGTAATGTATGAATAGTGATGGTTTTCTTTCGACGTGCCACTTGTCTACAGACTCGTGACGTCTCGATCTACATAACGTGCTTTAGTCCAAGTCCAAATAGTGTCCCGAGTCAAAAGTAAACATTTTCCCCCAACTAGGGGCAAAATAGTTATTTTACATTTAATTTCCGATTTTACATTTAATTAAAAGTTCACGGCGTTACACTCACAAGTTCGGGGCGTTACGACCCGGCTGTATCTTCTTCGATTTTCACCATTTTTCCTTCTTCTTTCCACCATTACCTTCTAAATTATCTTAGGAGTGAGCCTATAATCTTAGAACTAAGTAAGAAGAACTGGAAGACAAGACTCATACCTTCTTAAAAACTCTATTTTTCTCACAAATTGTTTCCCTCGTCCAAGATCCCTCTTTTTGGGCCTTAACTAATCACATAGCATCCAGAAATAAGATAAGACGAAGACCTAAGAATAAGAACCCAAAACGATGGTTTCGAGTTTCATCTTCTTCTCTTCCTTCAATTGGTTTCTCTTTGTTTGTTACTTCCTTTCCTCTTCCTCTCCTTCTTTCCCTTCTTTTTTCCTTCTCTTTCTCTGGTTCTCTCTCCATCTCTTTAGTTTTTCTCTCACGGCCACTACCTTCTTGGTTTTCGGCCATACCCCCCCCCCCTCCCCCTCCCCCAAATGCTAACACACTCACACATGTTTATACAATCACATGGTCGGTGGATACATAAGGAAGGGCGAACTCAAGAATTCTATAGATATTTGTCACTATACAAAAATATCTCGCATGTGAATTTACCAAAATACCCTTCATGACATAATGACCAAAATTCCCCTAGACAATCTTGCCACATAACGAAACTATTCAATCTTTGATTTCGTCATACCATTGTCTACGAATTTTGAATTCGAAGACCCACCTAACAATCCTTGCAGAATGTCCAAAAAGTCAGCCATTGACCCTATAAGGGCAAAATGGTCATTTCCCTTTTTGAATTTCCAATGTTACCCTTATCGAGGGGTCAAGCCATTACACTGGCGATATAAATTTGAGGTGACTAGTGGTTAGGAGCCTGGTGACCTCGCACGTGGTTTGTTAATCATACCATCATAATGCATTAGGATGTTCTTTAATGAGGTGTTGAGGATGGAGTACGTTTCAAACTTGGAGACTAGTCCCTCATAGGATTTATCATGCCAACAATGATTTTTGGTCTTTTCCCTCTAGTTCTAATTGTAATGCTTCTCTTTCTTCCCCTTGTAATTTTTATCGTATGAACCTTTTCTCTTACCTAAGTAAGAGTTATTCTCATAGCCTTGATTCTAACCACTAGAGCCATTGTAAGGCTTCGAATTCTGATTATTCTAAGGGGAAGAGTACGTCGGAGTGACATTCTGCTTGAGCTCTAGTCATGGAACATTGAAGTATTCGGCCTTGGTGTGGATTGTCACATGCCTCATCAGTTCATTGTAGCCTTCCCATCTTGAGCGAAAGCATGGTACTTGAAAGTAGATTCCTTCAAGCCACTACAGAATGCTCTGAAAGCTCCCTTGTCGTCGGTCTCTTGGCACTTGGAATACTCCAGGCTGAGTCTTGTTGCGTACTTTTGTAAGGATTCGTCCTCCCCCTGCCTTAGTGAACCCAGCTCTTCTATCGTCAGCAATTGATATGTCTGGATCATGAATTGGTTGAGGAAAACTATGTGGAGCTGATCAAATGAGTTGATCATTTTTTGTTCTAGACAATAGAACCAGTTTAGTCAACTTTAGTTACGGTGGAGCTGAAGATCAGACATTGTACCTCGTCGGAGAGGTTTTTCAAGGACACAGAAGATTAATAATTGTTCATGTGTGTTACTGGCCCTTTTCCAGTGTACAGTGTGATCTTGAGAGGTTTGACCTCTGTTTCATGTATGTATCGCAAGATGCAATTTGTGAAAGGCCCGATGTTGGTCTGGGCTTTTGTTGGAGACTTAGTCTCTACTTGTCAGTCTCAAGTTCCTGGACTCGCTGTAATAGTTATTGAACGATGTCGTTGAGCTTGGGGGTTTGGACTATGTTTTAATTCGTTCGGCAATGGATCGACGAATCATACTGCTGGCACTCCCTATGGGACGCTCGGCTGTTTTTGATCTTTTGTCTGACATTGCAGTGTAGAGTTAGCTATGTCTTCTAGAAGATGTGGGTTTGCTTATAAGATCTAATCTTCCGATGGATGTGTTGGACCTTTCTGGCGCTCTACTCTCATCAAAGATGAGCCTGATAGAGCATGTCCCCCTGAGACAAGATGGGAAGAGGAGATTTTTTTGTGATCCTGGGATCAATTGTCAAATAAGTTAGCCGAGTAGGCTGAATTGGAAGTGCCCTTCTGTCAAGTAACTCACGAGCATATCGCGGAAAATTTGTGTTCCTGAAGAACCAACCATGTCGGCAGGACGGATGAGTATTCTTCTGGATGGTTTCGGCCGAGAGTGCTGGTTCACGTTCAGGGTAGGTAGCAAGTGCCCTCTTGGTAGCTGCTAGTTTCTTCCAATCGGATTAGAGTATAGTGAGAGTGCTTTGATGTCGATCTCCCCACACATGATTTCTGCTCTCGATAGCTGCATTGCTGTTCCGAAGTTCGACCATCTCTCTGCGAAGAGCCCTCATCATTTCGAGCTTTTCCTTTGAAGGCATGCCAGTTATGTTTCTATTTCGTTCTCCCGTGTGAGGAGTTCTATTTAGTTCTCCATCATCTTACTTGGCCGACACTATGATCATCATGTAGATAGAGTGCAGGTATGTGAGCTAGTGGGAGGACTTACTTAGAATTCCCACAGACAGCGCCAAATGTTTGATCCGAAAATGAACGTAACAGGATGTGACCTTATTGGCCGCTAATTCACTTTCTTCTAAGCCTGCTGAGTGACCTGCGAGACAGAGAGAAAAACACTAGACATCGATGGGGTATCGACCTAATAAGCTCTAATACTTAAGTGAGTAAGCGAGATGGAGACCAATAGGCAAATTAGACACATAAAGTCAAGGAATGTGTAGTTTGTGAGTTGAGATTACCTTTATGAGAGAGTTTTGGATGGTATTTAGAGTGGCAATGAATGAGGTGGTTAAACCCTAATAGTGTAGGGTTCAAGCTATCTCAGGAGATGCTGCTACATGTCTCAAGAATCCAGGATAGAGGACAAGTGGCAATAGATCTCCTGGCATGTCAGGGAGCTATAGTTGACATTTGTTAGAGGGACATACCAAAGGTGTCGACCTAAATCTGTGTGAGTGGCAAGGTCATGGGACTTTCTTGAATGTATTGTGAGCGGCTTGTTGAGTACACTGCTGAGTGAAAAGCTGTTGATTGCCTGTTGTTGAGGTATTGTTAACCGTAATGAACCTAATTAGTCGATATAGTATCAACGTAATCTAAACAAAAAAAATTGGCATAAGAAAGAAAATTAACTATCCTTTACTATGATGTACATGTCTGAAACATACATTATTTAGTAACACTTCTCTACATCAGGCAGTTTTATGCGTTAGTGAGAAGACATTTGAGTTTTATTTGGCCCTAATGGCACCACATTCACCAAAACTAAAGGGTTACATAAGGCAACTACAGCTTCTCAACCATCAAGAATTACATTCTCACTTTCGTGCTTGAATCAATAATCAAGGGAGCTCACCTCATCCTTTTTCCATAGCCCTTCTTCATACTTGTACCACCTCAACAATCCCTCGTCGAGTTTGGTCCTTTGGCACATGATGCAGGAGTCTTCCATGCACGTTAAGAATCTGCGCAACCGAGAGGCCTTCTCAAGAACAACCGGGTCAAGTTCTCTCATAAGTCTTTTACTTGGGACTTCGATTACAAGGCAATGTGATATATTGAGGACTTCGAGGTGTTTTAGGCCGTCCAAGATTATGATTAACGCGTCCTTTCGGAGCACTGAGCATCGGAGGCTTAAAACCTTCAGGTTTGGAAGATATGCAACTAGGGTTGAAGCAAAGAAAACATCACAAGGACCCATGATCTTCAGTTCAGTGAAATTTTTGCAGTTCTTGGCGATCTCCTCCATGAGGTAAGGGGGGTTCCCTATGCTAGGCATCGTCAGTGATTCAAGGTCTTTCCAGCAGCGAATGGCCTTGCAAATTCCAGTCTTTTTTATTTTGTTCCAAGCTGGCATAACTAGATGCTTCAGCCGGGGGCACCTGTGATTCAGAGAAACAACCTCATTTCTTGCATCTGAAATATATTATTAACTTGAACATCGCATAACTAGAACTGCATTCCCGAGTCTCTCTACAGGACATCCTACATTTAAACCTCATTCGTACTCAATTTGTTTTCAAATTTGTTCTCATTTATACGCGTGATTGATTGTTTTAGGATGTGAAAGCATCATTTAGAGCTTAGACTTTTAAGTTTGTGGTCTCAGATATGTTAACCGCTTCAATTTTAGATTTTAAGAATCAAACTTGGGAACTTTATTTGATAAATCCTGAAAGTGCAAGCTTATCCCCTACCTAATCAACCTTGTGAATAAATGTGATCAAAGTTGAAGAAATTGTGTATATGTGAATTTTTCAGGACGCATATGAATTTTTCACCATGAGTCCTGATTTACAGGATTTCCTGGATGAAGAAAATCTAAATCTACTGCATTCCCACTTTCAACATTTATCATCATGTTAGTTAGCAAGTTAACACACATGCATCAAACATAAATTCTGAATTAGGTAAAAAGTATTGCCTAGCTTGGACTATCAAGTACACAATCTAGTATCTACAACAAACAAAAACAAATTGCAAGATGGTGAGATTTGGAAATATATTACCTTTCAGCAGTATAAGTCAATTGATCATCACTGACATATAAGTTGAAATGGAAAATCAAAGTCGTTAAGTTTCCGCGGCTGAGACTCAACGAAATCTTCAGTATCCGAGTCAATCTTGTATCAGAGCCGGCATGAACATAAACATAAGGCTCTAACGGGATTTTGATAAAGTGGGATTTCATCATTGACAAATCCAGTGTTTTCCACAGTAAAGGATCACAGCAAGCCAAGCGCCATCCACTACAAACATGAGCAATCCCCGACGTTAACTCAAAGATGTCAAATGACTCAAAAATCTTAACTAATATGTCAGTGTCCAGGTCCTCCCATCTCCTCCTCACAGGGTACTCACAGTCCTCCATTTCTCCGGCGTTCCATACTTCTCCAAACATCCTTATGCCATCATAATGCCTGCACAAACAACAAAACGAAACCACACATTAAAAAAAAAAAAATCATTTCACGAAAACAAGCTGATTAACAGACTAACCAATTCCTTCATTTATAACATTAAGATTGCTGTGAATAGTAAAGCCCCGTAATTTGGGTTGTCCACAATCAATTCTAAACAAAAGCCAGGCTGGATTAAAAAGTACAATTGCATAGTAATCGAATGAATCAAATGCTGCATAAATTGCACACAAATTCATAATTTTACAGCAACAATTGGTAAAGTTTTGTTTTTGTTTTTCCTAAAGCTGAATCAGTCAAAGCTGAATCCAAAACTTGTACTTATAAGAGGAGAAATACAACAACAGAGACTCGCAAATCTTGTTGTTGCATTATCCAATTTCCAGCTGAGATAACAATTGGATGGCTAGAATCAAATTTGGGCGTAAAAATTGAAGAGATCAACCTTGGAATCACTGCTAGATCTTGAAATCTCCCAATCGAAATCAAATTTCGAGAAGATTCGAGTTGAGGAGCGCTAAAGACTCCAAATTGGACCAGGATTGCGGTGTTGAATCGAATCAATCAGATCTATCTCATATTCATTTTCACAAATTTCACTTGAAAAATAGTTGTAACTAACAAAATTACAGAATCATAAAACAACAGAGAAGAAGATAGAGCAGCAGAAGACACATGCAAAGACAGAGATGTAAAAAGAGAGATTACTGATGTGTTCTGGTTCTTGAGGAGGGTGGGGGTTTATCAGTCATCTGGTGTATGTTGGGTCGTGACCTGGCTGCAACAATGTATGCATATGAAAAAGAAATGCGTTAGTAATTCTGTTGCTTCTGTCCGAACCAAACTAACTGAGAAGAGCAAATTATTCGCTCTCAAATTTACCAAAAAGGCCCTCTACAATTACCGAAAAGGGCCTCCAAAATTGCCAAAAGAGGGATGTTCTTACCTTTCTACAGATCAACGTTCCTGCCCTGGTTGTCGGTAGCTAGTCCTAGTAGAACCCACGTTCTCAAAGCACGTGACTACTTATCTAACAGTGCCTCGGAGGCTCGGACTCTGTCTGTCACAGTGTCACAGCAACGTATAACTAACCTGCGGCGAAATAAGACTGGCCGCTGACACTGCTCCGTTGAATTTTAGTACTTGCATTTTAAGTTTTGGATCACATTTTACTTTTCTTATACCTTTTCTGGGATCAGATCAAAAATACCTTTTTTGGGGTCTGATTATGATTCAGTCTAGCAGACTCCGATCAGGTGATTTCTTCGTCTAATTTGGATAGCTTTGAATTCTGTCTCCAAGAATGATAACAAAATTTAGGCAAAATACGTATTTATTAGTTAAAGTAATGACATTAATTTTTTTTCCATTGAAATTAAGGTGAAGTCATATGAAAAGCAAACTTATATAAATCCTTGTCAATATCACTGTACTGAAAATTAATTTCTAAAATACTAACAAAAGTCATTCAATTTTTTGTTAAGTTAATTTTTTAACGAAAACCACGAGATACGTCAGGAACATTATCAAAATCTTTTTCTATTGCCATATGATGGTAATTCAGACACCTGTTAATAACTTATGCTTCTTCAAAAGCAGCATGTCTAGATATGTACTGGTTAATTACAAAAGATGAGGATGGAGACGACCTCAAGAAATGCGGAATTTCAAGCAAAAATACTATCAACAAAACTGACGAAATTCGTCGGGTCTGAATATCTGCCTCCATCACATCACTTGCTGTTACTGTATTTATATGGGAAATTCAAGTAAATGAATGAGAATATATTCACCAGTTTGTTTTCAATAAGGGGCGCGTTAGCACTCCTTATTGAAAACGGCCTAGCTAACACGCGCCACGATGATGCAATTTTATATAAACTACCACCTTTACCTGCTTATTAATTCTCTTGCAAGGCTCCTCAAATACTGCAGGCTGTTTACAGGGCCGTCATCATCAAATGTTGCAGCTTTCAAATTCATAAAAAAATCCCTCATACAAAACACTATCTATCTCTTCTGAAGTGGGACTCCATTCTGCACGAAAGCACTCACGGGATTTAGCCATTACCTCTTGTGCTTCTTTTTCATCTATTGTCAGTGATTTCAGCAACCATTTTTTTACATGCCTATTTCTTGCTCGACTGGTTATCAGTGTCTCCAGCCGAGCGGCCATGACAGTGGCTCGTCTGATGCATGAGGAAGGTAGCTGCAGATGCATAGAGAGACCAACTCAAATCACATTATAAAGTTATATTCTTCTTGAAATTGAAGGGAGAGGGGGGAAGAGAGAAATACCTGTGCAAGCTCAGCAACCTTAAAGCCAAAACTCCTCTCGGAAACACCAGGCACAACCTTATACAAGTAAGTGGCATCTTCATTTTCAAATTGCATTCCTACTTTACCCATATCCCCATTTGAAGTCAGATAAGAAACATGGTATGCCTCCACTGAAGCAGGGAATGCAGTTCTAACAATTTCCTAGACGTAGTACTTTCGAAGGTGATGGGCATTTAGTGCTCCCCTTGCAAGTTTCTCAGCAATTTTTGGATAGTGAGTGACAAAGAGAACGATGCACCTTTTCCGATGTAGCAGATGATGTAATGTAGCATAGGCAATAGCCACACCTTCATGTGTACTCATGCCCCTCCCAAGCTCATCAATGATGACTAACGAGCATGTTGTGCAATTGTGAAGTATATGTGAAACCTCGCTTGGTTCTTCAAGAAAGGTGCTTCTTCCCTCTTGGATGCTATCAGAAGCGCCCATTCGAGTGAATATGCCATCTAGCACATGCAGCTTTGCCGATGATGCTGGTACAAAGGAACCAACCTAAAAGAATAAGAACACGCTTTTATAGAGCAACGCCCATAAGAAATTTATTGATCAGACAGCAACAGTAAAAGTACTGAAATTTATGAGAAGTACATAGCCATTAAATAGCTTAGGAAATTTGAAAGTCTATCCCTTGAAGAACATATAACAAAAATATTCATATATGAATATACAAAGAAGAAGATAACCAGCTGTAGTTACCACAATTTCTTAAGCAATATATAACTTCAACATGACATTTGGAAGAAAATAACACTAGTACAATTCCCTTGTAATCAGAGAATGTAGCAGTTGTGTGCTGCCGTTATGTCACCCAAAGCATAAAAAGATATACTAGTTGGAGCTCTGATTTTACCTGAGCCATGAGAGCAATTAGAGCAACTTGGAGAATGTAGCAACTCTTCCCACCCATGTTGGGTCCAGTAAAAATCTGACAATATTCTCTGTTTGCGTGTAGATTTGTGTCATTTGGAACAAAATTGTCTTGTAATGTTGTCTCTAGAACCTGGTCAGAAATAGTAACCATTAAAGAGAATCCCAAAATGACACATGAAAACATGACACTTTATTTGTAGAGTTGCAATGGACAATTTAATAATTTTCTATAATAGGTGCATACAAGAATATCATTAAAATGCAGTACTCTTCAATTTAAAAGGGAATAATCTGATATCTTATTATCTTAGGCAAACCCAGTGTCTTAACTAAATAAAGAAGGATAAAAAATAAAATTCCCATTTTAGGCATTCATATATAATAAGTAGTAACCAGCAAAACAACTTTAGCATTCATTGATAATAACATGTAATAGCGTTCTTAAACCTAATCAGCATTACACATGTACTGGATGACGGCCAGAAGAGATATGTATCTGAACAGGTTCATCATCGAATGCAAACACCGGGTGAACATAGTTCTGCAGAAAATAAGTTGATATGATTATGTTAATATAAAAAAGAAGTTGTGTAATTAAGAAATAAATTCTAATTTAAACTCCGTCCTCACCTTATTTCTAGAAAGAAAGGCAATCTAAACTGGCTAGTGCTCGAACAGAACCTTGGAACTCAGCATAATATTTACCAAAACCACTTAGAAAGCTATCCCAAGCAGCACGGCAGGCAATACTGAGTTCCTCATTAGCAAGGGCAAGCTGGTCTAAAGCAGTTACTACATCAGGTGGGTGATGTAGGACTGTCTTTTTGGTGCTATTAACCTTAACCCAATTTGAAGGCCCTTCACATCTAAGGGCAGCTGCAGGCGATGCTACATTGAATTAGAGGTTCCAGCATACTTAACTTGCAGACAATGTGTCCTCGTATACACAAGAATATTCCCAAAATGAAATTTAACTACCTACCTCTATCAAGTGTAGTTCCAGATACACTAATGAATTCCAAATTGCGCATTCCAAGATGTTTGCGGTACAAACTAATGAGAGAATCTAATTTTTCCTTTGCTAACTGAACCTCCTTCCGTGCTTTAGAAACCTAATCATATAAGATGACAGAGAGGAAGGAGAATTAATAAAAAGGGAACATGGAATCCCATAAAATCTAGATGTGAAATTTAGGTTAAGAAAGTCATAGTACAAACCTCTGGAAATCGGCCATCAGAGATGATTAAGTTTGGCAGATCCTGTTTGTCAGCTGCTTCTTTGTCAGGTAGACAATTTTTGCAGCATTTCCAATTACAGTGGATGCTGATGCAGTCAATACCAATTTCCTCAATAACTGAGAGCATACTGTCTTTCCTCTCAAGATTTCTTTGCTTTCCTCTTCTTCAATCTGAAGTTTTTGAAGTTGTTTTCCAGCATATAAAATAGCTTGTATAACTGCAATGAACTGAGCATGCTCCTTATTAAGAAACTGAACAGCGAGGTGAGTTCATCTACTAAGTTGCAGCAATTCCCAAATGCAACAGACATGTGAGCACTCTTCACTAAATTTTTTGTGTTTGGAAATATTTTTTTTTTTTCTGAACATTAACTTATTAATTTATGTGTTCAATCCATTGATCCAATCATATATCTGACTACGCCCAAACTACGCATTAAACTAAACATGTAATTTGAGTATTGTGCAATTTAAACCCTTTTTGTGTAGATGTAGTATTGGTAAATAGGGATCGTTCTTAACCGGGGAAATTAGGGAACATTAATAATGTGTTAATGGGAAAGAGTAATGAATAAATGAATAATGAATACATAAATGAATTAAATAATTAAATAATTAACAAATTAAAGAATTAATGAATTAAAGAATTAAAGAATTAAAGAATTAATTAATTAAAGAATAATAAACTAAAAGTATTAAAGAATAAAAGAATAAAGAGATGAAAGAATTAAAGAATAATAAACTAAAAGTATAAAAGAAGAATAAAAGAATAAAAGAATAAAAGAATAAAGAATAAAAAGGATAGAAGAATAAAACAATAAAAGAATAAAAAAATAAAAAAGAATAAAAGAATAAAAGAATTAAAGAATAAAAAATAAAGAATTGAAAAGGGGGGTTTTTGAAAAGAGTTGTAAATATAAAATAAATAAAACAAGTAAAAATAATTAAATACTTAATTTTACTTCTACTTTAACCTTTGTACTAGTGAATTTTCTTCAAACACATATTTTTACCAACACTCTAACATCATGCTTATATGGAACCAATCACGAAATCTTACCTTAATCATCTCAAATACATGCATACATTTTTCATATTATAAATGCACCGAACAGCGGATTATTACTTACAATATGATTCACCTTAAGTTAATGATTTAATGCGCCGAACAACGATCAAACATTAAATCTCTTCAACTCTATTCTAAATGCCCCGAACAGCGGATCAACATTTAGTTTCGAATTGAAGTTTAAGTACTAAAACATATGAAGTAAAAGAAACTCAAAAAGTAAAACACATGGAGATTGCATTCTTACTTACAAATGTTAGAAAGAAAATACCAACACATATATTGAATTATAAGTAAAACCAATAACAATAACAAGAATTTAAGTAGAGAAGTATGGATTTTCACAAGAATCACCGAACAGCGGCAGGAAACTTGTGAAGATGGAAGAAGAAATACGAGGAATTCGGTCTTAAAACTCTTGAATTGCCTTAGAATTACTTGGCCTAGGTATTTCTTAAGGAAAGCATAAAAATGTGTTTAAGAGATCTCAAAGAAATATCACAAGAACAAAGTAAAGAGGAAATGAAATTAAGAAAAATAAAAATAACATAAATTAAGAACAAGAATTAAAAGAAAGCTAATTAATAAGAAAATCTACAAGAAGTTAAAATGGTCCCCAAAAATGTCTCTCAAAAGAGAGAAACAAAAGAACTAACTAAGAACTAGAACTAAGAAAAATGAAAGAAATGGAAGAATGAAACTAATTGGGGACTCCCCAAATACATGAAATGACCTCCCTATTTATAGAGGGAGTGCCACAATTGTTTAATTAAAAGTACAAAATTAAAATATAAAAATAGCAATAAGATAGTACATGAAGAAATGATGGAAATGATGAGATTGGGTGGGAAAAGATGCTGATTTTGGGGCAAATATGCTGATTTTGGGAACTTCCCACCGAATTTCCTTGCGATTTTCGGTGGTTTCTCATATTTCGTCCATAATTTCTTCGTTATAATTCCGATCGGGACGATTCTTTCACCAAAATGCTCCAAATTCCACGCTTTATTTATTTCTACAAAAATATCACAAAATAAATTAATTTGTCTAATTATTTATTATTTTAATATTAAAAGTCAAGTATAAAGGGTATAAAATAATATAAAATAACGCATGTAATTTGAGTATTGTGCAATTTAAACCCTTTTTGTGTAGATGTAGTATTGGTAAATAGGGATCGTTCTTAACCGGGGAAATTAGGGAACATTAATAATGTGTTAGTGGGAAAGAGTAATGAATAAATGAATAATGAATACATAAATGAATTAAATAATTAAATAATTAACAAATTAAAGAATTAATGAATTAAAGAATTAAAGAATTAAAGAATTAATTAATTAAAGAATAATAAACTAAAAGTATTAAAGAATAAAAGAATAAAGAGATGAAAGAATTAAAGAATAATAAACTAAAAGTATAAAAGAAGAATAAAAGAATAAAAGAATAAAGAATAAAAAGGATAGAAGAATAAAATAATAAAAAAATAAAAAAATAAAAAAGAATAAAAGAATAAAAGAATTAAAGAATAAAAAATAAAGAATTGAAAAGGGGGGTTTTTGAAAAGAGTTGTAAATATAAAATAAATAAAACAAGTAAAAATAATTAAATACTTAATTTTACTTCTACTTTAACCTTTGTACTAGTGAATTTTCTTCAAACACATATTTTTACCAACACTCTAACATCATGCTTATATGGAACCAATCACGAAATCTTACCTTAATCATCTCAAATACATGCATACATTTTTCATATTATAAATGCACCGAACAGCGGATTATTACTTACAATATGATTCACCTTAAGTTAATGATTTAATGCGCCGAACAACGATCAAACATTAAATCTCTTCAACTCTATTCTAAATGCCCCGAACAGCGGATCAACATTTAGTTTCGAATTGAAGTTTAAGTACTAAAACATATGAAGTAAAAGAAACTCAAAAAGTAAAACACATGGAGATTGCATTCTTACTTACAAATGTTAGAAAGAAAATACCAACACATATATTGAATTATAAGTAAAACCAATAACAATAACAAGAATTTAAGTAGAGAAGTATGGATTTTCACAAGAATCACCGAACAGCGGCAGGAAACTTGTGAAGATGGAAGAAGAAATACGAGGAATTCGGTCTTAAAACTCTTGAATTGCCTTAGAATTACTTGGCCTAGGTATTTCTTAAGGAAAGCATAAAAATGTGTTTAAGAGATCTCAAAGAAATATCACAAGAACAAAGTAAAGAGGAAATGAAATTAAGAAAAATAAAAATAACATAAATTAAGAACAAGAATTAAAAGAAAGCTAATTAATAAGAAAATCTACAAGAAGTTAAAATGGTCCCCAAAAATGTCTCTCAAAAGAGAGAAACAAAAGAACTAACTAAGAACTAGAACTAAGAAAAATGAAAGAAATGGAAGAATGAAACTAATTGGGGACTCCCCAAATACATGAAATGACCTCCCTATTTATAGAGGGAGTGCCACAATTGTTTAATTAAAAGTACAAAATTAAAATATAAAAATAGCAATAAGATAGTACATGAAGAAATGATGGAAATGATGAGATTGGGTGGGAAAAGATGCTGATTTTGGGGCAAATATGCTGATTTTGGGAACTTCCCACCGAATTTCCTTGCGATTTTCGGTGGTTTCTCATATTTCGTCCATAATTTCTTCGTTATAATTCCGATCGGGACGATTCTTTCACCAAAATGCTCCAAATTCCACGCTTTATTTATTTCTACAAAAATATCACAAAATAAATTAATTTGTCTAATTATTTATTATTTTAATATTAAAAGTCAAGTATAAAGGGTATAAAATAATATAAAATAACGCATGTAATTTGAGTATTGTGCAATTTAAACCCTTTTTGTGTAGATGTAGTATTGGTAAATAGGGATCGTTCTTAACCGGGGAAATTAGGGAACATTAATAATGTGTTAGTGGGAAAGAGTAATGAATAAATGAATAATGAATACATAAATGAATTAAATAATTAAATAATTAACAAATTAAAGAATTAATGAATTAAAGAATTAAAGAATTAAAGAATTAATTAATTAAAGAATAATAAACTAAAAGTATTAAAGAATAAAAGAATAAAGAGATGAAAGAATTAAAGAATAATAAACTAAAAGTATAAAAGAAGAATAAAAGAATAAAAGAATAAAGAATAAAAAGGATAGAAGAATAAAATAATAAAAGAATAAAAAAATAAAAAAGAATAAAAGAATAAAAGAATTAAAGAATAAAAAATAAAGAATTGAAAAGGGGGGTTTTTGAAAAGAGTTGTAAATATAAAATAAATAAAACAAGTAAAAATAATTAAATACTTAATTTTACTTCTACTTTAACCTTTGTACTAGTGAATTTTCTTCAAACACATATTTTTACCAACACTCTAACATCATGCTTATATGGAACCAATCACGAAATCTTACCTTAATCATCTCAAATACATGCATACATTTTTCATATTATAAATGCACCGAACAGCGGATTATTACTTACAATATGATTCACCTTAAGTTAATGATTTAATGCGCCGAACAACGATCAAACATTAAATCTCTTCAACTCTATTCTAAATGCCCCGAACAGCGGATCAACATTTAGTTTCGAATTGAAGTTTAAGTACTAAAACATATGAAGTAAAAGAAACTCAAAAAGTAAAACACATGGAGATTGCATTCTTACTTACAAATGTTAGAAAGAAAATACCAACACATATATTGAATTATAAGTAAAACCAATAACAATAACAAGAATTTAAGTAGAGAAGTATGGATTTTCACAAGAATCACCGAACAGCGGCAGGAAACTTGTGAAGATGGAAGAAGAAATACGAGGAATTCGGTCTTAAAACTCTTGAATTGCCTTAGAATTACTTGGCCTAGGTATTTCTTAAGGAAAGCATAAAAATGTGTTTAAGAGATCTCAAAGAAATATCACAAGAACAAAGTAAAGAGGAAATGAAATTAAGAAAAATAAAAATAACATAAATTAAGAACAAGAATTAAAAGAAAGCTAATTAATAAGAAAATCTACAAGAAGTTAAAATGGTCCCCAAAAATGTCTCTCAAAAGAGAGAAACAAAAGAACTAACTAAGAACTAGAACTAAGAAAAATGAAAGAAATGGAAGAATGAAACTAATTGGGGACTCCCCAAATACATGAAATGACCTCCCTATTTATAGAGGGAGTGCCACAATTGTTTAATTAAAAGTACAAAATTAAAATATAAAAATAGCAATAAGATAGTACATGAAGAAATGATGGAAATGATGAGATTGGGTGGGAAAAGATGCTGATTTTGGGGCAAATATGCTGATTTTGGGAACTTCCCACCGAATTTCCTTGCGATTTTCGGTGGTTTCTCATATTTCGTCCATAATTTCTTCGTTATAATTCCGATCGGGACGATTCTTTCACCAAAATGCTCCAAATTCCACGCTTTATTTATTTCTACAAAAATATCACAAAATAAATTAATTTGTCTAATTATTTATTATTTTAATATTAAAAGTCAAGTATAAAGGGTATAAAATAATATAAAATAACGCATGTAATTTGAGTATTGTGCAATTTAAACCCTTTTTGTGTAGATGTAGTATTGGTAAATAGGGATCGTTCTTAACCGGGGAAATTAGGGAACATTAATAATGTGTTAGTGGGAAAGAGTAATGAATAAATGAATAATGAATACATAAATGAATTAAATAATTAAATAATTAACAAATTAAAGAATTAATGAATTAAAGAATTAAAGAATTAAAGAATTAATTAATTAAAGAATAATAAACTAAAAGTATTAAAGAATAAAAGAATAAAGAGATGAAAGAATTAAAGAATAATAAACTAAAAGTATAAAAGAAGAATAAAAGAATAAAAGAATAAAGAATAAAAAGGATAGAAGAATAAAACAATAAAAGAATAAAAAAATAAAAAAGAATAAAAGAATAAAAGAATTAAAGAATAAAAAATAAAGAATTGAAAAGGGGGGTTTTTGAAAAGAGTTGTAAATATAAAATAAATAAAACAAGTAAAAATAATTAAATACTTAATTTTACTTCTACTTTAACCTTTGTACTAGTGAATTTTCTTCAAACACATATTTTTACCAACACTCTAACATCATGCTTATATGGAACCAATCACGAAATCTTACCTTAATCATCTCAAATACATGCATACATTTTTCATATTATAAATGCACCGAACAGCGGATTATTACTTACAATATGATTCACCTTAAGTTAATGATTTAATGCGCCGAACAACGATCAAACATTAAATCTCTTCAACTCTATTCTAAATGCCCCGAACAGCGGATCAACATTTAGTTTCGAATTGAAGTTTAAGTACTAAAACATATGAAGTAAAAGAAACTCAAAAAGTAAAACACATGGAGATTGCATTCTTACTTACAAATGTTAGAAAGAAAATACCAACACATATATTGAATTATAAGTAAAACCAATAACAATAACAAGAATTTAAGTAGAGAAGTATGGATTTTCACAAGAATCACCGAACAGCGGCAGGAAACTTGTGAAGATGGAAGAAGAAATACGAGGAATTCGGTCTTAAAACTCTTGAATTGCCTTAGAATTACTTGGCCTAGGTATTTCTTAAGGAAAGCATAAAAATGTGTTTAAGAGATCTCAAAGAAATATCACAAGAACAAAGTAAAGAGGAAATGAAATTAAGAAAAATAAAAATAACATAAATTAAGAACAAGAATTAAAAGAAAGCTAATTAATAAGAAAATCTACAAGAAGTTAAAATGGTCCCCAAAAATGTCTCTCAAAAGAGAGAAACAAAAGAACTAACTAAGAACTAGAACTAAGAAAAATGAAAGAAATGGAAGAATGAAACTAATTGGGGACTCCCCAAATACATGAAATGACCTCCCTATTTATAGAGGGAGTGCCACAATTGTTTAATTAAAAGTACAAAATTAAAATATAAAAATAGCAATAAGATAGTACATGAAGAAATGATGGAAATGATGAGATTGGGTGGGAAAAGATGCTGATTTTGGGGCAAATATGCTGATTTTGGGAACTTCCCACCGAATTTCCTTGCGATTTTCGGTGGTTTCTCATATTTCGTCCATAATTTCTTCGTTATAATTCCGATCGGGACGATTCTTTCACCAAAATGCTCCAAATTCCACGCTTTATTTATTTCTACAAAAATATCACAAAATAAATTAATTTGTCTAATTATTTATTATTTTAATATTAAAAGTCAAGTATAAAGGGTATAAAATAATATAAAATAACGCTTATTTGAGGACCTATCAAATACCCCCACACTTAAACTTTGCTAGTCCCTAGCAAATACTAAAATTAAACTACAAAATCAAAACAAGTGAACCTTTAACCATTTGTCTCAATATTTCATTATTATCATCATGGCATAAAAGATTTTCACTTAAAACATTTAAGCATATGGAATTCAAAAGTTAATACTTTGTAAAAAAATGCTTCAACAAGTAAGATAATGAGTAAATATGGTGAAATGGATCTCAACATGAATAAAACAAGTATGAATCAACTCACAAGGATATGCACTCATAAATTCACTCAATTTTGTAAGGGTTTGTGTTTGCACTCAAAGTATGTGAGAAATACTCACATAATCGAAATGAAGTACTTTTGCAAAAATATCAAACAAACACCTCAAGATAAAAACAACATATACTTGCACAAATGAACCAAAACCATAAGCTTACTCAAGTGATTGACTCCACTAATCAAAATTTACCATCTTAAGGATCATAAGGTCTTTACGAAGGTTGTAATGGGGCTAAGTTTAGAGGCAAGGAAAATATAGGACAAGTGGTGCTCAATTCGTTCCAAGACTCAATAGACTCCCAAAACGTATCATAGCTTCCCAACCTTAGTGCAATGATGTCAGTAATCCATCTCTTCGAACATAGGCCTAATTTCATCATGTTGGACCTCACAATCATTCTTTGTGTCGGATTTACAAATGTAAGGGATTTAACTCAAACATTACATAACCAAACCTTATTACCTTGATCGATACTCAACTTTTTTTTTTTTTGATTTTTTTTTATATCAAGGTAATAACATGTGTCAATAATACAACAAAACTTGAGTCGGTAAATCCAAATAATTCACATAAAAGTCTTTTCAACATCATATTTTCTCCTTACACAATCTTTATATCTTCAACCGAGTTCTTGGAACAAGGGTAAAGGATGTCTATACTAAGCTCAAGTGTTTAGATAATCATGGTGATGAAAGAAAGGCTTAATGTGGGCTCAAAAGGGTTAAAACTAAGGGGGTCGCAACTTGTGCGCACAAAATAGGGAACATGAATATTTGAATTTGTGGTGTTAACCCTAATGCCTTAATCATATCCAAAATCAGAGAGTTTATTGACTTAAAAGCTTTGAAAATCCCATTGAATAAGTTCTAGTACTCTAGAGTTCATAAAAAACTATGACAAGCAGTTATGAGGCATATGTATATCAATTTAAACAAAGAACTTATGAATCACTCATCAAAGATGTATATAAAGTTCTAAAGCTCACATAAGGTTCATATGATTCATACTTATCTTATCATGCTCGTTTATATGCCAATTTACATGCATTATCTTCAAGTTATAACACTTAATCACAAAATATTAACAAAAAAATTCAAGTTGTAGTGATCATCTTTATAGCCATAACATATTCATTTCCGTTCATTTATATCATTGACAAGTTAAATGGCAACTTAAGACTCATAAAAACACTAAGTTAAAAGATTCAAGAAAACAAATTTTTTTCATTTTTTTCACCTCATTTTTTTATTATTTTTTTTAATTTTTTTTTGTTTTTTTTTCCGTAAAAAATACTTAATAAAACAATTTCAATTGCACAAATAAAAAAAAGACTCATAAAAATACTAAGTTAAAACAAAAAGATTCAAGAAAACAATAATTTTTTTTCTTCTTTTTTCTTTTTTTTTAATTTTATTTTAAAATATTTTTTTTTTAAAAAAAACTCAAAATTGTAAACCATTCCCCCACACTTAAATTCTACGTTGTCCTCAATGTAGGAAAATACGAAGTAATTAAACATAGAATCAAAGTAAGGAAGATGATTTACGAAAATAATAGGAAAACATTAAATAAACAAAATAAAAGAGAGTGAAGGGTAGAAGGATAGCAAATCTGTATTGATGACTCCTTCACATCCCGGGAACACATTGGGTTGCCTCCCAACAAGCGCTTGAAGTTTAACGTCCATCCAGCCTAGACAGAGATGCAAGTTAGTTAGTCAGAGATGTACGTTAGTCAAGAATGCAAATTAGATATGCAAATTGAAGTTAAGGATGCAATTTGAGTTAAAGATGTAAGTTAGAGGAAGAGTGCAATGCAAGTTAAACTACATATGCAAGTTAAGTGAAAATGCAAGTTAAATGAAAGATGAAATGCAAGTTAGAATGAAAGATGAAATGCAAGTTAGAATGAAAGATTAAATGCAAGTTAGAATGAAAGATGCAAGTTAGTTAAACTAAAGATGCAAGTTAACTTTGTCATGACAAATAATGTAAATTAAGATATAAACAATATTTATATGTCGAGGGAAGTCAAAGATATATATGGTTCACATAGCCTCAAAGTTTAAATGAAGACTTATACGTCCGTGCGGCCCAAGTAAATATCTTGGATTAATTCAACTGTTTGGGCAAGTTCAAAGGTGACCAGGTTAGAAAGAATACACATAAGAGGCAGGGCTAATTTCTTAGACCCAAAACCCGTTATGAGTACCGTCTCTTGTCCTAGACATCACCCTCGAAAATTTCTTACTCCAGAGGAATTAAGATGACTCAAGTGTTAACAATCACCGTGGGTGAGAGTTAACAAAATAGTCTTCGCCGATAAAGATCAAAATCTAAATTTTGAAACACAAGTGATCTACATATAGCCGAGACTAATGCATGAATGCAAGAACTATTTACAAGTATGTTTTTTATGCACAATTTACAAATATAACATGACAATTTACGTATGAACAATTTATACAAGTATGGACAATTTATTTACAAGTATGGTTTTATTCACAAGTAATGATATTTACAAAACAAATTCTCATTAACAAACTAATATATGTATAAGATTTATTTAACCATTGAGATTTACACTAACACAAAGTGAAGATAAATGAATATTTTTACGAATAAATGAAGAAAAAGAAATTTTTTATTTTTTATTAATTAATTTTTTTTCTGAATTTAAAAATTAAATAAATGAAGAAAAAGAAATTTTTTTAATTTTTAATTTTTTTTTTTACGAATTTTATGTTTTTTTTAATTACAAATAAAAATAAGGAAAAGTGAATATTTACCATAAGCATTTATGAACAATTAAAAAGAATGAACATTATGTACAAGTATGAACAAGAATAATATAACAAGTAAGAAAATTATAAACAAATATAAATGAAAATCTATTATGAACAAGTATGCATGTATACTATGAAATATAAAAGTTATGAACAAGTATAAAAGGTAACAAGTAACATATATACAACATTTATTTACAAGTATGAATTAACACTAACATAAAGCTAAGATAAGATTTTTTTTATTATTATTTTCAAATTTTTTTTATTTATTTCGAATTTTTTTTTAAATTTAAATTTAAATTTTATCAAGACATAACCAAATAAATAATTACATAAGAATAAAATAAGTGTAATAAAAAAGTTAATGGAATAAAAAGTTAATGAAATAAAGTTAATGGAATAAAAAGTTAGTGGAATAAAAAGTTAATGGAATAAAATTAATGGAATAAAAGTTAATGGAATAAAAAATTAGTGGAGTAAAAAGTTAGTGGAATAAAAAGTTAATGAATAAAATTAATGGAATAAAAGTTAATGGAATAAAAAGTTAGTGGAATAAAAAGTTAATGAAATAAATTAATGGAATAAAAGTTAATGGAATAAAAAGTTAGTGGAATAAAAAGTTAATGAATAAAAGTTAATGGAATAAAAAGTTAGTGGAATAAAAAGTTAATGAATAAAATTAATGGAATAAAAGTTAATGGAATAAAAAGTTAGTGGAATAAAAAGTTAGTGGAACAAAAAGTTAATGAAATAAATTTAAAGTTAAAGGAATAAAGAAAAAGTTTATAGAATAAAATTAAAGTTAATGGATTAAAGAAAAAGTTAGAAAGTGTAAAGAAAAATAAAATAAATTAAAAGTAAGGAAAAATGAATATGTACAATATGCATTTATAACAAGTACAAATTAAATTAAATTATGAACAAGTATGATAGAATTTTAAATTTACATAAACAATTTGAATATGAACAAATATATAAAAAAAAATTATGAACATTTATGAACAAGTATAAATTAGAAACTATGAATAAGTAAAGTATGAACATTATAAACAAAAATAATAAGAACAAAAATAAGATGGATAAATAAAATATAAACAAGTAAGTAAGGGTTATAAACAAATATAATATTAACAAAAGTAAAATTTATAAACAAGTATAATATGCACAATTAATATACATACACTAACAAATTAAAAATGATTTTCAATTTCCCCGGCAACGACGCCAAAAATTGACTACGCCCAAACTACGCATTAAACTAAACATGTAATTTGAGTATTGTGCAATTTAAACCCTTTTTGTGTAGATGTAGTATTGGTAAATAGGGATCGTTCTTAACCGGGGAAATTAGGGAACATTAATAATGTGTTAGTGGGAAAGAGTAATGAATAAATGAATAATGAATACATAAATGAATTAAATAATTAAATAATTAACAAATTAAAGAATTAATGAATTAAAGAATTAAAGAATTAATTAATTAAAGAATAATAAACTAAAATATTAAAGAATAAAAGAATAAAGAGATGAAAGAATTAAAGAATAATAAACTAAAAGTATAAAAGAAGAATAAAAGAATAAAAGAATAAAGAATAAAAAGGATAGAAGAATAAAACAATAAAAGAATAAAAAAATAAAAAAGAATAAAAGAATAAAAGAATTAAAGAATAAAAAATAAAGAATTGAAAAGGGGGGTTTTTGAAAAGAGTTGTAAATATAAAATAACTAAAACAAGTAAAAATAATTAAATACTTAATTTTACTTCTACTTTAACCTTTGTACTAGTGAATTTTCTTCAAACACATATTTTTACCAACACTCTAACATCATGCTTATATGGAACCAATCACGAAATCTTACCTTAATCATCTCAAATACATGCATACATTTTTCATATTATAAATGCACCGAACAGCGGATTATTACTTACAATATGATTCACCTTAAGTTAATGATTTAATGCGCCGAACAACGATCAAACATTAAATCTCTTCAACTCTATTCTAAATGCCCCGAACAGCGGATCAACATTTAGTTTCGAATTGAAGTTTAAGTACTAAAACATATGAAGTAAAAGAAACTCAAAAAGTAAAACACATGGAGATTGCATTCTTACTTACAAATGTTAGAAAGAAAATACCAACACATATATTGAATTATAAGTAAAACCAATAACAATAACAAGAATTTAAGTAGAGAAGTATGGATTTTCACAAGAATCACCGAACAGCGGCAGGAAACTTGTGAAGATGGAAGAAGAAATACGAGGAATTCGGTCTTAAAACTCTTGAATTGCCTTAGAATTACTTGGCCTAGGTATTTCTTAAGGAAAGCATAAAAATGTGTTTAAGAGATCTCAAAGAAATATCACAAGAACAAAGTAAAGAGGAAATGAAATTAAGAAAAATAAAAATAACATAAATTAAGAACAAGAATTAAAAGAAAGCTAATTAATAAGAAAATCTACAAGAAGTTAAAATGGTCCCCAAAAATGTCTCTCAAAAGAGAGAAACAAAAGAACTAACTAAGAACTAGAACTAAGAAAAATGAAAGAAATGGAAGAATGAAACTAATTGGGGACTCCCCAAATACATGAAATGACCTCCCTATTTATAGAGGGAGTGCCACAATTGTTTAATTAAAAGTACAAAATTAAAATATAAAAATAGCAATAAGATAGTACATGAAGAAATGATGGAAATGATGAGATTGGGTGGGAAAAGATGCTGGTTTTGGGGCAAATATGCTGATTTTGGGAACTTCCCACCGAATTTCCTTGCGATTTTCGGTGGTTTCTCATATTTCGTCCATAATTTCTTCGTTATAATTCCGATCGGGACGATTCTTTCACCAAAATGCTCCAAATTCCACGCTTTATTTATTTCTACAAAAATATCACAAAATAAATTAATTTGTCTAATTATTTATTATTTTAATATTAAAAGTCAAGTATAAAGGGTATAAAATAATATAAAATAACGCTTATTTGAGGACCTATCAATATCTATTACAACAAGCTAATGATATACAAACATACAACCATTCAAACTAATAGACTGAGGGAGGATAAGAAGTGCACCTCAGATGGAGTGGCAGTCCTATGATAGATTCTTGTTATTCCAAGTTGAATATCAAGGGACCGTCCCAAATTCGTCAGAACTGAAGAAAGTATATAATTTAGCTGTGATTTCAAACCTGAAACAAGAGAATCTTCCCCGTGGATCTGTTCAATATTCAGAGGAGCTTTAAAATATCCCATGGACTCTGCAATCTCAGAAACAGCATTAAGACGAGCAGAAATCATGTTTCTATCACATAAAGGACGAGTGTGTTGAAGAATTGGCTCGGCAAATACCAAGAATTAGTGTTTGACCAGGAATACTAGTTTAACTAGGATTCCAAGTTAATCTAGTGTTTCCATATAGGATTAGGAAAAGTATTCCATAGCCCTCTAGAGATTAGGAAATAAGTTATCTTTCCATCTCCAAAGAGGAATAGGAATTGTAATATGCTAAGGAATGTAACCTAAGTCCTATACATTATAAATAGGCCTCTTAGGAGTCCTTACATACACAGAAAAATAAGACAGCAGTAAACTAAGAAGTCATACACGGGTATAAGAGCAAAAGAGTGATTTGAGAGATCGTGAGCAAGGGTTTGGGGATTAGGTCAGGATTCTACATAAATTCTTGTAATCTTGTTATCTTCATAGTGCTAGTGATTTCTCAAGGAGGTCACACGAGGACATAGGCAAAGATTAGCCGAACCTCGCTAAATTCTTGTGTTTGTGTGTGTGGCGTGTTAACTTTATTGTTCATCTATATTCCGCATTATCTTAGCATCATCCTATTGTTTGCATAGTCACCTAAGTCTATCAAGAAACAAGATTAGTAAAGGGACAAAATTTACAACAATTGGTATCAAAGCTCCCGGGAAAGTGTTTTTTTGAGATGGCGGGTGTTAAGGCAAACACGAGCAACGACGTGAAGACTGTGATCAAGCCGTTTGACGGGAAAGAGAACTTCACGTTATGGCAGAGGAAGGTGAAAAATGTCCTGATCCAACAAGATCTGCAGGAGGCTCTTCTCGATACAGAGAAAAGGCCAACTGGCATAACAGATGCGCAGTGGCAGAAGATGGACAGGAAGGTGAAGAGTTTTATAGAGCAGCACCTAGCGGATAATATATTGCTTCATATCGACGAGGACATGAATTCTAAGGAAACATGGGATAAGCTGGAGAAGCTCTTTAGGGGTAAAACTTTATCCAACAAACTCTTCTTAAAAGATGAACTATTCAGCCTTCGGATGGAAGAAGGGGGAGACTTGCAAGAACATCTAAGCAAGTTTCAGAATTGTGTTGCGAATTTATCCAAGGTGGATGTAAAATATAAGGACGACGACAAGGCACTCTTAATGCTAAGATCTCTACCGCCTTCGTTCAAGCACCTCAGAACCACATTGATGTTCGGTAAGGATACTCTGAAGTTAGATGAGGTTACCGAAGCCATTCAGTCCTATGTCAAGATGGACAAGAACACTGAAAGCTCTCAAGCACAAGGCCTTTATGTTAAAGGCACACAGAGAGGCAGATCAGAGAAAAGACCGGATAAACCAGGCAACAGAGGTAGGTCAAAATCCAAAGGAAAAGATAAAAAGGGTTGTTTCGTATGTGGTGCTTCAGACCATTGGAAGAAGAACTGCAACATATGGAAAGAAAGGAAAGCAAAGGCGATGGCAGGGAACTCAAACGCAGCCAGTGTTGTAACTTCTGAGGATTACAACGGAGAGCTCCTTGCAGTATCATCCAGCTCCAGTGTTTTCGAATTTTGGATTTTGGATACGGGATGTTCATTCCACATGTGTTCTATCAAAGAATGGTTTGATACATATGAGGAAACCAGCATCGGAGAAGTGTTAATGGGAGATGACTCACCACTTATGATCCAAGGTATTGAATCAATTAAAATCAGAATGCACGACGGGGTTGTTAGGACATTGGACAAGGTCAGACACATTCCAAAATTGAAGAAGAACCTTATATCTCTCGGTACCTTTGACAAGGCAGGGCTAAGATACTCAGCTGAAGGAGGGATACTCAAGGTTGTCAAAGGATCCCTTGTCGTAATGAAAGGAGAAATCCAACCTAATCAACTATATAAGCTTCGAGGAAATACAGTAGTAGGTGGAGCAGCAGTATCCACGAAAGGTGATACTAACGACAAGACTGAGCTTTGGCACTTTAGGCTCGGGCACATGAGTCAGAACGGTTTGCAAGAGTTACACAAGAAGAATCAGCTAGAAGGTGTCAATTATTGCAAACTAGATTTATGCAAATACTGTATCCTTGGGAAACAAACAAAGACGTCGTTCAAGCTTGCGAATATTGAGGAAAGAAGCAAAAATCTGTTGGAGTATATTCACACAGACGTTTGGGGCCCTGCACCAACCAGATCCATGGCAGGTTCCAGGTATTTTATCACATTCTTAGATGATTTTTAGAGGAAGATTTGGGTCTATTTCATGAGGGAGAAATCTGAAGCTTTCACTAAGTTTAAAGAGTGGAAAGCTGCTGTAGAAAATCAGATTGGACGAAAAATCAAATACCTAAGGAGTGACAACGGAGGTGAATATAAGGACAACAGCTTCCTAGAGTTTTGCAAAGAACAAGGCATTACAAGACATTTTACGGTGAAGAAAACTCCCCAACAAAATGGTGCTGCCGAGAGGATGAACAGAACTCTCATGGAAAGAGAGAGAAGCATGAGATTTCATGCTGGATTACCAGATATGTTCTGGGCAGAAGCAGTCAACCATGCTTGCTACTTGGTTAATCGATCACCATCAAGGGTTTTCAATTCTAAGTGTGCAGAAGAGATATGGACCGAAAAACCAGTTAACTATTCAAAATTAAGAGTTTTCGGTTGCAGTGCTTATGCCCATATTCCAAGTGATGAGAGAACCAAGTTAAAGCCTAAGTCACTCGAGTGCATATTCATTGGTTTCAGTGAAGGAGTGAAGGGCTACAAGCTATGAGATTTCGTAAACAAGAAGGTAGTCTTAAGTAGGGATGTAATATTCAACGAGAAGACTATGCCCTTGAACCAGAATAAGAAAAATGAAAGGAATAATGCTGAAGAAGAAACAACCGAAGTTCCTCAACCCCAACCAGTCATGGAAGAAAATCCAGCTCAGGTGGAGCATGAGCAAGTGGATTACGACGCGGAGTTTGATGAGGAAGAAGTAGAGCAACAGCAGCAGTCACCAGTACAGACGCAGGTGGAGCCACACGTGCAGAACCAAGACTCCCTGGTTCGCACAACACCTGTAGAACAGTTTCAGAGGATCATAGCATTGGACAAACCTGTTCGAAATCGTAAGAAACCAGAAAAGTATGGTTTTGAACACGATGAAGTGAATTATGCTCTAACAATCAGTCAAGGAGATCCAACCACGTATCAAGAAGCTATAGCAAGTAATGAACGGGAAAGTTGGATGATTGCTATGTTAGAAGAGATGGAATCTCTTGAGAAGAACTCTGTTTGGGAGTTAGTTTCTAAACCAAAGGATAGAAAAACAATTGGCTGTAAATGGGTGTTTAGAAAGAAAGAAGGAACACATGAAGGAGACGCAATGAGGTACAAAGCCAGGTTAGTGGCTAAGGGATACTCGCAAAAGGAGGGAGTTGACTATGATGAGATATTCTCACCAGTAGTTAAGCATACTTCAATTAGATTGCTATTATCTATAGCAGCTCAGCAAGACATGGAGATAGAACAAATGGACGTGAAGACAGCGTTTCTACATGGTGATTTAGAAGAAGTCATCTACATGGTTCAACCAGAGGGGCATGTCGAAATAGGAAAGGAAAGTATGGTTTGCAGATTGAAGAAGTCACTTTACGGGCTAAAGCAATCTCCAAGACAGTGGTACAAACGTTTTGATTCCTATATGCTGAAAATTGAGTTTCGAAGATGCTTATATGATTGTTGCGTTTACTATCATATGTTCGAAGATAGTAAGATTATACTATTGCTACTTTATGTAGATGACATGTTGATTGCATGTCAAGATATGTCTAGAATTCGAAAGTTGAAGATGCAACTAAGTAAGGAATTCGACATGAAGGATCTAGGACCCGCACAAAGGATCCTTGGAATGCAAATACGGAGGAACAGAACAGCGGGAAAGATTTGGCTATCACAACCAAAGTATATTCAAAGTATTTTGGAGCGCTTCAACATGAATGAAGCAAAGCCAGTGTCCACTCCATTAGCAACACACTATCAATTGAGTGCACTGCAAAGTCCAACTACAGAACAAGAGTTGAAGGAGATGAAGAAAGTACCATATGCAAGTGTAGTAGGGTGTCTTATGTATGCAATGGTTTGCACCAGACCTGACTTAGCTCAAGCAATGAGCGTTGTCTCGAGGTATATGGCAAATCCAGGAAAGGAGCATTGGTCTGCAGTTAAGTGGATCCTTCGTTAATTGAAGGGAACAAAAAATCTGGGCATTTTGTTTGAAAAACAGCAAGGAGAAACATATGTGTTGGGTTATGTGGATGCAGACTACGCAGGGAATCTAGACAGAAGAAGGTCCACGACAGGTTACGTGTTCACGTGTGGTGGTGGCCCTATTTGTTGGAGGTCTACTCTACAGTCTATTTCAGCATTGTCTACAACAGAGGCAGAGTACATTGCATTAGCAGAAGCTGGAAAAGAAGCAGTTTGGCTAAGTGGTTTAGCGAGGGAGTTCGGAATCATTCAGAAATCTGTGGTGATTAGGTGTGACCGTGAAAGTGCTATCTTCTTAGCAAAGAATCAAGTGTTTCATGGGAGATCAAAACATATTGATGTCCGTTATCACAGGATAAGGGATTGGGTCAACTCTAAGGAGGTGATAGTCGAAAAGGTCCATACAAAGGAAAATGCTTCTGACTATCTTACTAAAACAGTTATACCAGAGAAGTTCAAGTATTGCTTGAACTTACTCAACCTTATCTCGTGCTAAAGGGTTGGGTGGAGCACCTCCTCATATGAGGTGCAGTAGGGCAAAAGGGAGTTTATTTTTTTTGCCAAGGTGAAAGGTTCTTGAAGTTTTTCCAGGGTTGCTTCAAGAAGGTTTGAAGACATTCTGGGTTTTCAATGGTCATTTCTTGGTTTTGACTCACCAAGGTGGAGATTGTTGAAGAATTGGCTCGGCAAATACCAAGAATTAGTGTTTGACCAGGAATACTAGTTTAACTAGGATTCCAAGTTAATCTAGTGTTTCCATATAGGATTAGGAAAAGTATTCCATAGCCCTCTAGAGATTAGGAAATAAGTTATCTTTCCATCTCCAAAGAGGAATAGGAATTGTAATATGCTAAGGAATGTAACCTAAGTCCAATACATTATAAATAGGTCTCTTAGGAGTCCTTACATACACACAGAAAAATAAGACAGCAGTAAACTAAGAAGTCATACACGGGTATAAGAGCAAAAGAGTGATTTGAGAGATCGTGAGCAAGGGTTTGGGGATTAGGTCAGGATTCTACATAAATTCTTGTAATCTTGTTATCTTCATAGTGCTAGTGATTTCTCAAGGAGGTCACACGAGGACGTAGGCAAAGATTAGCCGAACCTCGCTAAATTCTTGTGTTTGTGTGTGTGGCGCGTTTACTTTATTGTTCATCTATATTCCGCATTATCTTAGCATCATCCTATTGTTTGCATAGTCACCTAAGTCTATCAAGAAACAAGATCAGTAAAGGGACAAAATTTACAACAGAGTGGCATGTAACATTCAAAGGAACTATCAACTACTGAAACATGAAAACCTTGAATCTCAAGAGAAATTACAGAAAAATTACATGCACCTCATACCCAGTGTCTAAGAAGCCTTGAACCAAAAATGGTAAGAGTAGGATTCATTGACTGCAGCAAGGAGCCAGATTCAGACCCATCAACGTTGTTCTTCAATGCCTAAAGGTATAAGCATGATACTTAGGTAGAAAACAGAAAGTTTTAAAAGGAGAACTGTTGTAGCTTTCAACATATAGAACAGGAATGATTTCTATCATGAATACAGTATTACTATTATCCAAAGAGTAAGGCAAACTCCAAAGTTCTTGGAAAGCCTCTCACTCAGCCAACCAAGTATGCAGTATTTAATAATTTCCCTACAATGCTTAGTCATCGTGGCAAAGTCTATCCACAATCCCTTGTTCAAATCTTGATCATTAAATTAAAGGAATTCAAATTGAATACTTTCTCTAATGCTTGGATTGGGAAGATATCGGCTCAAGGCAGCAATCGCCAGGCTTGCCGAAGGATCTTGAAAGACAAACAGAAGACATAGAATTACCAGTGCCAAAGGATCATATTGGTTATGGAAATAGAGGAACTATATCTGAATCAACTATCTATACCTTCGTATACGTATTGAAATAAGATTTATCACTCACTGAGAAAATACATTCTTATTGGTTATCCTAATAACAAGCCAAAGGGTCGGTGGCCAAAGCAGAATCACACATTAATATCGATTGGCATTTCAAAACTAAAACTCTTTTCAGCATAACACAAGAACAGAGCCAGATACCTCCAATTGCTGAAGTGCATTGGCGGAGAGAGTCATCTCCATGCTGCTTGAGAGGGCCCTGAAAGAAGCTCCTAGGTGCAGGATCCTTTCTAAACCAAATTGTTTCAGATTATGAATAGTTAGGGCCAATGCTTGGACTGCTAAATTTTGCATGTTCATGATTCCCTATAAAATGAAAAAACACAAAATATAGCTAGAAATAAATAAATTCATATGGCAAGAAATGAAGATATAAATACGGTTAAACTGATGATCCTCTAACAAAAGAGGACTAAAACAATCTTTCCATTGACAGAGCACCCAAAAAAGAAGCATTCCATTGAAATACATGGATTAAAATTCCAAGCGTATGATAAAATATTGAAAGACCTGCCAGCTAAGGGTAAAATGCAGAACCAAAGAAATGACAACAACAAAATAAAAAATGCTTACTGATGATAAAATATCACTAAATCATACCTCAATTCCTGAGCAATTATTACTCTGTTCTTTCACATTTGTAATTATCTTTGGATGATCTGTTAAATCATCTCCATCCATGTTTACATACAAAGACATTACTTCAGCAAGAGCTCCACCATTGCTGAACCGATACCGCGAGACACGCTCCACACGGACGTTTGAAGCAGGTCCAGCAAAAGCAAGTAGCATCTAATGAAAATAACCAAAACATATTAGTGAAAGACTTGAAACGTGGTAATGCAAAAAAAAATAATAATAACGCAAGACGAAGAACTTCCTCTAATCCCTGGATTACAATAACTAACCTAACTTGTTTATGATGAGCATGCTTCCAAGTTCCAAACTTACAATCATTATTGAATGGTTAAAAAAAAAAAAAGCCCTTATTTCTAAATTAAGCAAGATAACTGGAACAAACACTGAATTAACATGTCTAAAGATTAAAGAAATAATTAGCTCAATTTTCTAACGAAATTATTGCAATTTTCAAGTAGAAAATACCAAATACCTTCTCTGTTTGTTTAGAGAGGGGATACCCGAGAAGCAACTCTGCAGGAGACAAGCTCAAAAGCACAGCTTCAAGCCCACTCGTCATGAAATTATCATTGAACTCTCCATAAACAACATCTCCAGTCGATATCTCCACCGCAACAATCCCAATTTTCACTTCAAAGTTCAAACCCAGTCTCAACTCCACCATCCACATTTTCTACCCAAACGCTCTTGTCCACGACACAAGTCAAATAATTACTATCCCCACCACAACCCTCTTCACCACCCCCCACATCTTCCGCCGCCCCCAGCGTCGCCTTCGTGTACAATGCCGACAATCCTCGACAAAATGGGCCGCCCCGGTTAGACCCGTGGGCCTTAATCGCTGCTGTTTCCGTCTGCTTCACCACACCGATTTTATACCCAGCACTCACCAGCCTCCTGACATGGACACTCAACCGAAAAGCAGGTATACTTGCAGTCAAGAAATTGTGATCCATATGGGCATAAATCCCCAAAGCTCTGGCAACGATTTCGGCGTCTTCGCCGAAAAATCGGTACTTGTAGCCGACTTCCACCATCAAAAGAACATCTGGGTGGCTCTTCTTGAGGTCCACCACTTGTTGCTCCAAAGGCGTGTACTTGGCAGTTGGGTTGGAGGAAGGAGAAGGTTCTGGGAGGTCAGTGGTGGGTTCTAGGAGTTTCTGGAGGAATTTTTGGTGGAGGAAGGGATTGGTTGTGGCGGGTATAGGGTTGTGAGTGTGGGGAGAGATTTTGGGGATTTTGGGAGGTCTGGGAGACGAGGAGGCGAGGTGAGAGGAGAGGAGAGTGCGCTTGGAGGGTGAGAAAGAGACGGTGGCTGTGATTTTGGGAGGTGGGGTTGGCGGGTCAGGGTTCGGTGGCGGAGAAGAAGATAATGGATTTAGGGTTTTAGATTTGGGAGCAAAGAAGCGCGATATCACTTGCTGCTTTTGCTTTCCTATGGCGATCAACTGAACTGAATTGAATCGCTGATGAGACTTTGGGACTGACGACTCTTTTAGCGAGTGTTTGATGATTTGGCGCGCTCAGCTCACTCAAGGTTCAATACACCATGTCGTATATTTCAATACAAAGTAATTATTTTTAAAAACTTCTAAAAAATTGAGATGTATTTAATTAAGACTTTCAGGTCTAATTTAGTATCCGATATTATATTTATTATTTTAATTTAATATATTGATTTTTTTTATTAGATAGATTAATTATTTAATCAAAAATTTAATGCTTTATTAAATTAAAATGTCTATTATATTATACTGTCGTATTATATTATAATACTAGTTAATAAAAAAATATTCATATATTATAAATATTAATTTATGTATTATTATTATTATTATTATTATTATTACTTTTACAAATTATTAGTCATCCGACTATTTAATATAAACAATTTCAAGATTATTATTTTAGCAGTATGGACAATATAAAAGTAATCATATGTATTAACTTATTAAGTAGTTAATTAATACTAGTGATACCAAATAATAATTTTGTATTGTATTATCATATATGATTCCTTATACTGCGTACGAAACATAGCCTTAAGGATTGTATTCAATCAAGAGTTTTAAAAAAATTATCCATTTGGTATTGCTTTGCAAAACTATTTTGTAAATATTATTTTGTAAAAAAGAAGCTAACATATAGGATTTTTCTTTATCAATATTTGAAAATGTGTTTAATAGTTTACTCTGAATATGACTCTGTAAGAATGACAAAAAAGAAAAACTTGTTCAATTCAAATATATAAAATTTAAAAATAGTAAAAAAAGCATCAGATAATGATTTCCAAATACAAATGTTGAAATAAAGTCAGTGGAATTGGTGATAATAGAAATAATGGTGGTGTGATGGTGGTGGTAGGAGTGGTGGAAACCGGTGGTGGTAGGGGTGGCGGCTTCAGCGGTGGTTATGGGGTGGAAGTGGGAGTGGTTGTGGTGATAGGCGTGGCAGCTTCGGCGGTGGTTGTGGGGTGGAGGTCAAAGTGGTTATGGTGATAGGGATGGTGGTAAGGGTGATCGTTTCAGGTTCGTGGCGATGATGGGATAATGATAGGGGTGGCAGCACCAGTGGTCGTAGTGTCTCTAGTGATGGTGGCGGTGATAAGATGGTGGTAGGTGACATGACCTCTCTCGACATAACTAGACAATCATGAGGGATCATGCTTCTGTCTGACAGTTATAACTCAAAAGTCGAAAACAACCTTAAAAGAGTTTATAACAACCACATAAACAACCAACTACCAGACCAGAGATACATATACATTAATTCCTCGCCATATATAGAGCATAAATATAGTAATACAATTCAAAATACAAGTAATTACCCTAACAGCGACAAGTACGCAACAACTACTTTATGCCTCTACTCCAAGTAGGTATATGTCCTCGTGCCACAACCAGGAGGACAAGAAAACCATAAAAATGTGAGTGGACAAAAATAACCTTTAGAAAACACAATTGAGAAAATGTACATTTACACCCTTTGTTTTAGAAAGCTATGCATGCATATGTAAAACCAATGAATCACGATATAACCAATGAATCATTTGGTGTCCAATTGATTCAATCCTGATACAATTAGATTCATATTAAGTTATAAATACTTCTTGTAAGGGAATCCACATCTCCCTTACTATGCCCTCTTAACAACTTCAACTCTAGCTCATAAACATTAAATTCCAAGATTCGAAAAATTCATCAATTAGTACTTAATAAATCAAATTCAAATGATTAAGACATACCTCATGCACGATTTACCTTTTAAGTCAAACTCAAATCTTAAGTTGACCTTAGCCCAAAAGCACATAGAACAGATTAAAGTGAAATCCATAAAAGTATAAGAGAATCATTTAAAAAAAGAATCATACACGAACCATTATTTTATCTTGGGAAATCGCCTACTTATAATTGTTCCATAACTCGTACCCATACCTTGAAATTCGGCCTAAGGTACGAATCACACTTACTTATGGAAATTATTCCATAGACTAGTATTCCATAAAATTTTTGTATCCTCATAATTCACTCAAGATTCCCATACAGACTAATAATTATTCCAATCCAGATTACCTTACACATAAATCAACCAACTTACAAAACAATCATTCTAACATTCCAATCGAATCATTGTCATTGTGCAATCGCATAACCAAAAACCGTGCTCTGATACCAAGTTGATAAGACCTGTTCCTTCTTACAGATGAACTGGACCGATCCTGCTTCCGTCTAACGACTCGGGTCAGACAAGGGATTTTCCCATTTAAAATTTTTCCAGATAATTGAAATGTAAACCAAACTAAAACCATCTCATGCGGGTATCGCCCACTTCCAACCCATTTTCCCCCTCAAGAAGTGAAAGTTACTAAGTTAGTCTTTTACTTAACCATACCTCTGATTTACCGACTATTTACATTCAATATCTCCAATTCCACGAACTTCATAGAATAAGTAATTTGGGAAACTGAATTCAGTTCTTTATTATCGTCATAGTAATACATCTTGTATTTACTCTTAGGGTCCCAATTTCTTATAAGATGTATATAAACAATTCTTATAAGTATATCCGTATTTTCTTACTCACCTTAACTCCTTAATTCAAGATAACATCCTTTAACATATTTCACCATATTAATAGGTGAATATACCAACAATTGATCAGTTTAAAGACTAATTGGCATATAATCTAAAAACAACAAATATTCATAAATATGCTCAATCAATACCCAATATATCCAGAAATTATATAGTTAAACTCAGAATAATTCAAGATAAATATCTCATGTTGATCGGACGACCATAAAAGGCCACACGATCTGCCACGCACGACCGTAAGTCTCTGTGAGTATAGCTCACGCGCGTGAACAGTGTCGTCATCTTCCTCCAGACGACGGCCCGTTTTTCTATTAATCGGGTCGCCCGACCCACATCACAACCCAGTACTAAAACCTATTAATTGCATCCATTTTTCTCAATTCAAACGTCTAAACACTTCTAATCAATCCCATAATTCGATATATAACCTTAGAACTAAGAAAGATTTCCTCATGGTCGTGAGCTAAAACTCCCAGTTATAGAATTATGGTGTCCCAGTGCTGTCCAACGTTTCTACACGTCCAATCTTACTGATTTTAGCTTCAGGGGGATCGTAAGACCTCCAGGAACTCATTAAATCAACTTGTTCCATGTTTTCTGATTCCAAAACCAAAACCTGATCATGGGATCTCAAAGGTTTCTTATTAACCCCCCCACTCCTTGTTCTTCCCTCTGCCACCACTAATCATACTAGCCATTCTTCCTCTTATTTGTTCCTTTCTTTTCTCTATCTCTCTCTCCTTTCCCTTCTGTTTCTTCGTTCCATATGTATCATCGCCTTTTTTTTTCTTTCTTTCTTTTTTTTTGGCTTCCCATGGCCGAATTCCTAAGGGTGGCAATTTTTGACACGACCCGATACACGACTCGAAACCCGCACGAAATTTATGCGGGTCAACTCGCACGATTAAAATTTCGGGTCATTTTCGGGTCAACCCGTTATGACCCGTTTATTAAACGGGTGGGTTTCGGGTCAACCTGTTAACCCGTTTAATAACCTGTCAACCCGTTTAATAAATGGGTAGATTTCGGGTTAACAGGTTAACCCGTATATTGGCTTATATATTGACCCATTTAATAAATGTGTCATTACTAACCCATATATCTACCCATTTACTATATAAATATCTATTAAATTTTATAATTTAAATAGGTTAAACATGTTAAATGGGTTAAACGGGTCAAACGGGTCATAGGTTAATTGGGTTTTGAGTATGACCTGTTTATTAAATGGGTTAAACGGGTTAAACGGGTTACACGGGTCATTAACAGGTCGGGTTCGGGTTGGACATTCTTGACACGATTATTAAACGGGTCGGGTTCGGGTTGGGCATAAATGGGTAAAACAGAATTCATGACACGACACGAACCCGACACGACACGACACATTGCCACCCCTACGAATTCCTCCTTTACATATTCAAAGATACATATATATGTCGGTGATGGAGATTGGGGAAGAATTTTGGAGAAAAATATTTACAAAGGCATATGAATCACATGCCATCAAACCAAATGACCATTTTACCCTTCTCACATATAATTACCAAAATACCCTTAAACTTTCTAGACCTATAACAGTCCCATCTGTCCTCCGATTTTAGTGTACTACCTGTCCATTATCTCAGAAACTCGAGACCTTCCTAATGATACTCTCGATATATCCATAAGAGGCCCCTAATCAAAAAATTAGCATTTTGACTTCTTAGGGGCAAAATATTAATTTATATTCTTTTGAAAGTTCGGGGCATTACAAGATCCATGTACGTAAAACTCAAAACGAACTTACCTAAAACCGTCCACCAACCTCTCCACTTTCGACCAAATTTCCCCCTTTGTTTCTGGGTGATCCTGGCGTCCAAACGCTCGATTAGGCAGTCTGTTGAAGTCATAGCGAATTGAGGAGGATAACAGCAAGCTTGGTTTCAAGCTTTCCAATCGAAACGTGGTCGAGTAGCTTCAAACCCGAAACTACCTCACGGGTTCCTTCCTTCTCTCTTGATCTCAGTCCCATACTCCATTTCCTCTAGATTCCTTCATTTTTCCTTCTCTCTTTCCCCCTCTTTGGTTTTTGTCTTCTCTATTTCTCTTTCCCCTTCTCTCTCGGTCGAACACCCACTCTAACTCCACAAAAACTTAAACACAAACCCTTAAAAAAACCAAACACATGCACAGGCACAAAGGTCCAACTCGGTGCACAAAATCATAAGAGATAAGTGACACTTGTCACTATCTCAACCATGTATATAGAAAATAATCCTAAGGAAGTTATTAAAATAACCTTATAACCAAATTACCAAAATGCCCCTACATAATCTAGACTAGGAACGAAACCGTCAGAACTCATTTTTTGGCATGCCGCTTGCCGACATACTCGGTAGGCCAAGACCTTCATAACGGTCTTCTCAGATCATCTAGAAAATGTCCCAATCAAAAGTCAACACTTTGACTTTGGTTAAAAGTCAACTCTATGCCTTCGGTCTAAAGTCAACTCTTTGACTTTTGGTCACAATTTAACTATTTGACTTTATGGGAAAAATAGTCATTTCATCCCTTGTTGAAAGTCTGGGCCGTTATAGTAGGGGTAATTGCAATGGTGGTTATGGTGAAAGAGGCAGTGTTGGTGGTAGTGGCGATGACAGTAATGATGAGTTAGTGATGGGGCTGGCTATAGTGATAGTGATCAAGTGATGATGTTTATAGTGTGTTGATAGTGGAGGTGGCAATAGGGTGCTTGTGGTGGCAGTGGTATAGGGTAGTAACGCTGGTGGGGTGATGATGGTGGTGGTGGTAGTAGTGTAACAACCTAGAAATTCGAGAAAATAAAAATAGCCATTTTGCCCCTGAAAGTCAAAGAGTTGACTTTTTAACCTGAACATTGGTTGGACGTTACGTGAAGACCGTTACAATGGTCTCGAACTCCTGAGTTTATGGATAGGTGTTATGTTGAAATTGGAGATTGAAAAGCTTCGGTACAGATCAAAAATGAAGTAAGGGTATTTTCATAATTTTGAACACAAGGGTATTTTGGTAAATTTACAAGAAGACTCTAGGGTAGTCTATAACCTTCTAGTTTTTCTCTCTTATTCCCTCCCTCCACCTGCTTACTATATCTATTTATATGTGGGATTGTGTGTGGAAGTGGACTTCAATGGTTGGTGGCTTAAAAAAAATGAAGAACAAGAGAGAGAAATGAGAGGAAGGAGAGAAAGAAAAGGAAAACTAAGATGGGAAGGAAGAAGGAAAGAGGGAGGTTGCAGTGAAAAGGAGGAAATTAAACAGGAAAGGAGGTCGGGATGACCTTAGAACTCAAGCCTGTAAGCTCCAATGATGGTCGTGAACCCTTAACTAGTCCTGAAGCTTCTTAGCATTTAGTTAGCGATGATAAGTTGTTAATTAAGTCCCTCGGACCATTTTGGGACAAAAAGAAGGAAGATTTAGGCCTGGAATGTTGTAAGCATGAGCTTGGAACCTTGGTCGAAAGCCATGACATTGGGACACATGTTCGAGGTAAGTTTTCTTGCATTTAACACCACAAATCATCTACTAGATTTGTGTAGGTGTTGTTAGATAGTTAAAATTGAAAAACCAACGTGAAAGTGTGATTTAAGATGTAACGAACTGTCCCGAACCTATGGAATTAATTAATGATTAATGGCAGATTATCGAGGATTAATCAGGATTAATTGAGGATTATCAGACGATCAGAATAAAATTACGATTTTACCCTTTGATGAGTGAAATGGTTGAGTTTTACCTCAGGAAGCCAAATGTGTGTGGATTGAGGTCCATTACATAGACCGAGACGATACGAGTTCGTAGACAAGCGACACGTAGAAATTGGACATCGTACGAAAAAAATTACGGGTCAAGGATAGTTTTTGTACAATTCATAATTGCACAAATTACGAGAAATTGACTTTTGGGATTTGAAATTGGGGCCTAAAATATCTTGGCCTGGACCAATGAATGAGTGACAAGTGTCACCCATCCATTGATGGCCATAACATATTCATACATCCAAACCCTTTTCCCTTCTTTTGTTCATCCAACCCGTACCCACCCAAAACCATTTCTCTATCTTCTTGCTTAAGGCCACAGAGAGATTGAGTTGGTGAGTGAGAGTGAGGGAGGATGGAGAGACGACGGAGAATGACGGAGGAAGGCGGTGGTCACGGTGGTTTGCAGGAAATCGCAAGAAACAAAGGTAACCTGTGGGTGTTTGATTTTGGGTTTTGATTTAGATGTTTTGGATAGAAACTAAGGCCATATTCATGTTCTTGGAGCTCATACGAGCCTGTAGGATCAAAAAGGGGTTTTGGAAGACAGGAGTGGCCAGGAGAAGGATTCAAAGTTTGGCCGAAACTTTGGAAGCTTGTATCTTCAAAAGCATGTACTTTCTCTTAATTATGGGTTCATATTTGGATTTCTTGGCTTGAGTAGATATATTTCCATATAAAGAACGTAGGATTTAGTTGAGTATTGAGAGAGACATGAAGGTTTGAAAATCGGGCCAAAATGAAAGTTTTTCAGCTGCTAGCCGGTGAACCAAACGACGACGCACGGCGGCGCCGGTCATCATCTCCAGTGAGTTCAATGACGTCACATGATGATATTAGCATTCGATGTCATCATGCCATATCATCGAATGACGTCGGCCGTGACATGTGGTAGTGCCACGTCAGCATGGTGTTAGTGACACATGGCAGGGGTGCCACGTCAGTGTTTACGGTTGACCAGCGTTGATCGTAATTTTGATCGGAGCATTAGGGCATGTGGGCACGAATTTTGAGGTCAAAATAGTCTTGTTTGAAAATTTTTGACGATCTGAATCCAAAGGTGGTGGTTTCAAGTCGATCGGAGGCCGTTTGGTTAGTGTTTTGGAGGTTTTTAGCATCAGGAAGCATGTTCGGGACACGTTTACAATTCCAGAAGTTTTGAGAGTTTATGGTATGGACTTGTATAGGGTGATAGTGACCCTTGGGTATGATTTGGACAGATCCGGATGTAATGACCCGTCCCGAATTCCAGGATTAGATTAGTGACTAATCACGATTAGTGAGGTTAATCCTTGATTAGTTGGGCGAAATCGGATGAACGATGTAAAATGACCGTTTTGCCCTTGGGTGTGGGCAAAACATTGACTTTTCATTCTGGCGGTCAAATGGACTTTAGCCGATCACCGTGACATAGTTCGTGACGTCACGAGTTCATAGACGGGTGGCACGTTCAATTTCGAAGTTCGAGGAAGAAGTTATGACGTTCGGAAGTTAAGGGGCATTTTGGTAATTTTGGTTAAAAGGGGCAAATTTTTGAATTTTTGATCGGGATGTCCGATGGCCGAGGACCGAGGACCATTACGTAGATCGAGATGATACGAATTCGTAGACAGGAGGCACATCGAATTCGGACGTTCGATGGCGAAATTACGGTTTACGGAAATTTCGGGTCACTATTGCACATTTTACGAGACGGACCACTTTTGGATTCTAGTGGGCCCCAGATATTTAATCCATGCCCAATGGATGAGTGAAAAGTGTCACCCATCCACTGTCCCTTAATTCCCATTCATGCATCTCTCCATTGCATCGATCATTCATTTTCTTCCTTCTTCCTAAACAACCCGATCTCATTTCCCTTTGAATCCAAAACAAACCCAACCCTTCCCATTCGGCCATCACTGAGGACAGAGAGAGAGTGAGGATGCTGGGATGATGGTGGCCGGCCAGGATACAGCCGCCGTGGACGGCGGTGGAGAAAACCCGAACGAGGTATCGATTTAAACCATTTTAATTCATTTTTCGATTTCGGTTGTTATGGGCCTGTTTGGACGTTTGGTTTGAGTTATTTGGGTTGTTAGTGAGTTTTTAGGAAGGTTTTGGGAGTGGTGAGACGTCTAGGAGCCCTGGGGTGAGTTTTGGATTTTAGAACTGTGAGAACCAAAATCGAACCAAGTTGTTTTCGTGGGTTTTAAGAGTTCTAGTTCATTGTTTTAAGTTCCTAGGAACTAAACTAGAAGAATAGGATTGATTAGGGACAAAACGAACAAAAAACTAGGAAGGAATGGGCGTGGACCGGTCACACCGGTCCAGTTACAGAGGGCGGACCGAACCTGCAGGTCTGAACCGGTGATGGAGGATCGACTTCGGAGTGCTGAAGGTTCAGGATATCGATCGGTCATGGGTGCACTATAATCTAGGGGTGGTCGCGTCAGTTGATTTTTTCACAGCGACATACTAGGATTGAGGGCGGTCCTGGATGGATGGTTGCACGCATCACTACGATCGGAGTCGTGACTGACCCTTAGATATCGGGCACGATGCCCAGCTGATGTCATATGTTCGGGCACGAGACCCAGTTGTTTTACATTGATGATTTCGGGTCAGGGACCCTAGATGGATTTCCAAGTTCATGGAGGTTTATGGCAACCGGTATGAACCCTGGAAAGGTTATTGTGGTACATGACGGTTTATGGGAACCGGGCATGGAGGATGTTTTCTATATATATATATATGAATGGCATAGATATTATGGATCATGACGGTTCAGGGGGACCGGGCATGAATGTGTATGTTATATGTATATATATGTTCATATACCTTCCTTTACTTCTATTATCTCCTCCGGGGAGGATCGTTGGCCTGGGTGGACCCCGGAGTAGTCACGGAGCACTGACTGAGTGGGAGTCACCCCCGTTGGGTGCCTTACTCTCAGGAAGGCTTGTACTATAACCTCAGGACGGGTCATTGGTCTACGGACATGGACCTTGGATTCTGAAAGACTTGGGTTTAAGACCCCGGGTAGCACGCGCGTAACTTTGGAAACCGTGACAAGATTGGTTGTGTGAATTATATGTATATATGATATATATGATATGAGATATGAAATATGATATGTGGTGGATACAGGTTTTGGGCTGTGGCCCGGGTACGTGGTTTTATTATGGTTTGGGCTGAGTCCCATATGGTTTTGGGCAGTGGCCCGTATGGTTGAACCTTTATGGTTCGTTCGATTATGGTTTTGTGCTTAGTCCCCACATATGGTTCCATTTGGCTAAATGTTTTTCGAATGCCTGCATGCTTTTTAGTGAAGGGTACAAATGTCCTTCAATTAAATGATTTTTACAAACTCTTGTTTTGTCTACTCACAGCTTTTAATGTTTTGACTACCCTTCAGGTTGACAACGGAGGTGGACTGTAGCAGAGACCGAGATATCACATACCTCCTCTGGATCCTAGCGTACTCTGATAGCCCGAGAGGGCAAAGGTTGGAAATATCCCTTGTCTGACACTTCGTGTCAGACGGGAGCAGGGTCATCCCGCATTAATCCCAGGGGGATTGGGATGTGTCTTATCACCGGAAGTTCCAGAGACGTTGGATTAGCCTTGGAGTGGCTTACGGTGCGGATTGTAAGCGCACAACCTGAACGGTCTGTGAGTGGACTTTTGATTTATAAATATGATGCATGCATAGATGTTTTATATGTTTTATGAACATGATTTGAGATTCATTGATTGCATAATGATTTGAGTTTTATTGTTTATCATTTTCGTGGAAAATGTTGTCATACATATATTTCGAGATTTATGTTTTATGTGATACTTGGGTTTAGGTCGAGTTTTCTACGTGCATATAATTTATGTGATTTGAATGATTTCACGGAGATGGGTGAAATGCTATTTCGGGCATGAGATCCAGTTGATTATTGACTTTAACGTGGATTATAGTCAAAGGTGATTTGGAAAAGTGATTTGAATAGTGAAATGGTTTTCGGATTTAGAAATAATATTTGAGCTTGAATCCTAATTGAGGTTTGACTTAAAGTATAGTCAAACGTGAAATCTATCAGGTTTGTGACCCATTTCTGATTTATGAGATGATATATCATGTTTGTGACCCAATTATGAGATGATATATCCAAGCTTGAGTTAGATCACCTTAGACGCCGAGTCACGAGCTCCGAGCCTGGGTGTATACTCGGATGTGTAATCCCGAGTCGCACGCGTGGCACTGATATTGTGACTATTGAGATGATTTGCTAGATACTTGATAAAGAGGATTGGTTGATCATGTTTTTTATACGACTTCGGATGTGAGTCGATGTTTCAGGTAGAGGCCCTATTGAGATGTTTTATGAGGTTTGGATTTGGGTTGAGTCTCTACATGATTTGATTTGGGCTGAGACCTTATGTGATTTGGTTTTGGACTGAGTCCATACTGAGGAAATGACTTTGATTGATAAATATTTTCATTGTGTATTGATTTGAAAAGCCATATGATTCGCTTTTAAGAAAGTATTTGAAATACTTGTTTTCTAATGCATGCATGCTTTTAAGTTAATGGTATAAATGTCCTTTTTGTTAAATGGTTTTTAAATTGATTAATTTTGTCCACTCATAACTTTTATAGTTTTTTATATCCTTCAGGTTAATCGCGGATGCGAGCTGCAGTAGAGACCGAGACATCGCATGCCGTTGCATACTTTGGAACAGCTGCATACTCACAAAACCCCGAGCTGGTTACGTTTTTATCCCTGGTCTGGCACGTGGTGACAAACAGGAGTAGGGCACATCCCACGATAATCCACAGGAATTGGGATAGGTCATTTCATAAGAACTAAGGCACGATTGTGGGCTGGGCGACCTGAATCG
This sequence comes from Prinsepia uniflora, assembly GCA_032719365.1. Taxonomy (NCBI): domain Eukaryota; kingdom Viridiplantae; phylum Streptophyta; class Magnoliopsida; order Rosales; family Rosaceae; genus Prinsepia; species Prinsepia uniflora. Next base: position 18,859,516 of record CM064870.1, read on the forward strand.
CATACAGGACTAAAGGATAGAAGCAAGTGACCTTGGAACTGCGTCTGTAACGGCGCATGAAGCCCAATCGCAGACAGCCTTGCTAGCGCGTGATGGCATGTGCGGCTACCGTTCGCTATCTGGTCAACATGAAAGTTTAAGTCCTCGTTCATGTGAGTCTAATGTTATAATTTTCAGGTTGACCAGACATCGTTTAAGGACAAGTTTGATTGTTCAAAGTTTATGTGTTACCTAAAATCCCTAACAAAAATCCTAAAACTTGAGGAATGCTCACATTAGGTTATTTTAAGTCTTAATGGAATATAAAAGTGAATTTTGATGAATTGAAATATGTGAAACGGATAAATACTTAAGGGTATGGTTAAAGGGTTGATATGTATGTTCATGTTATTATGCTTACTTATGATCATGTTATTTTAAATCTATATTGATCGTATGGCTATGTGATAATCTATTATTGATGATTTTATTATAATTTTCATTAATTGTAGAATTTTTCTTTAACTTAGTATTCATATTTATTTGATGAATTATGAATTCACATAAATTTCAACAATCAAAATACTGGGATTAAGACTCAGACGAGATTAGATTAGTAGGTAGTAGGTCCCACCACCTGATAAGGCTAATGGAATGGATGCAAGTTGTACCCCACAAGGGATCGTTTTTGTTTGATTAATTCAACACGGTGTATATGTAATGACCCGTCCCAAATTTTTGGGATTAATTAAGATTAAATTCAGGATTAGCGAGACTAGTCGGGACTTAGTCGAGGATTATCAGACGTTCGGGGAGAAATTATGATTTTACCCACAAACGAGGAAAAAAAGTTAACTTCTAACCCGGGATGTCCAATGCACGTCGACCAAGGACCTTCACGTAGATCGAGTCGATACGAGTCCGTAGACACGCGGCACGTTAAAATTGGACATTCGACGGGAAAGATACGGGTCACAAAAGGTTCAAGGTACTATTTCACGTTGTACGAGACGAGTGACTTTTTCCTTTTAGTGGGCCCCAGATATTTTGGTCAAGCCTAATGGATGAGTGACAAGTGTCACTCATCCATTTCCCCTTCCCTTCATTCATGCATATCTATCCCATTCCCCTCATTTTGTGCATTCAACCCGTACCCACTCCCAAAACCCATTTCAATCTTCTTACTTCTAGACCTGAGGGTGAAAGATAGAGTGTTGGAGAGGCTGAGGGAAGGCTAGGGACGGCAGGGGCACCGTGGACGGCGGAGGGACCAATAGGAATGGTAAACTTGAAACCCCTTTTTAATTCAAAATTCAAATTTCAGTTTTGGACATTGGGGGCTGTTTCTAATGATGGGGTTGCCTTCGTGGGGTCTATACGAGTCGACAAGGATTGAAATTGAAGGCTGACGACAGCGGAGCAGCTCAGTCAAGGAGCTGAAAAATTGGTTGGACTGTTTATCGATCACAAGTAAACTTTTAAGCTTTTTTTCTTAGTTTTGATCATACAGGTCGATTACATAGGATTGGACGATTGTGTAGGAATTAAAGGGATCGATTTTGGTCTCTGACGTCATCACCTGTCAGACTGTCAGGTGACGTGGCCCAATAAGGGATAAACACGTGGCAGTTGTCAGTGCCCAGTCAACCTAACATTTCAGTGACGTGGACCAATCAGATGGTGCCACGTGTCACTAACATGTCAGACACGTGGACCCATGAGCTGCTGACACGTGGCACTGTCAGCTGACACTTGCCAGATTTCATAGATGACGTCACTATTGACGTCAACGTTGACTTTAACCGTTGACCGATGACGTCAGTGTTGACTTTGCTGACGTTAGCGTTGACTTTTTTGTCAATGTTGACAGAACCTTTGACCCCTGTGTGGGGGCACATGGGCACGTATTTCGAGGTAGGACTAAAACCATTTCAAAGCTTTTGACGATACGAATCCAGTGGTGATGGTTTCAAGTCGATCAGAGATCATTAGGTTGGTCAAATTGAGGTTTAAAGCTTAGGGAAGCGTGTTTGGGACACGTTGACTTTTTAAGGAATGTTAAGGGTTCTTGATTAGGACTTGTCTAGGTTGGTAGTAACCTTTTAGTGTAACGACCCGTCCCGGGAATCGAGATTAGATTAGTTGTTAATGACGGATTAGTGAAGTTAATCGGTGATTATTTGGATGCGTTCAGACGGACTGTGCGAAATGACAATTTTGCCCCTGGAAATTGGACAAAATGTTGACTTTTCGATCGGGTGGTCAAAAGGACTTTGACCAATGACTATGACGTAGTTCTGAATGTCACGAGTTCATAGACAGGTGGCACGTCCGATTCTGACATCCGAGGACAAAGTGGTGACGTTTGGAAGTTTGAGGATACTTTGGTAATTTTAGAAAAAGGGTCAAATTGTTGACCTTTCATACGACATGGAATTTTTACGAACTTCGAGGACCGTTAGGAAGGTCTCGATGCCCTAGGTACAACAACAGGCGGCATGCCTTCATCGGACGTCAGACAACAAAGTTACTGGTAAGGGAATACGAAGGGCAAAATGGTAATTTTGAAAGGTAGTGGTATTTTGGTCATTGAGATGCCTTGGGATTTGTGCCCAGCTACAATTGGCCATGTGGCTGCCTTGGGATGGTTGCCTCATCAGATTGGAACACGTGTCCTAGGTCTAGAGGTTTGTGGAAAATTATGTCACCGCCTTACTTGGTTTCAAAATCGACAAGTGGGAATTGTGGTTGCCCGGGTTCTGAGAAACAGAGACAGTTCCTCATTCGAGTGAGTATGAGTGTCTTGTGTTTGAGTGAGATCAGAGACTTGTTGTGATGTTTGTGAGTGAGATTGGGTGAAGGATTGAGTGAAAAATCTGAGAGAAGGTGAGCAAAATATTTAGAAACAGAGAGGAACCGTGAACGGCCAGGGACCTCAAGCAATCAAACCAATCGAAAACCAGTCTATGGTGGTGCTTAGAGGATTGAGGATTGTTTCTTGGACCTTGAGAACTACGGTGGACATCACGGCGGAGGAATGGAAGCAGGTAAGGACGTCGGGTTCTCTGTTTTCCAAAATTGTTCAAATGGAAAATCGATGGTTTTGGGGAACTGTCGAGGCATTCTAATGATCCTTATTGTTGTAGAAAGACACTATTGAGCCAAGGATTTGAAGCCATGCCTTGAGATGGCTGGTGGTGGTCGGAATCACAGCGGTCGAACCACCGTGGATGCACGGTTTTTCCTTCGAATTGAGAGGTAAATTTCATGTCTCCATTCCAGATTTTGGTTTCATAGATTAACTGGGTTAGGAAGGACGAAACAATTGGGCTCAAATGGAGTCGAAAATAGTTCGAAATTAGGAAGAACCCTGTGCGTCGGTCCAGTTGAACCGGCTGGACCGAACTGGTTCACACCAGATTTAGCAGAGGTTGAAGATGAACAGTATATGGCGTGTGAGGACCACGCGTAGCTACTTCAGGCGGCGCGTGTGGGCGCGTGGCACGCCTTTTGAGGAAGGTTCCAACACGACTTTTAAATTATTTGTTGTAAGAAACATTTTGGGACTGGTTTCGAGTCGATCGGACATCGTCTCGATAAGTTTCACGTTGTCCGAAGCTTTTAGGGCTGATTTTAAAATAGTTAAAAATTCGAAAAAATTACGGGGATTTAGTAGAAGCTTAATGAAGTAGTTAGTGACCTTATTATGGGATTTGGACAGGTTCGAGAAAGCCGGTCATAGCAGATTAGCTGGGAAAGCTTAAGTGCGCGCGTATCGAGGCAACGGTGCAATGGTCTGTGAGTGGACATTGCTTTCTAACTCTTGATGCATGCAAATATGTTTTTCTATGTTTTCTATACGCGATTCTATGATTTGATTTATGATCTTGATGATTTACCGTTTTGCACGTATTTCGAGATATTTACGAAATTTCAAGTTTTACGAGATTTCGATTGATCTTATGATTTGATCATGGTTTTAATGATTTGATTTCGGGATTTGAAATATGATTTGATTTCAAGGATTTGAAATGGATTTCGGAAAAGTGACTTCGGGCTTGGAGCCCTGTTTCTGAGATTTCGATAAACGAGCTTTCGGTTTTGAAACTAGATTTCGGAAATGAGATTTCGGATTTGATTTTGAGACTTGGAAAGCGAATCTGGATTTGGGTTCGGGACAGTGGTTCCGGATGCCGGCTTACGGAATCATTGTTGCGAATTCGGATAAGGATTTTCTATGGTTTTCACTGTTGATTGACAGGGGGAGGTGTCAGGACCCGTCCTCAAACCCCCGGGGATTAATGAGTAACGACCTTGATCCCGTCTAACACGGAGTGTCAAACAGGGGAAATTTCCAACCTTTGCCCTCTCGGGCTATCAGAGTACGCCAGGATCCGGATGAGGTATGTGATATCTCGGTCTCTGCTACAGTCTGCATCGTATCCAATCTGAAGGGTATTAAAAACAAAAAGACTGTGAGTGGAAAAAAATAAAGAGTTTATAAAAACATATTTCATAAAGACCTTTATACCCTTCACTAAAAAGCATGCATGCATAGTAAAACCATTTATCCAATCACATATATTTAAACAACCATATTTAGGGTCATAGCCCCAAGTTCCGTAAATACAAGTCACACGGGCTCCTACCCAAAACCATTTACAGAAAAACCATAACATAGTGAACATATGTGGGATCTCAGCCCAAATCCATTTATCATCATAAAACACAATTTCATAAACCAATTGAAATCATGTTTATCCATTATATTTCATATCCAAGAACCTGTCACGGTAAAATAGAGCTACGCGCGTGCTAATCGGGGTCTCAAACCCAAGTCTCTCTAGGGTCCACCCAGGTCAATGTCCATAGATCAATGACCCTCCCTGGAGGTAACGAACCATGCCTATTCTGAGAGTAAGGAACCCAACTGGGGGGCGACTCTACTCAATCAGTGCTCCGTGACTACTCCGGGGTCCACCCAGGCCAACGACCCTCCCCTGAGGAGACAATCATATATAAAGGATGGCATATGAAAAACCTTTTGAAATCATTCTTTAAACCTTTCAAGGATTCATGCCCGGCCCCCATAAGCCGTCATGAACCATAAAATCCTTTTCAAGGGTTCATGCCAGTTCCCATAAACCGTCACGACCCGTAAATTCATTTCAAGGGTTCATGCCGGTTCCCATAAACCGTCATGAACCATAAAAACCATTTGTAACACATAGCTGGGCCCTAGGCCTGAATCCACATACAAACTGGACCTTCGGTCCGAATCGTAAACCAACTAGGCCTCCGGCCCGATGCTTCGTTAAATCAAATGGACCTCAAGTCCGAGAGTTCGTAGATCAAATGGGTTTCGAACCCGAGTTTACCTTTTCAAATCCAAAACCATTACATGAAATCATATCCAAAACCATAAGTACGGAAAGTCAGAGTAAAACCGGAAAACCTCGATTTACGTGCAAGTACGTAAATAGCCTCGTAAAGCGTGAAACCATATAATTCGCAACCATCCAAATCATCATCGTATAATAACATTCATAATCCATATAAAACATTTATGCATGCATCACAGTTTAGAAATCAAGGTTCACTAACAGACAGTCCGAAGCCGCGTCTCGATACGCGTGCCATAAGCGTCTCCCTGGTCAATCGTCGCCTCCAGGATTCCCAAACTTGTCCAAATCGTAATAGAAGGTTACTAACTACTTAATTAACCTCCCATTGAAGCCCCGTAATTTTCCAGAATTTTTAACTATTTTAAATCCCGAACCTAAACCTTCCGATGCCCTGAACATTATCGAGACGGTGTCTGATCAACACGAAACCAGTCCCAAAATGTTCGTTACATCGAATAGAGTGTTTCATATGTTGACAACATCCCCAGATTCCCCACCACACGCTGGGATGTACCGCCCAAAGGGCCCTGTGCGTGGGCTCACGCGCCGGTGTACTGTAGCTCGTTTTGAACCTCCAGCCGGTTCAGATCGGCCGGTTCGGTCTTTTTCTACAACTGGACCGGCGTGACCGGTCCAGGCCCATACAATCCTCATTTTTCGTCCGTTTTGTCCCTAGTCAATCCCTAAATTCCTATTTTCTTGTTTCCCATCTATTCCAATCATCCAAACTAATCAAAACCCCTTAAACCGACCCATGTCCAAAACTCTTCCACGGTTCAAAATTTCCAAAACCTTCCCACGGCTTCACCGCCGTTTACCACCTCCCAAAACCATCTTATGACAACCCTAGCAACCTATTTAGTTCAACCCAAACGTCCAAACAAGCTCATAACATCAAAAATGGAAAATGGATCGAAAATGGTTAAACCGCTTACCTCTCAGGTTTCATGGCTCCACCGTCCACGACAGCTTGCCCTTGGCCGGCCACCACCTTCCTCAGTCCTCTTATCACTCTCTGGTCTCTCAGGCATGAGCCTTTGGGTCAAGGGTTTGGATTGGTTCAAGAGAGGTGAGATCGGGTTGGGTTTGTTTAGGGAGAAAGGAAAATGATCGATGCATGGGGAAGGGAGATGCATGAAGGGAAATTGGTGTCCATTGGATGGGTGACACTTGTCACTCATCCATTGGGCCTTGGGACAAATATATGGGCCCACTAGAATCCAAAAGACATACGTCTCGTAAAACGTGCAATAGTACCCCGAAACTTTCGTGAACCGTAACTTCGTCGTCCAACGTCTGAATCGACGTGTCGCCTGCCTACGGATTCGTATCGTCCCGATCTACATAACGGTCCTTGGCCCTCGGCCATCAGACCTCCCAGTCCAAAAGTAAACTATTTACCTCTTTTAATCAAAATTACCAAAATGCTCTTAAGCTTCCGAACGTCATAACTTCTTCCTCGAATGTCGGAATTGAACGTGCCACCTGTCTATGAACTCGTGACATCCTAAGCTACATCACGGTCATCGTTCAAAGTTCATTTGACCGCTAGAATGAAAAGTCAACGTTTTGCCCACGCCCAATGGCAAAACGATCATTTTGCATCGTTCGTCGGATTTCGCTCAACTAATCACCGCTTAACCTCACTAATCATGATTAGTCACTAATCTAATCCTGGAATTTGGGACGGGTTGTTATAGGAGGGCCCTGAATTGATATGTTTTGAGTTTAAAGACTCGGTATATATTTTGAGTTTAAAGACTCGGTGATTGTGATACCCCCTGAGGCCTGTGATTGTGTTTTGAGTTTAAAGACTCGTTGATATCCCGGGAAGGCCTGATTATTGGGCATGGTTTTGAGTTTAAAGACTCAGGCGCACTTGAGATCCAACAAACTCGCATGATTGATGTTTTTCACTGATTTTTTAGATGTTTTGGGCAGTGGCTCGGATGATATGGATTTGATGGGTTATGGGACTGAGTTCCCGTATTTGAGATTGACTTGTGATTTAAGGATGAGGCCTGGATTTGGATAGCGGATTTGATTCGAGTTTTCAAATGGTTTTGATATGTATGCATTGGTTTTTAAATGTAGGGTATAAATGTAATTGTTTTATTGAACTGTTTTTGAACTTATACTTTATTTTTGTCCTCTCAGAGTCTTTTGTATTTTTGATACCCTCCAGGTTGTTGCGGTGCGGGTTGTTGGTCGAGAGAGACGAAGACATCACACGTACGATCCACATTAGTTTCTGTGAACTCTGGGAAGTTCGGATGCTGTTGGACGGTCGAATCGAGAATCCCTTGTCTGACTTACGTGTCACATGGAGGTTGGACGGCGGTTTAGCCTTTATGTCACTCGTAAGTTAGACGGGAGCATGACTTAGCCCTTAATCCCGGGGGATTGAGGGTGGGTCGTGACATTTAGTGTGTTTTGGACAGGTCCAGATGATCCAGAGAAGTTGGATTAGCCCGGAGAGGCTTATGGCACGTGTTTCGAGGCACAACTTGGACGGTCTGTGAGTGGACTTTGTTTTATGAATAAGATGCATGTATAAATGTTTTATATGTGTTTATGAACATGATTTTAGATGCCATGAGTGCATGTGATTTAAATATGAATTGTTTGGCATTTTCGTAGGAAAAATGCGTTATTGCACGTAATTCGAGATTTTGATTTTATGTGATATTTGGGCTTTGGCCAAGTTTCCTACGTCCATATTTTTTACATGATTTTATATGATTTTTAGGGTTTCATGGAGAAGTGTGAAACCGGTGATTTGAGACACGATTTTAAAGGATTTCACGGAGATGCATGAAATCGATATTCGGGCACGAGACTCAATTGAAAGACCTTGACTTGGAGTGAAATCAGGGATGATTTGGAAAGTGTTTTGGAAACGAGAAATGGTTTTCGGATTTGGAAATATCTTTCAGGCATATGACCTAGTTGATTTGAGGTTTGACTTAGAGGATAGTCAAACGTGAGATAAGTCGGGCTACGACCCAGTTATGAGATTTTCAAAGATATTTCGTGCATGAGACCCAGTTGTAAATTTGACAGGATTCGAGGAATCCTGGATTATATTTTAGGCATGAAACCCAGTTATGGATTTGATAGGATTCGAGGAATACTATGTGTGATACTACGGGTTAGAGTCATGGACAATCGAGTTTAAGTCCCGATCGATGATGACGTTCGGGTTCGAGTCCCGAGTGTTATGATGCTCACCTCCGGACTGCGGATGTGTTCCTTTCAGAGAGGTCACGAGGCTCTGCCTGTTGTTGAGCAGCCGCTGGAGGCTAAGGCCGAGGGAGGCTCGACTTAGGAGTGCTGATCTTATTCTCTGAGATTGATAGGTGATGTGTTCATAATGATCTAGAGAAGGGCGTGATTTGTTCACGGAGACATGCTAGGATTATGAGCAGTCCTGAGCTATTTACACATGTGCTAGGATTGGAATCGTGATTGACACTGAGGATGATGATAGTGGGTAGAGATCCCACATGGTTTTTGACTTAGGCTGAGACCCCGTACTTGTTTTCTATGATTTGGGCTGAGACCCTATTTGATTTGGTTTTGGGCTGAGACCCTACTGAGATACTGGCTTCGATTGGGAAGCATTTTTCATTGGATTTGACTTGGGAAGCAGTACGTCTTATTTCCGAGAAAGTATTTGAAATGCTGTTTTAAGATGCATGCATGCTTTTACGTGAAGCGTATAAATAGTGATTTCGATAAATGATTTTTATAAAATATTGTTTTGTCCACTCACAGCTTTTATGGTTTTTAATACCCTTCAGGTTGATAGCGGATGTAAGTTGTAGCAGAGATTGAGACATCACATGCCACCACAGATCTTAGCGTACTCTGGCTAACCCCGAGCAGGTGACGAGTTTATCCCTGGTCTTACACGCGGTGTCAGACGGGAGCAAGCACATCCCACGATAATTCAGGGGGATTGGGATGAGTCCTGCTAGTAAACACGGATACAAATTGAAAATTTCTTGTCTGATAAGAGATGTCAGACGGGAGTAATACAGGCATGATTTTCAACGAAAGTTTAGAAAACGGGTCCTGTCAAGTAGTGGTGGCGGTGATGATGGTGGTGGTGATGGTGGTGGTGGCGGTAACGGTAACGACTCGGAAATTCGAAAAAGGAAAATTTGGAAAATTTGAAGGAAATGACGATTTTGCCCCTAGAATTGGGCTGATGGTTGACTTTTGGTTCGAGCAGTTAAACAGACTTTGATCGATGACTGTGACGTAGTTTGGCACGTCACAAGTTCATAGACAGGTGGCACGTCCGATTCCGACAGTTGAGGAGAAAGTTATGATGTTCGGAAGTTCAAGGGTAATTTGGTAATTTTGGTTAAAAAGGGGGCCATTTGTTGACTTTTTTATCAAGACCATGTTTGGACTTTCCGTAAGTACTGTTGGAGAGGTCTCGAGACGCTGAATCCATAGACAGGCGACATGCGTCAATCAGAGATCGGATGTGAAAGTTATGACCTTGTTTGGACCTTACTCTCCATGTCTAGTCGATCTGTGAGAGAAATAGGGAGGTAATTAGAGAAGAAAAACAAGGAATTTGAAGAAGTTGATTTCCTGGAACTGTACAGCAAACCCATAAAACCCGAAACTCCCACCCGGAATCTTTGATTCGAAGCTTGATTTTGAATTCGGGTTTGTGTGATTAATTGGTGGAAACAAACGTTTGAGTGAGCATATTGGACCTTAGACGAGTTGAATGACATCAAAATCGAAGCGAATTGATCAAGAACTGGACCCGCGACAGTTTGGAAGTACCATGGTTGAGTTCAGGTGATTGGACGTAAAATCTTTCAAAATTGAATTCAAAATCATCCTTAAAATGAGGCTACGATGTTGTCTGACTAATTATTTGAAGGATTGAATGATGAATTGATGAACTCAGACGATAACATCCTTCGGAAGTTTGTATTTAGTTGGATTAGTTTAGACCAACTATGGATGTAATTGACTCCACAGAACTTTAATCCGTATTAAACCGATGAAATTAGAAGTTTTAATTGGTGAAAATTATGCAAAATTGATGGAGTTCTGAACGGGTTGCATCGTGGGTTGCAAGACCCGTTTATCAAACAACCGGGTCGAGAAGATGAACAGTAGCTATTACTGTAACAGGCGCGTGGACTCACACGCAGCCGCTTGCAGCAGTGCGTGGGGGCGCGTGAATGAGAATCCCGAGGTGAGGTCAATATGACTTTTGTCCCATTTAATGTAACGAACATTTTGGCACTAGTTTAGAGGAAATCGAATATCGTTTCGATAGTGTTCAGTGTATCCGAAGTTTTAATTAACGTTTAAAATACGTATTTAAATCCAAAAAAAAATTGGGGAAAATTATATAAGGTGTATTGATATGTTAGTGACCCTCGATAATGATTTTGGACAGGAATGGCGACTTCCGGAATTTACAGAAAAACGTGCAGCTCGAAAAACGAGCGATATGGATGGTGTTTGAGTGGACTTTTGTTTTCTACCCAGAATGCATGCATATAATGTTTTAAATACTTTATTATATGACTTGAAATGCTTTGGCATGATTGATGTTTCGATATGATGATTTCCGAATTTTGGGAATATTATATTGTTTTATATGATTGTGGGCACGATTTTCGAGAAAATCATGATATTGCTGTTTTGGACGACGAAGGCCCGAGATTTGAGATTGGTTTTGACTCGGATTATGAGTCATGAAATGATTTGGTGAATTTGTAATGCTTTTTGGATATATGCTATGAAATGGCAACTGAGGTTGCAGTTGTACGGATTTGCATGAAAATAATATTTGGGCTTGAGACCCAAATGGAAATGTGATTTTGATTGGATTGGTATTTCCATGTGATTACATGATGATATTCATGGTTTTCGAATTTATGACTTGATCGGGACTTTGGTTTTACGGATTTTGAGGAAACTTACGTTTTGGGCTGAGACCCTGTGTTGAAAATGGTTTTGATTTCAAATGCAACGATTTTTCACTAGTTTTCATGGTGATCATATGTTGCGGATATATATGGCTTTCGGGGTGGAATATGTTTCCCCCGAAGTGCACCCTGTATATTAGGGCTTCCGGTTGGGAATGTGTTTCCCCGGAATGAACCCTAGAGATAACGCTCACCTCCGGGATGGATGTGTTTATCCCAGAGAGGTCACGTAGCACGGTTTGTTGTCGTGCAGCCGAGGGAGGCTCGACTCAGATAAGATGCGCTGGATTATATGGAGATCGGTCGGTGATGTGTTCACGACGATCTCGATTGTCGGCTGGTGATGTGTTCACAACGACAAATGCTCGGATTTTGAGCGGTCCTTGAGCCTATTGATTTGCACGCATTGCAGGGATAACGTGACTATATGAGATTGGATATGGAAATGAGTCCCGTGGTTTTATTGAGATTTGTAATTTATAAACATTTGTGCCCAGATATATTTTACTCATGATTTATGGTATGCATGCATGTTTGATAAACTAGAGGGTAGGAATGTATTTTGATAAATGTATTTCTAAAAATTTATTTTGTCCACTCACAGCTTTTCTGTTTTATTGACCCTCTAGGTCGTGGCGCGATGATCGAGGCAGGTTGGGAGGTGGAGGCATGAGTAGGCACAGGTGCGGTTATCCCTTATTTGGCAAGCGCTGAGGGTAATTTCGGAACTTCAATTGATTGGTCAAACGGGAGCAGGACTGGGCACAGTTATCTATGTCCTTTGGGGACGGGTCCTGTCAAAATGGTAGCAGAGCACTAGGTTGCTGATTCTGTTGCCAGGTCATGCCTCCGAAACGTAAGCCTCATGCGCGACCTGGTAGTGAGACGGGTATACGAGGGTATATGAGACCTCGTGATTGATCTCGGAATGAGAGTGGCCCTAGATTTAGGGTCAGATGTTAATCAGTGTACAGTATGAACTACTAACTGTTAAACACGGATTTGTTTGGGTCCCAAGAATGAATGAGCCCAGAGGCTTGAAAGGTAGCACAATTGGGCAGATTGGACCCAGGATGAGATTATTCTCAGTGGATTCCTTAAGTGGAATGTATGTCTACGAGTTTAGAATATGATGGGATATCCCTTAGGCCTTAGAGGTCGTATCAGATTTGATTCACCAGTGGAATTTGCTCGGTGACCGAGTATGCCAATGATGGCATGGATGATTGTTATGAGCTTGGATTCAAAAGGAGTCAAGATTAGACTCGAAAGGAGTCGAGGCAAGAAAATGAGAATCAAAGTGAGGCAGGAGATCAGTTAGGACTCGAGATGAGCCATGGTAATGTATCAGAGCTCGGGATGAGCCGAAAAAGTTGAAATATGACTATGGTTTTTGACACGACCGATCCTTTGATTGCGAAATGTTTGGCACCTGGAATTCCAATGACTAGTATAAGGCCAGATATCGATGGATCGTGAATTTATGGATTGGCGTTGTTTAACCCTGTTTACTGGGCTTATGGATTTGGATGGGTTGTGTCAATTTCACTTAATAATTGAAAGTTCGAGCAGAGACCCGTAGTACAAAGAGATTTGGACTTAGGAGATGGTCCAGTGCAGTGGGATGCTAGTTGGGTCCACTGGGTGATAAAATGCTAAGGTTAATTGTTGCTCATAATTGTAAGTCGTCTGGTCACATCATAAAGAAAAGGGAATATCGATTGATAAAGTGATAGAGGCACCAGTTGGGGTGCAATGGAGTAGGGATTGGGCCCTGCATTGATTGTTGATGTGACAGGCGAGGGAAAGGTTGGTAGGCCCATGATGGACCAGAGGGGCGTGGTCAGATTGGGACCACATGCCCGAGGATTCTAGTTACTAACAAGAGGCCTGAGTAGCCTCTGAAATGGTGATATGGATATAAGTTTAACTAGGACATTTGTATTTGGTAGGTCCCTGGCTATCCATTCTTCCATGTGTTGAGATTGTACATTGAACGAATAAGGAGATGTCCGTGCTTGGTTAAGGTATGGAAGTCGGTGAATCGACTGGAGCTATGGATGTGATAAAAGTGATAATATTTATGTGGTAACCTTGGTAATTATATATGGTGAAATTGGTGAGACCAAAGGGGGGTAGACCTATTGATGTAAGGCTACCCAAGATGACATGTGTTATTCGCCTAGTGGCTGACCTATGGTATTCCTGGACTTGGATGATTTGGATGTGATCCTTGGGATGGATTGATTGATGACTCAGGATACCTCTATCGAGTATGTCGAAGAGAGAATGATATATGGAGTCCAGGATTACCAGAGGTTGTATTTCAGGGGGACTCGAGGATGTTACCCTCTAGAATGATATTGAACCTCACAATTGATGGACTGTTGGTATGATGTAATCAAAGTTCACTGGTCAGATGCGTGGCATATGTGATTCGTGTATGAGATGCCTAATAGTGGCTGAAGATGTACAGATTTTTCAATATGTTTCCTGAGATTTTTCCAGGATGAGAGATCGAGTTTATGACGAAGATCATGTTGAGTATACAAGTTGTTTCTCCGACACTTTGGTATGTGGCACCTACGGAGTCATAAGGACTGAAGGTGCAAGTACAAGACTTGGTAGATACGGGTTCATTCGGCTCCGTGTTGCCATGGGGAACCCAGTATTTCTTATGCGGTAAAAGGATGATGGTTTGAGCTTATGTCATTTATGGACCACTTAATACGATAATGGTGGAATAAGTCCCATATCATGAGCTAATGATTTGTGGTTCTTTTGAAAAGATGTGGTTATTGGGCCTCGTGAGAGTGGCCAGCGTGGTGATGACTAACAGTCATGAGTAAAAGAGAAAAATATGATATCCGGAATTGATGTGGCTAAGGTTAGCTAATGGTGATGCCTTTGGATAGGCAAATGAACTGGTTATGTTTGTGAAATGATGAGTCAGGTATTCTGACCATGTTTGGATGATGTATGGTACCATGATTGATGATTGGTACATATGGGCATGTGATATATTGAACAGATGTATTAAATGCCCTCAGAGAGAAACATATATGGTTGAATAAATGTTAGGTATGGTCGATCAGAGTAGATTTGTGAAACATATACGAATAATGATCGGGATTACTGCGAATCCCAGGAGAAACAGATGTGTTGGTCAATGGAAAGTAATTAAAGACTATCACGGAGGACACATGAGTTGTTTTGAGATTGGATGGATACCACAGAGGATTGTAGAGGGGTTCTCTACAATGTGTTGCCAGTTATGGTGATTGACCCGGAAGGAGGTCAGAGTTATTGGAAGTGAGAACTGAAATAGAATGATTACAAGTGGAGAAACAATGACTTTTGTTCGATGTGACCCTTTCTGTGTGCATATTGATATGTCACTAAGAGATTTTGGGATTTGGTGAGGTGTGTTTGGTAGCATAGGGCTGGGATTGCCGATGCTATCTGAGCCCTCAGGAGTTTTACTTTCCTTGCATGATTTGGGATCGACCATAATGACCCATGGATCGAGTATACTCGGACGTTGAGCATGGCTCCGTTTTCGAGTAGGATTGGATATGACTGCCCGTGCGGCAGAGGTTTATAGAGAGATATGTCTCGATGTTGACCCAGTGATGGGGACTGGATTATTGAGGTTTCATAAGTTTGATTTGGACTGATATTCGGTTTGGGTGAACTAGAAGGGTATGCGGTTGATTATGTTTCTGGTTCACATACAGATTCCTCGGGAAAACTATCATGGTACTACTGATTGGAATTTCGAGGACGAAATTCTTTAAGGGGGATAGGTTGTAACGACCCGGAAATTCGAAAAAGGAAAATTTGGAAAATTTGAATGAAATGACGATTTTGCCCTTGGAATTGGGCGGATGGTTGACTTTTGGTTCGAGCAGTTAAACGGACTTTGACCGATGATTGTGACGAAGATCGAGACGTCACACGTTCATAGACAGGTGGCACATTCGATTCCGACAGTCGAGGAGAAAGTTATAATGTTCGGAAGTTCAAGGGTAATTTGGTAATTTTGGTTAAAAAAGGGGCCATTTGTTGACTTTTTGATCGGGACTGTGTTTGGACTTTTCGTATGTACCGTTGGATAGATCTCGAGACACTGAATCTGTAGACAGGCGACATGCGTCAATCGGAGGTCGGATGTGAAAGTTATGAGCCTCGAACGGTGAGGGGCAATTTGGTAATTTATCAAAGAAGGGTAAAATGGTAATTTGACTGGGATTTTGATGAGTCAGTACGGCTATGACTCACTTTGGTTGTTGAGTGACATTTGTCACATGCAGATTGTGGCTTAGTGGCAATCATCTGATAAGGACTAATTCGAATTTATACTTGGACGGGTGTGTGCAATTGTGAGGAAAAACAGAGTATGCTCTCAAATAGCATACCTTACTCTCCCTGTCTGGTCGATCTGTGAGAGAAATAGGGAGGTAATTAGAGAAGAAAAACAAGGAATTTGAAGAAGTGGATTTCCTGGAACTGTACAGCAAACCCAGAAAACACGAAACTCCCACCCGGAATCTTTGATTCGAAGCTTGATTTTGAATTCGGGTTTGTGAGATTAATTGGTGGAAACAAACGTTTGGGTGAGCATATTGGACCTTAGACGAGTTGAATGACATCAAAATCGAAGCGAATTGATCAAGAACTAGACCCGCGACAGTTTGGAAGTACCATGGCTGAGTTCAGGTGATTGGAGGTAAAATCTTTCAAAATTGAATTCAAAATCATCTTTAAAATGAGGCTACGATGCTGTCTGGCTAATTAATTGAAGGATTGAATGATGAATTGATGAACTCAGACGATAACATCCTTCGAAAGTTTGTATTTAGTTGGATTAGTTTAGACCAACTATGGATGTAATTGATTCCACATAACTTTAATTAGTATTAAACCGATGAAATTAGACGTTTTAATTGGTGAAAATTATGCAGAATTGATGGAGTTCTGAATGGGATGCATCGCGGGTTGCAGGACCCGTTTATCAGACAACCGGATCAAGAAGATGAACAGTAGTCGTTACTGTAGCAGGCGCGTGGACTCACGCGCATCCGCTTGCGGCAGTGCGTGGGGGCGCGTGAGTGAGAATCCCGAGGTGAGGTCAACATGACTTTTATCCCATTTAATGTAACGAACATTTTGGCACTAGTTTTGAGGAAATCGGATATCGTTTTGATAGTGTTTAGTGTATCCGAAGTTTTAATATACGTTTAAAATATGTATTTAAATCCCGAAAAAATTGGCAAAAATTATATGAGGTATATTGAGATGTTAGTGACCCTCAATAATGATTTTGGACACGAATGGTGACTTCGGGAATTTACGGAAAAACGTGCAGCTTGAAAAGCGAGCGATATGGACGGTGTGTGAGTGGACTTTTGTTTTCTACCCAGAATGCATGCATATATGTTTTAAATGCTTTATTATATGACTTGAAATGCTTTGGCATGATTGATGTTTCGATATGATGATTTCCGAATTTTGGGAATATTATATTGTTTTATATGATTGTGGGCACGATTTTCGAGAAAACCATGATATTGCTGTTTTGGGTGAAGGCCCGGGATTTGAGATTGGTTTTGAATTGGACTATGAGTTATGAAATGATTTGGTGAATTTGTAATGCTTTTTGGATATATGCTATGGATTTATGTGAAAATGGCAACTGAGACCCAAATGGAAATGTGATTTTGATTGGATTGGTATTTCCATGTGATTACATGATGATATTCATGGTTTTCAGATTTATGAAATGATCGGGACTCTAGTTTTACGGATTTTGAGGAAACTTATGTTTTGGGCTGAGACGTTGTGTTGAAAATGGTTTTGATTTCAAATGCAACGGTTTTTCACTGGTTTTCATGGTGATCATATGTTGCGGATATATAGGGCTTTCGGGGTGGAATATATTTCCCCCGAAGTGCACCCTGGATATTAGGGCTTCCAGTTGGGAATGTGTTTCCCCAGAATGAACCCTGGAGATAACGCTCGCCTCCAGGATGGATGTGTTTACCCCGGAGAGGTCACGTAACACGGTCTGTTGTCGTGCAACCGAGGGAGGCTCGACTCAGATCAGATGTGCTGGATTATATGGAGATCGGTCGGTGATGTGTTCACGACGATCTAGATTATCGGCTGGTGATGTGTTCACAGCGACGGATGCTCGGATTTTGAGCAGTCCTTGAGCCTATTGATTTGCACGTGTTGCAGGGATAACGTGACTATATGAGATTGGATATGAGATTGGATATTAAAATGAGTCCCGTGGTTTTATTAAGAGTTATGATTTATAAACATTTGTGCCCTGGTATATTTTACTCATGATTTATGATGTGCATGCATGTTTGTGTAACTGGAGGGTAGGAATGTATTTTTATAAATGTATTTCTAAAACTTTGTTTTGTCCACTCACACCCTTTAGGTCGTGGAGCGATGATCGAGGCTGGTCGGGAGGTGGAGGCATTAGTGGGCAAAGGTGCGGTTATCCCTTGTTTGGCAAGGGATGAGGGTAATTTCGGAACTTCAGTTGACTTATCAGACGGGAGCAGGATCGGGCACGATTATCTATGTCCTTCGGGGACGGGTCCTTTCAGTAACGGTGGTGGTGGGTGATGGGGAAGTGGTGGTAACGGTAGTGGTGGCGGTGATGGGGAAGTGGTCGTGGCAATGGTGGTTGTGATGATGACCATGGTAATGTCATGTTTTCCCTACTTGAGGGATATTAAATCGTTGATAGTGACCTCAGGCTCGATTCTGTAGAAATCTTCATGAAACTTAGCCTCTATCTGCCCATAAGTGTGGATGGATGCTTCTGGTAATGAAGTATACTATGAAAAAGAATCTCCAGACAATGAGCTGCTGAATAATCGTAGCTTGAGATAGAGGTTTTCATTAATGGCTACACACTGAGAGGAAAATCTCCCGATATGTTCCATAAATGAACGACCGCCCTCTCCATTGAAGAGTGTAACGATTGGTGGCTTGAACATTCAGGGAAAAAGGATTGTCCTGGTCTATATAGGTCGGGTAGGGGTTCTTGTAGATTGGGACATTGATTATTCGAGGCTGTGTTGGTTGACCGATTATCAAATGTCTCAATTCGTTCATCTCGTTCATGAGAGTCAGATGCTCGATGGCTCGGGATAGTCTTCCATCGTGAGGAGATTCTTCGTCTAACCCTTCCTATTCGAGATCAGCCTTTCTCCAGCTGTTTAGGATGTTCCTGGGCTTTGGTGGGATTGTAGGTTTATTCTCTCCCCGACCATTGGATGGCTGGTTTTTGGAGAAGAAACCCTAATCCAACATTGGAGCATTCTGTCGAGCTCTACTTGTCTTAAGGGTAGGGGTGGCAATGGGTTGTGTTGTGTCGGGTTCGTGTCATTTCATGAACTCTGTTTTACCCATTTATGCCCAACATGAACCCAACCCGTTTAATAATCCTGTCAAGAAATTCCAACCCGAACCCAACCTGTTATTGACCCGCGTAACTCGTGTAACCCATTTAAAAAACAGGTCATACTGAAAACCCAATTAACCTATGACCCGTTTGACCCGTTTAACCTGTTTAACATGTTTAACCTATTTAAATTATAAGATTTAATAGGTATTTAGGTAGGTAAATATGTAGATATATGGGTTAGTAATGACACGTTTATTAAATGGGTCGATATATAAGCCAATATACGAGTTAACCTGTTAATCCGAAATCTACTCATTTATTTAACGGTTTAACATATCATTATATAGGTTAATAGGTTGACCCGAAAATCACCCGTTTATTAAACCCGTCTAAAACATTGTTGTTTTTCTGAGACATCGTACTTCGGCTAGAAAACTTCTAAACCTGGCAATTCAAGGCATCGATTTGCAAACTGATAGGGGCCAGGGCATCTTTAAAAAGCTGGGCGATTTCCTCTTTGACCATTTCCTTTCCAATCATATCTTCCATGGCTCTGTCGGGTTGTGGCTCCATTGTAACATCCCGGAAATTCGAGGATTTTAATATTGTAATTTAATGTATGAATTGACGTTTTTACCCTTGTGAATGGTATGGCCAAATTGTTGACTTTTTGATTTTTGGGTCAAACGGACTTTGACCAATGACCGTGATGTAGTTCGGGACGTCACGAGTCCATAGACAGGTGGCACGTCTAATTTGGACGCTCAGGGAGGAAGTTATGACTATCGGAAGTTCAGGGGCATTACCGTAATTTGGACTTTAGGGGCAAAAATGTTGACTTTTCGTTTGGCAACTAATTTTCACTCGACCCAAGGACCGTTAGGTAGGTCTCGATGCCCTGAGTCCGTAGACAGGTGGCACGCCGAAATCGGACATTGTATGGCTGAGTTACGGGTCTAGAAAGTGAAGGGTATTTTGGTAATTATTGAACCAGGGGCATTTTGGTCATTTTGCCCTGGTTACTGTAGCAACTGCGGGGGACCATGGACGGCACCACCATGTGCGATGGTTCAGTGTGCAATTGTTTATGCAATTGTGTGCTGGAAAGGAAGGGCTGTCTATTGCTTTAGATCGTGGGCTGAACCATCCACCTGCACGGTCGAATTGATTAATGAAGATTCGAAGCTTTTTCGGGGAACAAAGTTCAGTGGACAGTGAGGCTTCCACGAGCCTCTGGGACAGCTTGAAATGTTTTAAACTAATTAAGTAGTGAATGAGCTTCACTCTGCAGTTGAAAGGACTGAAAATAGGAGAGGAACCAGAGAGAAGCCATTTCGGGAAATTTTGGAGGGAAATTGGGTTTTCAATTTCTGGTGATCGTTGGACCAAACCAAGGCCTGGTTTAGCTTTCTGGGAGCAATTGGAACTTAGCCATATCAAATTCGAGAGGAACCAACCACTGTTGGCCTGGAACTGAAGTTCCTGTTTCAGTGGAGTTGTAGAGATTTGGACGATCACTTACAGGTAATACCTTGGTAAATTGATCATTTGTTTTAGTTCGTTTTAGCCTTAGGAAACTTATTGGGAGGTTAATTTGATTTTGGGATGGAAACCAGTGAGTTCTGGTGATTGACCCGATTGGTTGATCACGGGTCGATGGGTCGATTGGGGACTTTTCGAGGTTGATTAGTGACTCAGAACTTAAATTAGATGTGTAAATAACATCTTAGGATCAAATTGGATTGAAATCAAGTTGAAATTCAGGGTTAATTGCCCGGGTCATATCGCGGGCTGAAGGTCCGAATAGCAGGGCTATCGGGTGAGGAAGGTGACACTGTAGCAGCTACAGTGTCAGGCGCGTGACTTTCACGCGCATCCACTTTGGGCGGCGCCTGAGGTCGCGTTGGGGCTTATCTCCGATCACGATCAACATGACTTTTGTTCCTCTCATCATTCTGAACATTTTTGGTGAATTAACCATGTTGATCTGGGATTGTTATGAGGGTCAGTCTAGGGACGGTTGTCTCGGGAAACGTGTTGACGGTTTCCCCGAGCCGGTTTCTGTTTCGGATTTTTTGGTCAAATGTTTAAGACTTGTTGTCACCCTTACGTGTGATTTGTACTGACAAGAATTGTACGATAATCCCGGTATAAGTTCGTACGCGCAGGTTCATCGCGGGATCGTATTATGAGTGGGCCTGATTTGATTAAACACTTGCATGCTTAAATGTTTTCCGATTTACTTATATGTTCACATGCTGGAATCAAGAAATGGTTTTGATGATATTGACATTATGGTTATGGCACGTTTCACGGTAATTGGGTTTGAACCCCGTCTGATGAAGCTTAAAGTTCGGTTTGGATTTTATCTATGTATATATATGTTTTGCATGTGGATATCAATAAAATGTATTTTGTACTGCACTGTATAGATCCATTCTTATGATACTGTCTCCTCCGGATGTGGTACCCCGGAGTGGTCATAGTGCATTGCCTGCGAGGGGTCATTCTACGGAGGAACCGGACCGTAAAATGACTCAGGAGTACGATTGCTTATTTGACGTCAGGGACGTCGAGCGTCTAGGACGCTATGCATTTGAGATGCCGTACCCAGACAGGGTTCGAGGATTGGACTCGGAACTGAGACCCGAGTGGCACGCGTAGCCTTGAGACTGTGACCTTATTGGACGTCAGGGATGTCAGACATCGGGGATGTCAGGATTGGAGTGTATAGTACAGTGGCTAAAATTATATTATGATTTTATTACATACCTCATTGTTCATATTATATGATTTATGGTTTTAAATTCTAATGCATGCATGTTTGGAAAACGGAGGGGTAATTATATGTTTTACTTACTAAACGATTTTATAAACTTGAGTTTCGGCCCACTCACCCTTAATGTTTTGGTAACCCCTCCAGGTCGTGCTACTGAGGTAGAGGAGGAACCTGAGGCTGAGGCATAGATCTACTTCTGCGTACCTGAATCCCTGTTGGGTGATTTTACCCGCAGGTTTACGTTAGAGTCGTGCTCGCAACTTGTAGTTTTGGATTTCATCCCTTGTCTGACATCTGTTTATTTCGGATTTGATGTAAAACTTTAATTTGGTTTTTATGCATTTGAACGTTTAAGGTTAAAATTGGAACATTATTTTGGGTGTCAGACGGGAGTAGGGCACGTCCCCATGTGGTCCCAGAGAGGATCGAGGCGGGTCCTGTCAGCTTGGTATCAGAGCACTAGGTTGTGGTCAGCATGCTAGACTAGCGATTAGTACTAGTTACTTTTCGAGTTTAAGGATAATGTTAACTGATCTATGCCTCTTGACAGTTGATTATGCCTCCAAAGAGGATTCCTCATACACGAACTGACGAGGATCTAAAAGGGAAATGGAATGCGCAAGCATTGAGCGGGCTCAACGTCTGGGAGCCACACCTTTCAACGGGGGATCGAACCCCGAAGATGCTCATGACTGGATCACCAAATGGGAAAGGATCTTCACGGTGATGCACTTCCCTCCGGGCGAACGGGTGACCTTGGTGGCCTTCTTACTGGAAGGAGGAGCCTACTAGTGGTGGCACGGCCTTGAAATGTTTGGATGATCTGTCCATACCACTACTTGGGAAGCTTTCCGTTCCCGATTTCTGGACCAGTACTACCCGCGATCGTTTCGCGCGGCACGGGAGACTGAGTTCCTGCGGCTGGAGCAAAGGGATATGTCCGTTGCGGACTACGAGCAGACTTTCGGAAAACTATCCCGGTTCGCTGCATGATTCGTGAGCACGGAGGAGGACAAATGCCAAAGGTTTGAGCTTGGACTCCGAGGGGAGATCCGGGCAAGTGTGACTGATGCTACTCATGCTTCTCTGAGAGATATGGTCGACGCTGCGGTGCGTGTCGAGGCCAGTCTGGCGGCACACTAGACACGACAGCCTTCGGGCGAGGGGCGACGACAGGATCGCCCATACCGTGGGCCAACGGGCCAGAAGAACAACAAGGGAGGAGACTACAGGGGAGCACCC
Organism: Prinsepia uniflora; assembly: GCA_032719365.1. Taxonomy (NCBI): domain Eukaryota; kingdom Viridiplantae; phylum Streptophyta; class Magnoliopsida; order Rosales; family Rosaceae; genus Prinsepia; species Prinsepia uniflora. The sequence continues at coordinate 18,882,322 of CM064870.1, forward strand.
TCATCCTTCAAGGGTCGTGGCTGGTCAGGTCGACGTGGAGGCTCTCATGGCAGAGGATCAGGATACAACTCCGGGCAGCGTTCATCATGGAGCGGTGCGTCTGGTGGGCATTCGGACAGGCCGAGGCCAGTAACCTGCTTTGCTTGCGGAGAAGAGGGCCACTATGCCTGTGATTGCCCGCTATTGTCCATGAGCAATGATGTTGGGGGCTCTAGTGTGGTGCAGAGCACGGCTTCCCACACTAATGGAGGTCGCGGTCAGGGAGGTGACCGTGGTGCTGGGAGTGGCGCGTGCGGGCGCGGACGGAATGGAGGGCCTAGGGCTCAAGTGTTTGCAATGACCCAGCAGCAGGCGAGGACTGCCCCAGGCGTGGTTACAGGTACACTACACATCCTAAACCTTCTTGTACGTGTATTGATGGATGCGGGGGCTACACATTCTTTTATTTCGAAGAGTTGTGCTGGTATGCTTGATTGTGTGGTATCAGCCTTAGATTATGAGATGGGTGTTGGCACCCCGATGGGCATCGTGTACCTTGTGAATTAGGTGATTCGGAGGTGCCCGGTGAGGATTGAGGATGTGGATTTACCAGCGGACTTAATTATTCTGGATATCCACGGCTTTGATGTAATTTTGGGTATGGATTGGCTATCGGAGCATGGGTCGCTCATCGATTGCTGTAGAAAGCAGGTGATTCTGCGAAGCCCGGGTTTGCCGGAGGTTATCTTTCAGGGGGAACGTGACGGTTCGCCTCCTGAAGTGATTTCTTCACTTACTGCTACCAAACTTCTACGGAAGGGATGCCAGGGTTATCTGGCGCATGTCGTGTCGGATCAGGTTGATACTCCGGGTATCGACGAGATACCGGTGGTACGTGAGTTTCCGGATGTGTTCCCGGAAGACTTACCTGGATTACCGCCATCGCAGGAGATCGAGTTTACAATTGAACTACTCCCCGGTACCCGACCTATATCTCAGGCACCATACCGGATGGCGCCGGCCGAGTTAAGAGAACTCAAAACTCAATTGCAGGAGTTGGTGGATTTGGGATACGTCCGACCGAGTACTTCACCGTGGGGAGCACCGGTGTTGTTTGTAAAGAAGAAGGAGGGGAGTCTCCGTTTGTGCATTGACTATCAGTAACTCAACAAGGTGACACTGAGGAACCAGTATCCTCTACCCAAGATCGATGACCTTTTTGACCAGTTGCGGGGAGCACAGTGCTTCTCAAAGATTGATTTGCGGTCTGGGTATCACCAACTGAGGATTTCGGAGGAGCATATTCCGAAAACTGCCTTTCGAACCCGTTACGGACACTACGAGTTCCTGGTTATGCCTTTTGGTTTGACGAATGCTCCAGCATCATTCATGGATCTGATGAACCGGGTTTTTCGACCCTACTTGGATAAGTTCGTGATTGTGTTCATCGATGATATCTTGGTGTACTTGAGGAGTGCCCGAGCACATGAGGAACATCTACGGTTGGTGTTGGAGAAGCTGAGACAAGAACAGTTGTACGCCAAGTTGAGCAAGTGTCAGTTTTGGCTGAGCAGTATTGGTTTTCTGGGACACGTGATATCAACGGATGGGATTAGCGTGGATCCCCAGAAAACAGAAGCGGTGACTAACTGGGCTAGACCGACAACAGTAATGGAAGTGCGGAGTTTTGTCGGGTTAGCAGGTTACTACCGAAGATTCGTGGAGGGTTTCTCCAAAATTGCTGCACCATTGACTCGTCTGACTCGGAAGGGAGTGAAGTTTATTTGGGACGAGCAGTGTGATCGGAGTTTTCAAGAGTTGAAGGATCGATTGGCCACTGCACCTGTCCTCGCATTGCCGGATGACAGTGGAGAATTCGTGGTCTTTAGTGATGAATCACTACAAGGTTTGGGCTGCGTGTTGATGCAGACTGGCAAGGTTATCACCTACGCATCCCGGCAGCTAAAGACTCATGAGTTGAACTACCCAACCCATGATTTGGAGTTGGCAACAGTGGTTCATGCTCTAAAAATCTAGAGACATTACCTATTCGGCGCAACGTGCCGGATATATACCGACCACCAGAGCCTAAAGTACCTATTCACTCAGAAGGAGCTTAACATGAGACAACGAAGATGGTTGGAACTGCTGAAGGATTATGACTGTACAATTGAGTACCATCCGGGTAAGGCCAATGTGGTGGCAGATGCACTCAGCAGGAAGTCAGCGGGATCTGTTGCACACCTAGGGATGGTGTATCTTCCTTTGCTGGTGGAACTCCGGAAGACGGGAGTTATTTTGGATACAGATGAGCATGGAGCTTTGTTGGCCAGCTTTCATGTACGACCTGTGCTGATTGATCGGATCATCGAAGCACAACTTCAGGATCCGATACTCTGTATTTACAGGATTGAGGTCGATGCGGATGGGAGACAGGATTTTACCATCCGGGATGATGGAGCACTTGTGAAGTTGGGCCGTTTGTGTGTACCTGCAGTGGCAGAGTTACGGGCCGAGATTCTTGAGGAGGCCCATAGTTCGGCCTATGCTATGCATCCGGGAGGTACAAAGATGTACCGTACCCTCCGGAACCATTATTGGTGGCCAGGAATGAAGAAGGATATTGCTGAGTTCATGAGCAGATGCTTAACCTGTCAGCAGGTTAAGGCGGAACGGCAGAGACCGTATGGGGCTATGCAGCCACTTCCGATTCCCGAGTGGAAGTGGGATCACATCACCATGGACTTCGTCTTTAAGTTACCAAGGACTCAGAGTGGAGTTGACGGGGTATGGGTGATCGTGGACTGGTTAACCAAGTCAGCCCATTTTCTGCCCGTTCAGGAGACTTATAAACCTAATCGACTTGCTCAATTGTTTCTAAAGGAAATCATACGATTGCATGGTACGCCGGAATCGATCGTGTCCGATCGTGATCCGCGTTTCACTTCCAGGTTCTGGCGGAGTTTGCAAGCTACTTTGGGAACAACCCTACGTTTCAGTACTGCGTTCCATCCACAGACTGATGGGCAGTCTGAACGGACCATTCAGACCCTGGAGGACATGATGAGGTCTTGTGTACTACAATTTCAGGATTCATGGGATACTCATTTGCCGTTGATGGAATTCGCTTACAACAACAGCTATCAGACAAGCATCGGGATGACACCATATGAGGCACTGTATGGTCGACAGTGCAGGACACCAATCTGTTGGATGGAGATAGGGGAACGAAAGGCTGTAGGGCCAGAATTGATGGACTTGACCCTAGAAACTGTTCGGGTTATCAAGGAAAGATTGAAGGCGGCACAGGATCGCCAAAAGAGTTATGCCGATCGGCGGATTCAAGACTTGGAATTTGAAGTGGGAGATTTTGTCTTCCTGAAGTTATCTCCGTGGAAAGGGATTATCCGTTTTGGTCGACGGGGGAAACTGAGTCCGCGTTTTATCGGACCATATGAGATCATGGAGAGGATTGGCAGGGTTGCATACAGATTGGCACTACCACCAGAACTTTCTAGAGTTCACGATGTTTTTCACGTATCGATGCTGCGGAATTATGTACATGATGCTTCCCATGTACTGGAGGAACAACCTATGGAACTCCGAGAGGATTTGAGCTTTGAGGAACAACCAGTGCAGATTTTGGATCGGAAGGGCAAGGTACTACGTCGGAAGACTATACCTCTCGTGAAGATTCTCTGGAGAAACCAGAGTGTGGGAGAAGCCACATGGGAGCCTGAGGCTCAGATGCGAGAACAATTTCCTCATATGTTTCTTTGAAATTTCGGGACGAAATTTCTTAAGGGAGGAAGGTTGTAACACCCCGGAAATTCGAGGATTTTAATATTGTAATTTAATGTATGAATTGACATTTTTACCCTTGTGAATGGTATGGCCAAATTGTTGACTTTTTGATTTGTGGGTCAAACAAACTTTGACCAATGACCGTAACGTAGTTCGAGACGTCACGAGTCCATAGACAGGTGGAACGTCCAATTCGGACGCTCAGGGAGGAAGTTATGACTATCGGAAGTTCATGGGCATTACCGTAATTTGGACTTTAGGGGCAAAAATGTTGACTTTTCGTTTGGCAACTAATTTTCACTCGACCCAAGGACCGTTATGTAGGTCTCGATGCCCTGAGTCCGTAGACAGGCGGCACGCCGAAATCGGACTTCATATGGCTGAGTTACGGGTCTAGAAAGTGAGGGGCATTTTGGTAATTATTGAACCAGGGGCATTTTGGTCATTTTTCCCTGGTTACTGTAGCAACCGCGGGGACCATGGATGGCACCACCATGTGCGGTGGTTCAGTGTGCAATTGTTTATGCAATTGTGTGCTGGAAAGGAAGGGCTGTCTATTGCTTTAGATCGTGGACTGAACCATCCACCTGCACGGTCGAATTGATTAATGAAGATTCAAAGCTTTTTCGGGGAACAAAGATCAGTGGACAGTGAGGCTTCCACGAGCCTCTGGGACGGCTTGAAATGTTTTAAACTGATTAAGTAGTGAATGAGCTTCACTTTGCAGTTGAAAGGACTAAAAATAGGAGAGGAACCAGAGAGAAGCCATTTCGGGAAATTTTGGAGGGAAATTGGGTTTTCAATTTCTGGTGATCGTTGGACCAAACCAAGGCCTGGTTTAGCTTTCTGGGAGCAATTGGAACTTAGCCATATCAAATTCGAGAGGAACCAACCACTGTTGGCCTGGAACTGAAGTTCCTGTTTCAGTGGAGTTGTAGAGATTTGGACGGTCACTTACAGGTAATACCTTGGTAAATTGATCATTTTTTTTTATTTCGTTTTAGCCTTAGGAAGCTTACTGGGAGGCTAATTTGATTTTGGGTTGGAAACCAGTGAGTTCTGGTGATTGACCCGATTGGTTGATCACGGGTCGATGGGTCGATTGGGGACTTGTCGAGGTTGATTAGTGACTCAGAACTTAAATTAGATGTGTAAATAACATGTTAGGATCAAATTGGATTGAAATCAAGTTGAAATTCAGGGTTAATTGCCCGGGTCATATCGCGGGCTGAAGGTCCGAATAGCAGGGCTATCGGGTGAGGAAGGTGACACTGTAGCAGCTAGAGTGTCAGGCGCGTGACTTTCACGCGCAGCCACTTTGGGCGGCGCGTGAGGGCTCGTTGGGGCTTATCTCTGATCACGATCAACATGACTTTTGTTCCTCTCATCATTCTGAACATTTTTGGTGAATTAACCATGTTGATCTGGGATTGTTAGGAGGGTCAGTCTAGGGCTGGTTGTCTCGGGAAACGTGTTGACGGTTTCCCCGAGCCGGTTTCTGTTTCGGACTTTTTGGTCAAATGTTTAAGACTTGTTGTGACCCTTATGTGTGATTTGGACTGACAGGAATTGTACGATAATCCCGGTACAAGTTCGTACGCGCAGGTTCACCGCGGGATCGTACTGTGAGTGGGCCTGATTTGATTAAACACTTGCATGCTTAAATGTTTTCCGATTTACTTATATGTTCACATGCTGGAATCAAGAAATGGTTTTGATGATATTGACATTATGGTTATGGCACGTTTCACGGTAATTGGGTTTGAACCCCGTCTGATGAAGCTTAAAGTTCGGTTTGGATTTTATCTATGTATATATATGTTTTGCATGTGGATATCAATAAAATGTATTTGGTACTGCACTGTATAGATCCATTCTTATGATACTGTCTCCTCCGGATGTGGTACCTCGAAGTGGTCATAGCGCATTGCCTGCGAGGGGTCATTCTACGGAGGAACCGGACCGTAAAATGACTCAGGAGTAGGATTGCTTATTTGACGTCAGGGACGTCGAGCGTCTAGGACGCTAGGCATTTGAGATGCCGTACCCGGACAGGGTTCGGGGATTGGACTCGGAACTGAGACCCGAGTGGCACGCGTAGCCTTGAGACTGTGACCTTATTGGATGTCAGGGACGTCAGACATCGGGGATGTCAGGATTGGAGTGTATAGTGCAGTGGCTAAAATTATGTTATGATTTTATTACATACCTCATGGTTCATATTATATGATTTATGGTTTTAAATTCTAATGCATGCATGTTTGGAAAACGGAGGGGTAAATTATATGCTTTACTTACTAAACGATTTTATAAACTTGAGTTTCGGCCCACTCACCCTTAATGTTTTGGTAACCCCTCCAGGCCGTGCTACTGAGGTAGAGGAGGAACCTGAGGCTGAGGCATAGATCTACTTCTGCGTACCTGAATCCCTGTTGGGTGATTTTACCCGCAGGTTTATGTTACAGTCGTGCTCGCAACTTGTAGTTTTGGATTTCTCCCTTGTCTGACATCTGTTTATTTCGGATTTGATGTAAAACTTTAATTTGGTTTTTATGCATTTGAACGTTTAAGGTTAAAATTGAAACATTATTTTGGGTGTCAGACGGGAGCAGGGCACGTCCCCATGTGGTCCCAGAGAGGATCGGGGCCGGTCCTGTCATCCATAACAAGTTGTATGATAGGCAATTCAGGTGTAGTTTCCTGCGGGTGCTTACATACGAATCTCCCTTTTATAGTCTTGGCATCGTTGAGTAGTCCTGTGTTTGGGCATGCACTACAAAAGTCTCACTGGGCGTGCTAGATTATGATCCTGCCCAAAATATTTTTCTCGTATTACGAGCCAAATATTTCGAGGCAACCCTAGCTGGGCCTCCCCGTGGAACCTAGTCTGCGGAAGCGAGTGAGGCGGACCACTCGTGGAGATCTCTTTTGTTGTGATGGGTGTACATAGATGCTGGATGGGCTGAGAGTAGTAGGCCTTGATGATAGGTCAATCCCTGAATGGGCAGACTAGGAAGCAAACGAGCTTTCTTAGCTTAACTGTAGGTGTACCACTAGTAGAGGAAACTGCTACTAGACAGTGTAGGTTGGTTTCGTTTCGGGCCCAAGAACCTTTCTTCTGATCAAAATGATCGTGGAGCAGGCGGACAAGAATTCTCATGCACTATTCCTTTTTATGTATTTTTCAAGGACTTAACATTCTTTTCCGGTTTTTCCCAAACCAATAGATTTTATTTCGCCATGATACTCTGATTGGCAACATTGTCGTTTCTGTTTGTTAAGGTGGTTAGTGGCCCTAGGTTTTCTCGAGTCAAAATCAAAGTAATCAGACCAATGCACAAAGATGGTATCCCGACTTAGAAGTTGGAAGCCACATTTGGATGGTATGTCCTGAAAACCAATTACTTACTTAAGAAAATCTAGTTTTTTGTATTGAAGTGAATGTGGAAGTACAAATACAAGAATGTAAAAGTACTTGAATTTAAATTAATTGAAATTACAAGGGTAAGGAAGTAAATTATTCTCTTCATACTTTAAACTCCTAACAAGCAAGAAGTTCGGGAACCATCAACTGAAAATAATATCAGTCAAGAATCATGTCATAAGATGGTAGAGCAATCAAATGTGACGACGAGACGTAAAATGGGAGGTTTGAGTTCCTCAGCGATCGACCATGAACTAGCAATCGGGATGACTTTCAGTAGAGCGGTAGTCGGGATGGTTTTCTGTAAAACGGTGACCGAATAATATCCGTGAATCGGTATTCGGGATGACTTTCCATGAACCGGTAGTCGATAATATCAATCGTTATGACTCGAAGTGGTCAGGAAGAAGGTTTGATCTCCTGTGAACTTTTCCCAAAAGTCCAAAAACTAGTCAGTCAGGAAGTTCTTCAACTTGATGGATCGGGATCCATGTGGGACCTACCTTCCCGCTGTCTTAGTTAGAGTACTTCCCCCTTTACTTTTGTCTTCTCCATGTCCTGTCAGCACCGCCCAAGTCTCCTTCCTTTTCACACTTGAACTGCTTGGTCTTGGGACAAAAATCATTCTTTTAATTTTTAATTTCTGTGAGCCGTGACTTGGGCCTAAAGAGGATTTTTTTCGGGTGTAAACACATGCGAATATCTAAAAATTGAGAAGAGGATAGGCTGATCAAAAAAATTTCCCACCTAGGTTTATGAGTGTAATAGGACAAACAAAGGTTTCCCAATTGCGTTATTGAGCAAATAAGAATAAGGCGCATATGTACGATCTTCTCATTCAACGTGTGTATGACGATGCAACTAAATCTGAGAAAGAAACCACAAGTCTTGAGATGCCTCCAACAACATTGTCTACAACGTTGAAAGAGTTTGTCAAACTCACTTCTTTAATGACACCGGAAAGTCCCTCATCAAAGATCTCTACAAAATCGAATAAATGAAGAATATAATCAGCGAAAAAAGTCTTATTGCCTTCTCCACAAAATCACACAAACGAACTATATAATCAGCCAAAAAAACCTCGTTCACTTCTCTAAATAAGTTGCAAAAAAAAAAAAAAAAAAAACGTGAGACCTACCAATCCACCATTGTATTAACCACCTACAATACTTCTATGATTTCATTTGTTTGTGATCATGTTAGTATATGATCATATTAGTTTAAGCATGTATCACCTTACCTAATTTTAATGCTGATTATTTACCTGTCTAATATCTACAAAACAAGTGGTGAAGAAAGTTCGGAGGAAGAAAACATACAAGAATGAAAGTTCAGCAATATGTAAGAAACAAAAAACAAAAGCCCTTTTTGGTTAAGCAGCAAAACGGTTCTGATGATTGTCCTCTTTTTTTTTTTGTTTTTGCTGCAATTGTTGCTGAAATTACGTTTAAAAAGGACGTTAAAATTTACCAGGCTATTAAATTTTGAACAATTAGATTGTATACATTTATACTATATTTTGAACAATCTATGAATATTTTACCGTCAGACCGTAAATTTAAAACCAACCTATTTGGTCAAATTGGACATATTCAAATTATAAATTTTGTACTAGAATAGTAGAATGTACATTCCTAATAAAAATAGGGAACTAATTTTGACACTCTACAAATTACTTGTTGCATTCTACTTGTTGACTTTAATGATTTTTTATTTTTTCATGAATCAAACTTTCAAATTTACCTTTCTTTTGAATTTAAAATATTGTTTATTTCATTTATTTATATAAAACACTTGGAATTTTTTATTGAAAAAACCCTATTCTCCCACTTTCTATTTTCACAATTACGAATATTATGATTCTACCATTAAAATATAATCGTAGTTATAAGTGGCTTAATTTTTTTTTTTTTTTTGGGTTAGAAGACTACTTGAATTACTTGGACACTTTATTGCATATGAATTGTTCGAAACTTTTTGTTAAAATATGGAAGAAAGAATCATAGGCAGTAGTAAATAGTAATATTTTGTGATGATTTATTATTAGATTATTAAATTGTTGTGAATTTTTTCATTTTTATAAAATAAAGTAAATTAAAAGATGGATAGGGAATTTTGGAGTTTGATTTAGGCCTCGTCATTGGGCCGGGTCGGGCAAGCCCAGCTCAAAAATTTTGGGCTTGGGCCAGGCCGGGCCGGGCCTATTTCATAATTTAAAAAATACCGGGTCGGGTCGGGTCGGGCGGGCTTGATCATAAATATGAAAGCCCATGCCCTTTGTCGGGCCGGGTTTGGGTCGGGCTTTTATCGGACTTTACGGGTCGGGCCTACTAAGCCCACTTGGGTCGGGCCTACTAAGCCCATTTGTACCTACCTAATTGTAAAAAAAAAAATGAGTTGAGTTTAAATATTATTATCGAATATTGAAATAAGCTAAGGAGGGGTACTATTGGATTTGGAGAATTAACTTAACTTTTCGGCCAGAAAGCCGAGATAGGATAAGGAGGTCGCTAAGAAAGTCAGAGACCTAGTGAGTTTTTTTGAATTTAGGGTTAGGGTTTGGTTTGGGCATTGAGCTTTTAAATGACACTAGGTTGAGATTTGGTTGGAGTTTTGGATTTTGTCTATGATAGTAGTAACAAGATTGGACTAGGTATCAATTCTTAATTTATAATTATTTTATACGGGCTTATGGGTCGGGTTTACCAGTGCGGGTAGGGCTGGGCTTACCGGACTTTATCGGGCTCGGGTCTAGCGGGCTTGAATACCCTAAGTCCAAGTCCAACCCGTCAACATGCGGGGTGGGCCGGCCCACGACCCATATCGGGCCGGGTCGGACTTTTTGTCATCAGGCCTATCGGGTACTCATAAGCCCGTGGATTTCTGGGCCAAATGATGAGTGCTAGTACTATGATTCTTAAAATATATATGGAGTGTCAAAATTTAACTTTCTAAAAATATATATATTTTATAAATCCGCAGCAACACGCGGCCCACTTTCTATCTATAACTAAACGCCATAATATACCTCTCATATTTCTCACAAATTCTCAATGCTCATAGACTTGTGTTTTGGCCCTTAGCGAGGCAAGGTTGAGGAGGAAAACGTAGGGGAAAGCTCACTCACGAGTTGGGGGATAATTATAAAAGGCCTTGCTTACGCCACGTAATACCCAGGGCGACAAGGGCCTGTGTCCGCACCGTCTCCCATACACAAAATTGAGGTACAAAAACAACCAACACTTCCCTTTCTCTCCCTTTGCCACAAAAAATTATACATTAGTCTTTCCATGCAATAAATACACAAATAATTTCGCCCACTATTTCCCTATACATTAGTATTTTTTTCCACTTATTATTATTACCCTTATATTTCATAACTTACACATATCAAATTTACGGTAATACATGAATAAAAATATCAAATATTATTTGTCAGAATTCAATTTCATTTAGTTTGTGGATTCTGACAATTTCATTTAGTTTGTGGCGTGCAAATTAACAAATACCCAAAATGCCAATGGTATGAAATAAGTAACGCCCCTTTTGGATGACTGGATAATATTACAATTGTTGGATTATAATATTTTAAATATTATTATTCGTGGAAAATGTGAGTTGATTTTTATAAAAAAAAAATGAAGTTTATGTATAAAATTTAATGCACTACAAATAGTTTGAAGCTTAGTTCTATTCCAAATGAAATTGAATACACGATATCTAATGCACACGTATACAAGTTCTCCTTCGGTATGGGACTCATTGAGCCGGGTCACTATGATTTCATAGTCAGCTTAATTAAAATATTATTACCAGATTAGGCGTATGATGGCACTCATAGATTCCTCAAACTCTACAGTTAAAGGATCAGTAACTCATAATTAATAGATCAAAAGTAAACGATACTTTTTGGTGAATATATAATACTTCTCATATTATCTCTTTATATCATTCATTCTATATCATTCATTCGAATAAGTTGCATATATATATATATATATATATATTATAATTGAAACTGTTTGTTATTTAAATTATCATTTCAATATCATTTTTGTAAACAATAAAAAAGATTGAAGTTTATTTAGTTCTTCGCATTTGTGAAATAAATGAACAGTTTTGATAATGATTAAGGTCGTTATGACGAATCCTCTATTTAATTGATACATATATATAGGCAAATGATTTCAAATTTCATTAGTATTTTGTGTGAATGATCTTGAAATGACGATTTAGGATTTGAACGATTTAAATTATGGTATAAATATAAACTAATTTGATAATCGAAAGATGTACTGCCAAAATTGAATACAAGTTTTATGATTTATTTATATAAAGTATATACCCATATAGCTGGACTGTTGGAGAATGGAGTAATGGCATTCTTGTAATTTGAAGAAACAAGAAGAATCATTTTATGAAAAACACAGGAGAAAGAAACAAGTTGGTTAATATTGCAAAACCACGGAGATAACTCCAACTTATGAATTATCCACATCTTGCATGAAAGCCTCCAAAATTAAACATCATCTCCACCGACGCCGCCTCCACCACTGCCGCCGCCTTCAATTGACTGATATGAATGGGAAATGAAAAACTCTTCCTCATCAAGATTCCATTTTCCAACCCAAGAAAAAGAAAAAGAGAGCCAAACAGAACAAAATACAAAGACAGACCAAGAAACATCATCAGCATCAGCAGCAGCAGCCCCTAGTGAATGGGATTTCAGTCTCTCAACCGTCGTATCTTCATCATCAACTGCCACTGGAACGGTATCCAACACGCTCGGCGTGATCGAGTTTGACCCATCAAACACCGTCATAGCCACCGGCGGAATCGCACGGAAAATCAGACTCTACAGCTTGAAATCTCTGTTGCCCAAAGACAATCGATTTCTCCGAGCAAATTTGTTAAACCACGTAGCTGCATGTGAGTACACGATATGCACGCCAGCTAAGCTCAGCAGCCTCCGCTGGAGACCCGGATCTGACTGCCGGGTCCTGGCCTCCGGAGACTACGATGGCGTCGTCATGGAGTACGATCTCGTAACAAGGCTTCCCATCTTCGAGCGCGACGAGCACGGTGGGCGCCGGGTCTGGAGCATCGACTATTCACATTCGGATCCGGTTCTCGGGGCATCCGGCTCAGACGATGGGACCCTCCAGATGTGGGACCCGCGCTGCGATGATGGGGATTGCGTGGCGAGTGTGCAGCCTGGCGAAGCGCGCAACTCGGTGTGCTGTGTGGAGTTCGATCCTTTCGGTGGCCCGCTCGTGGCCGTTGGATGCTCGGACCGGAAAGCTTACGGTTACGATGTGAGGAAAATGGTGGACCCGATTTTGCTTTTCGACGGGCATAGGAAGACCGTGACGTACGTCCGATTTATTGACGGGCGTACAGTTGTGACAGCTGGCACAGACGGGTGTTTAAAGCTGTGGAATACCGATACTCATGATTCGCAGGCTATTCGGACGTACAAGGGGCACATGAATAATCGGAGCTTCGTGGGGTTATCGGTGTGGAGAAATGGAGGGCTAATCGGGTGCGGATCGGAGAATAATCGGGTTTTTGTGTATGATAAGAGGTGGGGTGAGCCGATATGGGTGTATGGGTTTGGTGCGGTGGGTGTGGGTAGTAATAGTGGTGGGTGTGATGAGGAATGTGGGTTTGTGAGCAGTGTTTGCTGGAGGCAAGTTGGTGAGGAGCAATGCACACTAGTCGCAGGTGGGTCGGACGGGGTTTTGCAGCTTTTCTCCGGAAGAAGAAAGCCATTGATGCCGGAATAGAAATTTGCCGAAACTTCATTTTAATTTTACTACTACGAGAAAATTTTGGCACAGAGAAAAATAGGCATCTTTTTTCTTTTTGTTTGAGATTTCATGGAGTTAATTTTCTAACCCAATCCACATATGCAGCTACTTTTGTTTATTCATCGAATGGGAGAAAATTTCTTTTACATTTGAACTCATTTAAATATTCCATTATATATTTTCTTCATGAATGTATCGAGCTTGTAGTAATTTGATTCATGTGCAAGCCAGCAAGTATAGTGCATTGTTTTTGAGAAGGTGTATAACGATATACAAAAAATCGAAGAACTACTTCATTCATGAAAACCTAGAGAAAACGAATAACCAATCCGTTTCTGTCTTTTTAATAAAAAAAATATATTAAAATAGAGAGAAGCCCCTAAGGCAACCACAATTAACAAGATCAAACTTCCGAGCTAATTAAGAACAAATTTCCAAGCCAGGTACACACGCTTTCCTAGGGAATATATATATATATAGATATACATTCATGGAAACATTCATTCTTGTTAATATAACCAATATTTTAATCGAATTACTATATATGGACTTATTAACATTTAATGAAATTAATATATGTATTTTTCACAGAAAATATGATTTTTGTTTTCGTTTTTAATTAATTACAATGATGATGCAGCTATGTTTAATTATTGATGTTGGAAACATGCAATCTTGTGCTCATGGAATGGAATTGCTTGATCAAATCAAAATTTTCAGTGAAATAAATAACTTGAATAAATATGCGCGTTTTGAATTAACCTGTTAATCTGTATAATGAGTTATTAATTATTAATAAATGGGTAGATTTCGAGTTAACATGTTAACATATATAATGACATATATATTAATTCGTTTAATAATCGTATCAATTACCCAACTCTCCTCAGGGTCGGCCATGTATCTACATATTTACTTACTTATATACTTATTAAATCTTATAATTTAAATATATTAAATAGGTTACACATATCATAAGTTAATTGAATTTTGAATACAATTTATTTATTAAATGAGTTACATAAATTACCTGATTCATTAGTAGGTCATGTTCGGATTGAGCATTCATGACACAATTATAAAACAAAGAGAGATTCAAAATGGACATATTTTAATAAAATAGTGTTCATTATACGTCGCGGAATCCACACAACTTAATCCAATCCTTGTCCCACTCACAATTTCACATGCTGGTTTTTGTGTCACGTGATCCGGCTATGGGATGCTAGCATTGCGTCTTGTCTTTTGGTGAACTCACGTATGCATCCGAGCGGTTGGTGTTGCAGTGTTGCTTATCAAGTTATCACTCATCAGTATATATTAATTACTCAAATTTTAGATTTTAATTCTCATATTTAAACCTCATGATGAAATGCTTCGCAATCGCCATGAATTAACTTTTTCATTTTAGGTTGATATGCAAATAGTACATGAAGGTACCAACAACACTGAAGATGGTCGGTGGATGCAATATGTGACTACTGACTAGACATGTAAGTAACGAGACTTGGATGATGCTTATTTGTACCATACCATTTGTAATTTGGAGTCTACTGACTTGTAATTTGGAGTCTACTGACTTCTTGGGTTATTGCGTTTTCAGAAATATCGACCATTTCAACAACAATGACCTTGAACAACATATATGGTTGTATTATTTTGCAATTGTCATCATTAATTATGGGGAGTTTCTAACCTATGTTCGTCTTCAAATTTTTGGCACCAAATTATTACACATTGTGCGTATATTTTATCAATATAACAAAGTTTTGATTTTATTTAAAATAATAATAATCATGTCACTTTGTGTTACGTTTTAATAACTCTCCATACACTATGTGAAAGATTTATACTTCGATTCTCGTAAAAGACGAAGTCCATAACCAATATGTATATAAGAGAGGCATGCGGCTTGTGAGTGATGCAATAGTTGAACGGGAAGACATTCTTCAGACACTCATTGAAGATGACACCATTGGCACTTGAGTGGCAAAGTGTACGTACGTATGATGAATTAGTTGGTAATTACTCAGGTGGTCGGGACCTCCCATAACAGGTCTTTTGAGCGGAGGGGTGATAGGTCCACTTCTCCCCGGAAGTTGTAGTCGCCATGAGGATACTTCGCTAGAATTGTTAGAGCATCGGCGGTGATGTGACAGTTCACGACTTGGAGGAGCAAAATAAGCTGCTTCAACCTAGTTTAGTGGTGTTACTTGAAAGGAAAAACAAAAGTACGAGGTTTTAGTATTTGAAAAATAGATTAGGCATGGAGTTCATGCAAGCAGTGAAGATAAGAGGTCTTATTGGATGTTTATGCATGTGTTTTCTAGAAATCAGCAAGTCAAGTGGAGCTGATAAAGTATGCATAGTTTGTCATTGAGGTTTTAGTGACTGACGAGGAATGTGGGAAAAATGGAGGTAATTTTCCATCTATGCTAGCACCGATGATGGTAATAGAGCAAGACAATTGGATCTCCTCATGCATACACTAAGCAGAGAGTCAGATTCTTGTCTATTATTAGGTGATTTCAATTTTTTTTTTACGTGCTAGTGAGAAGGATGGAGGAAATACCAGGCGTGTACAAAGTATGAGAACGTTTTAGTCATTTGTGGCTGATGGAAAGTTTTCAGACTTAGGGTACACAGGACATACATCTACATGAAGAAATAAAAAAGATACTGGGTTTCCTCAGGTTAGGCTGGACAGACGTTTGGCTATGGACTAATGGGTGAAATTGTATCCCCCAAGCAAGGATTAGTCATATTCGATTAGCTGGCTCTAATCACTCAATGTTAACCTTGGATACATCGCCTAGCGTACGAAGACGCATACTCCGGTTCATGTATGACCCACGATGGAACAAGGATTAACCATATTCGATTAGTTAGGTGAAGTTGGGTTGGAGCAATTTCAAGATGGGTGACCCGCTGGGAAGTTGCGTGTGAGCTCCTAGAAACAAAACCGTGAGGTTATGGCCCAAAGTGGACAATATCTTACTAGGGGAGACGGGTCGTAATAGAATGATGTCACCGTATCAGAGCTAGATCCCGACTGGAAGTGTGCCAGTGAAAACGTTGGGCCCCAAGGTGGATGAATTGTAAGACTCGTGAACTTGGAAGTAAGAACAGTGAGTAAGACCCGTGAACTTGGGAAACAGGAACGGTGAGAAAGATTTGTGAGCTTAAGAAGCAAGACCGGTGAGAAAGACATGTGAGCCTAGGAAGCAAGACCGGTGAGTAATCTCACATCGCTCAGGGAGGTAAAAGTAAAGTGTCTTACATGTCCCGGTCTCTGCTACAGTCTGCACCGTATTCAACCTGAAGGGTATTGAAAACAGAAAGACTGTGAGTGGACAAAAAATAATGAGTTCGTAAATACATTTTATAAGACCTTTATACCCTTCACTAAAAAGCATGCATGCATAGTAAAATTATTTATCCAATCACATATGTTTAAACAGCCATAATCATACGGGCTCCTGCCCAAACCATTTACAGAAAACCATAACATAGTAACATATGTGGGATCTCAACCCAAATCCATTTATCATCATAAAACACAATTTCGCAAACCAATTGAAATCATGTTTATCCAATATATTTCATATCACCAAACCTGTCACGGTAATCTAGAGCTACGCGCGTGCTACCCGGGATCTCAAACCCAAGTCTCTCCAGGGTCCACCCAGGTCAATATCCGTAGATTAATGACCCTCCCTGGAGGTTACGGACCATAGCCTTTCTGAGAGTAAGGAACCCAACTAGGGGGCGACTCCACTCAGTCAGTGCTCCGTGACTACTCCGGGGTCCATCCAGGCCAACGACCCTCCCCGGAGGAGACAATCATATATAAATGATGGCATACGAAAAACCTTTTGAAATTATTCTTTAAACCTTTCAAGGATTCATGCCGGACCCCCATAAGCCGTCATGAATTATAAAATCTTTTCAAGAGTTCATGCCGGTTCCCATAAACCGTCATGAAACATAAAATCCTTTCAAGGGTTCATGCCGGTCCCTATAAACTGTCATGAACCGTAAAATCCATTTGTGGGTCCCTGACCCGAAATCACAACCTTAAAACATAACTGGGCCCTAAGCCCAAATCCACATACAAACTGGACCTCAGGCCCGATTCGTAAACCAACTGGGTCTCGTACCCGATATCGTAACTAAATAGGCCTCGTGCCCGATATAGTAAACCAAATGGGCCTCATGCCCGATACGTAAGTCAACTGGGCTCCAAGCCCGATTCGTAAACCAACTGGGCCTCCAGCCCGCAACATAAACCAACTAGGCCTCCGGCCCGATGCCTTGTTAAATCAAATGGACCTCAAGTCCGAGAGTTTGTAAATCAAATGGGTCTCATGCCCGAGCCATATTTCCCAATCCGAAATCGATTCAAGAACCAATTGGGCCTCTGGCTCGAGAACGTAACTAAAAGGACTTCGAGTCCGAGGGTTTCCAAAACAGATGGGTCTTGAACCCGAGTTTACCTTTTCAATTCCAAAACCATTTCATGAAATCATATCCAAAACCGTAAGTATGGAAAATCAATGTAAAACCGAAAAACCTCGATTTACGTGCAAGCACGTAAATCGCCTCGTAATGCGTGAAACCATATAATTCACCAATATCCAATTTAACATCATAGAATCATATTCATAAACCATATAAAACATTTATGCATGCATCACAGTTTAGAAATCAAGGTCCACTCACAGACTGTCCTAAGCTGCTGCCTTGGTTTGTGTGTCGTAAGCCTCACCGAGCAAATGGTTGTCACCGGGACTCCCAAACCTGTCCAAATCAATTTAAAGGGTTACTAACTACCTTATTAACCTCTCATTGAAGTCCCGTAATTTTCCTGAATTTTTAACTATTTTAAATCTCGAACCTAAACCTTCCGATGTCCCGAGCATTATCGAGACGGTGTCCGATCAACACGAAACCAGTCCCAAAATGTTCATTACATCAAATAGAAGATTTCATGTGTTGAACACATTCCCAAAATATCCCTCACGCGCCCAAGGAAGCTCCTACGCGTGAGCTCACACGCCGGTACTGTAGCACTGTCTTATTCCTTCGGCAGATCGGGTCCGAACCGGTCTGCTAGTTTTCGGTCCGGTCCGACCGGCGTGAACGATCCAACCATTTTTCTCCCATTTTCAGGCCCTTTTCAAGCCCTTATAAATCCTAAACTCTTCCTCACTTCCTTAGGAGTCTAACTAGGTAATTAAAATGAAGAAAAACGGGGAGATACATACCTTGGATCGATTGAATAGGGACGACCAAACTTCAACCGCCCTGCCTGAGTTTTCCAGTCATCCCCAGCCTCCCATTTTCGTTCCTACACGCTCACAAGAGCTCAGGGAAGCCATCATTATCCTCAAAACATGTTCTCAACGTCCAAAACCAAAACTTCCAACTTTGAGAACACACTGGTTCTCTGTTTTTCTGGGTTATCGCCGCCGTCCATCGCGGCCGGCCATCATTGCTGCTCCTACAGCCTCACGTCTAACTCAGTCTCTCACTATCTCTCTAGTCTCAGTCGCAGGTGATGGGGGAATGTGTGTTGTTTGTGTTAGAGAGAAAATTGGGAATGGTCGTGCACAGCTTATGAAGGAACAAAGAAGAGATGATGATCAGTGAGGGAGAGGACTGGACGGTGAGATGAAGAGATTAGATGAGAAATGGAGGGCTGAGATGAAAGGATGAGTGAATTAATTATAAAATAATAATTATAACAATATTTAATTATGTAGATCCACACATTAGGGGTTTGGGCCAATGGGATGAGTGACACTTGTCACTCATCCATGGGTCCCACTTAAAATATCTGTCCAATCAGAATAAGCCACCTCATCAATGCCTCGAAATACGTGCATAGTAAAATCGAATTTCTATAACCCATAACTTTCCCGTTCGAAGTTCGATTTCAGCGTGCCGCTTGTCTATGGATTTGTATCGTCCCGATCTACGTAACGATCCTCGGCCCTCGGCCATCAAACCTTCTAGTCCAAAAGTAAACTATTTGCCCCTTTTAACCATAATTACCAAAATGCCCTTGAACTTCCGAACGTCATAACTTTTTCCTCGAATGTCGGAATTGAACGTGCCACCTATCTATGAACTCGTGACGTCCCGAACTATGTCACAGTCATTGGTCAAAGTCCATTTGACCGCCTAAACAAAAAGTCAACGTTTCCCACACCCAGGGGCAAAACAGTCATTTTGCATCATTTGTCCGATTTCGCCCAACTAATCACGGATTAACCTCACTAATCTTGATTAGTCACTATTCTAATCCTGGAATTCGGGACGGGTCGTTACATTTCTTCCTAGCGCGAGACCTTTTAGGTGCTCACTGGTTTTGGGTTTGGTTAGACCTCCAAATTTAAGCAAGGTTGGGCAGGAGCAAACCCAAAATGGATGGCTCACTAGGAAGTTGTGCGTGAGTTCCTAGAAACAAAATCGTGAGTGCATGGCCCAAAGAGGAAAATATCGTGCTAGAGGAGATGGGTCGTGGTATTATCTCTTACCTCCAATTTTTTTCCTCTCTATTTTTCCCCTCATGGATTTTGCTCACGGGTCCAAAAACAACAACACACATCACTATACATATAAATCCATACACAAACACCTAGTGCCACACCATAGGTGGGTGTACAAGAGATAAGAGAGGGATGATAAGTATGGACACATGTCTCCATCACAAAATATCCCCTCTTGTGAAATTACCACAATACCTTTTGTGCCAAAATTACCAAAATATCCCTATTCAATTTAGTCCCGTAACGAACTCATCTGATCTCTGATTTTGATGTGCCTCATGTCTACATATTTAGATCTCCGAGACCTCCGTAACGGTCTTCACAAAAATTCCAAAAAGTATTCGGGGGAAAAAGTTAACTTTTGACCCTCAAGCACAAAATCGTCAATTTACAAGCAAACTTTCCAAAATTACAAATTTCGAATTTTCGGGTTGTTACATAACTGTTATAGTTCGGTTTGATTCTTGGACCTCTAAGAACCAAAATCAAACTGATTTCGGTCCGATTCATTTGATTTTCACTAATTGGTACCAATTTTTCTTGGGTTCGGTATTTTTCGATCTCGTTTTGGCTCATTTTGGTTTTTTGGTCAGTTTTTTCGAACCGTTTAACAACCCTAGTTTGGAGGTCCTTTGCACCTGGATACTTGCAAATTTCTTGGTTTTTCTTTTCGAGATTGTTGGGTTAGTTTAAGCAAAATATTTAAGAATGTGGATGATTTTAAGGATATTTTTCATCTTATTTCCTTCGAGGTTTAGACGATTTGGAAGGCCATAAATTTGAAGAAATTCGAAGTGCCTTCAAGATGAAATTCAAGCTCCTGATGTAACAATTGGATTTCTATTGCAGTAGGTTGAGGAGTACGTTTCTACAAAATCTAGTGCTGCTACTCAAATAAACTAGGTGGTGGTATCTGCAGGGGTTGTTGCTGCCCGTGTTATTGAGAATTAGAAGAGACCAAAATGGGTTATGTTAAGCTCAACTATGATGGAGCTTGGGGTACCTTGACACACATGAGGTCCTATGGTTGGGATCAGAGGTTGTGGCTGGGTAGTTTGAGGGTGCATGCGGGTTTGGAGTATTTTTATACGCTTTTGGTCTTTAAGCGGAAGCTATGGCAATCCGAGCAGGTTTGAAGGCATATTTCGCATATGGACATCACTAGGTTGTGGTTAAGATTGACTCCCTTCAATTGGTGATGTTGTTAGACAAGAATAACGGTGAAGTATTCATTGATATCATTTACATGATATCAAAGTTCATATTTAGGGATGGGCATAATTATCCATGGGCATGGGTACCCATGGGTATTGTTGAAATGGGTAGAAATTAGATGAGTAAAAATTTACCCATCATCTAATGGGTAGGGTGAGGGTTTACCCATGAGTATTGAGGGTATTTAATACCCATTAAATTCAAAGTATATTCTTTATCCATTCTTCAAATTATCTATTAATTTTTAACACTTTCTTCCCTTTACTAATTTTTTTCTTTCTATTCTTACTATTATTATTATTATTATTATTATTATTATTATCATTATTATTATTATTATTATTATTTATCAGGTATTATTATTTAAAATTACTTTATTTCAATTAAATATCAGTTATTTTATTTTTCATCAAAAAAATTATACACAAAAATGTTACGAATTTATATTAACATCAATTTTTTTAATAACTTAAATAATTTATTTTAAATAATTTAACAAAAATCAACGTAAACTATAAATTTTTTAAGATTTCATAACCATGAAATAATTTAAAGGGAGTTTAATAAATTCTTAAAAATTGTTTATAATAAAATTTCTAACGAGTTTTTTTTTTCAAGTTTTGAATTCTATTTCGACATTTACTACTCATTCTTCATTTAATTGGAAAGTTTTCGGAGCCAAATTCTCAAATAACTCATTCACTAGTATTGGTCAACTCGACAAATTTTGATAATTAAGGATAGAAGGGTAAATTGGTCATTTACTAATTCTCACTTTAAATTTCAAGACTGATTGTAACAGAAACTCCAATAGAAATTGAGAGGATTTGAAAAAAAAATGAAAAGCAAACGAAATTGAAAGGAAAGAATATTAGAAGTCCTCCTATTACTGATGGAGATGGAGTTGATGATGTTACTCAGATATACTTTCAGAACTTCCTGACATACTTGGAATTAGGGTAAATGATATTTTGTTAATTTAATTTTTAATTTTATTATTTCTACTTCTATTATTATTGGCCGAACTAGTTTGTCATGTATTTTTCTATTTCTACAGCTTACGTGAGTCTTCGTATAATGTTGTTCTCACACTCAAGTGTCTAGCATTTCACCCGTTTCTTTTGTTAAAAATGCAATGGAGTCATGGACTAAGTACTGCCTTTCTAAGATGAAGTTTTGGTTTAAAAATAATAGAGTATCCACGGATTGGTGACAAGAATTCAATTTCCGAGCAAATGAGGCCCACTTGACTAACCATTTCGTCGGCTGGAAGAAAAAAATTGAGCATAACCATGAATTCCGCAAGACTTTTGAGCACTTCAATAAGAAGAACACCGTTTTGCCCTATACTACAGTTGGGTGTGCCCAGTCATGCAGGGCCACGGTGGCACATTTCGATGAAGTCAAAAATAGGGGGCTAGATAATTGGGTATGCTTAATTTTTTTTTTAATTTAAAAATATCATAAAATAATTCATAATGTGTGATTTTTTTTGTGCGCATAAAAAAGTGCGTTGGGATCAAATTGTGTAAATTATTCCCCAAGTTGTTGCTCATCGTTTTCAAAGTATTCAGAAAGTATGACATTTCTTGGGATTTTCTCGGGTATATATGGTTTTTATTTTAATTTTGATTTTAATTATATTTACTTGTATTGAGATGCAATTATTTTACATGTATTTTTATTTCTATTTTAAAATTTTGAAACAGGACTGAATACGAGGACTTTTACGATGAGAAGCAGACTTAACTATTGAATTGAACACTTTTAAATTGAACACCACTTTATAAATTGAACATAAATTGAACACTTTACTTCAATTCGTGGATGACTGTATTTTATATTTGTCTGCTAGATGTATGTAATTCGTGGATGACTGTATTTTATATTTATCTGATAGATGTATGTAGTTATTTGATAAATATTTTCGGATTATTCTTGTTTTTTTGGTTTTGTAATATATTATTACATGTTGCTTAGTTTCTACTCTATAGCTTGTTTTGGGCTTTAGAGACTTGTTTGCTATCTTCACATCTTTCCTGGTAATTGCTAATTCATTATTGCGACCTGTGCTTTCCTCTGTGTGAAATTAATCGGTGATTGAGCTGATTCATTACTGCTACCTGGGCTTTCCTCTGCTACCTGACCGATTAATTTCAGAGGAAAGCCCAGGCAGCAGTAATGAATCATCTCAATCACCGATTAATTTCACACAGAGGAAAGCACAGGTCGCAATAACGAATTAGCAATTACCAGGAAAGATGTGAACATAGCAAACAAGTCTCTAAAGCCCATAACAAGCTAGAGAGTAAGCAACATGTAATAATATATTACAAAACCAAAAAAACAAGAATAATTCGAAAATATTTATCAAATAACTACATACATCTATCATATAAATATAAAATACAGTCATCCATGAATTACATACATCTAGCAGACAAATATAAAATACATTCATCCACGAATTGAAGTAAAGTGTTCAATTTATGTTCAATTTATAAAGTGGTGTTCAATTTAAAAGTGTTCAATTCAATAGTTAAGTCTGCATCTCATCGTAAAAGTCCTCGTATTCAGTCCTGTTTCAAAATTTTAAAATAGAAATAAAAATACATGTAAAATAATTGCATCTCAATACAAGCAAATATAATTAAAATCAAAATTAAAATAAAAACCATGTATACCCGAGAAAATCCCAAGAAATGTCATACTTTCTAAATACTTTGAAAACGACGAGCAACAACTCGAGGAATAATTTACACAATTCAATCCCAACGCTATTTTTTTGTGTGCAAAAAAAAATCACACATTATAAATTATTTTATGATATTTATTAAATTAAAAAAAAAGAGTTAAGCATACCAAATTATCTCGCCCCCTATTTTTGACTTCATCGAAATGTGTCACCGTGGCCCGGCAGAACTGCGCACACCCAACTGCAGTATCGGCAAAGTTGTGTTCTTCTTATTGAAGTGTTCAAAAGTCTTGCGGAATTCATGGTTATGCTCAATTTTGTTCTTCCAGCCGACGAAATGGTTAGTCAAGTGGGCCTCATTTGCTCGGAAATTGAATTTTTGTCACCAATCCGTGGATACTCTATTATTTTTAAACCAAAACTTCATCTTAGAAAGGCAGTACTTAGTCCATGACTCCATTACATTTTTGACAAAAGAAATGGGTGAAATGCTAGACATTTGAGTGTGAGAACAACATTACACGAAGACTCACGTAAGCTGTAGAAATAGAAAAATACATGACAAACTAGTTCGGCCAATAATAATAGAAGTAGAAATAATAAAATAAAAAATTAAATTAAAAAAATATCATTTACCCTAATTCCAAGTATGTCAGGAAGTTCTGAAAGTATATCTGAGTAACATCATCAACTCCATCTGATGCCATCAGTAATAGGAGGATCATTTAGACCAAAAATTTGACCAACCATGTGCTTCGCCACTCTATATGGATTGCCCTTAAATGTTGTTACATTGAGATCATCAATGTACATTTCATGCCCACAGATTATGTAAATATTTTCAATTTTGAATTCTCCCCCATTATCATTGGCCTATGGTTTATCAGTAGATGAAGTAAAATGGTCCTAATACAAAAAAAAAAATTAGGTAAAATATAATATATTCATAAAGGGTACCTTCAAAAAAATTTATTACCTCTACTTACTGTGTGAAATGAGCAAACCGTATGAAGACTTCTCCTTGATTCCATCTTTTCTTAAGACTCTTCTTATTCAGTGTTTCTTGAAAAGTTTTGAAAATATTTCCACTTGATTGAACTTCTTGTTTTATTACAGATAAAATGGGTTTCCCTCTACCCGAATTGCCCCTAGGAAATTTAGAACTACTTGCCATGTTTGAGGGAGAGGAAAGGGAGGGGAGAGGGAGGTAAAGAGAGAGATAGTGAAGATGATCTTTTTTTTGTTTTTTTTGGTTGCAGTAATAAGCTTCATGCAAATGACTTTCATATAATGGTGAAGACTATTTATAATAAAAATCTAAGGTAGATAACTGATGAAAAAGAAAAGGAAGCAAATCCAAATCTTTGTCTAAGTTTGTCCGAGATGCATAGGTAAGAAGTGATATTTTTGCAAGCACTACTCCAGCTGTCTTGTACTTGAATTGAAGTAAATGTTTTACACAAACCTCATATTAGGGCTGATAATTAGTCGTGTCGTATCGAGTTTTATAGTGTTATGAACTATATTTTGCCCAAATATTCTCAGCTCGAATTTGACCTGTTTAATAATTGTGCAATGAATGTCCAACCTAAACCTAAAATGTTAAAAACTCATATAACTCGTATAATCCATTTAATAAACATGTCGTACCTGAAACTCAATTAACATATGACCCGTTTAACTAATTTAATCTGTTTAATCTGTTTAACATATTTAACATATTTAAACTATAAGATTTAATAGGTATATTAATACGTACATGAGTAGATATATGCGTTAGTGATTGATATGTTTATAAATGGGTTAATATATAGGTAATTATAATCTATACATTTATTAAATTGACTAATAAGTCATTATACGGATTAATAGATTGATCTGAAACTCAATCGTTTATTAAACATGCTATAACGGGTTGATCCAAAATTGACCCAAAATTTTAATCAATCGAGTTGATGAAGATAAATTTCATGCAAATTTTGAGTTATATGTAACGACCCGAATCCTCGTATATAAAAATCCAGCTCATTTAAAACAGTGAAAGGCCTAAAGGATGTAGAAACATTATAACTACTCATTTGAAAATTATGAGGATGAACAAAATCATCTTATTCTATGTACATTAATCTCAACCTAACAATTTATATTGATTTTCTTGGTCTACGTGATGGACACATGCATGAAAATGAAATTGGAGCAGTGACAAAAATAAAAATAGGACTAATAAAGTTTTACAACACGCAGTTGGAGAAAAAAGTTAGAATCACTACCTCTTGTCTGTATTTTTGTTGGATATAGTGACTAGGGTATTTTGTTGGATATAGTGACTAGGGTATTTTTGTTGGATAGTGACAGTGATTAACACATAGGATATATGGGTGCATTCATTCACCCATTGGATGCCTCTACACAAGACCTGTGACTTTTTAATAAGTCTGATTTTCCTTATCCAACTTTATCTCAAAGCCCCACCATTGACACTACATTTGATTTTGTATCGACTAGTCTAATAACTACTCAACTGTCACGGAAGACTCGCAGCCGCAAACAGCCGCAAAGGCTGTGGATTGCCCTATCTTGTCACTGGACCTATCTCTACCAAGCTTTGTGTCTTTATTAGTGAACACTTATTTTGAAGACAATTGAAAGGTCAAATCAGCTGAATTAGTCTATTAAGAGCATGGCCACGACAACATGACCCAAGGCTTTCAGCCTTCCGCCTACTCGCTCTAGTCACTTGCATTGCAATATACTGTATTAAACTACAATAAAAAAAAATACCTCTCATCCAAACACTTATGTATATGCTCCTTTTGAAACGAGCCACCGAACAGTCACCCCGAATTCCACTACGTCAACGTTTTCTATTGATTTGTGAGCTTATTCATAAGTTCATTCCTATTGTATCGAGCCACATTGCTTAATTATGAGATTGAAAAAACAATTAATGACTGTCACACAATTAATACATGAAATTCACATATATTACACTTCTTAAAGTATAAGAGTAGTATAATAAAAGTCAAACACAAAGTGAAATTATATTTATATATAAAAATCAAAGTCATTTAAAGTAAAGAAAGACTTACCGTTTCAACCTAACAATTTATATTGATTTCTTGGCCTACACGATGTATGCATGCATGAAAATGAATTGGAGAAGCGACAAAAACACAATTAGGACTAACAAATTTTATAACAAGAACTATAATGACTGCCTATTGTTTGCGTTTTTATTGGATACAGGGACTAACACAAAAGATATATAAGTGTCTTCATCCACCGATTGGCTACCTCTACACAAGACATGTGACTTTGTAAAGAGTCTGATTTTCTCTATTCGCCTTTATGTCAATCTCAAAACCCCACTATTGAGTATTGACACGATATTTTCTTTGGTATCCGCGTCCAATTCCAATGACAACTTAGTTGTCACTAGAAACTTTACCGCAAACAACCGCAAGGGCGGTGCATTACCCTTTCTTGTCACTGCACCCTAGTCAATGTGTTTTCAAATTATTAGACAAGATGAAAAAACTTTATTTGGCTGAGAATCAAATTTTTGTATCCATATGGGAGTGACAAATAGAGGGAACGGATTCTCTCTGTATCTGAGAAAATTCGGATGGTCCGAATCATTTAATGACAGCCGCATGATCAAATCCAATGATCAGGAAAGAGTTTAAGTTTTTGTCACCATCCACACCAAATAGAACGCGCGTTGCCTTTCCCAAGAATTCATCTCCTTCCCTAAGTCACATTGAGACTTCCAATTCCAAGAAAATATAATAATTCCTCCATGTCCCATGATCAGATGTAAAAAATTGAAACATATGTAAAAAGTTAGATTTACAATTTCACAATTTGACATTTTTTTTCTTTTTCATTCCCATCTCCATCTCCAACCAAGAACATTAATGGAATCAAAAACTCAAACCCAGCATCTTGCCAGCGACCACCACTCTTCTTTGTCCTTGATAAATCAATTTTTTCACTGAAAGCTTGGTGATCCGCTCCCAAACCAAAAATCAACACTCCAATCAAATTCCCATCCCAATAATCGAACTCCCCCACTCTTGCACATGTTCTTCAAAACTTGACTTGCAGAAACTCCATTCCTATGTCGGGTTTGCTCTCTTATGCACCCAAAACCCTTATACCACACTCTCTCTCTCGTCAAGCTTTGGCTTCAACTCACTTTCCACCGCCAGAAAATCGCCCAGAAAAATGTTCCAATTCCAAGGTAGCTTCTTTTCACAGAGAACCCATTTCAAATTTTCAATCCAATAATGAATTATTGTATTTTCTTGGAATAGGATGTCTTAATGTCTTTGCCCAGTGACTTAGCGAAGGAGATGGATTCTTAGGAAAGGCAACACACGTTCTATATTGCGTGGATGGTGACAAAAACTTGAAACTCTTTCCTGATCATTGGATTTGATCATGTGGCTGCCATTAAATGATTCGGACCATCCGAATCTTCTCAGATCCCGGAGAGAATCCGTTCCCACAAATAGAGGGCCATTATATTGCTTGCTCTTCTATGTGAACATTGAGAGTTCGAGGAACAAATTCAATCGATTCATCACATGACGATAAGGCCAAAACATATCAACATCTGATAGCTCTGTCAAATAATAAGTATTTAATTTATACTCTGAGAAAGACATAATTATGTACAAAGAAAAATGAAAAAAAAAGAGTCAAACTTATGGCTAACTAGCTAATAATATGAATGAGCATGAATCGGTTAAAACTGCTAACCGATCTATTTCAAACCGTTATTCATCCAATAATTTAGGTTTGACTAGATAAAAGTCAAAGGCTTTGAGAATCTAAACCGCTCTGTTAGTAAGAGTTTGGATTAAATTTTCATTTTGCAAATCCGTTAAATTCTAACCGAACTGTTAAAGAATATATTAATTTTTATTAAATTTTAAATATATTATTAATATAAAATAAAAATAATAAAATTAAAAGGATACCTAAATTTATATCCATATAAATACATGTATACTCATATAAGAGTATAATAAAAGAATATTATATGGTAATGTTTGTCTTGTCAGGACCCGACCCTCCTCGGTAAGGACCCGACTCATCTAGCACGATATTGTCCGCTTTGGGCCTCCTTGCCCTTGCCCTCACGGTTTCATTTTTGGGAGCTCACGGTGCAACTTCCTAGGGGGTTACCCATCATGGAATTGCACCAGCCTCAACTCGCTTAACCTTGGGGTTCCAATCGAACCCAAAGCCACTGAGCTCCCAAAAGGCCTCGTTTAGATCAGAGTTGCGCAACGGCTCACTCTATCTAATACGATATTGCCCCCTCTGGGCAGGGCGCACCATTACACCCGCAGGGTTTTGTTCCCGGGAGCTCACGATGCAACTTCCCAGTTGGTCACCCATCATGGGATTGCACTAGCCTCCACTCGCTTAGCTTTGGAGTTCCCCAGGAATCCAAAGCCAGTGAGATCCCAGAAGGCCTCGCGCTATATAGGTGTGTGCCTACACCTTTAAGGCACACCACCAATCCTCTCCTAGACCATTTCACTCGCAGGAATGTGGGATTGTTCATAGTTCCTTCCAGGGAAAGGGTCTTACATGTCTTATAAATCTTAATATAGTGATAATGTTTTCAATCCAAACTTCAGCATATTTATTATATAAAATTTTGAGTATTGATTCAATCTTAATATAGTAAGAGTTTGGTTCAAAATGATTTTATTTCTAATTTTAGAAAATACAAACCGTATCGAACCGTTAAGACTTTAACGGTTTGAATTTGGATATTGCCAATATCTGTATCGACCGCGCCGAGTCCACCTCTAACTAATAGTCTTTGGAAAAAGATTAGAGGTCCTACACATTGCATACCTATATGCTCCATTACATTAATTTGCGTAACTAGAATCTATTGAGAGTCCGCGTTTGCGTGCGTGTCGATGATCAGAGAGAAGAGGAAGGGAGATGGAAAAGAAAGCAATGTTGGTTTTAGTCTCGTGTCCATATCAAAGGGTATATGAATCTAATGCTTTAATTAGGCACCTTCCTTCACACAAAGGGCTTTTCCATTAATGTTATTCACACCAGTGATTGATGTCCGAGTATTTGAGGATTTTTTATATTTGATTATTGATATTTGTGTTCAGATTTTAATACAAATAACTTATAAAATGGAGATTTAGGGAAATGTGGATCAGGAAGTTGAGATAATTTATAATTTTGTGGGACCACCGCTTATGATTTAATTTTATCTGAAATTCAGATTGGTTATATTTAATTATTGATATTTATGTCCATATTTTTCTACATGACTTATAAACTGGATATTTCAAGGAAATGTGGGTCACATGAAATTGAGACAATTTATGATTTTGCGGGTTCACAACTTATGGTTTAATTTTATCTGAAATCTGGTTATTGGAATTTTACTATATGCATGCACATTTTTATAACTGGAGGGTAATGGTTTAGTTTTCTCGAAAATGTATTTTTAATTGCTTACTTTTATCCATTCACACTTTTATTGGTTTTGTATTTCCCTCCAGGTCGTTGCTTAGAAACATGGACTAGTACCGAGATGGAGGCATAAGATTACCTCTGCGCACTCATTGACTTTTCGAAAGTAGAATTTTGGTACTTTTATTGTACAGTCACATATGCTCTGTAATACCATTGACTGGTTAATCTTGGTAACTCAATGGTTAAGCACATTTAGCATCCCTTGTTTAGATAATTTTTATTGTACTGTAGTTTTACTATTCAATGATACTTTCGGAACCTTGATTTATTTGTTAAACGAGCGCGTGGGCTTTCACAATTATCAAAGCGTTTTTGGCAAGGATCTTGTCTTGAAGTTGGTAATTGTAGGATATTTATGGTGCCGCTCTCTATTTATGTGCGATATTAGTTTATTTTTTAAACATTTTTTAAAGAAAAATAATAAAACTTAATACAATTAATGCTCATTTAAATTTCATCAAACATGTTAAACTTATAATAATGGGACATAGAGAGGACACCAAATGGGGCAACATATCTCTCCCCTATACGAAGAAAAACTCTTATTTTACATTTATACAATCTCTCTAATAGCTTCTAAAGTTCTCTAGTTTGATCGTGTAAATCTTAGTTGCGCTACTAGCTTCCAATTTTAATATATTTTTTCTTTTTTATTTACACCAAAATAATAATAATAAGGAACTAGCAAGGTAGCCTGCATGATGCCGCAAGGCTGCAAAATGATTTTGTAGATGTTGATGCAGAAATCATCCGGTTCTGTAAAACTTTTTCTCGATCCCTTCACATAATAACAAGAAACAAACAGGGATAAGGTTGAATCCCGAGGTGGGGGTGGTTCAACCGTAAACGCTCCGATACTTAAGTTAGTTTTCTGAGAGAGAATAAACCAACAGGTGTTTGTAGAAATTTTTGATTACCTTTAGAAGTGAGATGATGCCTTCTATTCATAGTGAAGCCTTGAGAGCCAACGGAGCGTCTGATTGGTTGAAGGAGAAAGTATTAAATAAGTGATTGTACCGAGTGTAATCACTTATTTATTAATGAATAAATAATTCGCTGAGAAGTTATTTATTATCGATATTGATCTGATTAATTAATATATTTAGTTGGTAAATATATTGAATTAATGCGGAGATCGTAACATGTCGATGTTGATTTTACTAAAGGTAATATTGGCATTATGGGATATGTTGGCCGCGTGGAACCCAAAATATTTCGGTAATTTATGGTTCCAAAAATGCTCCACATCGCTTAGGAATTCGAGTAATCCTAAGAGATGTAATTTCCTTGTGGTTCCAGTAAACTACGTCTTAATATTTTGTGTGGGAGTAGGACTCCTCCTTCCTGGATGTAATTGGAGATTGACCTCGGCCTTGTCCCAAAAGGAATTCTTTGGGCTTGTAGTCCTCCTTTGAGTTGACTTTGTGAGCCCGATTAACCACTAGGATTTGCTTAATTTTCTTTATTTAAATGAGAGCATGTGCCTCTTATTTTTATAAAGAAAAACAAACCCTAATAATGTTTTATTGCTGAAGGAGGCTGGCTAACGTCATCTAGAGGTTTCCCTCATCCTTGCTGGGATAGTTTCAGCAGGGCTTGATGGGAGTTTGCAGCATGGTTTGGTATGCGGGACCTCGTGACAGGGCTTGTGCTCTTCTTTTCTTTTCCCCTCGGCAAAGTGCGGCTAACCGAGGTCAGAGCGACAGCAAGGTACGGCTACTACAGGAGGCTATCGACTGATGCTGTTACTTGGAGGGGACATAAGGCTGGGCTGTCGCAGAGGTGGGGTAGGCGGGCCCGACGCGAAAGACCTTCTACTGCAGTTTTTTTTTTCTGTTGTCACTTGACAGCTTCTTGTTTTCCTATTTTCTTATATATATATATTATCTTTTTTTTTTCAGCTGCTGTTTGCAGCATTTCATTTATCGTTTGTCATCAACAAAAGCTTTCACGCTTTTGAATGTAATATATATATATATAGATAGATATATATATATATATATAATAAAATATATTGTATGTTTATATATTTTAATATATATAAATGAATACATATTATTTTGTTCAGCTTCAATCTTTTGTAGATTTTGAGTGCTGTGGATGTTCGATTGCAATGATATCAGCGGTGGTGAGCTCTACTATCCGAGACGATCATTTCAAGACCTATGAAGGCCTATTTTTGACGGGGTCTTGAAGAATTCATTTTTTTGGTGCGACCATCGCAAGGCCATCTGCTGGTATGTCCGAGACTTGTTGGAGCTTCCGATTTTAAGAAATGACGGACTTGACATCAAGACGCTCCTCTAGTTGACTCGCTTGTGGTGCTTTGTGGATAGAAGCGTTTGGCGCATTGGTGGACTTGTCATCTTCAAGTGCAGGTGGAGCCAGCATCAAGACCTTCAACGAGTGAAGCGTGAAGTTCCATGACTTGAAGTGTGACGAGTCACAAGGTGATGCGCACTCCAACTTCGTGGTGAGGCGCGCTATACTGCAGTGAGGGTCATGCTATGGTGCATGGCGAGGCGCAGTAGAATGCATGTCAATGTGCAGCAGAGTGCAAGGCAAGGTGCAACAGAGTGCGGCATGAGGTGCAGTAGAGTGCAAGGCGCGAGGTGCAGTAGAGTGCAAAGGTGAGAGGTACAGCAGAGTGCAAGACGAGGTGTAGTAGAGTGTGGCGCGAGGTGCAGCAGAGTACGAGGCGCAAGGTGTAGAAGAATGCAAAGCAAGGTACAACAAAGTGCAAGGCGGGTGCGCTACAGCTGCGAGGCAAGGTGCAGTAGAGTGCAAGCCGCGAGGTACAACAAAGTGCAAGGCCGGCACGCTACAGCTACAAGGCGAGGCATGATGCATCCATGCCTTGGCATACCACAACTCAAGCCAAGGTAAGGTTAGAGCAAGAGGTGATGCGTTAGATGACACGAGGCTCTCTTTCCAATGACTATGCTCCTGGCACTTGGTGGGTAAAAGAGCTTGGTGCATTGACATACTTGTCGTCTTCAAGTAAGGGTGGAGCCAACATCGAGACCTTCAACGGGGAAGGCATGAAGTTCCAGGACTTGAAGTGGGGCGTGTCACAAGGCGAGGCATGCTCCATCCTCAAAGAAAGGATTCCCATGATGCAAGTCAAAGTGCATGTGGTGTCGAGAAGTAACTGAAGCCTTCCAAGGAGTTGCTTTGGATGATGGATGGCCTTCCAGAGACTTGATCTTCAAGGCCTTGTTTAGCTCAAAATGGAGTGGTAACAGGGTGGAGCATGGAAGCTCGATTATGCCCCCTACAAAGTTCGAGACGTTGTACATCACCACCTAATTGAAGGAAGAGAGTTTGGAGGTGTAGCCATCTCGCCGTTGAAGGAAAGTGGCGTGAAGACATGTACACCAAAGGTTGTCAAGGCATGGATGATGCTACCACCACTATCTCCATGAAGTCAAGTGATGCTAAAATGGATCGTTGGAACTATAATTGCCATTTTGGATACTTCTTGAGTCATCCTTCTGAAGCTTCACTCGATGAAAGTGTCTATTGATCTCGAGGTAAGTAGCGTGAAGGTACAAAGCGCCCCATGACTTCATTCAACCCCAAAGTCAAAGTTTCTTCATTGAGGCTATTTTTTTAGGAGAAAGCCATCACTAGAGTTGGTCCTGCAAAGTCAGGCGGCTTTGTAGTTGCTTCAACACCGTCGCATAGTCAAGCAGTGGTGAATTTGTTGTTGTGAAGCGAACTGTGTCAAGAAAGTGATGCTGAGGAAGTTTCCCCCATTGTTTGAATAAGGCCACGGACGATGCGTCACTGAAATTCTATGATGGAATGGTCGAAGACCTCCAAGGTTTGCTCACAGGTTGACAAAGAGACTCTGAGGTTGTGTCGGCCTTGATGATGAACTTCATGGTTCTTCTTGGCTTGTAGCTTGATCTTAATGTTGAATATATGTTTGAGCATTCAACCTGTAAATAGTTAACTTCTTTAATTTTCATTAATAAAAGCCTTCCATTTTCTTTCGAGTGTTTTGTGATTTTCGACAGATTTGACCATTGTGTAGTAGATTTGGTCTTCTGACTTCAATTTAGCTTCGAATTGAGTGCCGTTGGTGGGGTTGGAAAGCTGAATTACATACCTTTCTACTGCCATCATGTTGTTCCAAGAAGATCTGAATTGAGCTTTGTTGGATTGGTCGAACCTTGTTCTTGTGCGCTGGTACGTGGCATATACCTTCGCGCACAAAAATGTTCGTAGGGAGCTCTCCACAACTCAGAATTGAGTGGGATCAATGGAGTTGAAAATTTCACTTTCATAGCTTTCTAATGCCGTAAATCTTGTTCCGAGACAACAAAAATTGAGCATTTAAGGACTGCACGAACCTTGTACTCGTGCGCTCGTAAGTACAGTTGACCTTCTTTACTCCACATTCATGGGTTGCTTCCTAAAAATATTAAAACAAGTTAGAAATTGTTGGATTAAGGATATAAAAAAAGTAAGATGAAATGGAAATTGAGATAAAAAGGTGATGAAATATGTGTTTATTAGTTTCATGTACCTCGCTAGGACGAGCCTCGAGCACTTTGCATGGCGAAGACGTGGCGTGCTCCGTACGGTGAATATTTGGTGTGCTTTACGTGGCAAAGAATTTGAGTTCTTCACGTGGCGAACGTAAATTCTTGGAGTGCTTCGCAGCATGATGGTTTATAGTGCTTCGCAGCACGAAGGCATAGAGTGCTTCGCGTGGCGAAGGCTTGGAGTGCTTCGCGTGGCGAAGGCTTGGAGTGCTTCGCGTGGCGAAGGCTTGTAGTGCTTCGTGTGACGAAGACTCGGGTGCTTTGTGTAGCAAAGGCTTGGAGTGCTTCACGTGGCAAAGACTTGGAGTGCTTCGAGTTGCGAAGGCTTAGAGTGCTTCGCGTGGCAAAGTCTTGAAGTACTTCCCGGCGTAAAGGCTTATAGTGCATCGCTTGGTAAAGTCTTGGAGTGCTTCGTGTGGTGAAGGCTTGGAGTGCTTCGCGTGGCAAAGACTCTGGTGCTTTGCGTGGAAAACGCTTAGAGTGCTTCGCGTGGCGAAGGTTTGGAGTGCTTCGCATGGCGAAGTCTTGGAGTGCTTTGCGACATAAAGGCTTAGATTGCTTCCCGTGGCGAGGGTTTGGAGTGCTTCGCGGCGCGAAGGCTTAGGGTGCTTCGTTTTGTGATGGCTTGGAGTGCTTCGAGTGGCGAAGGCTTGGAGGGCTTCGCGTGGCAAAGGCTTGGAGTGCTTTGCGGCGTGAAGGCTTGGAGTGCTTCACGTGTCGAAAACTCGAGTGTTTTGCGTGGCAAAGGCTTAGTATGCTTTCTAAACAAAAATGTAGGCGATAAGAGGCATGCTACTTATTGCAGTTCCAGGCTGAAGAATTGAAGGAGTCACAATTGGACTCTGTTTGATCTGGAATTGGACCAAATCGATGAGACCCGCTGGGGGATCTGGGACCAGCTGCGTGGTGCTTCGGGCCCGCTGGGGACACTGCCGTTCGATAGGGATTCTGCAAAGACTGGACACCAGTGTGGTGTCGGCCAAAGGGGCTCCGATGCCTAAGTTAGTATCTGTGTGCCGAAGGGCAAGTAAATACAGTACTCGGGATAAGGTCTCAGAACTTACTTTTGTGAAGGGTTTCGAGGTATTTATAGTAGCCATAACTGCGGTAGGTGGGTTACGGTTGCGGGAACAGGTGGTGCTTTGTGGCTGAGAGTTGCCTGACATGCCCTGGACATCCGGAGGAGGCGCCAGCTGGAGTCCCAACCTGCTTCCATCAGGGAGTGGGTATGGCAGGGTTGGTTAGGTGACTGTCGGTGCCAGCTGGTGTCTGTACCCTGTCAGGTGCCAAATGACAGTTCTGTAGGCAAGTGCCTGTCGGTAGGCCACGGTTGTGGGGGTGCAGATCGGGTAATCGGTCGGCGTCCGTCCTGTCCTGGAAGTCCATGTGCTTAGGTTGTCGGTCGATATGGTATCAACATAAGTCCCCTAAGTCTTTGACTGGGGTGTATTTCCTTGGTCGAGGACTTGTTATGACAGCTGGTGCCTGTCGACCGACCAGGGCGGTGCACCCTGTTCCCTAGTATCCTCCCAAGTCATGGATCAAGGAGTGGCACCGTATGTCCGATGTGAAAAGAGTCCCCGTTGCCGAGTCCTGTAAGCTGCCCATCCGGACGACCAGTCGATCGTGGAGAGGCGGCCGAGGGGGATGGCGGGGACACGTCGGTCACAGAGTGTGATTGCCGACATAGAGAAGAAGCATGCCGTCGAGGGAGATGACGAGAGACGCCGGTCGGCATGCTGGAGTGGTGTATATTAGTGAAGGGACGTACATACGTACATAAGTGGGAATGTACAATATAGGTATGCATACATTACAAGGGCGTATCAGTATCGGAAAGGTGGCCGTATCGGCCTGGTGGCCGTTAAATCGGAAATGCGCATCTCGAGGCGTGCTAGGGGCCTATAAAAGGGGGTTGAAGCTTTTGAATTTTTCACTTTTTACTCAGTGCATCTGTGAGATAAATTCGAGTGCCGACTGAATTGGAACCTGCCGAGAGGAAAGGAGACGCACGTGAAACCAATTCTGCCGAGTCAGTACGTAACAGGTATAATTTCTGCCGAGCGGCACCCTGTATAAGTATGTGTTCTGTAGCGTAGGTGCTTAGTCGTAGCTTCTTTGTTTTTGTAATTTGTATATGTCAGAGTCAGAGTCAAACAGTGGATCTGGGGTTAAGTCCCCTCAAGCTTTTGGTAGGGAAGCACCGTCTCGTTCGGCAAGTGACATGCCAAGCGAGCGTAGTGGTTCAACGTCCACTAGTGGGTCCACAGCCAACAGTTCTTCGTCGTCCAGCAGCGGTGACAGCCTAGATAGTGCTCTCAGGTTGCCGAGGAAAGGGGTGCGGCAACAGGGGGACTGCAGCACGTCCGGAGCCGACCGACCGACTGACAGAACGGTACCACCCCGTACCCCGCCAGTTGTCGTGGTGGATACGGCCGACGAAGATAGCGGGATGGAGACGAGCTCACCGATGGAGCTAGATGCCGATGGGGTGGTGAAGATGGAGTACACCGTGGACTATGAGGCGAACACCATTCGGCAAGCAGACCTGGACAGGTTCCGGGAGTTGTACAATGTGCCGGCGGACATCAAGATGATCGTGCCGCCAATGAGCAGGAGTGTAACAACCCGTACCTTCGGGAAGGGTACAAATGTAA
Organism: Prinsepia uniflora; assembly: GCA_032719365.1. NCBI lineage: Eukaryota > Viridiplantae > Streptophyta > Magnoliopsida > Rosales > Rosaceae > Prinsepia > Prinsepia uniflora. The sequence continues at coordinate 18,919,538 of CM064870.1, forward strand.
TTTTGTAAAATAATTATATAAAATGACGATTTTGCCCTTGTCAATAGTGTGTCAAAAGTTAACTTTTTGATTTACAGGTTGGATGCGTGTTGACCATTGACCATGACGTAGTTTAGGACATCACGAGTCCGTAGACAGGTGGCATGATTGATTTGGACAATTGGAGAAAAAGTTATGACGTTTGGAAGATTGATGGCGTTATCGTAATATAGAGGAAAATGTGGACTTTTTAGTGGCATTTTGATTTTCACGTAGATCGAGGACCGTGAGATAGGTTTCGACGTCCTGAGTACAACGACAGGCAGCACGCTGTCATCGGACGTCGGACGGAATAGTTATGGGCCTGGAAAGTTGAAGGGCAAAATGGTATTTTGTACACTTAAGGGCAATTTGGTCTTTTTCCCTTAGGACCAATCAGATAAGGGCAAGTGGCTGAGTGGGCTTGGATATTTTGTACTGATGGTCCATGAGAAATTGGACACGTGGAGAGCGCTGGATGGTTCTAGGACGGCCTAAAATGTACACGGCCACATTTTGTTCTCATTCAAACCGTGTGTTGGCTTGGGAAGAACAGAAAACAGAGAGTGAAGAAAGTGAGAGGATTTGATCGATTCAGTGTGTGGGTGAGAGTGTTGTGAGTTGTGAGAGTGACAGAGAGAAGAGAGGAAGTTGGTGACTGAGTTTGGGGGTGAAATCGTGCGCGGAAACACGGTGGTCGGAGGATTGATTTTCAGGGAAAACAGAGAGGCCGTGGGACAGAGGTGGTGGTTGTGCCGTGTTTTGGTTCAAACCAAGCTAATAGGAGGCTAGGACGACTGCAGAGGACTCAGTGGACACCGTGGTACACGGCGGTGCAGACGGCGGAGGACGATTTGACGGTAAGCATCGAATCCCCTGTTTTCCCGTTTGATTGTTTTCGAAAGTCGTGGACTTTTGGATTAAATTCGAGGACTTTGGTGAGTGATGTGAGGTTCAGGGAGGTCCTAGGAGTCGTCTAGGATGGTCGCCGTGACGGGGGAAGGCCTGGGTGGCCGGAGACCAAAATAGGGCTTACGGGTAGTTTGTTTCGAGGTGGAAGACGATGGGTTTTAGGCTTCGATTTCTAGGTTTTAGGACGGGGAAGGATTGCAGGGAACTGGACGAAGCTTTTGAGATTGGATTGAGTGGAATGGTGGAGGAATTACAGAGAACCGGTCACGCCGGTTCAGTACAGTTGAACCGGGTGACTCGAGGTAGACGATGGTACTGTGCAGGCGCGTGAGGCCCATGCGCAACCACTTTGGGCGGCGCGTGGGGGCGCGTGGGAAGGATTATGAACAAACGTCCAACATGGTTTTTGTTCTAAATGTTCTAAGGAATCCATTGGGACAAGTTTCGGGTAAATCGGATGATGTTACCAGATAGTTCGAGGATCCGGACGGTTTAGGGTTTAGGTTTAAATTACGTATAAATTCCCGAAAATTTGGGGAAATTAGGGTTAGCATATTTGACGTATTTGTGACCCTATTTGGTGCCTATTGACAGGACGGGAGACGCCTGAGATGGTCGAGGAGCGCACGGAGCGTGATTGACACTTTTTGGACAAGTGAGTGGACTCTTTCTTTTCTTACAAGCATGCCTAACTATTTTTAATTATGTTTTATGATATTAAGTATGTTTCATGCTTTTTAATGGTGATTATATGTGGTTGATATGTTTGCACGTTTTTCGAGACATTTTCGGGGTTTACACGTTTTTCAAGAAAAAGCTAGATTTCTGATTTTGATGCTAAGCTTTTGGGTTTTCAATCTATAATTGTTTTCTGATGGTTATAAGTGGATTATGAGATATGATTTTGGTAATCAAGGTTTTGGTTTTAAAATCGGATTTCGAGAAATGGAATTTGGTTTTAAAGTCGGAAAAAATGGAATTCCGGATTTGGGTTCGGAATGACGGTTCTGGATGCCGGAAGGGCATCAGACCAGTGATTTCGGATTCGGGTTTGGAGATGGATTTAGAATTGGTTTGGATTGGATTTGCTGGATCTGGATATTGGGTTTAAAGACCCGGATATTATCTTTGACGGAGGACGGGCCCGGATTGAGTTTAAAGACTCGGGAGTTTAAAGACTCGGATATTTACGATATTACCCCGTAGGCCTATTGAGTTTAAAGACTCGGGAGTTTAAAGACTCGGATTACATTTGATGCCTGGTTTGAGTTTAAAGACTCGGATAGACCCAGCATGTTTGATCAGACTTGACATATGTGGAATTGGTTTTTATGATATGATCTTAGCATATTGTTATACTATTTTATGCTGTGATTTTCTGATACTTCATTAGGCATGCATACTTTATTTTAAAACGGAGGGAAAAATCTTATTATCTTTTTCTTAACCCTGGTTTGATGTTAAACTGTTTTTGAAACTCTTATTTCTTTTAGTCTACTCACACTTTCTGGTTTTAACTTTCCCTCCAGGTCGTGGTGTTAGCGCTGGGGTAAACGTTGAGGCAGGAACCGAGGCATAGAGCTTACGACGTTCTTCCGTTGCTAGATTAGTCTAGTAGGACTTTTGGTGCCTGTTTTGTATAAACTATGCTCTGTGTTACGATTGTATTATATTTACTCCCTTGTCTGATAGTTATGCTTATAGTTGTGTGAGGTTGTTTTGGTACTTAAGTGTGATTGTCGGGAGCAGGGTTCGTCTCGGGTATCGAGGCGATATTTGGGACGGGTCCTGACAAGGAGGCCGAGCGATCCTCCAGAATAGTGGGTCGACGTTATTTTACGTCGACTGTTTTGAGCATGGAGTGAGGTTGCCTCTGCACCCGTGGCTCCAGGATATGATGGCGAGGGCGAACTTAGCCACGGGGCAGCTGAACGCCAATGGCTGGATCATCCTGATCAGCCTGTACACGGCCTTCCGACTGGCGGGGCTGCTGGAACCGACCTGGGGATGTTGTGCGCACTCTACCGCTTCAAGAGGCAGACCTACTGTTTAGGATGGTACCAGATGGAGTGTCTGCATAAGACGGCGGGTGGTGCGTTCATTAACGACGTGCCGACATCGCAGAAGAGCTGGAGGCACCGATTTTGCAGGGGGCGGCTCGGCAGCGGGATGAACGACTCTGGACGCGAGAGCGGGAGGGCCATGCCGCGCGGAGGCAGCTGGCGGAGCTGGAGAAGGAGCTCCAGTGGAAAAAGGCCCGTGAGGAGGTAGCCGAGAGGGGGATAGCGGACTGGGAAGAGACGGTGCACGCTTTCTCGTCGCAGCTGAACGAGCAGGAGAGGGTCATGAGCGAGCTGCAGGGGGAGGTGGACAGGCTTTGTGTCCTGCTGTCTGCCGACCACAGAAGACCCTGGAGGACTTCATGGCCGACCCGGTGTACGCGAATCACCTGGACCTGGCGCTTGCCGAGGTAGAAGATGATTGCGTACAACGTGTGTTGTACTTCAATCCAGGGGTCACGCTCAACTTCCCGTGGCTGGATGAGCCCCCAGCCCTGACCAAGACCTTCACGTTGGATGGGCTGCTGACGAATGCCGAAGGCGAGCAGCTGACCAGTGGGGAGAAAGCTGCGGAGGCATCCGCTGCCGACCAGGCCGAGGCAGCAGACGAGGAGGTGGAGGAAGTTTGAGTCGGAGGGCTGTATTCGTTTTGCTTTGCTTGCTTTTCTCATTTTTTTTTTGTAATCCGGGGAATGCCCTGTGTAACCTGTAGTTCTTTTTCGGAAGGAAATGAAAGTCTTATTACAAAATTCATCTGTCTGCTGTGCAAAGTCACTTTTTTGTTCGTTTTTGTCTTTTTTGTATTTTGAATGAGAACTGCCGATAGGTGAGTACTTGGCCATTTGTGCCCATTTGGGCGGGTCGTGGAAATGTGTAGGCATGCCGATCCACGGGGTTTAGGCTAGTATGTACCGAACGGACGTAAAGACAAATCCAAACAATAACGCACATAACGATCAAAAATCAAATCGTAATAGCGAAGGCTAATTGAACTTGACTGATCTTTGACTAAGTGGATGTCTGTCGTCAGGGCAAGTAGATGCCGTTCGGTCCACCGGGAATTCCGATCGGCAATGGTGAATAGGCTACCCAAGGTTTAAGGACTAAAACCAACATGTAGATAAATGAAAGAATATTTGGCCGAAAAGGAAAGGTCGACTGGAGATAACCCAATCGAATACAGAAAACCATAAAATATAATACATGGGAAAGCACTTTTAATAGTAAAATAACTTGAGATGATCCGCATGCCATGGGTGTGTAAGGGAACGGCCATCCGTTGTCTGGAGCTCGTAAGTGCCTGGACGACAAATGCAAGTAATCAGGTAGGGGCCCTCCCAAGTGGGCCCGAGTGTCCCATCGGCACGGTCTTTAGTGGCCAAGCTAACCTTGCGAAGCACCCAGTCGCTGACCTGGAAATTGCGTGCTTGACCTCGGGAGTTGTGGTAACAAGCGACCCTCTGTTTGTGCGCCATATTGCAGAGATTGGCCTGTTCACGGCTTTCCTCGATGAAGTTGAGGTTTTGTGTTAGAAGCTTCGCATTCTCTTAGGGTTCGTAGGATAGTACCCGATACGACGTTTCCCCAATTTCCACTGGTATGACAGCTTCTGTCCCGAAAGTCATGGCGAAGGGTGTTTCCTTAGTCGATGTCTAATAGGATGTCCGATAGGACCATAGAACATCAGACAGGAGAAAGGACCACTGGCCTTTCGGGGTGTCATGTAGTCGGGCCTTGAGATTGTGCTTGATAAGCTTGTTCATGGTTTCGACCTGTCCGTTAGCCTGGGGATGTGCAACTGAAGCGAAGCAAAGCTGGATACCATAAACACCACAGAAGTGTCGGAAACGAGTGGAATCGAACTGAGTGCCATTGTCTATTACGATCGTGTGTGGGATACCAAAACGACATTATATTTTGGTAGACAAAGCTCTCGATCTGGGCGGCCGTGATTGTCTTGAGGGGTTTGGCCTCAGCTCACTTAGTGAAGTAGTCCACCGCAATGACTGCGTGCTCGACGCCGCCCTTTCCTCGTGGCATGGGACTGATCAGGTCCAGGCCCCATTGGGAGAAGGGCCAGGGGTTGAGCATGGGAGTGAGGTGCGCAGCAGGAGAATGAGGTACAGGAGCGCACCGTTGGTATGGGACACACCGTTGAGTGATGGCCATAGAGTCGGTGTGCATTGTGGGCCAGTAGTAGCCTTACCGAAAAGCCTTATGCGCAAGGGACCTGGGTCCATAGTGATTGCAGCAGATCCCCTGGTGAATTTCCCGGAGGACCGCAATGCCCCGGTCAGTAGGGAGGCATTTCAAGAGTGAGGTGTCGAATCCCCGTCGATATAAATGGCCTTGTGCCATAGTGTATCGTGCGGACTGGCGCTGGATGCATCGAGCTTCGTTACGGTCGGGCGGGAGTTCGGCCGTGGTGAGGTATAGTATGATAGGATCCATCCAAGAGGCATCTTGTGTCGTGAGCAGGACTGGTTGCTTGTTTGTGATTGGAGATGCCAGGAACTCAATGGGGACGCGGCGGCCTACTCTGTCATCGATGGAAGAGGCCAAACGGGCCAGGGCATCTGCGTGGCTGTTCTCCGACCGCGGTATCTGATTGACTTCGTAACCGTGAAAGTGGCGAAGCAGGAGTCGAGCTTTGGTGAAGTATCGGGTCATGGAGGCGTCTTTAACATCATAGAGGCTATTGATCTGGCGGACGATAAGTTGGGAGTCGCTGTAAATCTGCAGCTGTTGCCCTTGGAGGTCGGTGGCCAACCGGAGGCCAGCAAGGAGGGCTTCGTACTCGGCTTCATTGTTGGAAGCCTGGAAACCAAAACACAGCGCGTACTCTAACCGCTCCTGGGTAGGTGTGCTGAGTACGAGGCCAGCGCTAGAGCCAGTATGACAGGAAGACCCGTCCACATATCGAGTCCAAATGGGTTTGGTGTGGTCCAAAGCGGACGGGGACGATGGCCTGCAGCGAGATGCGGCAGGTGACGCAACATTGGGATTAATGGTGTCGGGCATGTGCTGCGTGGTGTTGTAAGTGAATTCGGAGAGGAAATCAGCGACGACCTACCCCTTTTCCGCTAGTCGGGGAGCGAAAGTAATCTTGAACTCACTGAGCTCAACTGCCCATTTGACGAGTCACCCGGAAGTGCCTGGCTTTTGGAGCACATGGAGGGGTTTGTTAGTGAGGACTAACATGGGATGTGCTTGGAAGTAAGGGCGGAGGCACCAGGCTGTCACGATGAGGGCAAAGGCCAACTTCTCTAGGTCGCCATACCGGGTCTCTGAGTCCTGGAAGGCTTTGCTGACATAGTAGACTGGGAACTCGGCCCATCCCGATTTTCTACAAGGACAGAGCTAACAACAGATGCGGAGACGAAAAGGTAGATGGTGAGCCTTTCACCAGTCGTGGGTCTTGTGAGCTGGGGTGCGGTGCTCATGTAAATTTTGAGGGCTTCAAATGCGGTGTCGCATGTCTCATCCCAGGTGATGTGCCTGCTCCGGGTCTTCAAGACCATAAAAAATGGTAAACACTTGTCAGTTGCCCGAGATATGAATCGGGTGAGGGCGGCGATCCTGTCAGTAAGGGTTTGGACTTCCTTGAGTGTGCGTAGGGGCTTCATGTCCAGGATGGCCCTAATTTTCTCGGGGTTAGCCTCGATTCCCCGCTAGCTGATCATGTAGCCGAGGAATTTTCCGGAACGGACGCCGAAAACGCACTTAGGCTGGTTGAGCTGCATGTTGTACTGTTTCAGCACCTGGAACATCTTGTGGAGATTTGCCACATGTTCGTTGGCCGTCTTACTTTTTACAAGCATGTCATCCACGTACACCTCCATGGTCTTTCCAATCTGCTCTGCGAACATGAAATTGACGAGCCATTGATAAGTGGCACCGGCGTTCTTGAGTCCGAAAGGCATGTCGGCGGGGTAGATTTTATCGTCGGGGTGCATCCGGATTTGGTTGTAGCCGGAGTACACGTCCATGAAGCTGAGGAGCTCGTGACCAGCTGTGGCGTCGACCAAGAGGTCGATCTTTGGGAGAGCGAAGCTATCTTTTGGGTAGGCTTTGTTGAGATCTGTGAAGTCGATGCACATCCGCCAGGATCCGGAAGCTTTTTTGACGAGTACGACGTTCGCGACCTAGGTGGCGTAAATGGACTTGCGTACGAAATGGATGGTGCTGAGTCTGACGATCTCTTCCTGCATGGCAAGTTGGCGCTCTGCGTCATAAGTCCGCTGCTTTTGCGTGATCAGTTTGAAGGATGTGTTGATGTTAAGCCTGTGGCAGATGACGTCAGTAGAGATGCCGGGCATGTCGGTGTAGGACCAAGCAAAGACTTCGCTGTTGTCCTGGAGGAACTGGATGAGCTGTGTCCAGATTTCTGGGGTGATTGCGCTCCCAATTTTTACTTGCCGCTCGGGGTGTTGTGGACACAGGGTGATTAACTCCGTGTCCTCCACGGGTTGTGGATGTGAGACTGGGGAGAGGTCTCTTGGGTCCTCAGGGGGAAACGCTAAAATTTGCTCGAGGAGCTCAGAGTCGACTGGGGCGGCCTCGTAAGCAGCCTCAGCAACGGTCAAGGTTTCTCATTTTTCGCATGGGATGAACTTCGTCATGGCGGTTTGATAGCATGAGCGGGCGGATTATTGGTTACTGCTGACCTGACCAGTGCCCATGATGGTCGGGAACTTCATGAGAAGGGACTGAGTGGAGATAACGGTGCTCAGTTGATTGAAAAGTCCCCTGCCCAGAATGACGTTATAGGCCGTGGGGAAATCGACCACAAGGAAAGTGGTGATGGCTTTCGCGATCATGGGCGCACTTCCCAGGGAGATAGGTAGGGAGATGGTGCCAAGGGGCATAACAGAATCACCCGAGAAGCTGAGTAGCGGAGAACCATCGTGGGTGAGGCTTGCGGAGTTGATGCCCAACTGGTTGAAAGTGCCCATGAAGAGGACGTTCACGGAGCTGCCAGTGTCCACCAAGATTCTCCCGACATCGAAATTGGCTATTTGAGCCGAATGATCAATGGATCATCGTGGGGAAAAATGACCCCCCGTTCTTCGTCCTCGGTGAAAGTGTCCATCCCGCCCGTGCGACCTTGGCGGCATGTCCATCCTCGATGTTGAAGATTTGGTGGTTGGATGTCGTGGCTCGCAGGAAGCTTTTCTTTGCCCGGTTGGAGGTGTAGGAGGAAGAAATGGTAGGGCCCCCATTGATCGTGTTGATTTGTGGCAGACCCTGCGCGAGGCCCACGTGCTGGAGGAACTGGTTGATCTTCCCTTAACTTACGAGCCCCTCCACGATGTCGCGGAAGGCCATGCATTCGTCGATGGTATGGCCGTTGAATTTGTGGTATTGTCAATATAGGTTGGATTGGATGCCCGGGCGGGGACCAGGCGGTCGCGCTCGTGGCTTGGGAATTATGCCTTCGATGCTCATCAAGACATTCTCAAGAGAGGTATTCAGGATGGAATAAGTTTCATACTTTGAGGTGGGTCCCGTGTGGGGTTTTCCTGACTGGTGATGGCCCGATCCCTGCCCATTGTTGTGGTACTTGTCCCTCCCGTGATGATCATTGTTGTACGCCCCCTTCCACTTAACGGAGTGTGAGTCAGACCGGTGATCCGTACGCGCGTTATTGATTGGTGGAGGCGTCTGTGCCTGCCGGTTGTTTGGAGGTGGAGGGCATGTGCTGTTCACGTTAGGTCGGGGCGCCACCTGGGGAGAGTTGAAGTGCTCCACCTTAGCGTGTATTGCCGTTTGCCGCATGAGTTCATTGTAATCGTCCCAACCCTAGGTGAAGGCATGATACTTGAAAGTGGACTCCCGCAGCCCGTTGCGGAAAACCCGGTAGGCGGCCTTGTCATCCGTCTCATGGCACTTGGAGTATTCCAAGCTGAATCGAGAGGCGTATTGGCGCAGGGGCTCGTTATATCCCTGTCGGAGGGTTCCCAAGTCCTCGGTTGTGAGCAATCGATCTGTCTGGATCATGAACTAGTTCAGGAAGACCGTATGTAGGCGGTCAAACGAGTCGATCGACTGTGGTTCCAAACGATAGAACCAATTGAGTACTGCCCCAGTGAGGATGGAGCTGAAAATCAGGCACTGCGTTTCGTCGGAGAGATTTCTGAAGGTGAGCGCGAAGTTGTAATTGTTGATATGGGTGTCTGGGTCTCCCTGTCCATCGTATCAGGCGATTTTTAGGGGCTTGACCTCCGTCTCGTGGCGGTACCGCATGATGTGGTCCGTGAAGGGACCGATGTTGGTCCGAGGTCTGGGCAGTGTCCCGGCTTTGGGTCTGGCGGCCTCCAGTTCCCACACGTGCAGGAGGAGTTCTTGGACCACCTCGTCCGATCGGTCAGGCCGATCTGTCCCAGTCGTCCGGTCGCCGGTTGGCTGGTCCTTTGCCGATAGATGATATGTACTGCCGCCCCTGGGCCTCCCGGGTTGTGTTGGTCGTCGCCCCGACGAGGTAGTGGTCGAGCTGGAATTGTCCTCCGGCTGGTGCTTTTCGACCGGCGAGGGGGGACTACCTGACGACTAGGCGGAAAACCGTGGATGCCGTGTCAGACGATGTGCCAATCCGGACCGTGAACGGGCGCCCTGGGATAGTACTGGCAGTGGCGGTTTTGCCTGGATGCGGGGATCATGAGTGGCGTAAGTCAGACGGTTGGTCGGGGCCTGCGTCTGCCTCTTGTCGAGTAGTTCGCGGGCATCGCGGTAGATCTGTGTTCCCGAGGGACCGGGCAGGTCGGTCTGGTGGAATAGCAGTCGACCAGACGTCTCCGGTCGGCAAGTGTCGCCAATCTCGACTCGGCAAGCATCGAACTCCTGCCGACGAGATGCAGCGGCCAGGGCCCGTTTGGTTGCCTCCCGCTGTTCCTCCAGTTCCTCGCGTGTGCATTGCAGGATGGCCAGGGTGCTTCCATGCTGCTCCCCCCACACGTGGTTCCTGCTCTCGATGGCAGCGTTGCTTTTTCTGACTTCGGTAACCTCCAACCGGAGAGTTCTCAGCATCTCGAGTATGTCCTCGGAAGGTAGGCTAGCTCGGGCTCGGTTTCGATCTCCGTGAGGGGTGTTTTTGAGCTCACCGTCATCCCGTTTGGTAGAAATTGTGCGTCGGCAGAGGGTTGAACGAAGGTATGTGAGTTAGCGGGACGGACAATCGTTCCCACAGATGGTACCAATTGTTTGATCTGGAAATGGAACAACTTGATGAGACCCGCTGGGGGATCTGGGAACAGCTGCGTGGTGCTTCGGGCCTGCTGGGGGCGTTGCTGTTCGGCAGGGATTCTGCAAAGACTGGACACCGGTGTGGTGTCGGCCATAGGGGCTCCGATGCCTAAGTTAGTATCTGTGTGTCGAAGGGCAAGTAAATACAGTAGTCGGGATAAGGTCTCAGAACTTACTTTTGTGAAGGGTTTCGAGGTATTTATAGTATCCATAACTACGGTAGGTGGATTACTGTTGCGGGAGCAGGTGGTGATTTGTGGCTGAGAGTTGCCTGACAAGCCCTGGACATCCAGAGGAGGCGCCAGCTGGAGTCCCAACCTGCTTCCGTCAGGGAGTGGGTATGGCAGGGTTGGTTAGGTGACTTTCGCAGCCAACTGGTGTCTGTACCCTGTCAGGTGCCGAATGACAGTTCTGTAGGCAAGTGCCGGTCGGCGGGCCACGGTTGTGGGGGTGCCGATCGGGTAATCGGTCGGCGTCCGTCCTGTCCTGGAAGGCCCTGTGCTTAGGTGGTCGGTCGATATGGTATCAACAGACTCTAACATGGAGAATTGATAAAATAAAAAAAGTGGTTCTTCGAATCCCATGTGATTGACGACCGCGTCTAGTGTCGTGCCACACAGGATTGAAGACAAACATCAAGGATGCTGGGGGAGTTCAAGTGGCAACGAATTGAGGACTAGACTGCCTACTAAAGTGGGTTAGTAAGATGAGTCTGAGTCTATCGAATTCTTCTTCTCGATTGCTTTCATAGTGGATTCATTTTCTGACTAGCAAAGTGCTCGTGGAGGTTTCCTAGTGGAGGGTTTACCACGTTAATTCTCATGTGTTCTTTTTAGTTCTAATGCTCTCTATTTGTTGATTGTTCTCGTATTGGATTATTAGTATTCATTGATATTTGTGTGACTAATCTTAGGCCAAACTTTAATTATTTATTTACATATGCTTTGGGTCTATTAGTGACATTCCTTAACCGTTTTCAAAATGATCGGGAATAGTAGATAGCTTGACGAGCATAAATTAGAACAAATTGTAAGAGTCATTAAGAGGTCAACTTAAAAGTCCATAGAAAATCCAGAAGCAAACACAGAAAAACAACACACGGGATTGAGAGAATTCTTATGGTGGTAGAAGCAAAAAGTGGCTCGAGTAAAGAATGCAAAGCTCTTTTTTTTTTATTACAAGTGCAGCAAAGAGTACACAATGAGAGCACTTGGCAACTCATCGATGTTGTGCTCACCGATGACGTCAATCTCACTGCATGGCACTGTGAAGTGGAAGTAGTGATTGCATGTATCCCAGATCCAGATATGTACCAGTGCAGATAAGTGATGCTTGACGCAGTGCGCCCGAAGTCACTCATGCGATCTCTAAACAGCTGAAATTGATATCAGGGAACGATTCCCTAACACCACCATCATCAAACATTGAACCAAAACAAAAAAAAAATCTAGGTTCTAAACGGCCCTAGGCACTCCCAGAGCGGTGGATTAGGGTTTAGCACTTAGGCGATTTTTTTTTAATGAAAAAAATCAATAAATTGTGTACTACATTATTACATAGACTACATAATTCATTTCAAACATAATAAAATATTGAATATACTAAAGAGGTACTCCCTCCTATTTTGATATTTGGTTCACCGTGAGAGATTTAAGTATTCACTCAATGACTCATTCAAGTTTTTTATTTTGTATTACATTAAAAAAATATTATATCATAATATCATTACCACATATTTAAGTTTTATGTATTTTATAGTACGTCTAATACGTTAACTGAATATAAAACATCTCATACTTCTCTTGACTTTTGTGTTAGAATATCCAAAATGATAAAAACATCTAATTTACATAAATATTTAAAAAGTATTATAGAAAAAAGGAATGAATTAAAACATAAATGTTGTTTTACAAAAAAGAATGGTGTATATTAGTAAATCACTAAATCCACCTCATTGTATTGCTTCTAAAATTTGTCAAAGACAAGCACGTGAGATGGTGGTGGTGGGGTCATTGAGAAGGTAAATCACTAAATCGACCTCGCGTCTTCCTTCTACACTAAATCTGCAGTTTCGGTTTACTCGTCTTCCTTCTACACTAAATCCCTAGACTTCAGATACAAAAACTAAAAGAAAAACAGAGACCTTCTTGCATCTACCCTTGAGAAGTTCGTCGTTTCTCAGATCTAACCATGGGTCTAGGCAGCTAGGAAACGTGGTCGCATGTCCAATCTTCTCGAAATGTGTAGCGGCTATGTTGTTCTTGATTGTGGGGTTTCCATCAAGCTTGAGGAAGCTTAAAATTTGATTGGCTCGATGGTGCCTAGACGGAAGCGATGGAGGCATCAGGCAAACCGCAATGCGATCAATTCAAACTGAGGCCATGGAGGCGAAGCCACGAAGGTGAGTTGATTTGCTTCTGGAAATTTGGGTTCTGCGAATTGATTTGCTGATTTGAAGATTTGAGTTCAAATTAGGTTCATTTTGGGTGAAATTTTGGTGTAATTAAATGTATATTAAGTTATTTTGAAAAGAACTTGTGTTGAATAAAATCTCTTGGACTGATTCAACCCACCTAGACGCGGAGACACCCAGCGGCTCAGCCGCCCAGGACCGCATACAACCACCCAGCTGCCGCTGAATCTGCGTAGGCGCTGCCCAATTCCCTTGTTGCGTTTTGCTTCCACAGTCCAATTACTTGCGGCACCGCCACCTAGTTCGCCATTTAGAACATTGTCTGCAAGTAAAGTTGTGAAGAACACGTGCAAGAGTGGGGGAGTTCCATTATTAGGATGGGAATTTGATTGGAGTGTTGATTTTTGGTTTGGGAGCGGATCACCAAGCTTTCAATGAAAACATTGATTTATCGGGGACAAAGAAGAGTGGTGGTCGCCGGCAAGATGCTGGGTTTGAGTTTGTGATTCCATTTATGTTCTTGGTTGGAGATGGAGATGGGAATGAAGAAGAAAAAGATTCAAATTGTGAAATTGTAAATCTACCTTTTTACATATGTTTCAATTTTTTACATCTGATCATAGGACATGGAGGAATTATTATATTTTCTTGGAATTGGAAGTCTAAATGTGACTTAGGAAGGAGATGAATTCTTGGGAAAGGCAACGCGCGTACTATTTGGCATGAATGGTGGCAAAAACTTAAACTCTTTCCTGATCATTGGATTTGATCATGCGGCTGTCATTAAATGATTCGGGCCATCCGGATTTTCTGGGATACGGAGAGAATCCGTTCCCTCTATTTGTCACTCCCATATGGATACAATAATTTGATTCTCAGCCAAATAACTTTTTGTCGTCTTGTCTAATAATTTGAAAACACATTGACTAGGGTGTAGTGACAAGAAAGGGCAATGCACCGCCCATGCGGTTGTTTGCAGTAAAGTTTCTAGTGACAACTGAGTTGTTATTGGAATTGGACGCAGATACAAAAGCAAATGTCATGTCAATACTCAATAGTGGGGCTTTGAGATTGACATAAAGGCGAATAGAGAAAATTAGACTCTTTACAAAGTCACATGTCTTGTGTAGAGGTAGCCAACAGGTGGATGAAGACACTTATATATATATATATATTGTGTTAGTCACTGTATCCAATAAAAACGCAAACAATATGCAGTCATTATTGTTCTTGTTATAAAATTTGTTAGTCCTAATTGTGTTGTTGTCGCTTCTCCAATTCATTTTCATGCATGCATACATCGTGTAGGCCAAGAAATCAATATAAATTGTTAGGTTGAATCGGTCAGTCTTTCTTTACTTTAAAATGAGTTTGATATATATATATATATATATATATAATTTCACTTTGTGTTTGACTTTTATTATACTACTCTTATACTTTAAGAACTGTAATATATGTGAATTTCATGTATTAATTGTGTGACAGTCATTAATTTTTTTTATCTCATAATTAAGCAATGTGACTCGATACAATAGGAATGAACTTATGAATAAGCTCACAAATCCCTAGAAAACATTGAAGTAGTGGAATTCGGGGTGACCGTTCGGTGGCTCATTTCTAAAGGAGCATATACATAAGTGTTTGGATGAGAGGTATTTCTTTACTGTAGTTTGATACAGTATACTGCAATGTAAGTGACTAGAGCGAGTAAGGGGAAGGCTGAAAGGTTTGGATCATGTTGTCACGGCCATGCTCTTAATACACTAATTCAGCTGATTTGACCTTTCAGTTGTATTCAAAATAAGTGTGCCACTAATAAAGACACAAATCTTGGTAGAGATGGGTCCAGTGACAAGATAGGGAAATGCACAGCCTTTGCAGCTATTTGCGGCTGCGAGTCTTCCGTGACAGTTCCGTAGTTATTAGAATTGGACATCGGTACAAAATCAAATGTAGTGTCAATGGTGGGGCTTTGAGATAAAGTTGGATAAGGAAAATCAGACTTATTAAAAAGTCACAAGTCATGTGTAGAGGCATCCAGTGGGTGAATGAAAGCACCCATATATCCTATGGGTCAGTCACTGTCACTCTCCAACAAAAATACCCTAGTCACTATATCCAACAAAATACCCCAGTCACTATATCCAACAAAAATACAGACAAGAGGTAGTGATTCTACCTTTTTACTCCAGCTGCGTGTTGTAAAACTTTATTAGTCCTATTTTTACTTTGGTCACTACTCCAAGTTCATTTTCATGCATGTGTTCATCACGTCGACCAAGAAAATCAATATAAATTTTTAGGTTGAAATTAATGTTCGTTGAATATGATGATTTCGTTCATCCTCATAATTTTCAAATGAGTTGTTATAATGTTTTTACATACTTTAGGCCTTTCACTATTTTAAATGAGCTGAATTTTTATATACGAGGATTCGAGTCATTACATATAACTCGAAATCTGCATGAAATTTATCCTCATCAACCCGATTGATTAAAATTTCGGGTCAATTTTGGATCAACCCGTTATAACATGTTTAATAAACGAGTGAGTTTCAGATCAATCTATTAATCCGTATAATGACTTATTAGTCATTTTAATAAACGTATAGATTATAATGACCTATATATTAACCCATTTATAAACTTATCAAACACTAACGCATATATCTACTCATGTACGTATTAATATACCTTTTAAATCTTATAGTTTAAATATGTTAAATATGTTAAATAGATTAAATTAGTTAAACGAGTCATATGTTAATTGAGTTTCGGGTACGACATGTTTATTAAATGGATTATACGGGTTATATGAGTTTTTAACATTTTAGGTTCAGGTTGGACATTCATTGCACAATTATTAAACAGGTCAAATTCGAGTTGAGAATATTTGGGTTCATAACACTATAGAACTCGATACGACACGACCAGGTAACAGAGGAAAGCCCAAGTAGAAGTAATGAATTAGCTCAACCACCGATTAATTTCTCACAGAGGAAAGCACAGGTCGCAATAATGAATTAGCAATTACCAGGAAAGAAGTGAAGATAGCAAACAAGTCTCTAAAGCCCAGAACAAGTTAGATAGTAGAAACTAAGCAACATGTAATAATATATTACAAAACCAAAAAAACAAGAATAATCCGAAAATATTTATCAAATAACTACATACATCTCACAGATAAATATAAAATACAGTTATCCACTAATTACATACATCTAGCAGACAAATATAAATACAGTCATCCACGAATTGAAGTAAAGTGTTCAATTTATTTTCAATTTATAAAGTGGTGTTCAATTTAAAAGTGTTCAATTCAATAGTTAAGTCTGCATCTCATCGTAAAAGTCCTCGCATTCAGTCCTGTTTCAAAATTTAAAAATAGAAATAAAAATACATGTAAAATAATTGCATCTCAATACAAGCAAAAATAATTAAAATCAAAATTAAAATAAAAACCATATATACCCGAGAAAATCCCAAGAAATGTCATACTTTCTGAATACTTTGAAAACGACGAGCAACAACTCGGGGAATAATTTACACAATTTGATCCCAACACATAAAAAATTATTTTATGATATTTATAAAATTAAAAAAAAAGAGAGAGTTAAGCATACCCAATTATCTCGCCCCCTATTTTTGACTTCATCGAAATGTGTCACCGTGGTCCTGCAGAACTGGGCACACCCAACTGCAGTATCGCGCAAAACGGTGTTCTTCTTATTGAAGTGCTCAAAAGTCTTGCGGAATTCATGGTTATGCTCAATTTTGTTCTTCCAGCCGACGAAATGGTTAGTCAAGTGGGCCTCATTTGCTCTGAAATTGAATTCTTGTCGCCAATCCGTGGATACTCTATTATTTTTAAACCAAAACTTCATCTTAGAAAGGCAGTACTTAGTCCATGACTCCATTGCATTTTTGACAAAAGAAATGGGTGAAACGCTAGACATTTGAGTGTGAGAACAACATTATACGAAGTCTCACGTAAGCTGTAGAAATAGAAAAATACATGACAAACTAGTTCGGCTAATAATAATAGAAGTAGAAATAATAAAAATAAAAATTAAATTAACAAAATATCATTTACCCTGATTCCAAGTATGTCAGGAAGTTTTGAAAGTATATCTGAGTTACATCATCAACTCCATCTCCATCAGTAATAGGAGGTTCGTTTAGACAAAAAATTTGACCAACCATATGCTTCACCACTCTATATGGACTGCCCTTAAATGTTGTTACATTGAGATCATCAATGTACATTTCATGCTCACCGATTATGTAAATACTTTCAATTTTGAATTTTCCCCCATTATCATTGGCCTATGGTTTATCAGTAGATGAAGTAAAATGGTCCTAATACAAAAAAAAAGTTAGGTAAAATATAAGATATTCATAAAGGGTACCTTTAAAAACATTTATTACTTTTACTTACTGTGTGAGAGGGGGGGGGAGAGGGAGAGTGAGATAAAGAGAGAGATAGTGAAGATGATCCTTTTTTTGTTTTTTTCGTTGAAGTCATAAGCTTCCTGCAAATGACTTTGATATAATGGTGAAAACTATTTATAATAAAAATCTAAGGTAGATAACCGATGAAAAAGAAAAGGAAGCAAATCCAAATCTTTGTCTAAGTTTGTCCGAGATGCATAGGTAAGAAGTGATATTTTTGTAAGCACTACTCCAGCTGTCTTGTACTTGAATTGAAGTAAATTTTTTATACAAACCTCATATTAGGGCTAATAATTGGTGGTGTCGTATCGAGTTTTATACTGTTATGAACTATATTTTACCCAAATATTCTCAACTCGAATTTAACTTGTTTAATAATTGTGCAATGAATGTCCAACCTAATCCTAAAATGTTAAAAACTCATATAACTCGTATAATCCATTTAATAAACATGTCATACCCGAAACTCAAATAACATATGACCCGTTTAACTAATTTAATCTGTTTAATCTGTTTAACATATTTAACTTATTTAAACTATAAGATTTAATAGGTATATTAATACGTACATGAGTATATGCATTAGTGATTGATATGTTTATAAATGGGTTAATATATGGGTCATTATAATCTATACGTTTATTAAATTGACTAATAAGTCATTATACGGATTAATAGATTGATCTGAAACTCACTCATTTATTAAACATGCTATAACGGGTTGATCCAAAATTGACCCAAAATTTTAATCAATCGAGTTGATGAGGATAAGTTTCATGCAGATTTCGAGTTATATGTAACGACCCGAATCCTCGTATATAAAAATCCAGCTCATTTAAAACAGTGAAAGGCCTAAAGGATGTAGAAACATTATAACTACTCATTTGAAAATTATGAGGATGAACGAAATCATCTTATTCTATGAAAATTAATTTCAACCAAACAGTTTATATTGATTTTCTTGGTCTACGTGATGGACACATGCATGAAAATGAAATTGGAGCAGTGACAAAAATAAAAATAGGACTAATAAAGTTTTACAACATTGGAGAAAAAAGTTAGAATCACTACCTCTTGTCTGTATTTTTGTTGGATATAGTGACAAGGGTATTTTTGTTGGATAGTGACAGTGACCACCACATATGATATATGGGTGCATTCATTCACCCACTGGATGCCTCTACACAAGACATGTGACCTTTTAATAAGTCAGATTTTCCATATCCAACTTTATCTCAAAGCCCCACCATTGACACTACATTTGATTTTGTATCGACTAGTCTAATAACTACTCAATTGTCACGGAAGACTCACAACCGCAAACAGCCGCAAAGGCTGTGCATTGCCCTATCTTGTCACTGAACCCATCTCTACCAAGCTTTCTGTCTTTATTAGTGGCACACTTATTTTGAAGACAACTGAAATGTCAAATCAGCTGAATTAGTCTATTAAGTGTCTTCATCCACCTATTGGCTACCTCTACACAAGACATGTGACTTTGTAAAGAGTCAGATTTTCTCTATTCGCCTTTATGTTAATATCAAAGCCCCACTATTGAGTATTGACACGACATTTGCTTTTGTATCCGCGTCCAATTCCAATGACAACTGAGTTGTCACTAGAAACTTTACCGCAAACAACTGCAAGGGCGGTTGATAATGCCCAAACTACGCATTAAATTAAACACGTAATTCGGGTGGTATGCAATATAAACCCTTTTGTGTAGTTGTAGTATTGGTAAATAGGGATCGTTCTTAACCGAGGAAATTAAGGAACATTATTAATATGTTAGTTAAAAGGAATAAAAGAATAAAAGAATAAAGAATTAAACAATTAAATAATTAAACAATTAAATAATAAAGAATTAATGAATTAATGAAATAAAGAATAAAAGAATAAAATAATTAATGAATTAATGAAATAAAGAATTAAAGAATAAAGAATTAAATAATAAAAGAATAAAGAATTAGATGGGGGGTGTAAAAGATTGTAATCATATAATAAAGAAAGCAAGTAAAAATAATTATGAACTTAATTCTACTTCTACTTTAACTTTTATGCAAGTGAACTTTCTTCAAACACATATTTTTACCAACACTCTAACATCATGCTCATAGTGAACCAATCACGAAATTCTACCTTAATCATCTCAAATACATGCATACGTTTTTCAATATTACAAATGCACCGAACAGTGGTCATAAACACTTATAATACGATTCACCTTAAGTTTGTGATTTCAATGTGTGTCAAACATCTAAATCTCTTTAATTTTCTACTAAGTGCACCAAACAGCGGTCATAAACACTTAGTGTAGAATTGAAGTTTAAGCACTAAAACATATGTAGTAAAAGAAATTCAAAAAGTAAAACACATGGAGATTGCATTCTTATTTACAAATGTTAGAAAGAAAATACCAACACATATATTGAATTATAAGTAAAACCAAAACAATAACAAGAATTTAAGTAAATGGAGAAAAGTTACACTTTCGGAACCCAAGAATAGCTTGTGATTCCGAAAGTGGATGGAAACAATGGAATGTTATTCATAAGGAACACCGAACATCAACAAGAACCTTATGAAGATGGAGGATAAAACATAAGAATACGGACTTAAATTCTAGAATTATTTCGGAAATACTTGGCCTAGGTATTTCTTAAGGAAAGCATAAAAATGTATTTAAGAGATCTCAAAGGAAAATCACAAGAACAAAATAAAGAAGAAATGAAATTAAGAATTAATATAAATTAAAAACAAAAATTAAAAGAACGCTAATTAAATAAATAATCTAAAAGAAGCTAAATTGATCCCCAAAAATAAAGAAGATGAACTAATAGAAGAGAAACTAGAGAGAAAATAAGAGAACTTATACTAAAGAGAGGAACAAAATGGGAAAAATGGGGACCCCTTTACAAATGAATTTGCCTCCCTATTTGTAGTGGGAGGCCATAAAGAACTAAAAATAAAATACAAAATAAAATATAAAAAATAGTAATATAATAGTAAAAAATGAAATGATGAATAATGATGAGTTATGATGAAATTAGGTTTGATTTTTGGGATTGATTTGTGCTGGAAATCAGAGAAATAGGAGAAAATAGGAGCAGTTGAACGACTGGGCTGAAGTTGTTGGGTTGCAGCAGAAAAATCAGAGCATTAGTTGGGCTGATTTAAGGCAAGTGGGCTCCACTGTTGGGCAGTTGGGTTGTTTGTTGAAGGGACTGGACCGGGCAGTTGGTAACGGGCCAAGCGTACGGACTGGCTGGACCAGATGGGCTCAGCGGGTAGATGGCTTGGTGGCGTGATGGACTGGCTGAAGCAGACATACGGCATGGGTTGGTGAGCAACCTCAGCGTGCGAGCAGCAAGCGTAACAGGCTGGGCTTCTGATTCGCGCGGGCCAGCAGGTGCAGGCTGAAGACGCGCGGGTTGGAGCTGCGACGGGTCGTGGGCTGGAACGGAAGTGTTGGGCTGGGTTTCTCGCGAGTGGGCCTCAAGGATGGATCAGGTGGAGCTGGAACTGGGCTGAAGATGCAGGCCGAGCAGGAACTGAATGCGGGCTGCTGCTGGGATTTTGGGCTGTAAAAGAATGAAACAAAAATGGGTTCTAAGAAATAAATTTGGGCCTTGCAAAATTAATTAAGAAAATGATTTGGGCTGGATTTACAAAATTAATACTAATAAATATATGTAATTCAATTGCAATTCGTCCATAATTTAATTGTTATAATTCCGACCGGGACGATTCTTTCGCTAAAATACTCCAAATTACAAACTTTATTTATTTAAACAGAAAAAATCACAAAATAAATTATTTTATCTAATTATTTATTATTTTAATATTAAAAGTCAAGTATAAGGGTATAAAATAATATAAATTAATGTTGATTTAACGACCTATCAAATACCCCCATACTTAAACTTTGCTAGTCCCTAGCAAATACTAAAATCAAACTACGAATTCAAAACAAGTAAAACCCTTAACCATTTGTCTCAATATTTCATTATTATCATGGCATCAACGATTTTCACTTTAAAGCGTTTAAGCGTATGGAATTCAAGAGTTAATACATTGTAACAAAATGTTTTAACAAGTAAGATAATGAGTAAATATGGTGAAATGGATCTCAACATAAATAAAACAAGTATGAATCAACTCACAAGGATATGCACTCATAAATTCACTCAATTTTATAAGGGTTTGTGTTTGCACTCAAAATATGTGAGAAAAATGCTCACATAATAGAAATGAAGTACTTTTGCAAAATTTCAAACAAACACCTCATGATAAAAACAAAACATACTTGCATAAATGAACCAAAACCATAAGCTTACTCAAGTGATTAACTCAACTAATCAAAACTTACCATCTTAAGGATCATAAGGTCTTTACGAAGGTTGTAATGAGGCTAAATTTAGAGGCAAGGAATATATAGGACACGTGGTGCTTAAATTCGTTCCAAGACTGAAAAGATTCCCAAAACAAAACATATTTTCCCGACCTTAGTGCAATGATATCATGAATTCATTCCTTCGAACATAGGCCAAATTTCATCATGTTGGGCCTCAAATTCATTTGAATTTACAACTATAAAGGACTTAACTCAAACATTACATAATCAAACCTTATTACCTTGATAGAAACTCAATACTTTTTTTTTTTCTTCTTTGTTTTTTTTTCTTTTTTCATTTTCATTTGTTTTTCTTTTCATTTTCATTTTTTTTTCTTTTTTTTTCTTTTCATATATATTTTTTTCTTTTTCATATATCAAGGTAATAACATGTGTCAATAATACAACAAAGTTTGAGTAAGTAAATCTATAAATTCTTCAAAACATCATCAATTTCTCTTCACACAATCTTTATGTCTTCAACCGAGTCATTGGAGCAAGGGTGAAAGATGTTTATACTAAGCTCAAGTGTTTAGATAATCATGGTGATGAAAGAAAGACTTAATGTAGGCTCAACGGGGTTAACACTAAGGGGGTCGCAACTTGTGCGCACAAAATAGGGAACATGGATGTTTGAATTTGTGGTGTTAACCCTAATGCCTTAATCATTTCCAAAATCAGAGAGTTTATTGACTTAAAAGCTTTGAAAATCACATAGAATAAGTTCTAGTACTCTAGAGTTCATTAAGATCTATTGCAAGCAGTTTATGAGGCATATGTAAATCAATTTAAACAAAGAACTTCTGAATCACTCATCAAAGATGTATATAAGGTTCTAAAGCTCACATAAGGTTCAAATGATTCATACTTATCTTAACATGCTCGTTTATGTACCAATTTACATGCATTATCTACAAGTTATAACACTTAATCACAAAATATTAACAAACGAATTCAAGTTATAATGATCATCTTTATAGCCATAACATATTCATTTTCGTTCATTTATATCATTGACAAGTTAAAGGGCAACTTAATACTCGTAAAAACACTAAGTTAAAACAAACAAACTTTAAGAAAACAATAAACAATTTTATTTTATTTATTTTTTGTTTTTTTTGTTTTTTGTTTTTGTTTTGTTTTTGTTTTGGCAATTTTATTGCACAATTAAAATTGTAAACCACTCCCCCACACTTAAATTCTACATTGTCCTCAATGTAGGAAAATAAGAAGTATTGGAACATAGAATTGAAGTAAGGAAAATGATTTACGGCAATAAAACAAGAAAAACATTAAGTAAACAAAATAAAGAGAGTGAAGGGTGAAAGATAGCAAATCTGCGGTGATGACTCCTTCACATCCCGGGAATACATTGGGTTGCCTCCCACAAGCGCTTGAAGTTTAACGTCCATCCAGCCTAGACAGAAATGCACGTTAGTTAGTAATGCAAATTTAAGTTAAGGATGCAAATTAAATGAAGGATGTAAGTTAGTTAAACTAAATATACAAATAAAATTTGTAATGACAAATAATGTAAGTTAAGATATAAACAATATTTACATGTTGGGGGAAGTCAAAGATATATATAGTTTACATAGCTTCAAAGTTTAGATGGAGATTTATACGTCCGTGCGGGCCAAGTAAATATCTTGGATTAATTCAACTGTTTGAGCAAGTTCAAGGGTGACCAGGTTAGAAAGAATAAACACAAGAGGCAGGGCTAATTTCGAGACATCCCGAGGCTTAAACTCCATTGATGTCCCTTTCTTAGACCCAAAACCCGTTATGAGTACCGTCTCTTGTCCTAGATATCACCCTCGAAAATTTCTTACTCCAGAGGAATTAAGATAACTCAAGTGTTAACAATCACCGTAGGTGAGAGTTAACAAAAGAGTTTTCACCGATTAAAGATCAAAATCTAAACTTCGAAGCACAAGTGATCTACATATAGCCGAGACTAATGCACGAATTATTTACAAGTATGTTTTTATGCACAATTTACAAATATAACATGACAATTTACATATGAACAATTTATACAAGTATGAACAATTTATGAATAAAAAGACAAAGAAGTACAAATATTTCCACAAATAATATACAACTTAAATAAATACATCCACAAATAAAATAAAATGAACAAGTAATATAAGAGTTCGAATTTACATAAACAATTTATAAAAATAAAAATTATGAACAAGTACACAAATGAAAATTAAGACAAGTATAATAATTATGAATAAGTATGAAAAATAACAAGTACGTATATACAACATCTATTCACAAAATGAATTAGCACTAACATGAAGCTAAAACTAAAGAAAGTTGGAAAGTAAATATAAATATTTAATTTAATTTTTTTTCCGAATTTAAATAATTAAATAAATGAAATTTTTTTATTTTTATTTTTTTTTACGAATTTTATGTTTTTTTAATTTATTAATTTTTTTTCTTCTCATAATTACAACAACTAATAGAACTAGATAAAAGTAAAAATAAGGAAAAGTGAATATGTACAATATGCACTTATGAACAATTAAAAAGAATGAACATAATGTACAAGTATGAACAAACATAATATGACATGTATAAGAAATTAAGAATTATAAACAAACATAAATGAAAGTCAATTATGAACAAGTATGTATAAGTATAAAATGAACAAGTAACATAAACAATTATAATATGAATAAGTATATAGATATAAAAAAAAATGAACAAATATGAACAAATATAATAAGAAAAAGTAAGGTGTGAACATTATAAACAAAAAATAAATTGAACAAATATAAGAATCAAAATTATAAACAAGCATAAAAATAAAAGTTATGAACAAGTATAAAAGTAATATACAAGTATAATATGTACATGTATAAAGATAAACATTATGAACAAGTATAATATGCACAATTTACATACATACACTAACATGTTAAAAATGATTTTCAATTTCCCCGGCAACGGCGCCAAAAATTGATAATGCCCAAACTACGCATTAAATTAAACACGTAATTCGGGTGTTATGCAATTTAAACCCTTTTTGTGTAGTTCTAGTATTGGTAAATAGGGATCGTTCTTAACCGGGGAAATTAGGGAACATTATTAATATGTTAGTTAAAAGGAATAAAAGAATAAAGGAATAAAGAATTAAATAATTAAACAATTAAATAATAAAGAATTAATGAATTAATGAAATAAAGAATAAAAGAATAAAAGAATTAATGAATTAATGAAATAAAGAAATAAAGAATTAAGAATTAAATAATAAAAGAATAAAGAATTAGATGGGGGGGGGGGGGTTTGAAAGATTGTAATCATATAATAAAGAAAGCAAGTAAAAATAATTAAGAACTTAATTCTACTTCTACTTTAACTTTTATGCAAGTGAACTTTCTTCAAACACATATTTTTACCAACACTCTAACATCATGCTCATAGTGAACCAATCACGAAATTCTACCTTAATCATCTCAAATACATGCATACGTTTTTCAATATTACAAATCCACCGAACATTGGTCATAAACACTTATAATACGATTCACCTTAAGTTTGTGATTTCAATGTGTGTTAAACATCTAAATCTCTTCAATTTTCTACTAAGTGCACCGAACATCGGTCATAAACACTTAGTGTAGAATTGAAGTTTAAGCACTAAAACATATGTAGTAAAAGAAATTCAAAAAGTAAAACACATGGAGATTGCAGTCTTACTTACAAATGTTAGAAAGAAAATACCAACACATATATTGAATTATAAGTAAAACCAAAACAATAACAAGAATTTAAGTAAATAGAGAAAATGAATTAGCACTAACATGAAGAGTTTAAGTTTAAGTTGAGAGTTCGAAGTCTTAATGTCTCTGCCCAGTCTTAATGTCTCAGCCCAGTGACTTAGCGAATGAGATGGATTCTTTGGAAAGGCAACGCACGTTCTATATGGCGTGGATGGTGACAAAAACTTGAAACTCTTTCCTGATCATTGGATTTGATCATGTGGCTGTCATTAAATGATTCGAACCATCCGGATCTTCTCAGATCCGGGAGAGAATCCATTCCCACAAATAGAGGGCCACTATATTGCATGCACTTCTATGTGAACATTGAGAGTTCGAGAAACAAATTTAATCGATTCATCACATGACGATAAGGCCAAAACATATCAACATCTGATAGCTCTGTCAAATAATAAGTATTTAATTTATACTCTGAGAAAGACATAATTATGTACAAAGCAAAATGAAAAAAAGTCAAACTTATGGCTAACTAGCTAATAATATGAATGAGCATGAATTGGTTAAAACCTCTAACCGATCTATTTCAAACTGTTATTCATCCAACAATTTAGGTTTGACTAGATAAAAGTCAAACGGTTTGAGAATCTAAACCGCTCTATTATTAACAGTTTGGATTTAAATTTTCATTTTGCAAATCTGTTAAATTCAAGCCGAACTGTTAAAGAATATATTCGTTTTTATTAAATTTAAAATATATTATTAATACAAAATAAAAATAATAAAATTAAAAGGATACCTAAATTTATATCCATATAAATACATGTATACCCATATAAGAGTATAATAAAACAATATTATATGGTAATATTTGTCTTGTCAGGACCCGACCCTCCTCAGTCAGGACCCAACTCATCTAGCACGTTATTGTCCGCTTTGGGCCTCCTTGCCCATGCCCTCACGGTTTTATTTTTGGGATCTCACGATGCAACTTCCCAGTGGGTCACCCATCATGGGATTGCACCATCCTCCACTCGCTTATTTTTGGAGTTCCCTAAGAATCCAAAGCCAGTGAGCTCCCAGAAGGCCTCGCACTAGATAGGTGTGTGCCTACACCTTTAAGGCACACCACCAATCCCTCCCAGACCATTCCCCTCGCAGGAATGTGAGATTGTTCATCGTTCCCTCCAGGACACGGGTTTTACAATCCACCCCCCTTAGGGCCCAGCGTCCACGCTAGCACACTTCTCGGTCGGGGTCTGGCTCTAATACCATTATATCAGGACCCAACCCTCCTCGGTCAGGACCCGACTCATCTAGCACGATATTGTCCGCTTTGGGCCTCCTTGCCCTTACCCTCACAGTTTTGTTTTTGGGAGCTCACAGTGCAACTTCCCAAAAACAATATTGTCCCCTCTGTCTAATACGATATTGTCCCCTCTGGGCAGGGCGCACCATCACACCCGCAGGGTTCTGTTCCTGGTAGCTCACGGTGCAACTTCCCAATGGGTCACCCATCATGGGATTGCACTAGCCTCCACTCGCTTAGCTTTGGAGTTCCCCAGGAATCCAAAGCCAGTGAGCTCCCAGAAGGCCTCGCGCTAGATAGGTGGGTGCCTACACCTTTAAGGCACACCACCAATCCTCTCCTAGACCATTTCCCTCACAGGAATGTGGGATTGTTCATCCTTCCTTCCAGGACATGGGTCTTATATGTCTGATAAATCTTAATATAGTGATAATGTTTACAATCCAAACTTCAGCATATTTAATATATAAAATTTTAAGTATTGACTATTTTTTTAATTATCCTTAATTTTTTTTATATTTCTAAACGGTTTCAAACCGTTTTGATCTAAACCAAACTGTTAGTAAGAGTTTGGTTCAAAACAATTTTATTTCTAATTTTAGAAATTACAAACCGTATCGAACTGTTAAGACTTCAACAGTTTGAATTTGGATATTTCCAATATCCATATCGAACCGCGCTGAGTCCACCCCTAAATAATAGCCTTCGGAAAAAGATTAGAGGTCCTATACATTGCATACCTATATGCTCCATTACATTAATTTGCGTAGCCAGAATCTATTGAGAGTTTGCGTGTACGTGCGTGTCGATGATCAGAGAGAAGAGGAAGGGAGATGGAAAAGAAAGCAATGGTGGTTTTAGTCTTGTGTCCATATCAAAGGGTATATTAATCTAATGCTTTAATAGGCACCTTCCTTCACATAAAAGGCTTTTCCATTAATGTTATTCACACTCGTGATTTATGTCCGAGTATTTGAGGATTTTTTATATTTGATTATTGATATTTGTGTTCAGATTTTATTACAAATAACTTATAAATTGGAGATTTATGGAAATGTGGATCAGGAAGTTGAGATAATTTATAATTTTGTGGGACCACCGCTTATGATTTAATTTTATCTGAAATTCAGATTGGTTATATTTAATTAATGATATTTATATCCATATTTTTCTACATGACTTATAAGCTGGATATTTCAAGGAAATATGGGTCACATGAAATTGAGACAATTTATGATTTTGCGGGTTCACAACTTACGATTTAATTTTATCTGAAATCTGGTTATTTGAATTTTACTATATGCATGCACATTTTTATAACTGGAGGGTAATGGTTTAGTTTTCTCGAAAATGTATTTTTAAATGCTTACTTTTATCCATTCACACTTTTATTGGTTTTGTATTTCCCTCCAGGCCGTTGCTTAGAAACATGGACTAGTACCGAGATGGAGGCATAAGATTACCTCTGCGCACTCATTGACTTTTCAAAAGTAGGATTTTGGTACTTTTATTGTACAGTCACATATGCTCTGTAATACCATTGACTGGTTAATCTTGGTAACTCAACGGTTAAGCACAGTTAGCAGACCTTGTTCGGATAATTTCATATGCTCTGTAAGACCATTGACTGCTCTCTAATAGCTTCTAAAGTTCTCTAGTTTGATCGTGTAAATCTTAGTTGCGCTACTAGCTTCCAATTCTATTATATTTTTTCTTTTTTATTTACACCAAAATAATAATAGTAAGGAACTAGCAAGGTAGCTTGCATGATGCCGCAAGGTTGCAAAATGATTTTGTAGATGTTGATGTAGAAATCGTCCGGTTCTGTAAAACTTCTTCTCGATCCCTACACATAATAACAAGAAACAAACAGGGTTAAGGTTGAATTCCCGCCGGGGGGGGGGGGGGGGGGGGGGGGGGGTGGTGGGGGTTCAAGCCTAAACGCTCTGATACTTAAGTCAGTTTTCTGAGAGAGAATAAAACGACAGA
Organism: Prinsepia uniflora; assembly: GCA_032719365.1. Taxonomy (NCBI): domain Eukaryota; kingdom Viridiplantae; phylum Streptophyta; class Magnoliopsida; order Rosales; family Rosaceae; genus Prinsepia; species Prinsepia uniflora. The sequence continues at coordinate 18,948,062 of CM064870.1, forward strand.
GTGTTTGTAGGAGTTTTTGAATACCTTTAGAAGTGAGACGAGACCTTCTATTTATAGTGAAGCCTTGAGATCCAGCGGAGCGTCTGATTCGTTGAAGGAGAAAGTATTAAATAAGTGATTGTACCAAGTGTAATCACTTATTTATTAATGAATAAATAATTCGCTGAGAAGTTATTTATTATCGACATTGATCAGATTAATTAATATATTTAGCTGGTAAATCTATTGAATTAATACGGAGATCGTAACATGTCGATGTTGCTTTTACTAAGGGTAATATTGGCATTATGGGATATGTTGGCCGCGTGGTAGCTCCAAAATATTTCGGTAATTTATGGTTCCACAAATGCCCCACATCGCTTATGAATTCGAGGAATCCTAAGAGATGTAATTTCCTTGTGGTTCCAGTAAAATACGTCTTAATATTTTGTGTGGGAGTAGGACTCCTCCTTCCTGGATGTAATTGGAGATTGACCTCGACCTTGTGCCAAAAGGAGAGCATGTGACTCTTATTTTTATAAAGAAAAACAAACCCTAATAATGTTTTATTGCTAAAGGAAGCTGGCTAACATCATCCAGAGGTTTCCCTCGTCCTTGCTGGGATAGTTTCAGCAGGGCTTGATGGGAGTTTGCAGCAGGGTTTGGTATGCGGGACCACGTGACAGGGCTTGTGCCCTTTTTTTCTTTTCCCCTCGCGCAAGGTGCGGCTAACCGACCTCAGAGCGACAGCAAGGTGCGGCTGCTATAGGAGGCTATCGATTGATGCTGTTGCTTGGAGGGGACATGAGGCTAGGCTGTTGCAGAGGTGGGGCAGGCGGGCCCCACGTGAAAGACCTTCTACTGCGGCTTTTTGTTTTCCGATGTCACTTGACGGCTTCTTGTTTTCCTATTTTCTTATATATATATATTATCTTTTTTTTCAGCTGCTGTTCGCAGCTTTTCATTTATCGTTTGTCATCAACAAAAGCTTTCACGCTTTTGAATGTAATATATATATAGATGTATATGTAATAAAATATATTGTATGTTTATATATTTTAATATATATAAATGAATACATATTATTTTGTTCAGCTTCAATCTTTTGCAGATTTTGAGAGATGTGGATGTTCGATTGCAATTATTTAAGTGGTGGTGCGCTCTACTATCCGAGGCGATCATTTCAAGACCTATGAAGGCATACTTTTGACGGGGTCTCGAAGAATTCATTTTTATGGTGCGACCATCGTAAGGCCATCTGTTGGTATGTCCAGAACTTGTTGGAGCTTCCGATTTCAAGAGATGGCGGACTTGACATTAAGACGCTCCTCTAGTTGAATCGCTTGTGGTGTTTTGTGGATAGAAGCGTTTGGCGCATTGGTGGACTTGTCATCTTCAAGTGTGGTTGGAGCCAGCATCAAGATCTTGAACGGGTGAAGCGTTGAGTTCCATGACTTGAAGTGTGACGAGTCACAAGGCGATGCGCACTCCAACTTCATGGCGAGGCGCGCTACACTGCATTGAGGGTCATGCTATGGTGCAAGGCGAGGCGCAGTAGAATGAAGGGCAATGTACAGCAGAGTGCAAGGCAAGGTGCATCAGAGTGCGGCGCAAGGTGCAACAGAGTGTGGTGCGAGGTGCAGTAGAGGGCAAGGCACGAGGTGTAGCAGAGTGCAAAGGAGAGAGGTGTAGCAGAGTGCAAGACGAGGTGTAGTAGAGTGTGGCGCAAGGTGCAGCAGAGTCCGAGGCGCGAGGTGTAGCAGAATGCAAAGCAAGGTGCAGCAGAGTGCAAGGTGGGTGCGCTATAGCTGCGAGACAAGGTGCAGTAGAGTGCAAGCTGCGAGGTGCAGCAGAGTGCAAGGCGGGCGCGCTACAACTACGAGGTGAGGCATGATGCATCCATGGCTTGGCATGCCACAACTCAAGCCAAGGTAAGGTTAGAGCAAGAGGTGATGCATTAGATGACACGAGGCTCTCTTTCCAAAGGCTATGCTCCTGGCGCTTGGTGGGTAAAAGAACTTGGTGTCTTGACATACTTGTCGTCTTCAAGTACGGGTGAAGCCAATATCGAGACCTTCAACGGGGGAGGCATGAAGTTCCATGACTTGAAGTGAGGCGTGTCACAAGGTGAGACATGCTCCATCCTCAAAGAAAGGATTCCCATGACGCGAGGCCAAGTGCATGTGGTGCTGTGAAGTAACTCAAGCCTTCCAAGGAGTTTCTTTGGATGACGGATGGCCTTCCAGAGACTTGATCTTCAAGGCCTTGTTTAGCTCAAAATGGAGTGGTAACAGGGTGGAGCATGGAAGATCGATTATGCCCCCTGCAAAGTTCGAGACGTTGTACATCACCACCTAATTGAAGGAAGAGAGCTTTGAGGTGTTTCCATCTCGCCGTTGAAGGAAAGTGGCGTGGAGACATGTACAGCAAAGGTTGTTAAGGCATGGATGATGCTACCACCACTACCTCCATGAAGTCAAGCGATGATAAAATGGATCGTTGGAGCTATAATCGCCATTTTGGATACTTCTGGAGTCATCCGTCTGAAGCTTCATTCGATGAAAGTGGCCATTGATCTCGAGGTAAGTAGCGTGAAGGCAAAAAGCGCCCCATGACTTCCTTCAACCCCAAAGTCGAAGTTGCTTCATCGAGGTTGTTTTTCTAGGAGAAATGCATCACTAGAGTTGCTCTTGCAAAGTCAGGCGGCTTTGTAGTTGCTTCAACACCGTCGCATAGTCAAGCAGTGGTGAAGTTGTTGTTGTGAAGCCAACTGTGTCAAGAAAGTGATGCTGAAGAAGTTTCCCCCATTGTTTGTATAAGGCCACGGACGATGTGTCACTGAAAGTCTATGATGGAAAGGTCGAAGACCTCCAAGGTTTGCTTACAGGTTGACGGAGAGACTCTGAGGTTGTGTCGGCCCTGATGATGAGCTTCATGGTTCTTCTTGGCTTGTAGCTTGATCTTAACGTTGAATATATGTTTGAGCATTCAACTTGTAAATAGTTAACTTCTTTAATTTTCATTAAGAGAAGCCTTCCATTTTCTTTTGAGTGTTTTGTGATTTTCGACAGATTTGACCTTTGTGTAGTAGATTTGGTCTTCTGACTTCATTTTAGCTTCGAATTGAGTGCCATTGGGGGGGTTGGAAAGCTGAATTACATACCTTTCTACTGCTGTCATGCTTGTTCCAAGAAGATCTGAATTGAGCTTTTTTGGATTGGTCGAACCTTGTGCTTGTGCGCTGGTACGTGGCATTGACCTTCGCGTACAAAAATGTTCGTAGGGAGCTCGTCTCGACTCAGAATTGAGTGGGATCTATGGAGTTGAAATTTCACTTCCATAGCTTTCTAATGCCATCAATCCTGTTTCGAGAGAACCAAAATTGAGCATTTAAGGACTGGACGAATCTTGTACTCATGCGCTGGTAAGTACAATTGACCTTCTTGTACAAATACGTTCGTTGGGAACTCGTCACAACTCGGAATTGAGTGAGATCAATGGTGTTGGAAAGATAACGTCCGTACCTTTTTAGGGCCATCAAGCTCATGTTAGGGTGATCAATATTGAGCGATCTACAACCAAATGAATCTCGACCCCGTGAATTGGACTTCGCAAGTTAAAACGTTTGCCCAATGTTTGTCATGGCCTGGTGGTTGCCCCTCTTGGTGGGGTTGGAAGCGCTTTTTTGTAGATTTTCGACTCTAACAAGTCAGGTTCTTGGATGGTTTCTGATACGCAAAAACTAAGTATTAAAGTAAACACAAAGTCACACTCAACACTTAAGGAAACCTATGCAATTAAAAACCCTTATTTGTAAATGTAGCATTGGTAAGTAGGGAGCGTTATTAACCGGGGATTGAGGGTACCTAAGTATGATTATCGTTTGATTAATTAATTAAGGTGGTACTTGATGGTTTGTATTGTCCTACGTGATTAACTAATATAAACTATTCTAATATATTATTTACATGGTCAACTCATATTTAATCTAACTCATTCATAATTGTATTAACTTCAACCTACGTAATCCTATAATCTTAATCTTACGAGTTACTTGCATATTCTCTTAAGTACGTGCCCGGGGCTCCCGACGACACTTTCATTGACCTAGACTCGGGGCTTCCTATATCTAGTCAAGCATTAAGAGCGAACGCACAAACATAACAATAACTAGAAATCATAAAACCAAGAATATTATTAGAAATCAATTGATATAACCAATATTCAAACATAAGAAATAAATACAAGGTAAAGAGGTCGTGTTACACTTTTTTTCTTCGGGGCTCCCTATGGATACGAAGTGATTGGACACTCTTTGGTAAGATAAGCGAGGGCTCCTCAACTTAGTCACGGATAAACGTGTAAAAGGTGAAGTATGGTGTAATTATTCTTACACTTGAAATCTTGAATATAATGAAAGGGGAAAAATGGTTGAGTAGAGCATAATACAAAGATTGAGCGCCCCTTACAAATAACCTAAGCCTCTCTATTTATAGGAGAAAATTAATCCTCAAATAAATAGGAGTTCACAATTTAATTCTAAAAGGAAAAGGATTAAACCAATTAAATAAAAGTCCAAAAGAAAAAGGCATTCTAAATCCTAATGAAAGAATAAATACAAAACTTAATTCAAAAGGTAATAGAAACTCCTAATTTAAAAAGGGAAAACAAATCCTTATTAAAAAGTGGAAAATCTTCTCCTTACACGGGTTCTCAAATCTCAAGGGTGCCTCATCACCTAATGTTCTATATCAACTTAGACGGACACATTGATTCATCACCTGCTACATGGGTCTCTAAGAAAGCTTCAGAGAGCTAAGTTATCTAAGGTCATTTTAAATTCATAAAATAAAATAAAAACACAAAAAAAAAAATGAAAATCGACAGTGTTTCATTGGAATGTTGCTGCTGCTGAGTTTTGTGTTGTCTGATGCCATAGAGCGTTGAATCTTGATGTTATTAGTCACTTTGCACTAGAGAATTTGCATATACATCTATCTATATGTATCGTGTTGCGTGTATACTATTGCTCTTTTTGTCCTTGCTTATCACTGTTATTGCTCAGTGTTTTAAATCTGCTTTGTTTTCATTTCGATATGCGTTGCATTCTCCTGACTTGGTGCTTCCGTGCTGGTTATCCCATGTCCATGTCACTCATTTTAGGGGAGAAACTTTGTTTCTCTATGGAGGAGCTATCTTATTTAGATTTCCTAGTCGAAAAGGGGAGAATACATTTTGGGCGAGCCTTCCTTGGTTCATTTAGGGTTTATGCATTGGTTTCCTAAATGTACTGAGTTTATCCAGGAAATGCCAAAGGGGGAAAGATTATTAATGTATTATTTTGGCATTTCCTAACCAAACTAGTCTAATTAGTTTTTTAGGTTTGATAGTTTGGACTTGTCGGTCCAAATATCTTTGGGCCTTAAGTATTAATGCCTTAGGTCATCTTTTGGTTGATGTTGAGGGATTACACACCAAAAAGTCTAAGTGCTGCCGCTCAAATTAAAAAAGAGAGAGCAGCTGCTCCTACAGTGGGCTTGGACAAATCAGATCAAGATAGAGGAAATTGGGGTGAGCAATAAAGAAGAGCAGAGGGCTTGGCGGCATGGATAGGTGAGCATCGACAAAGCGAAAAGAATGAAGTGCGGCCGCTTGAAAAAATAAAGGAAAAGGTGTTGCTACTCGATTTTTGTACACATATTGCATAAAAGAAAAAAAAAGCAGGGAATTAGTGGGGAGAGGCAAGCAGCTCGCAGTCTTCTTCCTGAGCCCCAATTTGTCGCAGCAAAGGATAAAAGGCTAGCTGCTTCTTGTAGTTCCAGGCTGAAGAATTAAAGGAGTCACAATTGGACTTTAACATGGAGAATTGAATAAATAACAAAAGTGGTTCTTCGAATCCCATGCGATTGACGACCGCGTCTAGTGTTGTGCTACACAGGATTGAAGACGAATATCAAGGCTGTTGGGGGAGTTCAAGTGGCAACGAATTGAGGACTAGACTGCCTACTAAAGTGGGTTAGTAAGATGAGTCTGAGTCTGTCGAATTCTTGTTCTTGATTGCTTTCATAGTGGATTCATTTTCTGATTAGCAAAGTGCTCGTGGAGGTTTCCTAGTGGAGGGTTTACCACGTTAATTCTCATGTGTTCTTTTTAGTTATAATGCTCTCTATTTGTTGATTGTTATCATATTGGATTATTAGTTGTCATAGATATTTTTTTTTACTAATCTTAGGCCAAACTTTAATTATTTATTTACATATACTTTGGGTCTATTAGTGACATTTCTTAAGTGTTTTCAAAGTGATCAGGAATAGTAGATAGCTTGACGAACATAAATTAGAACAAATTTTAAGAGTCGTTAAGAGGTCAATTTAAAAGTCCATAGAAAATCCAGAAGCAAACACACAAAAAACAACACACGGGATTGAGAGAATTACAATGGTGGTAGAAGCAAAAAGTGGCTCGAGTAAAGAATGCAAAGCTCTTTTTTTATTTATTACAATTGTAGCAAAGAGTACACTATGAGAGCACAAGGCAACTCGTCGATGTTGTGCTCACCGATGACGTCAATCTCACTGCCGCCATGGCACTGTGAAGTGGAAGTAGTGATTGCATGTATCCCAGATCCAGATATCTGCTAGTGCAGATAAGTGATGCTTGACGCAGTGCGCCTGAAGTCACTCATGCGATCTCTAAACAGTTGAAATTGATTTCAGAGAATGATTCCATAACACCACCATCATTAAACATTGAACCAAAACAACAAAAAATCTAGATTCTAAACGGCCCTAGGCACTCCCAGAGCGCCGAATTAGGGTTTAGCGCTTGGGCGTTTTTTTTAAATGGAAAAAATCAATAAATTGTGTACTACATTATTACATAGACTACATAATTCATTTCAAACATAATAAAATATTGAATATACTAAAGAGGTACTCCCTCCTATTTTGATATTTAGTTCACAGTGAGAGATTTAAGTATTCACTCAATGACTCATTCAAGTATTCGCCATTTAAAACATTGTCTGCAAGCCAAGTTGTGAAAAACACGTGCAAGAGTGGGGGAGTTCGATTATTGGGATGGGAATTTGATTGGAGTGTTGATTTTTGGTTTGGGAGCGGATCACCAAGCTTTCAATGAAAACATTGATTTATCGGGGACAAAGAAGAGTGGTGGTCGTCGGCAAGGTGCTGGGTTTGAGTTTGTGATTCCATTAATGTTCTTGGTTGGAGATGGAGATGGGAAAGAAGAAGAAAAAAATTTCAAATTGTGAAATTGTAAATCTAACTTTTTACATATGTTTCAATTTTTTACATCTGATCATGGGACATGGAGGAATTATTATATTTTCTTGAAATTGGAAGTCTCAATGTGACTTAGGGAAGGAGATGAATTCTTGGGAAAGGCAACGCGCGTTCTATTTGGCGTGGATGGTGACAAAAACTTAAACTCTTTCCTGATCATTGGATTTGATCATGCGGCTGTCATTAAATGATTCGGACCATCCGGATTTTCTCAGATACGGAGAGAATCCGTTCCCTCTAATTTTAGAAAATACAAACCGTTAAGACTTTAACAGTTTGAATTTGGATATTGCCAATATCCGTATCGAACCGCGCCGAGTCCACCCCTAACTAATAGTCTGTGGAAAAAGATTAGAGGTCCTATACATTGCATACCTATATGCTCCATTACATTAATTTGCGTAGCCAGAATCTATTGAGAGTCCACTTGTGCATGCGTGTCGATGATCAGAGAGAAGAGGAAGGGAGATGGAAAAGAAAGCAACGTTGGTTTTAGTCTCGTGTCCATATCAAAGGGTATATTAATCAAATGCTTTAATTAGGCACCTTCCTTCACACAAAGGGCTTTTCCATTAATGTTATTCAAATTCGTGATTGATGTCCGAGTATTTGAGGATTTTTTATATTTGTTTATTGATATTTGTGTTCAGATTTTATTACAAATAACTTATAAATTGGAGATTTACGGAAATGTGGATTAGGAAGTTGAGATAATTTATTATCTTGTGGGACCACCGCATATGATTTAATTTTATTTGAAATTCAGATTGGTTATATTTAATTATTGATATTTATGTCCATATTTTTCTACATGACTTATAAACTGGATATTTCAAGGAAATGTGGGTCACATGAAAGTGAGACAATTTATGATTTTGCGAGTTCACAACTTATGCTTTAATTTTATCTGAAATCTGATTATTTGAATTTTACTATATGCATGCACTTTTTTATAACTGGATGGTAATGGTTTAGTTATCTCGAAAATATATTTTTAAATGCCTACTTTTATCCATTCACACTTTTATTTGTTTTGTATTTCCCTCCAGGTCCTTGCTTAGAAACATGGACTAGTACTGAGATGGAGGCATAAGATTACCTCTGCGCACTCATTGACTTTTCGAAAGTAGGATTTTGGTACTTTTATTGTAATGCGCGTTCTATTTGGCATGGATGGTGACAAAAACTTAAACTCTTTCTTGATCATTGGATTTGATCATGCGGCTGTCATTAAATGATTCGGACCATCCGGATTTTCTCAAATATGGAGAGAATCCGTTCCCACTATTTGTCGCTCCCATATGGATACAATAATTTGATTCGTAGCCAGATAACTTTTTTTCCTCTTGTCTAATAATTTGAAAACACATTGACTAGGGCGCAGTGACAAGAAAGGGAAATGCACCGCCCTTGCGGTTGTTTGCGATAAAGTTTCTAGTGACAACTCAGTTGTCATTGGAATTGGACGCGGATACAAAAGCAAATGTCGTGTCAATACTCAATAGTGGGGCTTTGAGATTGACATAAAGGCAAATACAGAAAATCAAACTCTTTACAAAGTCACATGTCTTGTGTAGAGGTAGCCAATAGGTGGATGAAGATACTTATATATCTTTTGTGTTAGTCACTGTATCCAGTAAAAACGCAAACAATATGCAGTCATTATAGTTCTTGTTATAAAATTTGTTAGTCCTAATTGTCTATTTGTCGCTTCTCCAATTCATTTTCATGCATGCATATATCGTGTAGGCCAAAAAATCAATATAAATTGTTAGGTTGAAACGGTAAGTCTTTCTTTACTTTAAATGAGTTTGATTTTTATATATAAATATAATTTCACTTTGTGTTTGACTTTTATTATACTACTCTTATACTTTAAGAAGTGTAATATATGAGAATTTCGTGTATTAATTGTGTGACAGTCATTAATTTTTTTTTTCTATCTCATAATTAAGCAATGTGACTCGATACAATAAGAATGAACTTATGAATAAGCTCACAAATCGATAGAAAACATTGATGTAGTGGAATTTGGGGTCACCGTTCGGTGGCTCTTTTCTAAAGGAGCATATACATAAGTGTTTGGATGAGAGGTATTTCTTTATTGTAGTTTGATACAGTATATTGCAATGTAAGTGACTAAAGCGAGTAAGGGGAAGCCTGAAAGCTTTCGATCATGTTGTCGCGGCCATGCTATTAATAGACTAATTCAGCTGATTTGACCTTTTAGTTGTATTCAAAATAAGTGTGCCACTAATAAAGACACAAAGCTTGGTAGAGATGGGTCGAGTGACAAGATAGGGCAATGCACAGCCTTTGCAGCTATTTGGGGCTGCAAGTCTTCCGTGACAATTGAGTAGTTATTAGAATTGGACAAATCAAATGTAGTGTCAATGGTGGGGCTTTGAGATAAGGTTGGATATGGAAAATCAGACTTATTAAAAAGTCACAGGTCATGCGTAGAGGCATCTAGTGGGTGAATGAAAGCACCCATATATCATATGGGTCAGTCACTGTCACTATCCGACAAAAATACCCCAGTCACTATATCCAACAAAATACCCCAGTCACTATATCCAACAAAAATACAGACAAGAGGTAGTGATTCTACCTTTTTTTACTCCAACTGCGTGTTGTAAAACTTTATTAGTCCTATTTTTATTTTTGTCACTACTCCAATTTCATTTTCATGCATGTGTCCATCACGTAGACCAAGAAAATCAATATAATTTTTTAGGTTGAAATTAATATTCGTAGAATATGATGATTTCGTTCATCCTCATAATTTTCAAATGAGTAGTTATAATATTTTTACATCCTTTTGGCCTTTCACAGTTTTAAATTAGCTGAATTTTTATATACAAGGATTCGAGTCGTTACATATAACTCGAAATCTGCATGAAATTTATCCTCATCAACCCGATTGATTAAAATTTTGGGCCAATTTTGTATCAACCGGTTATAACATGTTTAATAAACGAGTGAGTTTCAGATCAATCTATTAATCCGTATAATGACTTATTAGTCATTTTAATAAACGTATAGATTATAATTACCTATATATTAACCCATTTATAAACATATCAATCACTAACGCATATATCTACTCATGTACATATTAATATACCTATTAAATATGTTAAATATGTTAAACAAATTAAATTAGTTAAACGACTCATATGTTAATTGAGTTTTGGGTACGACGTGTTTATTAAATGGATTATACGGGTTATATGAGTTTTTAACATTTTAGGTTAAGGTTGACATTCATTGCACAATTATTAAACAGGTCAAATTCGAGCTGAGAATATTTAGGTAAAATATAGTTCATAACACTATAGAACTCGATACGACACGACCAATTACTAGCCATAATATGAGGTTTGTGTAAAAATTTACTTCAATTTAAGTACAAGACGGCTGGAGTAGTGCTTGCAAAAATATCACTTCTTACCTATGCATCTTGGACAAACTTAGACAAAGATTTCAGTTATCTACCTTAGATTTTTATTATAAATAGTCTTCACCATTATATGAAAGTCATTTGCAAGAAGCTTATTGCTTCAACCATAAAAAAGAAAGGATCATCTTCACTATCTCTCTCTTTACCTCCCTCTCCCCTCCCCCTTCCTCTCCCTCAAACATGGCAAGTAGTTCTAAATTTCCTGGGGGCAATTCGAGTAGAGGGAAACCCATTTTATCTGTAATAAAACAAGAAGTTCAATCAAGTGGAAATAGTTTCAAAACCTTTCAAGAAACACCGAACAAGAAGAGTCTTAAGAAAAGATGGAATCAAGGAGAAGTCTTCAAATGGTTTGCTCATTTCACACAATAGGTAGAAGTAATAAATTTTTTTGAAGGTACCCTTTATGAATATCTTATATTTTACCTAATTTTTTTTTTTGTATTAGGACCATTTTACTTCATCTACTGATAAACCATTGGCCAATGATAATGGGGGAGAATTCAAAATTGAAAATATTTACATAATCGGTGGGCATGAAATGTACATTGATGATCTCAATGTAACAACATTTAAGGGCAATCCATATAGAGTGGCGAAGCACATGGTTGGTCAAATTTTAGGTCTAAATGATCCTCCTATAATTCCTATTACTGATGGAGATGGAGTTGATGATGTAAGACCCGATCTTGGAAGCAAGAACGGTGAGCAAGACCCGTGAGCTTGAGAAGCAAGATCGGTGAGCAAGACCCGTGAGCTTGGAAAGGTAAGATCGGTGAACGATCCCACATCGCCCGGGGAGGGAAAGGTGAAGTACATTATATGTGTGGGCACGTATCTATCTAACACAAGGCCTTTTGGGAGCTCAGTGGCTTTGGGGGGGATTGGAACCCCAAAGTTAAGCGAGTTGAGGCTGGTGCAATCCCATGATGGGTGACCCCCTGGGAAGTTGCACTATGAGCTCCCGAAAACAAAACCGTGAGGGTTGGGCCCAAAGCGGACAATATTGTGTTAGATGAGCCGGGTCGTGGCAGAATGGTATCAGAGCCTGACCCTGACCGGAAGTGTGCCAGCGAGGACGCTGGGCCCCAAGGGGGGTGGATTTTAAGACCCGATCTTGGAAGCAAGAACGGTGAGCAAGACCCGTGAGCTTGAGAAGCAAGATCGGTGAGCAAGACCCGTGAGCTTGAGAAGCAAGATCGGTGAGCAAGACCCGTGAGCTTGGAAAGGTAAGATCGGTGAACGATCCCACATCGCTCGGGGAGGGAAAGGTGAAGTACCTTATATGTGTGGGCACGTATCTATCTAACACAAGGCCTTTTGGGAGCTCAGTGGCTTTGGGGGGGATTGGAACCCCAAAGTTAAGCGAGTTGAGGCTGGTGCAATCCCATGATAGGTGACCCCCTGGGAAGTTGCACCATGAGCTCCCGAAAACAAAACCGTGAGGGCTGGGCCCAAAGCGGACAATATTGTGTTAGATGGGCCGGGTCGTGACAGATGAGGTTACTCAGATATACTTTTAGAACTTCATGGCATACTTGGAATTAGGGTAAATGATATTTTGTTAATTTAATTTTTAATTTTATTATTTCTACTTCTATTATTATTGGCCTAACTAGTATGTTATGTATTTTTCTATTTCTAGAGCTTACGTGAGTCTTCGTATAATGTTGTTCTCACACTCAAATGTCTAGCATTTCACCCATTTCTTTTGTAAAAAATGCAATGGAGTCATGGACTAAGTACTGCCTTTCTAAGATGAAGTTTTGGTTTAAAAATAATAGAGTATCCACATATTGGCGACAAGAATTCAATTTCAGAGCAAATGAGTCCCACTTGACTTACCATTTCGTTGGCTGGAAGAACAAAATTGAGCATAACCATGAATTCCGCAAGACTTTTGAGAACTTCAATAAGAAGAACACCGTTTTGCCCGATACTGTAGTTGGGTGTGCCCAGTTCTGCAGGGCCACGGTGACACATTTCGATGAATGAATCAGCTCAATCACCGATTAATTTCACACGGAGGAATGCACCGGTCGCAATAATGAATTAGCAATTACCAGGAAAGATGTGAAGATAGCAAACAAGTCTCTAAAGCCCAGAACAAGCTAGAGAGTAGAAACTAAGCAACATGTAATAATATATTACAAAACCAAAAAAACAAGAATAATCCGAAAATATTTATCAAATAACTACATACATCTATCAGATAAATATAAAATACAGTCATCCACGAATTACATATATCTAGCAGACAAATATAAAATACAGTCATCCACGAATTGAAGTAAAGTGTTCAATTTATGTTCAATTTATAAAGTGGTGATCAATTTAAAAGTGTTCAATTCAATAGTTAGGTCTGCATCTCATCGTAAAAGTCCTCGTATTCAGTCCTGTTTCAAAATTTAAAAATAGAAATAAAAATACATGTAAAATAATTGCATCTCAATACAAGCAAATATAATTAAAATCAAAATTAAAATAAAAACCATATATACCCGAGAAAATCCCAAGAAATGTCATACTTTCTGAATACTTTGAAAACGACGAGCAACAACATGGGGAATAATTTACACAATTCGATCCCAACGCTCTTTTTTGTCTGCACAAAAAAAAAATCACACATTATAAATTATTTTATGATATTTATAAAATAAAATAAAAAGTTAAGCATACCCAATTATCTCGCCCCCTATTTTTGTCTTCATCGAAATGTGTCAACATGGCCCTGCAGAGCTGGGCGCACCCAACTGCAGTATCGGGAAAAACGGTGTTCTTCTTATTCAAGTTCTTAAAAGTCTTACGAAATTCATGGTTATGCTCAATTTTGTTCTTCCAGCCGACGAAATGGTTAGTCATGTGGGCCTCATTTGCTCGGAAATTGAATTCTTGTCGCCAATCCGTGGATACTCTATTATTTTTAAACCAAAACTTCATCTTAGAAAGACAGTACTTAGTCCATGACTTCATTGCATTTTTGACAAAAGAAATGGGTGAAATGCTAGACATTTGAGTGTGAGAACAACATTATACGAAGACTCACGTAAGCCGTAGAAAAAGAAAAATACATGACAAACTAGTTCGACCAATAAAAATAGAAGTATAAATAATAAAATTAAAAATTAAATTAACAAAATATCATTTACCCTAATTCCAAGTATGTTAGGAAGTTCTGAAAGTATATCTGAGTAACATCATCAACTCCATCTCCATCAGTAATAGGAATTATAGGAGGATCATTTAGACCAAAAATTTGACCAACCATGTTCTTCGCCACTCTATATGGATTGCCCTTAAATGTTGTTACATTGAGATCATCAATGTACATTTCATGCCCACCGATTATGTAAATATTTTCAATTTTGAATTCTCACCCATTATCATTGGCCCATGGTTTATCAGTAGATGAAGTAAAATGGTCGTAATACAAAAAAAAAAGTTAGGTAAAATATAAGATATTCATAAAGGGTACCTTCAAAAAAATTTATTACTTCTACTTACTGTGTGAAATGAGCAAACTATTTGAAGACTTCTCCTTGATTCCATCTTTTCTTAAGACTCTTCTTGTTCAGTGTTTCTTGAATGGTTTTGAAACTATTTCCACTTGATTGAACTTCTTGTTTTATTACAGATAAAATGGGTTTCCCTCGACTCGAATTGCCCCCAGGAAATTTAGAACTACTTGCCATGTTTGAAGAAGAGGAAGGGGGAGGGGAGAGGGAAGTAAAGAGAGAGATAGCGAAGGTGATCCTTTTCTTGTTTTTTTGGGTTAAAGTAATAAGCTACCTGCAAATGACTTTCATATAATGGAGAAGACTATTTATAATAAAAATCTAAGGTAGATAACTGATGAAAAAGAAAAGGAAGCAAATCCAAATCTTTGTCTAAGTTTGTCCGAGATGCATTGGTAAGAAGTGATATTTTTGCAAGCACTACTCCAACTGTCTTGTACTTGAATTGAAGTAAATTTTTTACAAAAACCTCATATTAGGGCTGATAATTGGTCGTGTCGTATCGAGTTTTATAGTGTTATGAACTATATTTTACCTAAATATTCTCAACTCAAATTTGACCTGTTTAATAATTGTGCAATGAATGTCCAACCTAAAAGTAAAATGTTAAAAACTCATATAACCCGTATAATCCATTTAATAAACATGTCGTACCCGAAACTCAATTAACATATGACCCGTTTAACTAATTTAATCTTTTTAACATATTTAACATATTTAAAATATAAGATTTAATAGGTATATTAATACGTACATGAGTAGATATATGCGTTAGTGATTGATATGTTTATAAATGGGTTAATATATAGGTCATTATAATCTATACGTTTATTAAATTGACTAATATGTCTTTATACGAATTAATAGATTGGTCTGAAACTCACTCGTTTATTAAACATGCTATAACGGGTTGATCCAAAATTTACCCAAAATTTTAATCAATTGAGTTGATGAGGATAAATTTCATGCAGATTTCGAGTTATATGTAAAGACCCGAATCCTCGAATATAAAAATCCAGCTCATTTAAAACAGTGAAAGGCCTAAAGGATGTAGAAACATTATAACTACTCATTTGAAAATTATGAGGATGAACGAAATCATCTTATTCTATGAACATTAATTTCAACCTAACAATTTATATTGATTTTCTTGGTCTACGTGATGGACACATGTATGAAAATTAAATTGGAGTAGTGACAAAAATAAAAATAGGACTTATAAAGTTTTACAACAACGCAGTTGGAGAAAAAAGTTAGAATCACTACCTCTTGTCTGTATTTTTGTTGGATATAGTGACTAGGGTAATTTGTTGGATATAGTGACTAGGGTATTTTGGTGGGATAGTGACAGTGACTTACACACAGGATATATGAATGCATTCATTCACCCACTGGATGCCTCTACACAAGACCTGTGACTTTTTAATAAGTATGATTTTCCATATCCAACTTTATCTCAAAGCCCCACCATTGACACTACATTTGATTTTGTATCGACTAGTCTAATAACTACTCAACTGTCACGGAAGACTCTCAGCCGTAAACAGTCGCAAAGGTTGTGCATTGCCCTATCTTGTCATTGGACCCATCTCTACCAAGCTTTGTGCCTTTATTAGTGGCGCACTTATTTTGAAGACAACTGAAAGGTCAAATCAGCTGAATTAGTCTATTGCATGACCGCGACAACTTGACCCAAGGCTTTCAGCCTTCCCCCTACTCGCTCTAGTCACTTACATTGCAATATACTGTATCAAACTACAATAAAGAAATACCTCTCATCCAAACAGTTATGTATATGCTCCTTTAGAAACGAGCCACCGAACGGTCACCCCGAATTCCACTACGTCAACGTTTTCTATTGATTTGTGAGCTTATTCATAAGTTCATTCCTATTGTATCGAGTCACATTGCTTAATTATGAGACAGAATAAAAAAATTAATGACTGTCACACAATTAATACATGAAATTCACATATATTACACTTCTTAAAGTATAAGAGTAGTATAATAAAAGTCAAACACAAATTGAAATTATATTTATATATAAAAATCAAACTCATTTAAAGTGAAGAAAGACTTACCGTTTCAACCTAACAATTTATATTGATTTCTTGGCCTACACGATGTATGCATGCATGAAAATGAATTGGAGAAGCGACATAAACACAATTAGGACTAACAAATTTTATAACAAGAACTATAATGACTGCCTATTGTTTGCATTTTTATTGGATATAGTGACTAACACAAAAGATATATAAGTGTCTTCATCTACCTATTGGCTACCTCTACACAAGACATGTGACTTTGTAAAGTGTCTGATTTTCTCTATTCGCCTTTATGTCAATCTCAAAGCCCCACTATTGAGTATTGACACGACATTTGCTTTGGTATCCGCATCCAATTCCAAAGACAACGCAGTTGTCACTAGAAACTTTACCGCAAACAACCGCAAGGGCGGTGCATTACCCTTTCTTCTCACTGCGCCCTAGTCAATGTTTTTTCAAATTATTAGAAAAGACGACAAAAATTTATTTGGGTGAGAATCAAATTATTGTATCCATATGGGAGTGACAAATAGAGGGAACAGATTCTCTCCGTATCAGAGAAAATTCGGATGGTCTGAATCATTTAATGAGAGCCGCATGATCAAATCCAATGATCACGAAAAAGTTTATGTTTTTGTCACCATCCACGCCAAATAGAACGCGCGTTGCCTTTCCTATGAATTCATCTCCTTCCCTAAGTCACATTGAGACTTCCAATTCCAAGAAAATGTAATAATTCCTCCATGTCCCATGATCAGATGTAAAAAAATTGAAACATATGTAAAAAGTTAGATTTACAATTTCACAATTTGAATTTTTTTCTTCTTCATTCCCATCTCCATCTCCAACCAAGAACATTAATGGAATCACAAACTCAAACCCAGCATTTTTCCAGCGACCACCACTCTTCTTTGTCCCCGATAAATCAATGTTTTCACTGAAAGCTTGTTGATCTGCTCCCAAACCAAAAATCAACGCTCCAATCAAATTCCCATCCCAATAATCGAACTCCCCCACTCTTGCACCTGTTCTTCAAAACTTGACTTGCAGAAACTCCATGCCTATGTCGGGTTTGCTCTCTTATGCACCCAAAACCCTCAGACCTCTCTCTCTCGTCAAAAGCTTTGGCTTTACCTCACTTTCCACCGCCAGAAAATCGCCCAGAAAAATGTTCCAATTCCAAGGTAGCTTCTTTTCACAGAGAACCCATTTCAAATTTTCAATCCAACAATGAATTATTGTATTTTCTTGGAATTGGTTGTCTTAATGTCTCTGCCTAGTAACTTAGCGAAGGAGATGGATTCTCAGGAAAGGCAACGCGCGTTCTATGACAAAAACTTGAAACTCTTTCCTGATCATTGGATTTGATCATGTGGCTGTCATTAAATGATTCGGACCATCCGAATCTTCTCAGATCCTGGAGAGAATCTGTTCCCACAAATAGAGGGCCACTATATTGCATGCTCTTCTATGTGAAGATTGAGAGTTCGAGGAACAAATTCAATCGATTCATCACATGACGATAAGACCAAAACATATCAAGATCTGATAGCTCTGTCAAATAATAAGTATTTAATTTATACTCTGAGAAAGACATAATTATGTACAAAGAAAAATGAAAAAAAAGTCAAACTTATGGCTAACTAGCTAATTATATGAATGAGCATGAATAGGTTAAAACTGCTAACCGATCTATTTCAAACCGTTATTCATCCAACAATTTAGGTTCGACTAGATAAAAGTCAAAGGGTTTGAGAATCTAAACCGCTCTGTTAGCAACATTTTGGATTTCATTTTGCAAATCCGTTAAATTCATACCGAACTATTAAAGAATATATTAATTTTTATTAAATTTTAAATATATTATTAATACAAAATAAAAATAATAAATTAAAAGGATACCTAAATTTATATCCATATAAATAAATGTATACCCATATAAGAGTATAATAAAAGAATATTATATGGTAAGGTTTGTCTTGTCAGGACCCGACCCTTCTCGGTCAGGACCCGACTCATCTATCACGATATTGTCCGCTTTGGCCCTCCTTGCCTTTGCCCTCACGGTTTAGTTTTTGGGAGCTCACGGTGCAACTTCCCAGGGCGTCACCCATCATGGAATTGCAACAGGCTCAACTCGTTTAACTTTGAGGTTCCAATCGAATCCAAAGCCACTGAGTTCCCAAAAGGCCTCGTTTAGATCAGAAATGCGCAGCGTCTCACTCTATCTAATACGATATTGTCCCCTCTGGGCAGGGCGCACCATCAAACCCGCAGGGTTTTGTTCCCGGGAGCTCACGGTGCAACTTCCCAGTGGGTCACCCATCATTCGATTGCACTAGCCTCCACTCACTTAGCCAGTGAGCTCCCAGAAGGCCTCGCGCTAGATAGGTGTGTGCCTACACCTTTAAGGCACACCACCAATCCTCTCCTATACCATTTCACTCGCAGGAATGTGGGATTGTTCATCGTTCCTTCCAGGACACTGGTCTTACATGTATGATAAATCTTAATATAGTGATAATGTTTACAATCCAAACTTCAACATATTTATTATATAAAATTTTGGGTGTTGATTATTTTTTATTTATTTTTAATTATCCTTAATTGTTTTTATTTTTCTAAACGGTTTCAAACCGTTTTGATCTAAACCAAACTGTTAGTAAGAGTTTGGTTCAAAATGATTTTATTCTAATTTTAGAAAATACAAACCGTATCGAACCGTTAAGACTTTAACGGTCTGAATTTGGATATTGCCAATATCCGTATCGAACCGCGCCGAGTCCACCCCTAACTAATAGTCTTTGGAAAAAGATTAGAAGTCCTATACATTGCATAACTATATGCTCCATTACATTATTTTGCGTAGCCGGAATCTATTGAGAGTCCGCGTGTGTGTGCATGTCGATGATCAGAGAGTAGAGGAAGGGAGATGGAAAAGAAAGCAATGTTGGTTTTAGTCTCGTGTCCATATCAAAGGGTATATTAATCTAATGCTTTAATTAGGCACCTTCCTTCACACAAAGGGCTTTTCCATTAATGTTATTCGCACAAGTGATTGATGTCCAAGTATTTGAGGATTTTTTATATTTGATTATTGATATTTGTGTTCAGATTTTAATACAAATAACTTATAAAATGGAGATTTAGGGAAATGTTGATCAGGAAGTTGAGATAATTTATAATTTTGTGGGACCACCCCTTATGATTTAATTTTATCTGAAATTCAGATGGTTATATTTAATTATTGATATTTATGTCCATATCTTTCTATATGACTTGTAAACTGGATATTTCAAGGAAATGTGGGTCACATGAAATTGAGACACTTTATGATTTTGCGGGTTCACAACTTACGATTTAATTTTATCTGAAATCTGGTTATTTGAATTTTACTATATGCATGCACATTTTTATAACTGGAGGCTAATGATTTAGTTTTCTCGAAAATGTATTTTTAAATGCTTACTTTTATCCATTCACACTTTTATTGGTTTTGTATTTCCCTCCAGGTCGTTGCTTAGAAACATGGACCAGTACCGAGATGGAGGCATAAGATTACCTCTGCGCACTCATTGACTTTTCAAAAGTAGGATTTTGGTACTTTTATTGTACAGTCACCTATGCTATGTAATACCATTGACTGGTTAATCTTGGTAACTCAACGGTTAATACCATTGACTAGTTAATTTTTATTGTACTGTACTTTTACTATTCAATGATACTTTCGGAACCTTGATTTATTTGTTAAACGAGAGCATGGGCTTTCACAATTATCAAAGTTTTTTTGGGAAGGATCTTGTCTTGAAGTTGGTCGTTGAAGGATATTTCTGGTGCCGTTCTCTTTTTATGTGCGATATTCGTTTATTTTTTAAACCTTTTTTAAAGAAAAATAATAAAACTTAAATACAATTAATGTTCATTTAAATTTCATCAAACATGTTAAACTTATAATAATGGGACATAGAGAGGACACCGAATGGGGCAACATATCTCTCCCCCATACGAAGAAAAACTCTTATTTTACATTTATACAATCTCTCTAATAGCTTCTAAAGTTCTCTAGTTTGATCGTGTAAATCTTAGTTGCGCTACTAGCTTCCAATTTTAATATATTTTTTATTTTTTATTTACGCCAAACTAATAATAATAAGGAACTATCAAGGTAGCATGCATGATGCCGCAAGGTTGTAAAATGATTTTGTAGATGTTGATGCAGAAATTGTCCGGTTCTGTAAAACTTCTTCTCGATCCCTACACATAATAACAAAAAATAAACAGGGTTAAGGTTGAATCCCGGGGTGGGGGTAGTTCAACCGTAAACGCTCCGATACATAAGTCAGTTTTCTGAGAGAGAATAAACCGACCGAGTGTAATCACTTATTTATTAATGAATAAATAATTCACTGAGAAGTTATTTATTATCGACATTGATCTGATAAATTAATATATTTAGCTAGTAAATATATTGAATTAATGCGGAGATCGTAACATTTCGATGTTGATTTTACTAAGGGTAATAATGGCATTATGGGATATGTTGGCCGCGTGGAACCCAAAATATTTCGGTAATTTATGGTTCCACAAATGCCCCACATCGCTTAGGAATTCGAGGAATCCTAAGAGATGTAATTTGCTTGTGGTTCCAGTAAATTACGTCTTAATATTTTGTGTGGGAGTAGGACTCCTCCTTCCTGGATGTAATTGGAGATTAACCTCGGCCTTGTCCCAAAAGGAATTCTTTGGGCTTGAAGTCCTCCTTTGAGTTGACTTTGTGAGCCCGATTAACCACTAGGATTTGCTTAATTTTCTTTATTTAAATGAGAGCATGTGACTCTTATTTTTATAAAGAAAAACAAACCCTAATAATGTTTTATTGCTGAAGGAGGCTGGCTAACGTCATCCAGAGGTTTCCCCCGTCCTTGCTGGGATAGTTTCAACAAGGCTTGATGGGAGTTTGCAGCAGGGTTTGGTATGCGGGACCGCGTGACAGGGCTTGTGCCGTTCTTTTCTTTTCTCCTCGCGTAAGGTGCGGCTAACCGAGGTCAGAGCATCAGCAACGTGCGGCTGCTACAGGAGGCTATCGACTGATGTTGTTGCTTAGAGGGGACATGAGGCTGGGCTGTTGCAGAGGTAGGGCAGGCGGGCCCCACGCGAAAGACCTTCTACTGCAGCTTTTTTTTTTTCCGTTGTCACTTGACAGCTTCTTGTTTTCCTATTTGCTTATATATATATTATCTTTTTTTTTCAGCTGCTGTTCTTAGCTTTTCATTTATCGTTTGTCATCAACAAAAGCTTTCTCGCTTTTGAATGTAATATATATATAGATATATATATATATAATAAAATATATTGTATGTTTATATATTTTAATATATATAAATGAATACATATTATTTTGTCCAGCTTCAATCTTTTGCAGATTTTGAGAGCTGTAGATGTTCGATTGCAATGATTTCAGCGGGGGTGCGCTCTATTATCCGAGACGATCATTTCAAGACCTATGAAGGCATACTTTTGACAGGGTCTCCAAGAATTCATTTTTATGGTGCGACCATCGCAAGGCCATCTGCTGGTATGTCTGAGATTTGTTGGAGCTTCCGATTTCAAGAGATGATGGACTTGACATCAAGATGCTCCTCTAGTTGACTCGCTTGGGGTGCTTTGTGAATAGAAGCGTTTGGCGCATTGGTGGACATGTCATCTTCAAGTGCTGGTGGAGACAGCATTAAGACCTTCAACGGGTGCAGCGTGAAGTTCCATGACTTCAAGTGTGACAAGTCACAAGGTGATGCGCACTCCAACTTCAGGGCGAGGCGCGCTACACTGCAGTGAGGGTCATGCTATGGTGCAAGGCTAGGCGCAGTAGAATGCAGAGAAATGTGCAGCAGAGTGCAAGGCAAGGTGCAACAGAGTGCGGCGCGAGCTGCAGCAAAGTATAAGGCGCAAGGTGCAGCAGAGTGCAAAGGCGAGATGTGCAACAAAGTGCAAGACGAGGTGTAGTAGAGTGTGGCGTGAGGTACAACAGAGTGTGAGGTACGCGGTGTAGCAGAATGCAAAGCAAGGAGCAGCGGAGTGCTAGGCGGGTGTACTACAGCTGCGAGGCAAGGTGCAGTAGAGTACAAGGCGCGAGGTGCAACAAATTGCAAGGCGGGCGTACTACAGCTACGAGGCGAGGCATGATGCATCCATGGCTTGGCATGCCACAACTCAAGCCAAGGTAAGGTTAGAGCAAGAGGTGATGCGTTAGATGACACGAGGCTCTCTTTCCAAAGACTATGCTCCTGGCGCATGGTGGGTAAAAGAGCTTGGTGCATCGACATACTTGTCGTCTTCAAGTACGGGTGGAGCCAACATCGAGACCTTCAACGGGGGAAACATGAAGTTCCATGACTAGAAGTGAGCGGGTCACTAGGCGAGGCATGCTCCATCCTCGAAGAAAGGATTCCCATGACGCGAGGCGAAGTGCATGTGGTGCCTCGAAGTAACTGAAGCCTTCCAATGAGTTGCTTTGGATGGCGGATGGCCTTCCAGAGACTTGATCTTCAAGGCCTTGTTTAGATCAAAATGGAGTAGCAACAGGGTGGAGCATGGAAGATCGATTATGCCCCCTGCAAAGTTCGAGACGTTGTACATCACCACCTAATTGAAGGAAGAGAGCTTGGAGGTGTAGCCATCTCGCCGCTGAAGGAAAGTGGCGTGAAGACCTGTACAGCAAAGGTTGTCAAGGCATGGATGATGCTACCACCACTACCACTATGAATTCAGGCGATGCTAAAATGGATCGTTGGAGCTCTAATCGCCATTTTGGATACTTCTGGAGTCATCCTTCTGAAGCTTCACTCGATGAAAGTGGCCATTGATCTCGAGGTAAGTAGCGTGAAGGCACAAAGCCCCCTATGAATTCATTCAACCCCAAAGTTGAAGTTTCTTCATCGAGTTTTTTTTCTAGGAAAAATGCATCACTAGAGTTGCTCTTCCAAAGTCAGGCGGCTTTGTAGTTGCTTCAACACCGTCGCATAGTCAAGCAGTGGTGAAGTTCTTGTTGTGAAGCTAACTGTGTAAAGAAATTGATGCTGAGGAAGTTTCCCCCATTGTTTGAAGAAGGCCACGGACGATGCGTCACGGAATGTCTATGATGGAATGGTCGAAGACCTCCAAGGTTTACTCATAGGTTCACGGAGAGACTCTGAGGTTGTGTCGGCCCTGATAGAACCCTTCCATTTTCTTTTGAGAGTTTTGTGATTTTCGACAGATTTGACCTTTGTGTAATAGATTTGGTCTTCTGACTTCATTTTAGCTTCGAATTGAGTGCCGTTGGTGGGGTTGGAAAACTGAATTACATACCTTTCTACTGCCGTCATGCTTGTTCCAAGAAGATCTGAATTGAACTTTGTTGGATTGGTCGAACCTTGTGCTTGTGCGCTGGTAAATGGCATTGACCATCGTGTACAAAAATGTTCGTAGGGAGCTCGTCACAACTCAGAATTGAGTGGGATCAATGGAGTTGAAAATTTCACTTCCATAGCTTTATAATGCCATCAATCTTTTTCCGAGACAACCAAAATGGAGTATTTAAGGACTAGACGAATCTTGTACTCGTGCGCTGGTAAGTACAGTTGACCTTCTAGCACAAAAAAGTTCGTTGGGAACTCGTCACAACTCGGAATTGAGCGATCTACGACCAAATGAATCTCGACCCCGTGCACTAAAATGCAGAATTGGACTTTGCATGTTAAAACATTTACCCAATGTTTGTCATGGCTTAGTGGTTGCCCCTCTTGGTGGGGTTGGAAGCGCTTTTTAGTAGATTTCCGACTCTAACAAGTCAAGTTCTTGGATGGTTTCTGATACGCAAAAACTAAGCATTAAAGTAAACACAAAGTCACACTCAACACTTAAGGAAACCTATGCAATTAAAAACCCTTATTTGTAGATGAAGCATTGGTAAATAAGGATTGTTAGTAACCGGGGATTGAGGGTACCTAAGTATGATTATCGATTGATTAATTAATTAAGGGGGTACTTGATTGTTTGTATTGTCCTACGTGATTAACTAATATAAACTATTCTAATATATTATTTACATGGTCAACTCATATTTAATCTAACTCATTAATAATTGTATTAACTTCAACCTACGTAATCCTATAATCTTAATCTTACAAGTTACTTGCATATTCTCTTTAGTACGAGCCCGGGGCCCCCGACGACACTTTCAATCACCTAGACTCGGGGCTTCCTATATCTAGTCAAGTATTAAGCGCGAACACACAAACATAACAAAAACTAGAAATCATAAAACCAAGAATATTATTAGAAATTAATTCATATAACCAATATTCAAACATAAGAAATACCTACAAGGTAAAAGAGGTCGTGTTACACTTTTTCTCTTCGGGGCTCCCTATGGATACGAAGTGATTGAACACTCATTGGTAAGACAAGTGAGAGCTCCTCAACTTAGTCACGAATAAAGGTGTAAAAGGTGAAGTATGGTGTAATTATTCTTACACTTGAAATTTTGAATATAATGAAAGGGAAAAAAATGGTTGAGTAGAGCTTAATACGAAGAATGAGCGCCCCTTACAAATAACCTAAGCCTTTCTATTTATAGGAGAAAATTAATCCTCAAATAAATAGGAGTTCACAATTTAATTCTAAAAGGAAAATTATTAAACTAATTAAATTATTCCTAAAGAAAAAGGTATTCTAAATCCTAATGAAAGTATAAATACAAAACTTAATTCAAAACTTAATAGAAACTCCTAATTTAAAAAGGGAAAAAAATCCTAATTAAAAAGTGGAAATTCATCTCCTTAATTTGCTTGGAATTTGGGTTGCGAGCTGGAATTTTAGAAGATGGAACAGCTGGAAAACGTGCAAGACTTCAATTCCTAGTAGAGCAAGTAATCATATTCGCACAGACTGACTATGCCTCACCAAAACAGGAATTCTCGTGGTTATAGCACTCTGATTTGAGTAATTCTTGAACCATTGGTAACTAAACTTCTAGAGCTTTCCAACCATACCTTACTCACATTCTGATTCCATCTGAGGCGTTCATAATGGTCCGTGGAAGTGGGCTAATTTACACAGGCAGATTTTTGTTTTGTAACTTTTAATACATTTCTTCTTTTAGGCTTCTCCAAGAATGAATCTTGGCATAATCTTGAGCCTTCTTGCACATATGGACATAGTGTTAATCCATCTTGATAAATCTTGATCCAATCTATATATGTCTTGTCCCATTCTTGATAGCTTATGCGGGTTTGCTACAATTTAACCTCTTTACTCCACATTCTTGGGTTGCTACCTAAAAATATTAAAACAAGTTAGAAATTGTAGGATTAAGGATATAAAAAAGTAAGATGAAAAGGAAATTGAGATAAAAAGGTGATGAAATATGTGTTTATTAGTTTCATGTACCTCGCTGGGACGAGCCTCGAGCACTTCGCGTTGCAAAGACGAGGCGTGCTCCGCATGGTGAAGATTTGGTGTGCTTTGCGTGGCAAAGAATTTGAGTTCTTCACGTGGTGAACGCGTAGTCTTGGAGTGCTTCGCGCCGCGAAGGCTTAGAGTGCTTCGCGGCACGAAGGCATAGAGTGCTTCACGTGGCGAAGGCATAGAGTGCTTCGCATGGCGAAGGCTTGGAGTGCTTCATGTGACTAAGACTCGGGTGCTTTACGTAGCAATGGCTTGGAGTGCTTCGCGTGGAAAAGGCTTAGAGTGCTTCGAGTTGCAAAGGCTTAGAGTGATTCGCGTGGCGATGTCTTAGAGTACTTCGCGGCGTAAAGGCTTGGAGTGCATCGCATGGCACAGTCTTCGAGTGCTTCGCGTGGTGAAGGCTTGGAGTGCTTCGCATGGCTAAGACTGGGTGTTTTTTGTGGCAAAGTCTTAGAGTGCTTCGCGTGGCGAAGGTTTGGAGTGCTTCCCATGCCGAAGGCTTGGAGTGCTTCACATTGTGAAGGCTTCGAGTGCTTCGCATGGCGATGTCTTGGAGTGCTTTGAAGCTTAAAGGCTTAGATTACTTCCCGTGGCGAGGGTTTGGAGTGCTTCGCGGCGCGAACGTTCAACGAGTGTTTCACGTGGTGAAGGCTCGGGTGCTTTGTGTGTCGAAGGCTTGGAGTGCTTCGCGTGGCAAAGGGTTGGAGGGCTTCGCGTGGCGAAGGCTTGGAGGGTTTCCTGGCACGAAGGCTAGGAGTGCTTTGCGGCGTGAAGGCTTGGAGTGCTTCGTGTGGCGAAGGCTTGGGTGCTTCACATGTCGAAGACTCGAGTGCTTTGTGTGGGAAAGGCTTAGTATGCTTTCTAAACAAAAGTGTAGGTGATAAGACAATTTCATTAGACCTTGGAACAAAACATCTTGAATCTTATTGGAAGATACTATGTGAGCAAAGTAGGCATTGAGCTGAATTTTAATCTCAAACTTTGTGCCTTTCATGATTACTTGGTCACTGACTCAATTTTCTAGTTGTTCCCTGCAACTCGGACTTGGCATTGATGGTGTCCACTCAAATAATCTTTTGTGCGGGTTCTGAGTGCCATTATCTCTGAGACATTTTGTTGCCTTTTTTTGACGTACTCGGCGCAGTGTCCTTCCTTCAAGAGATCCCAGTGGTATCTTTTGATAGTCCGGCAAGAGCTTATGTCGTGCCTATAGCAATTGTGATAGGCACACCATTTTGTCTTGTTGGTCCTCTCCTGGTCTCCTTTCATGGGAGATGGTCTTTCCAACCACCGCTTTTGCTTTATCTGATTGTATATTTCGAGGACGGGTACCAAAAATTGCGTGTTTGGCTCTGCACCAGCAAAAGCATTAAATGACGGGTTCCCTTTGCGCTTGTTGGCTTTCTCGACTGAGTTTCCGTGGTGGGCGCCATCCTTTGGCTGTGTAAACACCTTTGTGGGATGTCCATCTTCCTCGACGTGGTTGGCGGCATGTGTGGTGTTTTTCTCGTCCTCCCAACATGTGCGTCGTTCTTTTAAGGAAAACATCTTGGTGAGACTTCAGGCGTTGCTCATGACGATGTCTCTATAGAGCTGGTTCTCCCGCGGTAGGCCGTGCTTGAATGCCATAGCCACGATGAGATCACTGCATCCTACGATGCGGGACTTTTCTTCGCAATACATCTAGATGTATTGCCACAAGGTTTCCTTACACTTCTTTTGGATGGTGAAGAGGGGGTCATCCTTGACTTTCAATGATGCGAAGCTGCGAGTACTCTTTCACGAAGGCCAGGGTCAACTCTTCGAAGGAAACGATTGATATCCGGGGGAGATGGTTGAACCATGTTGTCACTTGACCTTGCAGTGAGGCTTGGAAAACTTTTCACATGAGTGCGTTGTTGTTCATGTGAGGTACCATGACCCCCCGATAGTAATTGATGTGCTTAGGTCAGAGGTTCCTTTGTACTGATTGAAGTTGGGAGTTGAAAATTGATGCAGGAATGGCTTTTTCTCAATGTCCCTCAAGAATGGTGAAGATGATGATGTCTGAATCTAAAGCTAAAGGTCATCCTCCAAGTCTCCGTTGCGCTGAACTCCCTCGAGTTGCAATGTGCTTGACACTCGAGCGTGCTGGCGAGTAAGTCCCGTCTTCCTCGTTGTGATCATTCATGCTTCTAAAGTCATGACAAAATCGTCCATTCGAGTGGGTGCGTGACGCATGGGAGACTACTTGCTGCCGTTAGCTGTTGCATGGGTACTCGATGTGCGAAAGCGCTCCAGGGCGTCCTCCGAGTCGCTCTCGAATTGGAGGCCTTGATTGATCTTGATCCCTTTCTTTGGGGGTGCAGCTTTCATCCACTGAGTCATTCAACGATGTGTCTCGGGACATTGTCTGGTACTTTTCAAAGGTTCTAGATGTCCCGATGTCCCCCAACAGCTGTTGCAGGAGCTCCGATTATTTAGGCAATTCCTAATATATTTAGGATTCTTACTAAATAAGGACTAGGATGTATAGGGTTTCCTATGTACTGGTATAACTAGGTCATTACAGAGGTTTCTTTATTAGTTTTTTATCAATAAAAAATCAGAACTATCATAGTTTCTCTTGGGTTTACCCTAGAGCTCAAGATATTCGTGCATACTTTATTCTATTTCTATTCTTCTTGTTGTGTTCTTGGATTTTGTGTTGCTAGCCCGAACCACGTCTCTTCATAGCCTGCACCAAAAATTGGAAAATATGATTTTATTACATGATCTTCAGCAGTGTTAGGTCTAGAAGTGGCAGTGTCATCTTCCATCATTATCTAAAAGTGGATCAATTTTGTAGCCTTTATGGCTTGGGCAAGTACATCCTTTGGGGTTCCTTATCACCTAGTGTCTTGAAGTCAACTAACATGAGAACATTGATCTAAAACCTGCTAGACAAGTCATTTTATTTGCTTAATAGAACTGATCTTAATCTTTACAATGCCCCTCTGTTCAATTACTTAGCTATGTAGCCTTTTTTGCTCGGGTTCTAAAATCTCAAGGGTGCCTCATCACCTAATGTTCTATATCAACGTAGACGGACACATTGATTCTTCACTTGCTACATGGGTCTCTAAGAAAGCTTAAGAGAGCTAAGTCATCTAAGGTCATTTTAAATTCATAAAATTAAAAATTAAAAAAAACACAAAAAAAAAAAGAAATTGAAAATCGACAGTGTTTCATTGGAATGTCGCTGCTACTGAGTTTTGTGTTCTCTGATGTCATAGAGCGTTGAATCTTGATGTCATTAGTCACTTTGCGCCAGAGAATTTGCATATACATCTATCTATATGCATCGTGTTGCGTGTATACCATTGCTCTTTTTGTCCTTGCTTATCACTGTTATTGCTCAGTGTTTTAAATCGGCTTTGTTTTCATTTCAATATGCGTTGCATTCTCCTAACTTGGTGCTTCGGTTCTAGTTATACCATGTCCATGTCACTCATTTTAGGGGAGAAACTTTGTTTCTCTATGGAGGAGCTATCTTATTTAGATTTCCTAGTCCAAAAGGGGAGAATACATTTTGGGGGAGCCTTCCTTGGTTCATTTAGGGTTTATGCATTTAGGAAAACATTTTGGGGGAGCCTTCCTTGGTTCATTTTGGGTTTATGCATTTAGGAAAACATTTAGGGGAGCCTTCCTTGGTTCATTTAGGGTTTATGCATTGGTTTCCTAAATGTACTGAGTTTATCTAGGAAATGCCAAAGGGGGAAAGGTTATTAATGTATTATTTTGGCATTTCCTAACCAAACTAGTCTAATTAGTTTTTTAGGTTTGAGTGTTTGGACTTGTCGGTCCAAATATCTTTGGGCCTTAAGTATTAATGCCTTAGGTCAAATTTTGGTTGATGTCGAGGGATTGCACACCAAAAAGTCTGAGTGCTGCCGTTCAAATTAAAAAAGAGAGAGCAGCTGCTCCTACAGTGGGCTTGGACAAATCAGATCAAGATAGAAGAAATTGGGGTGAGCAATAAAGAAGGGCATAGGGCTTGGCGGCATGGATAGGTGCGCATTGACAAAGCAAAAAGAATGAAGTGCTGCTCGATTTTTGTACACATATTGCATAAAAGAAAAAAAAAGCAGGGTATTAGTGGGGAGAGGCAAGCAGCTCGCAGTCTTCTTCCTGAGCCCCAATTTGTCGCAGCAAATGATAAGAGGCAAGCTGCTTCTTGTAGTTCTAGGCTGAAGATTTAAAGGAGTCACAATTGGACTCTAACATGGAGAATTGATTAAATAACAAAAGTGGTTCTTCGAATCCCATGTGATTGACGACCGCGTCTAGTGTCGTGCCACACAGGATTGAAGACGAACATCAAGGCTGCTGGGGGAGTACAAATTGCAACGAATTGAGGACTAGACTGCCTACTAAAGTGGGTTAGTAGGATGAGTCTGAGTCTGTCGAATTCTTGTTCTTGATTGCTTTCATAGTGGATTCATTTTCTGACTAGCAAAGCGCTCGTGGAGGTTTCCTAGTGGAGGGTTTACCACGTTAATTCTCATGTGTTCTTTTTAGTTCTAATGCTCTCAATTTTTTGATTGTTCTCGTATTGGATTATTAGTTGTCATTGATATTTGTGTGACTAATATTAGGCCAAACTTTAATTATTTATTTACATATACTTTGGGTCTATTAGTGACATTCCTTAACCGTTTTGAAAGTGATCAGGAATAGTAGATAGCTTGATGAGCATAAATTAGAACAAATTTTAAGAGTCGTTAAGAGGTCAACTTAAAAGTCCATAGAAAATCCAGAAGCAAATAGACAAAAAACAACACGCGGGATTGAGAGAATTAAAATGGTGGTAGAAGCAAAAAGTGGCTCGAGTAAAGAATGCAAAGCTCTTTTTTTTTTATTACAAGTGCATCAAAGAGTACACTATGAGAGCACTAGGCAACTCGTCGATGTTGTGCTCACCGATGAGGTCAATCTCACTACCGTCATGGGACTGTGAAGTGGAAGTAGTGATTGCATGTATCCCAGATCCAGATATCTACCAGTGCAGTTAAGTGATGCTTGACGCAGTGTGCCCGAAGTCATGCATGCGATCTCTAAACAGCTGAAATTGATATCAGGGAATGATTCCCTAACACCACCATCATCAAACATTGAACCAAAACAACAAAAAATATAGGTTCTAAACGGCCCTAGGCACTCCTAGTGCGTCGAATTAGGGTTTAGCGCTTAGGCAATTTTTTTTAATGAAAAAAATCAATAAATTGTGTACTACATTATTACATAGACTACATAATTCATTTCAAGCATAATAAAATATTGAATATACTAATGAGGTACTCCCTCCTATTTTGATATTTAGTTCACAGTGAGAGATTTAAGTATTCACTCAATGACTCATTCAAGTTTTTTATTTTGTATTACATTAAAAAAAATACTATATCATAATATCATTACCACATATTTAATTTTTATGTATTTTATAGTACGTCTAATACGTTAACTGAATATAAAACATCTCATACTTCTCTTGACTTTTGTGTAGAATATCCAAAATGAAAAACACATTCGATTTACATAAATATTTAAAAAATATTATAGAAAAAAGGAATGAATTATAACATAAGTGTTTTGTTACAAACAAGAATGGAGTATATTAGTAAATCACTAAATCCACCTCATTGTATTGCTTCTAAAATTTGTCAAAGACAAGCATGTGAGATGGTGGTGGTGGGGTCATTGAGAAGGTAAATCACTAAATTGACCTCGTGTCTTCCTTCTACAGTAAATCTGCAGTTTCAGTTTACTCGTCTTCCTTCTACACTAAATCCCTAGACTCCAGTTACAGAAACTAAAAGAAAAACATAGACCTTCTTGTATCTACCCTTGAGAAGGTCGTCGTTTCTCAGTTCTAACCATGGGTCTAGGCAGCTAGGAAACATGGTCGCCTGTCCGATCTTCTATAAAAGTGTAGCAGCTATGTTGTTCTTGATTGTGGGTTTGCCATCGAACTTGAGGAAGCTTAAAATTTGATTGGCTCGATGGTGCCTAGCCGGAGGCGATGGAGGCATCAAGAAAACGGCAATGCGATCAATTCAAACCGAGGCGATGGATGCGAAGCCACGAAAGTGAGTTGATTTGCTTCTGGAAATTTGGACTCTGCGAATTGATTTGCTGAATTGAAGATTTGAGTTCAAATTAGGTTCATTTTGTTCGAAATTTTGGTGTAAATAGATGTATATTAATTTATTTTGAAAAGAACTTGTGTTGAATAAAATCTCTTGGACTTATTCATAAAGGGTACCTTCAAAAAATTTATTACTTCTACTTACTGTGTGAAATGAGCAAACTGTTTGAAGACTTCTCCTTGATTCCATCTTTCCTTAAGACTCTTCTTGTTCAGTGTTTCTTGAAAGGTTTTGAAACTATTTCCACTTGATTGAACTTCTTGTTTTATTACAGATAAAATGGGTTTCTCTCTACTCGAATTGCCCCCTGGAAATTTAGAACTACTTGCCATGTTTGAGGGAGAGAAAGGGGGAGGGGAGAGGGAGGTAAAGAGAGAGATAGTGAAGATGATCCTTTCTTTTTTTTTTTTTATGGTTGAAGCAGTAAGCTTCCTGCAAATGACTTTCATATAATGGTGAAGACTATTTATAATAAAAATCTAAGGTAGATAAATGATGAAAAAGAAAAGGAAGCAAATCCAAATCTTTGTCTAAGTTTGTCCGAGATGCATAGGTAAGAAGTGATATTTTTCCAAGCACTACTCCAGCTGTCTTGTACTTGAATTGAAGTAAATTTTTACACAAACCTCATATTATGGCTGGTAATTGGTCTTGTCGTATCGAGTTCTATAGTGTTATGAACTATATTTTACCCAAATATTCTCAACTCGAATTTGACCTGTTTAATAATTGTGCAATGAATGTCCAACCTGAACCTAAAATGTTAAAAAACTCATATAACTCGTATAATCCATTTAATAAACATGTCGTACCCGAAATTCAATTAACATATGACTCGTTTAACTAATTTAATCTGTTTAACATATTTAAGATATTTAAATTATAAGATTTAATAGGTATATTAATACGAACATGAGTAGATATATGCGTTCGTGATTGATATGTTTATATATGGGTTAATATATAGGTCATTATAATCTATACCTTTATTAAAATGACTAATAAGTCATTATATGGATTAATAGATTGATCTGAAACTCACTCGTTTATTAAACATGTTATAACGGGTTGATCCAAAATTGACCTAAAATTTTAATCAATCGGGTTGATGAGGATAAATTTCATGCAGATTTTGAGTTATATGTAATGACTCGAATCCTGGTATATAAAAAATCAGCTCATAACAGGGAAAGACCTAAAGGATGTAAAAACATTATAACTACTCATTTGAAAATTATGAGGATGAACGAAATCATCATATTCTACGAACATTAATTTCTACCTAAAACTTTATATTGATTTTCTTGGTCTACGTGATGGACACATGCATGATAATGAAATTGGAGTAGTGACAAAAATAAAAATAGGACTAATAAAGTTTTACAACACGCAGCTGGACTAAAAAGGTAGAATCACTACCTCTTGTCTCTATTTTTGTTGGATATAGTGACTGGGGTATTTTGTTGGATATAGTGACTAGAGTTTTTTTCTTGGATAGTGACAGTGACTGACCCATAGGATATATGGGTGCTTTCATTCACCCACTAGATGCCTCTACACATGACCTGTGACTTTTTAATAAGTCCGATTTTCCATATCCTACTTTATCTCAAAGCCCCACCATTGACACTACATTTGTTTTTGTACCGACGTCCAATTCTAATAACTACTCAACTGTCACGGAAGACTCGCAGCCACCAATAGCTGCAAAGGCTGTGCATTACCCTATCTTGTCACTGGACCCATCTCTACCAAGCTTTGTGTCTTTATTAGTGGCACATTTATTTTGAATACAACTGAAAGGTCAAATCAGCTGAATTAGTCTATTAAGAGCATGGCCGCGACAATATGATCCAAAGCTTTCAGCCTTCCCCTTACTCGCTCTAGTCACTTACATTGCAATATACTGTATCAAACTACAATAAAGAACTACCTCTCATCCAAACACTTATGTATATGCTCCTTTAGAAACGATCCACCGAACGGTCACCCCGAATTCCACTACGTCAATGTTTTCTATCGATTTATGAGCAGATTCATAAGTTCATTCCATTGTATCGAGTCACATTGCTTAATTATGAGATAGAAAAAACAAATTAATGTCTGTCACACAATTAATACATGAAATTCACATATATTACACTTCTTAAAGTATAAGAGTAGTATAATAAAAGTCAAACACAAAGTGAAATTATATTTATATATAAAAATCAAACTCATTTAAAGTAAAGAAAGACTTACCGTTTCAACCTAACAATTTATATTGATTTCTTGGCCTACACGATGTATGCATGCATGAAAATGAATTGGAGAAGCGACAAAAACACAATTACGACTAACAAATTTAATAACAAGAACTATAATGACTGCATATTGTTTGGGTTTTTATTGGATACAGTGACTAACACAAAAGATATATAAGTGTCTTCATCCACCTATTGACTACCTCTACACAAGACATGTGACTTTGTAAAGAGTCTGATTTTCTCTATTCGCCTTTATGTCAATCTCAAAGCCCCACTATTGAGTATTGACACGACATTTGCTTTTGTATCCCCGTCCAATTCCAATGACAACTCAGTTGTCACTCAGTTGTCACTAGAAACGTTACCGCAAACAACCGCAATGGCGGTGCATTGCCCTTTCTTGTCACTTCGCCCTAGTCAACGTGTTTTTAAATAATTAGACAAGACAACAAAAAGTTATTTGGCTGAGAATCAAATTATTGTATCCATATGGGAGTGACAAATAAAGGGAACGGATTGTCTGCGTAACTGAGAAAATCCGAATGGTCTGAATTATTTAAAGATAGCCGCATGATCAAATCCAATGATCAGGAAAGAGTTTAAGTTTTTGTCACCATCCACGCCAAAATGGAATGCGCGTTGCCTTTCCCAAGAATTCATCTCCTTCCCTAAGTCACATTGAGACTTCCAATTCCAAGAAAATATAATAATTCCTCCATGTCCCATGATCAGATGTAAAAAATTGAAACATATGTAAAAAGTTAGATTTACAAATTCACAATTTAAATTTTTTTCTTCTTTATTCCCATCTCCATCTCGAACCAAGAACATTAATGGAATCACAAACTCAAACCTAGCATCTTTCTGGCGACCACCACTCTTCTTTGTCCCCGATAAAGCAATGTTTTCACTAAAGTCTTGGTGATCCGCTCCCAAACCAAAAATCAACACTCCAATCAAATTCCCATCCTAATAATCAAACTCCCCCACTCTTGCACCTGTTCTTCACAACTTGACTTGCAGAAACTCCATGCCTATGGCGGGTTTGCTCTCTTATGCACGCAAAACCCTCAGACCTCTCTCTCTCTCGTCAAAAGCTTTGGCTTCACCTCACTTTCCACCGCCAGAAAATCGCCCAGAAAAATGTTCCATTTCCAAGGTAGCTTCTTTTCACAGAGAACCCATTTCAAATTTTCAATCCACCAATGAATTATTGTATTTTCTTTGAATTGGAAGTCTTAATGTCTCTGCCCAGTGACTTAGCGAAGGAGATGGATTCTTAGGAAAGGCAACACGCGTTCTATATGGCGTGGATGGTGACAAAAACTTGAAACTCTTTCCTGATCATTGGATTTGATCATGTGGCTGTCATTAAATGATTCGGACCATCCAGATCTTCTCAGATCCGGGAGAGAATCCGTTCCCACAAATAGAGGGCCACTATATTGCATGCTCTTCTATGTGAACATTGAGAGTTCGAGAAACAAATTCAATCGATCCATCACATGACGATAAGGCCAAAACATATCAACATCTGATAGCTCTGTCAAATAATAAGTATTTAATTTATACTCTGAGAAAGACATAATTATGGACAAAGAAAAATGAAAAAAAGTCAAACTTATGGCTAACTAGCTAATAATATGAATGAGCATGAATCGGTTAAAATCGCTAACCGATCTATTTCAAACCGTTATTCATCCAAAAATTTAGGTTTTACTAGATAAAAGTCAAACGGTTTGAGAATCTAAACCGCACTGTTAGTAACAGTTTGGATTTAAATTTTCATTTTACAAATGCGTTGAATTCAAACCGAACTGTTAAAGAATATATTAATTTTTATTAAAATATATTATAATGCAAAATAAAAATAATAAAATTACCTAAATTTATATCCATATAAATACATGTATACCCATATAAGAGTATAATAAATGAATATTATATGGTAATGTTTGTCTTGTCAGGACCCGACCCGACTCATCTAGCACGATATTGTCCGCTTTGGGCCTCCTTGCCCTTGCCTTCACGGTTTTGTTTT
Organism: Prinsepia uniflora; assembly: GCA_032719365.1. Taxonomy (NCBI): domain Eukaryota; kingdom Viridiplantae; phylum Streptophyta; class Magnoliopsida; order Rosales; family Rosaceae; genus Prinsepia; species Prinsepia uniflora. The sequence continues at coordinate 18,984,272 of CM064870.1, forward strand.
TGGGAACTCACGGTGCAACTTCCTAGTAGGTCACCTATCATTGGATTGTACCAGCCTCCACTCGCTTAACTTTGGAGTTCCTCAAGAATCCAAAGCCAGTGAGCTCCCAGAAGGCCTTGCACTAGATAGGTGTGTGCCTACACCTTTAAGGCACACCGCCAATCCCCTCCCAGACCATTCCCCTCGCAGGAATGTGGGATTGTTCATCGTTCCCTCCAGGACACGGGTCTTAAAATCCACCCCCTTAGGGCCCAGCGTCCTAGCTAGCACACTTCCCGGTCGGGGTCTGGCTCTGATACAATTCTATCAGGACCCGACCCTACTCGGTCAGGACCCGACTCATCTAGCACGATATAGTCGGCTTTGGGCCTCCTTGCCCTTGCTCTCACGGTTTTGGTTTTGGGTGCTCACGTTGCAACTTCCTAGGGGGTCACCCATCATGAAATTGCACCAGCCTCAACTCGCTTAACTTTGGGGTTCCAATCGAACCCAAAGCCACTGAGCTCCCAAAAGGCCTCGTTTAGATCAGAGTTGCGCATCGGCTCAATCTATCTAATATGATATTTTCCCCTCTGGGCAGGGCGCACCATCACACCCGTAGGGTTTTGATCCCGGGAGCTCACGGTTCCACTTCCCAGTGGGTCACCCATCGTGGGATTGCAATAGCCTCCACTCGCTTAGCTTTGGAGTTCCCCTGGATTCCAAAGCCAGTGAGCTCCCAGAAGGCCTCGCGCTAGATAGGTGTGTGCCTACACCTTTAAGGCACACCACCAATCCTCTCCTAGACCATTTCCCTCGCAGGAATATGGGATTGTTCATCGTTCCTTTCAGGACACGGGTCTTATATGTCTAATAAATCTTAATATAGTGATAATGTTTACAATCCAAACTTCAGCATATTTAATATATAAAATTTTGGGTATTGATTATATTTTTTTATTTTTTAATTATCCTTAATTTTTTTTATATTTATAAACGGTTTCAAACCTTTTTGATCTAAACCAAACTGTTAGAACGAGTTAGGTTCAAAATGATTTTATTTCTAATTTTAGAAAATACAAACCGTATCGAACCGTTAAGACTTTAACGGTTTGAATTTGGATATTGCCAATATCCGTATCGAACCGCACCGAGTCCACCCCTAACTAATAGACTTTGGAAAAAGATTAGAGACCCTATACATTGCATACCTATATTCTCCATTACATTAATTTACGTAGCCAGAATCTATTGAGAGTCTGCGTGTGTGTGCGTGTCGATGATCAGAGAGAAGAGGAAAGGAGATGGAAAAGAAAGCAATGCTGGTTTTAGTCTCGTGTCCATATCAAAGGGTATATTAATCTAATGCTTTAATTAGGCACCTTCCTTCACACAAAGGGCTTTTCCATTAACGTTATTCACACTCGTGATTGATGTCTGAGTATTTGAGGATTTTTTATATTTGATTATTGATATTTGTGTACAGATTTTATTACAAATAACTTATAAATTGGAGATTTAGGGAAATGTGGATCAGGAAGTTGAGATAATTTATAATTTTGTGGGACCACCGCTTATGATTTAATTTTGTCTGAAATTCAGATTGGTTATATTTAATTATTGATATTTATGTCCATATTTTTCTACATGACTTATAAACTGGATATTTCAAGGAAATGTGGGTCACATGAAATTGAGACAATTTATGATTTTGCGGGTTCACGACTTATGATTTAATTTTATCTGAAATCTGGTTATTTAAATTTTACTTTATATGCATGCACATTTTTATAATTGGAGGGTAACAGGTTAGTTTTCTCGAAAATGTATTTTTAAATGCTTACTTTTATCCATTCACACTTTTATTGGTTTTGTATTTCCCTCCAGGTCGTTGCTTAGAAACATGGACTAGTACCGAGACGGAGGCATAAGTCAGTTTTCTGAGAGAGAATAAACCGAAAGAGTGTTTGTAGAAGTTTTTGATTACCTTTAGAAGTGAGATAAGGCCTTCTATTTATAGTGAAGCCTTGAGAGCCATCGGAGCATCTGATTGGTAGAAGGAAAAAGTTTTAAATAAGTGATTGTACCGAGTGTAATCACTTATTTATTAATGAATAAATAATTTGCTGAGAAGTTATTTATTATCGACATTGATCTGATTAATTAATATATTTAGATGGTAAATATATTGAATTAATGCTGAGATCGTAACATGTCGATGTTGATTTTACTAAGGGTAATATTGGTCGCGTGGCAACTCCAAAATATTTCGGTAATTTATGGTTCCACAAATGCTCCACATCGCTTAGAAATTCAACGAATCCTAAGAGATGTAATTTCCTTGTGGTTACAGTAAACTACGTCTTAATATTTTGTGTGGGAGTAGGACTCCTCCTTCCTGGATGTAATTGGAGATTGACCTCGACCTTGTCCCAAAAGGAATCCTTTGGGCTTGTAGTCCTCCTTTGAGTTGACTTTGTGAGCCCGATAAACCACTAGGATTTGCTTAATTTTCTTTATTTAAATGAGAGCATGTGACTCTTATTTTTATAAAGAAAAACAAAACCTAATAATGTCTTATTGCTGAAGGAGGCTAGCTAACATCATCCAAAGGTTTCCCCCATCTTTGCTGGGATAGTTTCCGCAGGGCTTGATGGGAGTTTGCAACAGGGTTTGGTATGCGGGACCGCGTGATTGGGCTTGTGCCCTTCTTTTCTTTTCCACTAGCGCAAGGTGCGGCTACCGAGGTCAGAGCGACAGTAAGGTGCGGCTGCTACAGGAGGCTATCGACTAATGCTGTTGCTTGGAGGGGACATGAGGCTGGGCTATTGCAGAGGTGGGGCAGGCAGGCCGCACGTGAAAGATCTTTTACTGCAGCTTTTTTTTTTCCGTTGTCGCTTGACAGCTTCATGTTTTCCTATTTGCTTATATATATATTATCCTCTTTTTTTTTTCAACTGCTGTTCTCAGCTTTTCATTTATCGTTTGTCATCAACAAAAGCTTTCTCGCTTTTGAATGTAATATATATATATATAGATATATATATATAATAAAATATATTGTATGTTTATATATTTTAATATATATAAATGAATACATATTATTTTGTTCAGCTTCAATCTTTTGCAAATTTTGAGAGCTGTGGATGTTCGATTGCAATGATTTCAGCGGTGGTGCGCTCTACTATCCAAGACGATCATTTCAAGAGCTATGAAGGCATACTTTTGACCGGGGTCTTGATTACCATCTGCTGGTATGTCCGGGACTTGTTGGAGCTTTCGATTTCAAGAGATGAGGGACTTGACATCAAGACGCTCCTCTAGTTGACTCGATTGTGGTGTTTTGTGGATAGAAGCATTTGGCGCATTGGTGGACTTGTCATCTTCAAGTGCGGGTTGAACCAGCATCAAGAATTTCAGCGGGAGAAGCATGAAGTTCCATGACTTGAAATGTGACGAGTCACAAGGCGATGCACACTCCAACTTCGTGGCGAGGTGCGCTACACTGCAGTGAGGGTCATGCTATGGTGCAAGGCGAGGCGCAGTTGAATGCTGGGAAATGTGCAGCAGAGTGCAAGGCAAGGTGCAACAGAGTACGAGGTGCGAGGTGTAGTAGAATGCAAGGCGGGCGCGTTACAGCTACGAGGCGAGGTATGATGCATCCATGGCTTGGCATGCCACAACTCAAACCAAGGTAAGGTTAGAGTAAGGGGTGAAAGAGCTTGGTGCATTGACATACTTGTCGTCTTCATGTACGGGTGGAGCCAACATTGAGACCTTCAACGGGGGAAGCATGAATTTCCATGACTTGAAGTGAGGCGTGTCACAAGGCGAGGCATGCTTCATCCGCAAAGATAGGATTCCCATGACGTGATGCAAAGTGCATGTGGTGTCGTGGAGTAACTGAAGCCTTCCAAGTAGTTGCCTTGGATGACGGATGGCCTACCAGATACTTGATCTTCAAGGTCTTGTTTAGCTCAAAATGGAGTGGTAACAGGGTGCAGCATGGAAGATCGATTATGCCCCCTGCAAAGTTCGAGACGTTGTACATCACCACCTAATTGAAGGAATAGAGCTTAGAGGTGTAGCCATCTCGCTGTTGAAGGAAAGTGGCGTGAAGACATGTACATTAAATGTTGTCAAGGCATGGATGATGCTACCACCACTACCTCCATGAAGTCAAGCGATGCTAAAATGGATCGTTGGAGCTATAATCGCCATTTTGAATACTTCCGGAGTCATCTTTCTGAAGCTTCACTTGATGAAAGTGGCCATTGATCTCGAGGTAAGTAGCGTGAAGGCACAAAGCGCCCCATGATTTCATTCAACCCCAAAGTCGAAGTTGCTTCATCGAGGTTGTTTTTTTTAGGAGAAATGCATTAGTTGCTCTAACACCGTCACATAGTCAAGCAGTGGTGAAGTTCTTGTTGTGAAGCCAACTGTGTCAAGAAAGTGATGCTGAGGAAGTTTCCCCCATTGTTTGAAGAAGGCCACGAATGATGCGTCAATGAAAGTCTATGATGGAATGGTCAAAGACCTCCAAGGATTGCTCACAGGTTGACGGAGAGACTCTGAGGTTGTGTCGGCCCTGATGATGAGCTTCATGGTTCTTCTTGGCTTGTAGCATGATCTTAACGTTGAATATATGTTTGGGCGTTCAACATGTAAATAGTTAACTTCTTTAATTTTCATTAATAGAAGCCTTCAATTTTCTTTTGACTGTTTTGTGATTTTCGACATATTTGACCTTTGTGTAGTAGATTTGGTCTTCTGACTTCATTTTAGCTTCGAATTGAGTGTCGTTGGTGTGGTTGGAAAGCTGAATTACATACCTTTCTACTGTCGTCATGCTTGTTCCAAGAAGATCTGAATTGAGCTTTGTTGGATTGGTCGAACCTTGTGCTTGTGCGCTGGTACGTGGCATTGACTTTCACGTACAAAAATGTTTGTAGGGAGCTCGTAAGAACTCGGAATTGAGTGGGATCAATGGAGTTGAAAATTTCACTTCCATAGCTTTCTAATGCCATCAATCTTGTTCTGAGACAATCAAAATTGAGCATTTAAGGACTGGACGAATCTTGTACTAGTGCGCTGGTAAGTACAGTTGCCCTACTTGTACAAAAACGTTCGTTGGGAACTCGTCATAACTCGGAATTGAGTGAGATCAACGGTGCTGGAATTCTTTTACAAAAACGTTCGTTTGCCCAAAGTTTGTCATGGCCTGGTGGTTGCCTCTCTTGGTGGGGTTGGAAGCGCTTTTTAGCAGATTTCCGACTCTAACAAGTCAAGTTCTTGGATGGTTTATGATACGCAAAAACTAAGCATTAAATTAAACACAAACTCACACTCAACACTTAACGAAACCTATGCAATTAAAAACCCTTATTTGTAGATGTAGCATTGGTAAATAGGGATCGTTATTAACCGGGGATTGAGGGTACCTAAGTATGATTATCGTTTGATTAATTATTTAAGGGGGTACTTGATTGTTTGTATTATCCTACGTGATTAACTAATATAAACTATTCTAATATATTATTTACATGGTCAACTCATATTTAATCTAACTCATTCATAATTGTATTAACTTCAACCTACATAATCCTATAATCGTAATCTTACGAGTTACTTGCATATTCTCTTAAATACGTGCCCGGGGCTCCCGACGACACTGTCAATGACCTAGACTCGGGGCTTCCTATATCTAGTCAAGCATTAAGCGTGAACACACAAACATAGCAAAAACTAGAAATCATAAAACCAAGAATATTATTAGAAATCAATTCATATAACCAATATTCAAACATAAGAAATAACTACAAGGTAAAGAGGTTGTGTTACACTTTTTCTCTTCGGGGCTCCCTATGGATACGAAGTGATTGGACACTCTTTGGTAAGACAAGCGAGGGCTCTCAACTTAGTCACAGATAAAGGTGTAAAAGGTAAAGTTTGGTGTAATTATTCTTACACTTGAAATCTTGAATATAATGAAAGGGAAAATTTGGTTGAGTAGAACTTAATACAAAGAACGAGCGCCCCTTACAAATAACCTAAGCCTCTCTATTTATAGGAGAAAATTAATCCTCAAATAAATAGGAGTTCATAATTTAATTCTAAAAGGAAAAGGATTAAACTAATTAAATAAAAGTCATAAAGAAAAAGGTATTCCAAATCCTAATGAAAGAATCAATACAAAACTTAATTCAAAAGGTAATAGAAACTCCTAATTTAAAAAGGGAAAACAAATCCTAATTAAAAAGTGGAATTTATTCTCCTTAATTTGCTTGGAATTTGGGTTGCTAGCTGGAATTTTTGAAGATGGAACAGCTGGAAAACATGCAAGACTTCAATTCCTAGTAGAACAAGTAATCATATTCGCACATACTGACTATGCCTCACCAAAACCGGAATTCCCGTGGCTGCAGGACTCCGATTTAAGTAATTCTTGAACCATTGGAAACTAAACTCCTCGCGTTTTCCAACCATACCTTACTCACATTCTGATTCTATCTGAGGGGTTCACAATGGTCCGTGGAAGTGGAAGTGAGCCTTCTTGCACATATGGACATAGTGTTAATCCATCTTGATAAATCTTGATCCAATCTATATAAGTCTTGGCCCATTCTTGATAGCTTATGCGGGTTTGCTCCAATTTAACCTCCTTACTCCACATTCTTGGGTTGCTACCTTAAAATATTAAAACAAGTTAGAAATTGTAGGATTAAGGATATAAAAAAGTAAGATGAAAAGGAAATTGAGATAAAAAGGTGTTGAAATATGGGTTTATTAGTTTCATGTACCTCGCTGGGACGAGCCTCGAGCACTTCGCATGGCGAAGACGTGGCGTGCTCCGCATGGTGAAGATTTGGTGTGCTTTGCGTGGCAAAGAATTTGAGTTCTTCACTTGGCGAACGCGAAGTCTTGGAGTGCTTCGCGGCACGAAGTCTTAGAGTGTTTCGTGACACGAAGGCATAGAGTGCTTTGCGTGGCGAAGACATAGAGTGCTTCGCGTGGCAAAGACATAGAGTGCTTCGCGTGGCGAAGGCTTGGATTGCTTCGCACGACGAAGGCTTGGAGTGCTTCGTGTGGTGAAGACCAGGGTACTTTGTGTAGCAAAGGCTTCGAGTGCTTCGCGTAGCAAAGGATTGGAGTGCTTCGAGTTGCGAAGGGTTAGAGTGCTTCGCGTGGCGAAGCCTTGGAGTACTTCGCGGCGTAAAGGCTTAGAGTGCATCGCATGGAAAAGTCTTGGAGTGCTTCGTATGGTGAAGGCTTGGAGTGGTTCGCGTGGCAAAGACTCGGGTGCTTTGCGTGGCAAAGGCTTAGAGTGCTTCACGTGGCGAAGTTTTGGAGTGCTTTGCGTTGCGAACGCTTAGACTGCTTCGCATGGCGAAGTCTTGGAGTGCTTTGCAGCTTAAAGGCTTAGATTGCTTCCCGTGGCGAAGGTTTGGAGTGCTTCACGGTGCGAAGGCTTAGGGTGCTTCGCGTTGCGAAGGATTGGAGTGCTTTGTGGCGCAAAGGCTTACGGTGCTTTGTGTTGCGAAGGCTTGGAGTGCTTCGCGTGCCAAAGGCTCGGGTGCTTTGCGTGTCGAAGGCTTGGAGTGCTTCACATGGCGAAGACTTGGAGTGCTTTGTATGGCGAAGGTTTAGAGGGCTTCGCGTACCGAAGGCTTGGAGGGCTTCACGGCGCGAAGGCTAGGAGTGCTTTGCGGCATAAAGGCTTGGAGTGCTTCGCGTGCGGAAGGCTTGGGTGCTTCGCAGGTCGAAGACTCGAGTGCTTACCGTGGAAAAGGCTTAGTATGCTTTCTAAACAAAAGTGTACGCGATAAGACAATTTCATTAGCCGTTGGAACGAAACATCTTGAATCTTATTGGAAGATACTATGTGAGCAAAGTAGGCATTGAGCCATATTTTAATCTTAAACTTTGTGCCTTTCATGATGACTTGGTCACTGATTCAATTTTCTAGTTGTTCCCTGCAACTCGGACATGACAATGAAGGTGTCCACCAGGATCATCTTTTGTACGGGTTCTGGGGGCCTTTATCTCCGAGACATTTCGTTGCCTTTTTTTTTTGACGTACTCAGCACAGTGTCCTTCCTTCAAGAGATCCCAGAGGTATCTTTCGAAAGTCTGGCAAGAGGTTATGTCGTGCCTATAGCAATTGTGATAAGCACACCATTTTGTCTTGTCGGCCCTCTCCTGGTCGCCTTTGATGGGAGATGGTCTTTCCAACCACGGCTTTTCCTTTATCTGATTGTATATTTGGAGGACGGGTACCAAAAATTGCATGTTCGGCTCTACACCAGCAAACGCATTAAATGACGGGTTCCCTTTGTACTTGTTGGCTTTCTCGACTGAGTTTCCGTGGTGGGCGCCATCCTTTGGCTGTGTAAACACCTTAGTGGGATGTCCATCTTCCTCGACGTGTTTGGCGGCATGCGTGGTGTTTTTCTCGTCCTCCCAACATGCACGTCGTTCTTTTAAGGAAAACATCTTGGTGAGACTTCAGGAGTTGCTCATGACGATGTCTCTGTAGAGATGGTTCTCCTGCAGTAGGCCGTGCTTGAATGCCATGGCTAGGACGAGATCGCTGCCTCCTACGATTAGGGACTTTTCTTCGCAATACCTCCGGATGTATTACCCCAAGGTTTCCTTACACTTCTTTGGGATGGTGAAGAGGTGGTCATCCTTGACTTCGATGGTGCGAAGCTTCGAGTACTCTTTCACGAAGGCCAGGGTCAACTCTTCGAAGGAAACGATTGATATCCAGGGGAGATGGTTGAACCATGTCGTCACTTGACCTTGCAGTGAGGCTTGGAAAACTTTGCACATGAGTGCGTTGTTGTGCATGTGAGGTACCATGACCCCCCGATAGTAATTGATGTGTTTTACTGGGTCAGAGGTTCCTTTGTATTGATTGATGTTGGGAGTTGAAAATTGATACGGGAACGGCTCTTTCTCAATGTCCCTCACGAATGGTGAAGATGATGATGTCTGAATCTACCGCTAAAGGTCATCCTCCAAATCTCTGTCGCGGTGAACTCCCTAGAGTTGCAATGAGCTTGGCACTCGAGCGTGCTGGCGAGTAAGTCTCGTCTTCCTCATTGTGATCGTTCATGCTTCTAGAGTCATGACAGAACCGTCCATTCGAGTGGGTGCGTGACGCATGGGAGACTGCTTGCTGCCGTTAGATGTTGAGTGGGTACTCGATGTGCGAAAGCGCTCCAGGGTGTCCTCCGAGTCGCTCTCGAATTGGAGGCCTTGATTGATCTTTGCCCCTTGCTTTGGGGGTGCAGCTTTCTTCCCCTGAGTCGTTCAACGATGTGTCTCGTGACATTTTTAGGCACTTTTCAAAGGTTCTAGATGTCCCGATGTCCGCCAACAGCTGTTGCAGGAGCTCCGATTATTTAGGCAGTTCCTAATCTATTTAGGATTCTTACTAAATATGCACTAAGATGTCTAGAATTTCCTATTTGCTGGTATAACTAGGTCATTACAGAGGTTTCTTTATTAGTTTTTTTATCAATAATAAATCAGAACTATTATAGTTTCTCTTGGGTTTACCCTAGAGCTCAAGGTATTCATGCCTACTTTATTCTATTTCTATTCTTCTCGTTGTGTTCTTGGATTTTGTGTTGCTGGCATGCACCACGTCTCTTCATAGCATGCACCAAAACTTGGAAAATATGGTATTATTACATAATATTCAGCGGTGTTAGGTCTAGAAGTGGCAGTGTCATCTTCCATCATTATCTAAAAGTGGATCAATTTTGTAGCCTCTATGACTTTGGCAAGTACATCCTTTGGGGCGCCTTATCACCTAGTGTCTTGAAGTCAACTAACATGAGAACATTGATCTAAAACCTACTAGACAAGTCATTTTGTTTGCTTAATAGAACTGATCTTAATCTTTACAATGCCTCTGTTCAATTACTTAGCTATGTAGCCTTTTTTACTCGGGTTCTCAAATCTCAAGGGTGCCTCATTCCCTAATGTTTTATATCAACGTAGACGGACACATTGATTCATCACCTGCTACATGGGTCTCTAAGAAAGCTTAAGAGAGCTAAGTCATCTAAGGTCATTTTAAATTCATAAAATATAAAATAAAAAAAACGCAAAAAAAAAAAAAAATTGAAAATCGACAGTGTTTCATTAGAATGTCGCTGCTGCTGAGTTTTGTGTTGTCTGATGTCATAGAGCGTTGAATCTTGATGTTATTAGTCACTTTGCTCCAGAGAATTTGCATATACATCTATCTATATGTATCGTGTTGCGTGTATACTATTGCTCTTTATATCCTTTCTCCTGACTTGGTGCTTCAGTGCTGGTTATCCTATGTCCATGTCACTCATTTTAGGGGAGAAACTTTGTTTCTCTATGGAGGAGCTATCTTATTTAGATTTCCTAGTCCAAAAGGGGAGAATACATTTTGGGGGATCATTCCTTGGTTCATTTAGGGTTTATGCATTTTGGAAAACATTTTGGGGGAGCCTTCCTTGGTTCATTTTGGGTTTATGCATTGGTTTCCTAAATTTACTGAGTTTATCCAGAAAATGCCAAAGGGGGAAAGATTATGAATGTATTATTTTGGCATTTCCTAACCAAAGTAGTCTAATTAGTTTTTTCAGCATGGATAGGTGCGCATTGACAAAGCAAAAAGAATGAAGTGCGGCCGCTCGACAAATAAAGGAAAAGGTGCTACTGCTCAATTTTTGTACACATATTGCATAAAAGAAAAAAAAAACAGGGAATTAGCGGGGAGAGGCAAGCAGCTCGCAGTCTTCTTCCTGAGCCCCAATTGGTTGCAGCAATGGATAAGAGGCAAGCTGCTTGTTGCAGTTCTAGGCTGAAGAATTGAAGGAGTCACAATTGGACTCTAACAAGGAGAATTGATTAAATAACAAAAGTGGTTCTTCGAATCCCATGTGATTGACGACCGCGTCTAGTGTCGTGCCACACAAGATTGAAGACGAACATCAAGGCTGCAGGGGGAGTTCAAGTGGCAACGAATTAAGGACTAGACTGCCTACTAAAGTGGGTTAGTAAGATGAGTCTGAGTCTATCGAATTCTTGTTCTTGATTTCTTTCATAGTGGATTCATTTTCTAACTAGCAAAGTGCTCGTGGAGGTTCCCTAGTGGAGGGTTTACCACGTTAATTCTCATGTGTTCTTTTTAGTTCTAATGCTCTTTATTTGTTGATTGTTCTCGTATTGGATTATTAGTTGTCATTGACATTTGTGTGACTAATCTTAGGCCAAACTTTAATTATTTATTTACATATACATTGGGTCTATTAGTGACATTTCTTAACCGTTTTCAAAGTGATCAGGAATAGTAGGTAGCTTGACAAGCATAAATTAGAACAAATTTTAAGAGTCGTTAAGAGGTCAACTTTAAAGTCCATAGAAAATCCAGAAGAAAACACCAAAAAAAAAAAAACGACACACGGGATTGAGAGAATTACTATGGTGGTAGAAGCAAAAAGTGGCTCGAGTAAAGAATGCAAAGCTCTTTTTTTATTACGAGTGCAGCAAAGAGTACACTATGAGAGCACTAGGCAACTCGTCGATGTTGTGCTCACATATGATGTCAATCTCACTGCCGCCAGGGCCTTGTGAAGTGGAAGTAGTGATTGCATGTATCATAATATCATTACCACATATTTAATTTTTATGTATTTCATAGTACGTCTAATACGTTAACTGAATATAAAACATCTCATACTTCTCTTGACTTTTGTGTTAGAATTCCAAAATGATAAAAACATTTGATTTACATAAATATTTAAAAAATATAATAGAAAAAAGGAATGAATTATAACATAAATGTTGTTTTACAAAAAAGAATGGAGTATATTAGTAAATCACTAAAACCACCTCATTGTATTGCTTCTAAAATTTTTCAAAGACAAGAACGTGAGATGGTGGTGGTGGGGTCATTGAGAAGGTAAATCACTAAATCGACCTCGCGTCTTCCTTCTACACTAAATCTGTAGTTTCGCTTTACTCGTCTTCCTTCTACACTAAATCCCTAGACTTCAGTTATAGAAACTAAAAGAAAAACAGGGACTTTCTTGCATCTACCCTTGAGAAGGTCGTCGTTTCTCAGTTCTAACCTTGGGTCTAGGTAGCTAGGAAACGTGGTCGTCTGTTCGATCTTCTCGAAAAGTGTAACGGCTATGTTGTTATTGATTGTGGTTTGCCATCGAGCTTGAGGAAGCTTAAAATTTGATTGGCTCGGTGGTGCCTAGACACAGGCGATGGAGGCATTAGGCAAACTGCAATGCGATCAATTCAAACCGAGGCGATGGATGCGAGGCCACGAAGGTGAGCTGATTTGCTTCTGGAAATTTGGGTTCTGCGAATTGATTTGCTGAATTGAAGATTTGAGTTCAAATTAGGTTCATTTTGGGTGAAATTTTGGTGTAATTAAATGTATATTAATTTATTTTGAAAAGAACTTGTGTTGAATAAAATCTCTTGGACTAATTCAATCGACCTAGACGCGGCGCCGCCCAGCGGCTCAGCCGTCCAGGACCGCATACAACCACCCAGCTGCCGCTGAATCTGCGTAGGTGCTTCCCAATTCCCTTGCTGCGTTTTGCTGCCACAGTCCCATTACTCGCAGCGGTTCATCTCCCGCTAGGCACCGCCGCCTAGTTCGCCATTTAGAACATTGTCTGCAAGACAAGTTGTGAAGAACACGTGCAAGAGCGGGGGAGTTCGATTAGTGGGATGGGAATTTGATTGGATTGTTGATTTTTGGTTTGGGAGCGGATCACCAAGCTTTCAGTGAAAATATTGATTTATCGGGGACAAAGAAGAGTGGTGGTCGCCTGCAAGGTGCTGGTTTGAGTTTGTGATTCCATTAATGTTCTTGGTTGGAGATGGAGATGGGAATGAAGAAGAAAAAAATTCAAATTGTGAAATTGTAATTCTAACTTTTTACATATGTTTCAATTTTTTACATCTGATCATGGGATATGGAGGAATTATTATATTTTCTTGGAATTAGAAGTCTCAATGTGACTAAGGGAAGGAGATGAATTCTTGGGAAAGGCAACGCGTGTTCTATTTGGCGTGGATGGTGACAAAAACTTAAACTCTTTCCTGATCATTGGATTTGATCATACGGCTGTCATTAAATGATTCGGACCATCCGGATTTTCTCAGATACGGAGAGAATCTGTTCCCTCTATTTGTCACTCCCATATGGATACAATAATTTGATTCTCACCCAAATAACCTTTTGTCTTCTTGTCTAATAATTTGAAAACACATTGACTAGGGCGCAGTGACAAGAAAGGGAAATGCACCGCCCTTGTCGTTGTTTGCGGTAAAGTTTCTAGTGACAACTGAGTTGGCATTGGAATTGGACGCGGATACAAAAGCAAATGTCGTGTCAATACTCAATAGCGTGGCTTTGAGATTGACATAAAGGCGAATAGATTTACAAAGTCACATGTCTTGTGTAGAGGTAGCCAATAGGTGGATGAAGACACTTATATATCTTTTGTGTTAGTCACTTTATCCAATAAAAACGCAAACAATATGCAATCATTATAGTTCTTGTCAGAAATTTTTTTAGTCCTAATATGCAAACAATATGCAATCATCACAATAGGAATGAACTTATGAATAAGCTCACAAATTGATAGAAAACATTGAAGTAGTGGAATTCGGGGTGACTGTTCGGTGGCTCGTTTCTAAAGGAGCATATACACAAGTGTTTGGATGAGAGGTATTTCTTTACTGTAGTTTGATACAGTATATTGCAATGTAAGTGAATAGAGCGAGTAAGGGGAAGGCTGAAAGCTTTGGATCATGTTGTCGCGACCATGCTCTTAATAGACTGATTCAGCTGATTTAACCTTTCAGTTGTATTCAAAATAAGTGTGCCACTAATAAAGACACAAAGCTTGGTAGAGATGGGTCCAGTGACAAGATAGGGTAATGCACAACCTTTGCAGCTATTTGCGGCTGCGAGTCTTCCGTGACAGTTGAGTAGTTATTAGAATTGGACGTCGGTACAAAATCAAAAATAGTGTGTAGAGGCATCCAGTGGGTGAATGAAAGCACCCATATATCCTATGGGTCAGTCACTGTCACTATCCAACAAAAATACCCTAGTCACTATATCCAACAAAATACCCCAGTCACTATATCCAACAAAAATATAGACAAGAGGTAGTGATTCTACCTTTTTACTCCAGCTGCGTGTTGTAAAACTTTATTAGTCCTATTTTTATTTTTGTCACTACTCCAATTTCATTTTCATGCATGGTCCATCAAGTAGACCAAGAAAATCAATATAAATTTTTAGGTTGAAATTAATGTTCGTAGAATATGATGATTTCGTTTATCCTCATAATTTTCAAATGAGTAGTTATAATGTTTTTACATCCTTTAGGCCTTTCACTGTTTTAAATGGGCTGAATTTTTATATACGAGGATTCGAGTCGTTACATATAACTCGAAATCTGCATGAAATTTATCCTCATCAACCCGATTGATTAAATTAGTTAAACGGGTCATATGTTAATTGAGTTTCGGGTACGACATGTTTATTAAATAGATTATACGAGTTATATGAGTTTTTAACATTTTAGGTTTAGGTTGGACATTCATTGCACAATTATTAAACAGGTCGAATTCGAGTTGAGAATATTTGTGTAAAATATAGTTCATAACACTATAGAACTCGATACGACACGACCAATTACTAGCCATAATTTGAGGTTTGTGTAAAAATTTACTTCAATTCAAGTACAAGACAGCTGGAGTAGTGCTTGCAAAAATATCACTTCTTACCTATGCATCTCGGACAAACTTAGACAAAGATTTGGATTTGCTTCCTTTTCTTTTTCATCAGTTATCTACCTTAGATTTTTATTATAAATAGTCTTCACCATTATTTGAAAGTCATTTACAAGAAGCTTATTGCTTCAACCATAAAAAAGAAAGGATCATCTTCACTATCTCTCTCTTTACCTCCCTCTCCCCTCCCCCTTCCTCTCCCTCAAACATGGCAAGTAGTTCTAAATTTCCCGGGGGCAATTCGAGTAGAGGGAAACCCATTTTATCTGTAATAAAACAAGAAGTTCAATCAAGTGGAAATAGTTTCAAAACCTTTCAAGAAACACTGAACAAGAAAAGTCTTAAGAAAAGATGGAATCAAGGAGAAGTCTTCAAACAGTTTGCTCATTTCACACAGTAAGTAGAAGTAATAAATTTTTTTGAAGGTACCCTTTATGAATATCTTATATTTTACCTAACTTTTTTTTTTGTATTAGGACCATTTTACTTCATCTATTGATAAACCATGGGCCAATGATAATGGGGGAGAATTCAAAATTGAAAATATTTACATAATCTGTGGGCATGAAATGTACATTGATGATCTCAATGTAACAACATTTAAGGGGAATCCATATAGAGTGGCGAAGCACATGGTTGGTCAAATTTTTGGTCTAAATGATCCTCCTATAATTCCTATTACTGATGGAGATGGAGTTGATGATGTTACTCAATTATACTTTCAGAACTTCCTGACATACTTGGAATTAGGGTAAATGATATTTTGTTAATTTAATTTTTAATTTTATTATTTCTACTTCTATTATTATTGGCCTAACTAGTTTGTTATGTATTTTTCTATTTCTACAGCTTACGTGAGTCTTCGTATAATGTTGTTCTCACACTCAAATGTCTAGCATTTCACCCATTTCTTTTGTAAAAAATGCAATGGAGTCATGGACTAAGTACTGCCTTTCTAAGATGAAGTTTTGGTTTAAAAATAATAGAGTATCCACGGATTGGCGACAAGAATTCAATTTCAGAGCAAATGAGGCCCACTTGACTAACCATTTCGTCAGCTGGAAGAAAAAAATTGAGCATAACCATGAATTCCGCAAGACTTTTGAGCACTTCAATAAGAAGAACACCGTTTTGCCCAATACTGCAGTTGGGTGTGCCAGTTCTGCAGGGCCACAGTGACACATTTCGATGAAGTCAAAAATAGGGTGCGAGATAATTAGGTATTCTTAACTCTCTTTTTTTTAATTTTAAAAATATCATAAAATAATTTATAATGTGTGATTTTTTTTTTGTGCACATAAAAAAGAGCGTTGGGATCGAATTGTGTAAATTATTCCCCGAGTTGTTGCTCATCGTTTTCAAAGTATTCAGAAAGTATGACATTTCTTGGGATTTTCGCGGGTATATATGGTTTTGATTTTAATTATATTTACTTGTATTGAGATGCAATTATTTTACATGTATTTTTATTTCTATTTTTAAATTTTGAAACAGGACTGAATACGAGTACTTTCACGATGAGATGCAGACTTAAATATTGAATTGAATACTTTTAAATTGAACACCACTTTATAAATTGAACATAAATTGAACACTTTACTTCAATTCGTGGATGACTGTATTTTATACTTATCTGATAGATGTATGTAGTTATTTGATAAATATTTTCGGATTATTCTTGTTTTGTTGGTTTTGTAATATATTATTAGATGTTGCTTAGTTTCTACTCTCTAGCTTGTTCTGGGCTTTAGAGACTTGTTTGCTATCTTCACATCTTTCCTGGTAATTGCTAATTCATTATTGCGATCTGTGCTTTCCTCTGTGTGAAATTAATCGGTGATTGAGCTGATTCATTACTGCTACCTGGGCTTTCCTCTGCTACCTGACCGATTAATTTCAGAGGAAAGCCCAGGTAGCAATAATGAATCAGCTCAATCATCGATTAATTTCACACATAGGAAAGCACAGGTCGCAAGAATGAATTAGCAATTACCTCTGCGCACTCATTGACTTTTCGAAAGTAGGATTTTGGTACTTTTATTGTACAGTCACATATGCTCTGTAATACCATTGACTGGTTAATCTTGGTAACTCAACGGTTAAACACAGTTAGCATCCCTTGTTCAGATAATTTTTATTGTACTGTACTTTTACTATTCAATGATACTTTCGGAACCTTGTTTTATTTGTTAAACGAGAGCATGGGTTTTCACAATTAGCAAAGCGTTTTTGGGAAGGACCTTGTCTTGAAGTTGGTCGTTGTAGGATATCACTGGTGCCGCTCTCTATTTATGTGCGATATTCGTTTATTTTTTAAACCTTTTTAAAGAAAAATAATAAAATTTAATACAATTAGTGCTCATTTAAATTTCATCAAACATGTTAAACTTATAATAATGGGACATAGAGAGGACACACAAACATAACCAAAACTAGAAATCATAAAACCAAGAATATTATTAGAAATCAATTCATATAACCAATATTCAAACATAAGAAATAACTACAAGGTAAAGAGGTTGTGTTACACTTTTTCTTTTCGGGGCGCCCTATGGATACGAAGTGATTGGAGACTCTTTGGTAAGACAAGCGAGGGCTCCTCAACTTAGTCACGGATAAAGGTGTAAAAGGTGAAGTATGGTGTAATTATTCTTACACTTGAAATCTTGAATATAATGAAAGCGAAGAAATGGTTGAGTAGAGCTTAATACAAAGAATGACCGCTCCTTACAAATAACCTAAGCCTCTCTATTTATAGGAGAAAATTAATCCTCAAATAAATAGGAGTTCACAATTTAATTCTAAAAGGAAAAGGATTAAACTAATTAAATAAAAGTCCTAAAGAAAAAGGTATTCTAAATCCTAATGAAAGAATAAATACAAAACTTAATTTAAAAGGTAATAGAAACTCCTAATTTAAAAAGGGAAAACAAATCCTAATTAAAAAGTGGAAATTCTTCTCCTTAATTTGCTTGGAATTTGGATTGCTAGCTGGAATTTTAGAAGATGGAACAGCTGGAAAATGTGCAAGACTACAATTCCTAGTAGAACAAGTAATCATATTCGCACAGACTGACTATGCATCACCAAAACAGGAATTCTCGTGGCTGTAGGACTCCGATTTGAGTAATTCTTAAACCATTGGAAACTAAACTCCTCGAGATTTCCAGCCATACCTTACTCGCATTCTGATTCTATCTGAGGCGTTCGCAATGGTCCGTGGAAGTGGGCTAATTTGCACAGGCATATTTCTATTTTGTAACTTTTAATACATTTCTTCTTTTAGGCTTCTCCAAGAACAAATCTTGGCATAATCTTGAGCCTGCTTGCACATATGGACATAGTGTTATTCCATCTTGATAAATCTTGATCCAATCTATATAAGTCTTGGCCTATTCTTGATAGCTTATGCGGGTTTGCTCCAATTTAACCTCTTTACTCTACATTCTTGGGTTGCTACCTAAAAATATTAAAACAAGTTAGAAATTGTAGGATTAAGGATATGAAAAAGTAAGATGAAAAAGAAATTTAGATAAAAAGGTGATGAAATAGGTGTTTATTAGTTTCATATACCTCGCTGGGACGAGCGTCCAGCACTTCGCATGGCCAAGACGTGGCGTGCTCCGTATAGTGAAGATATGGTGTGCTTTGCGTGGCAAAGAATTTGAGTTCTTCACGTGGCGAACACGAAGTCTTGGAGTGCTTCGCGGCGCAAAGGCTTAGAGTTCTTCGCAACACGAAGGCATAGAGTGCTTCGCATGGCGAAGGCATAGAGTGCTTTACGTGGCGAAGGCTTGGAGTGCTTCGTGTGGCGAAGACTCATGTGCTTTGTGTAGCAAAGGCTTGGAGTGTTTCGTGTGGCAAAGGCTTGAAGTGTTTCACGTGGCAAAGGCTTGGAGTACTTCGCGGCGTAAAGGCTCAGAATGCATCGCAGCCCAAAGTCTTGGAGTGCTTCGCGTGGTGAAGGTTTGGAGTACTTCGCGTGGCAAAGACTCGAGTGCTTTGCGTGGCAAAAGCTTAGAGTGCTTCACATGTCGAAGGTTTGGAGTGCTTCTCATGGAGAAGGCTTGGGGTGCTTTGCGTTTCGAAAACTTAGAGTGCTTCGCATGGCAAAGTCTTGGAGTGCTTTGCGGCTTAAAGGCTTAGATTGCTTCTCGTGGCGAGGGTTTGGAGTGCTTCGCGGCGCGAAGGCTTAGGGTGATTCAAGTTGCGAAGGTTTGAAGTGCTTCCCAGTGCGAAGGCTTAGGGTGCTTCGTGTTGCGAAGGCTTGGAGTACTTCGTGAGGCGAAGGCTCGGGTACTTCGCGTGGCGAAGGCTTGGAGTGCTTCGCGTGGCAAAGGCTTGGAGGGCTTTGCGTGGCGTTGGCTTGGAGGGCTTCCCGTGGCGAAGGCTTGGAGGGCTTCACGGCACGAAGGCCATGAGTGCTTTGCGGCGTGAAGGCTTGGAGTGCTTCGCGCGCCGAAAGCTTGGGTGCTTCGTGTGTCGAAGACTCGAGTGCTTTGCGTGGCAAAGGCTTAGTATGCTTTCTAAACAAAATTGTAGGCGATAAGACAATTTCATTAGACATTGGAACGAAACATCTTGAATCTTATTGGAAGATACTATTTGAGCAAAGTAGGCATTGAGCCGAATTTTAATCTCAAACTTTGTGCCTTTCAGGATGACTTGGTCACTGATTCATTCTAGTTGTTCCCTGCAACTCGGACTTGGCAATGATGATGTCCACGCTGATCATCTTTTGTGTGGGCTCTGGGGCCTTTATCTCCGAGACATTTCATTGCCGTTTGTTTGACGTACCCGGCGCAGTGTCCTTCCTTCAAGAGATCCCAGAGGTATCTTTCGAAAGTCTGGCAAGAGCTTATGTCGTGCCTATAACAATTGTGATAGGCACACCATTTTGTCCATTCGGCCCTCTCCTGGTCGCCTTTGATGGGAGATGGTCTCTCCAACCATGGCTTTTCCTTCATCTGATTGTATATTTGGAGGACGGGTACCAAAAATTGCATGTTCACCTCTACACTAGCAAACGCATTAAATGACGGGTTCCCTTTTCGCTAGTTGGCTTTCTCGACTGAGTTTCCATGGTGGGCGCCATCATTTGGCTGTGTAAACACGTTTATGGGATGTCCATCTTCCTTCACGTGGTTGGCAGCATGTTTCGTGTTTTTCTCGTCCTCTCAGCATGCGCATCGTTCTTTTAAGGAAACCATCTTGGTGAGACTTCAAGCGCTGCTCATGACGATGTCTCTGTAGAGCTAGTTCTCCCGCGGTAGGCCGTGCTTGAATGCCATGTCCACGACAAGATCACCGCATCCTACGATGTGGGACTTTTCTTTGCAGTACCTTCGGATGTATTGCCACAAGGTTTCCTTACACTTCTTTTGGATGGTGAAGAGGTGGTCATCCTTGACTTCAATGGTGCGAAGCTGCGAGTACTCTTTCACGAAGGCCAGGTTCAACTCATCGAAGGAAACGATTGATACCCGAGGGAGATGGTTGAACCATGTCGTCACTTGACCTTGCAGTGAGGCTTGGAAAACTTTGCACATGAATGCGTTGTTCTGCCTATGAGGTACCATGACCCCCCGTTAGTAATTGATGTGCTTTACTGGGTCGGAGGTTCCTTTGTACTCATTAATGTTGGGGGTTAAAACTTGATACGGGAACTACTGTTTCTCAATGTCCCTCATGAATGATGAAGATGATGATGTTTGAATCTACCGCTAAAGGTCGTCCTCTAAGTCTCCGTCGCGCTGAACTCCCTCGAGTTGCAATGTGCTTGGCACTCGAGCGTGCTGCCGAGTAAGTCTCGTCTTCCTCGTTGTAATCGTTCATGCTTCTAGAGTCATGACAGAATCGTCCATTTGAGTGGGTTCGTGACGCATAGGAGACTGCTTACTGCCGTTAGCTGTTGCGTGGGTACTCGGTGTGTGAAAGCGCTCCAGGGCATCCTCCGAGTCGCTCTCGAATTGAAGACCTCGATTGATCTTGGCCCCTTGCTTTGGGGTTGCAGCTTTCTTCCCCTGAGTCGTTCCACGATGTGTATCGGGACATTGTCTGGCACTTTTCAAAGGTTCTAGATGTCCCGATGTCCCCCAACAGCTGTTGCAGGAGCTCCAATTATTTAGGCAGTTCCTAATCTATTTAGGTTTCTTACTAAATAAGGACTAGGATGTCTAGAGTTTCTTATGTGCTGGTATAACTAGGTCATTACAGAGGTTTCTTTATTAGTTTTTTTTATCAATAATAAATCAGAACTATCATAGTTTCTCTTGGGTTTACCCTAGAGCTCAAGATATTCGTGCCTACTTTATTCTATTTCTATTCTTCTCGTTGTGTTCTTGGATTTTGTGTTGCTGGCCCACACCACGTCTCTTCATAGCATGCACCAAAACTTGGCAAATATGATATTATTACATGATATATAGCTGTGTTAGGTCTAGAAGGGGCAGTGTCATCTTCCATCATTATCTAGAAGTGGATCAATTTTGTAGCCTTTATGACTTGGTCAAGTTCATCCTTTGGGGTGCCTTATCACCTAGTGTCTTGAAGTTAACTAACATGTGAACATTGATCTAAAACCTGCTAGACAAGTCATTTTTTTTTTTGCTTTGTAGAACTAATCTTAACCTTTACAATGCCTCTGTTCAATTACTTAGCTATGTAGCCTTTTTTCTCGGGTTCTCAAATCTCAAGGGTGCCTCATCACCTAATGTTCTATATCAACGTAGATGGACACATTAATTCATCACCTGCTACATGTGTCTCTAAGAAAGCTTAAGAGAGCTAAGTCATCTAAGGTGATTTTAAATTCATAAAATAAAAAATAAAAAAACACAAAAAAAAAAGAAACTGAAAATCGACAGTGTTTAATTGGAATGTCGCTGCTGCTGAGTTTTGTGTTGTCTGATGTCATAGAGCATTGAATCTTGATGTTATTAGTCACTTTGCACTAGAGAATTTGCATAAACATCTATTGTAAGACCCGTGTCCTGCAGAGAACGGTGAACAATCCCACATTCATGCGAGGGGGAATGGTCTGGGAGAGGATGGTGGTGTGCCTTAAAGGTGTAGGCACACACCTATCTAGCACTAGGCCTCCAGTGGCCACGTTGGTTAGAGGTTTCCCAGAGAGTAATGCTCTACCACGAGGTCCCGGGGTCAAAACCTTGAGGGTGCAGGCTTGCCTTTGAGTATTGTTGTGCCCAAAGAGGACAATATAATGCCAGATAGAGGATGCCGCTGCACAACTCTGATCTACACTAGGCCTCCCGTGGTCGCGTTGGTTAGAGGCTTGCCAGAGAGTATTGCTCTACCACGAGGTCCCGGTGTCAAAACCTTGAGGGTGCAGGCTTGCCTTTGAGTATTGTTGTGCCCAAAGAGGACAATATAGTGCTAGATAGAGGATGCCGCTGCGCAACTATGATCTACACTAGGCCTTTTGGGAGCTCAAGTGGCTTTGGGGGGGATTGGAACCCCAAGGTTAAGCGAGTTGAGGCTGGTGCAATTCCATGATGGGTGACCCCCTGGGAAGTTGCACCATGAGCTCCCGAAATCAAAACCGTGAGGGCGAGGCCCAAAGCGGACAATTTGGTGCTAGATGAGTCGGGTCCTGACCGAGGAGGGCCGGGTCCTGACAATTATTGTAAGACCCGTGTCCTGGAGGGAACAGTGAACAATCCCACATTCCTGCGAGGGGGAATGGTGTAGGAGAGGATGGTGGTGTGCCTTAAAAGTGTAGGCACACACCTATCTATCACTAGGCCTCCCGTGGTCGCATTGGTTAGAGGCTTGCCAGAGCGTATTGCTCTACGACGAGGTCCCAGGGTCAAAACCTTGAGGGTGCATGCTTGCCTTTGAGTATTGCTCACCCAAAGAGGACAATATAGTGCTAGATAGAGGATGCGGCTGAGCAACTCTGATCTACACTAGGCCTTTTGGGAGCTCAAGTGGCTTTGGGGGGGATTGGAACCCCAAAGTTAAGCGAGTTGAGGCTGGTACAATTCCATGATGGGTGTCCCCCTGGGAAGTTGCACCATGAGCTCCCGAAAACAAAACCGTGAGGGCGAAGCCCAAAACGGACAATATGGTGCTAGATGAGTCGGGTCTTGACAATTTGGTATCAGAGCCAGACCCCGACCGGGAAGTGTTCCAGCGAGGACGCTGGGCCCTAAGGGGGGTGGATTGTAAGACCTGTGTCTTGGAGGGAACGGAGAACAATCCCACATTCCTGCGAGGGGGAATGGTCTAGGAGAGGATGGTGATGTGCCTTAAAGTTGTAGGCACACACCTATCTAGCACTAGACCTCCCTTGGTCGTGTTGGTTAGAGGCATTCCCGAGAGTATTGCTCTACCACGAGGTCCCGAGGTCAAAACCTTGAGGGTACAGGCTTGCTTTTGAGTATTGCTCACCCAAAGAGGACAATATACTGCTAGATAGAGGATGCCGCTGCCCAACTCTGATCTACACTAGGCCTTTTGTGTAATGACCCGTCCCGAATATCGGGATTGAATATTAATTAATTATGAATTAGAATGATTAATCGGGGATTAGTTGAGTGAAATCGGACGAAACGTGCAAAATGACCGTTTTGCCCCTAGCATGGGCAAAATGTTGACTTTTAGTTCGGGCGGTCAAATGGACTTTGACCGATGACTGTGACGTAGCTCGGGACGTCACGAGTTCATAGACAGGTGGCACGTTCGATTCCGACATTCGAGGTGAAAGTTATGGCGTTCGGAAGTTGAGGGGCATTTTGGTAATTTTGGTCAATTGGGGTCAAATGTTGACTTTTTGATCGGGAGGTCCGATGGACGAGGGCTAAGGACCGTTACATAGGTCTCGTCGATGCGAATCCAACGACAGGTGGCATGCCGAAATCGGAGATTCGACGACGAAGTTATGGTCACTGAATCAGGCTCGATTAACCGAACGAACCGGGATTAAAATAATATTCTAATATGAACGGTACCCAGTGACTGTGCACATCCGGATGAGTGACAAGTGTCACCCATCCCTTGTTTCCAGCTCCATGTTTCCCTCCCAACACCATCATCATCTCTAATCATCATGTTCTCCATCATTTTCCTTTTATTTTCTTTACATTTTCTTCCAACGGTGCACAAATTGGGGGAGGGCTGAACTGGGAGAATTGGCTCCCTTCCTCTGCCGTTCTTGAGAGAAAAATGAGTGATTGAAGGACTGGAATAACAAGGGAAACACGAGGGGTTGTGAGTGTGTTGAATTCTGGGTTTCGGATTTTAGGAATTTTGGGGGGAAAATTCAAATACTGGAAATGGGGCCGTGAGGATCGCAATTGAACTCACTTCGAGCTTCCTGGGATCACTACGATCAGAAAAGTCGAAAGAACGAGGGAAATTGGTGCTGTTTTGGCTCTGAACACACTTGGTGACAGAGGAGGAAATTCGAGGTTGAGTCGAGGAAATTGAGGCTTTGATTGACGAAATTGATGTGGGGATTGTGTTCCTGAGGATCCCACGATGCTTCTGGAGGGATCAATTGAAGGAAACCGTTGGAGATTGACGGACTTCCATGGTTGCACAGTGATGGCTATCGAGCTTGAGTCGTGGAGATTGAGCACTAGATTGAAGCAATTGAGTTGGGGGAAATGTTTACCTGAGTCCCTGGATGCTTCTGGTTGAATCAATTGAGAGGAATCGATTGAAACTAAGGGAATTCGAATGATGAACAGTGGCCGGATGTTCTTCGTATGATCATCTGTGATCGTGAGGTTAGAGGTAATGTTTCTTGTAATTAAGTCCACAGATCTCTAATTGAACTTAATCCGAACCTAATTGATTGATCAATTGATGAATTCAGTGTCGAATTGATAGGATTGGAACCGGGTCTGATCGCGGGTTAAACGACCCGTTTACTAGACAAAAGGGTGCGGGAGACAGCACTGTAGCTGGCGCGTTGGTTTCACGCGCAGCCACTCACGGCGGCGCGTGAGGGCGCGTCCGGCCTAGTCTCAAGGTGAGGTCAACATGACTTTTGATCCTCTCAGTGTAACGAACATTTTGACGTTAATTTCGAGGAAATCGGATATTGTTTCGATAATGTTCCGCGTATCCGAAGTTTTGTTTTACGAGTTAAATACGTATTTAAATTCCGGAAAAATTGGGGAAAATTATATGAAGTATTTTGAGATGTTAGTAACCCTCTATAATGATTTTGGACAGGAGTTGTGATTTCCAGATTTTACGGAAAAACGTGCAGCTCGGAAACGAACCGTTTTGAACGGTGTGTGTGAGTGGACTTTGTTTTCTAACCGTGATGCATGCATATATGATTTTAAATGCTTTATTATATGATTTGATATGCTGTGGCATGATTGGTATTTCAATCCGATGATTTCTCGATTTTCTCGGTTTTATGATTATTATATTATATCTTGGCACGATTTTCGAGAAATGATGAAATTGATGTTTTTGGGCTAGGCCCGGATTGAAAATGATATTTGGACTCGGATTATGAGTTAGTGATTGATTTTATGGATTTACGTGATCGTGGCAACTCGGGTTTACGGTTGCACGGATTTACGTGAAAATGGTATTTTGGGCTTGTGACCCAAGTGAATAGTGATTTTGACTCGGATTTGGAGTCACATGTGAATATGATTAAATTGATGATTTTGATTTATAAAGTGAATCCTGGACACTGTTTAATGATGGCTTTGTGGAACTTGATTTGTGAAAGCTATGTCTCGGGCATAGGCCCTATTGAAATGTTTTTGACTTGATTTGAGACATAAATGATTTTAAAATGAGATTACTGGATTTGGTGACCTGTTCCACATATACCATCCTTTGTGATTGATAGTCTCCTCCAGACGTCGTAGATCCTGGAGTAGTCACAATCCACTGCCTGGAGATGAGTAGCTCCGAGGGAGGCTCACTCGCAGGAGCGTGGGGTTATGATGATATCCTCTAGACGTCGTTGATCCTAGAGTTGATATCCCCTCAGACATCGTAGATCCTGGGGGATGTACTCGGAAGTGAGACACCGAGTTGCACGCGTTGCATTGATATCGTGACGGGTTATATGGATGATGTGATTGTGCACTTGTGAGTAGTGCAGACGTGATTATAGGATCATGAGTTGATCCTATGGTAGTCAGCTCCTCGGATGAGGCTGAGCCTGGATGTACCACTCGGATGGGTCTGAGCCTAGGGATGTGTTCGGCCAGAGGTGACTGAGCCCAAGGGGGTTGAGCCCAGAGGTGTCTGTTCCCGAGAGAGTGACTGGATAATGGCACTTGTGAGTAGTGCGGATTGATTGGATTGATATATTTATTGTGCACTTGTGATTAGTGTTGATTGAGGTTATTTGTGATGACGTACTGGTATTGAGTACGAGTTTTTGGTCTTTGTGGCCAGTGATTATGTTTTCACATGTTTTGGCCTGAGAGCCGGGATTTGATGTTTTATAACATGAAATGATTTGGTGAACATGAGTTTTTATGGACCATGGGAAAAATATGTTTTGATTTTATCGGTCCACTGTTCATACTTGAATGATTTCATACTATTACTCATGTTTTACGATATGCATGCAAGTTTGTGAAAATTGGAGGGTAAGAAATGTGTTTTGGTAAATGTACTTATCAAACTTTATTTTTGTCCACTCACACCTTTTCTATTTTATTAACCCTTCAGGTCGTGGCGCGTTGATCGAGGCTATTCGAGAGGTGGAGGTATGAGTGGGCACAGGTGCAAATATCCCTTGTTTGGCAGGTGCTGAAGGGTAGTTTCGGACTTTCAGTTGACTTGTCGGACGGGAGCAGGACCGAGCACGATTAATTTTGTCCTTCGGGGACGGGTCCTGTCATTTTGGGAGCTCAAGTGGCTTTGGGGGGGATTGGAACCCCAAAGTTAAGCGAGTTAAGGCTGGTGCAATTCCATGATGGGTGACCCCCTGGGAAGGATCCCCCCCAAAGCCATTTGAGCTCCCAAAAGGCCTAGTGTAGATCAGAGTTGCGCTGCGGAATCCTCTATCTAGCACTATATTGTCCTCTTTGGGTGAGCAATACTCAAAGGCAAGCCTGCACCCTCAAGGTTTTGACCCCGGGACCTCGTGGTGAGCAATACACGCTAGGGAAGCCTCAACCAACGCGACTACGAGAGGCCTAATGCTAGATAGGTGTGTGCCTACACCTTTAAGGCACACCACCATCCTCTCCCAGACCATTCCTTCCTCGTAGGAATGTGGGATCGTTCACCGTTCCCTCCAGGACACGGGTCTTACATCTATCTATATGTATCGTGTGGCGTGTATACTATTGCTCTTTTTGTCCTTTCTTATCACTGTTATTGCTCAGTGTTTTAAATCTGCTTTGTTTTCATTTCAATATGCATTGCATTCTCCTGACTTGTTGTGTCGGTGCTGGTTATCCCATGTCCATGTCACTCATTTTAGGGGAGAAACTTTGTTTCTCTATGAAGGAGCTATCTTATTTAGATTTCCTAGTCCAAAAGTGGAGAATACATTTTGGGGAGCCTTCCTTGGTTCATTTAGGGTTTATGCATTTAGGAAAACATTTTGGGGGAGCCTTCCTTGGTTCATTTAGGGTTTATGCATTGGTTTCCTAAATGTACTGAGTTTATCCAGGAAATGCCAAAGGGGGAAATATTATTAATGTATTATTTTGGCATTTCCTAACCAAACTAGTCTAATTAGTTTTTTAGGTTTGAGTGTTTGGACTTGTCGGTCCAAATATCTTTGGGCCTTAAGTATTAATTCCTTAGGTCATCTTTTGGTTAATGTTGAGGGATTGCACACCAAAAAGTCTGAGTGCTGCCGCTCAAATTAAAAAAGAGAGCAACTGCTCGTACAGTGGGCTTGGACAAATCAGATCAAGAGAGAGGAAATTGGGGTGGGCAATAAAGAAGGTAGAGGGCTTGGCGGCATGGATAGGTACGCATTGACAAAGAAAAAAGAAAGAAGTGCGGCCGCTTGACCAAATAAAGGAAAAGGTGCTACTGCTCGATTTTTGTACACGTATTGCATAAAAGAAAAAAAAGCAGGGAATTAGTGGGGAGAGGCAAGCAGCTCGCAGTCTTCTTCCTGAGCCTCAATTTGTCGCAGCAAAGGATAAGAGGCAAGCTGCTTATTGCAGTTCCAGGCTGAAGAAATGAAGGAGTCACAATTGGACTCTAACATGGAGAATTGATTAAATAACAAAAGTGGTTCTTCGAATCCCATGTGATTGACGACCGCGTCTAGTGTCGTGCCACACTGGATTGAAGACGAACATCAAAGCTGCTGGGGGAGTTCAAGTGGCAACGAATTGAGGACTAGACTGCCTACTAAAGTGGGTTTGTAATATGAGTCTGAGTCTGTCGAATTCTTGTTCTTGATTGCTTTCATAGTGGATTCATTTTCTGACTAGCAAAGTGCTCGTGGAGGTTTCCTACTGGACGGTTTACCACGTTAATTCTCATGTGTTCTTTTTAGTTCTAATGCTCTCTATTTGTTGATTGTTCTCGTATTGGATTATTAGTTGTCATTGATGTTTGTGTGACTAATCTTAGGCCAAACTTTAATTATTTATTTACATATACTTTGGGTCCATTAGTGACATTTCTTAACCGTGTTCAAAGTGATCGGGAATAGTAGATAGGTTTCCGAGCATAAATTAGAACAAATTTTAAGAGTCGTTAAGAGGTCAACTTAAAAGTCCATAGAAAATCCAGAAGCAAACACACAAAAAACAACACACGGGATTGAGAGAATTACTATGGTGGTAGAAGCAAAAAGTGGCTCGAGTAAAGAATGCAAAGCTCTTTTTTTTATTACAAGTGCAGCAAAGAGTACACTATGAGAGCACTAGGCAACTCTTCGATGTTGTGCTCTCCGATGACGTCAATCACACTGCTGCATGGCACTGTGAAGTGGAAGTAGTGATTGCATGTATCCCAGATCCAGATATCTACCAGTGCAGATAAGTGATGCTTGACGCAGTGCGCCCGAAGTCACTCATGCGATCTCAAAACAGCTGAAATTGATATCAGGGAATGATTCCCTAACACCACCATCATTAAACATTGAACCAAAACAACAAAAAATCTAGGTTCTAAACGGCCCTAGACACTCCCAGAGCAGCGGATTAGGGTTTAGCACTTAAGCGATTTTTTTTTAATGAAAATAATCAATAAATTGTGTACTACATTATTACATAGACTACATAATTCATTTCAAACATAATAAAATATTGAATATACTAAAGAGGTACTCCCTCCTATTTTGATATTTAGTTCACAGTGAGAGATTTTAGTATTCACTCAATTTTCAAGTTTTTTATTTTGTATTACATTAAAAAAAATACTACATCATAATATCATTAACACTTATTTAATTTTTATGTATTTTATAGTACGTCTAATACGTTAACTGAATATAAAACATCTCATACTTCTCTTGACTGTTCTGTTAGAATATCCAAAATGATAAAAACTTTTGATTTACATAAATATTTAAAAAATATTATAGAAAAAAGGAATGAATTATAACTTAAATGTTGTTTTACAAAAAAGAATGGAGTATATTAGTAAATCACTAAATCCACCTCATTGTATTGCTTCTTTAATTTGTCAAAGACAAGCACGTGAGATGGTGGTGGTGGGGTCATTGAGAAGGTAAATCACTAGATCGACCTCGCATCTTCCTTCTACACTAAATCTGCAGTTTCGGTTTACTTGTCTTCCTTCTTCACTAAATCCCTAAACTTTAGTTACAGAAACTAAAAGAAAAACAGAGACCTTCTTGCATCTACCCTTGAGAAGGTCGTCGTTTCTCAGTTCTAACCATGGGTCTAGGCAGCTAGGAAATGTGGTCGCCTGTTCGATCTTCTCGAAATGTGTAGCGGCTATGTTGTTCTTTATTGTGGGTTTGCCATCGAGCTTGAGGAAGCTTAAAATTTGATTGGCTCGACGGTGCCTAGACATAGGCGATGGAGGCATCAGGCAAACCGCAACGCGATCAATTCAAACCGAGGTGATGGACGAGAAGCCACGAAGGTGAGTTGATTTGCTTCTAGAAATTTGGGTTCTGCGAATTGATTTGCTGAATTGAAGATTTGAGTTCAAATTAGGTTCATTTTTGGTGAAATTTTGATGTAATTAAATGTATATTAAGCTATTTTGAAAAGAACTTGTGTTGAATAAAATCTGTTGGACTGATTCAACCCACCTAGACGCGGCGCCGCCCAGCGGCTCAGCCGCCCAGGACAGTATACAACCACCCAGCTGCCGTTGAATCTGCGTAGGCGCTGCCCAATTCCCTTGCTGTGTTTTACTGCCACTGTCCCATTACTCGCGGCGGTTCGTCTCCCACTGGGCAACGCCGCGTAGTTCGCCATTTAGAATATTGTATGCAAGTCAAGTTGTGAAGAACATGTGCAAGAGTGGGGGAGTTCGATTATTGGGATGGGAATTTGATTGAAGTGTTGATTTTTGGTTTGGGAGAGGATCACTAAGTTTCAGTGAAAAAATTGATTTATCGGGGACAAAGAAGAGTGGTGGTCACCGGAAAGGTGGTGGGTTTGAGTTTGTGATTCCATTAATGTTCTTGGTTGGACATGGAGATGGGAATGAAGAAGAAAAAAATTCAAATTGTGAAATTGTAAATCTATCTTTTTACATATGTTTCAATTTTTTACATCTGATCATAGGACATGGAGGAATTATTATATTTTCTTGGAATTGGAAGTCTCAATGTGACTTAGGGAAGGAGATGAATTCTTGGGAAAGGAAACGCGCGTTTTATTTGGCGTCGATGGTGACAAAAACTTAAACTCTTTCCTAATCATTGAATTTGATCATGTGGTTGTCATTAAATGATTCGGACCATCCGGATCTTCACAGATCCGGGAGAGAATCTGTTCCCACAAATAGAGGGCCACTATATTGCACTCTTTTCTATGTGAACATTGAGAGTTCGAGAAACAAATTCAATAGATTCATCGCATGATGATAGGGCCAAAACATATCAACATCTGATAGCTCTGTCAAATAATAAGTATTTAATTTATACTATGAGAAAGACATAATTATGTACAAAGCAAAATGAAAAAAAAGTCAAACTTATGGCTAACTAGCTAATAATATGAATGAGCATGAATCGGTTAAAACCGCTAACCGATCTATTTCAAACCGTTATTCATCCAACAATTTAGGTTTGACTAGATAAAAGTCAAACGGTTTGAGAATCTAAAACGCTCTGTTAGTAATAGTTTGGATTTAAATTTTCATTTTGCAAATCCGTTAAATTCAAACTGAACTGCTAAAGAATTTATTAATTTTTATTAATTTTTAAATATATTATTAATACAAAATAAAAATAATAAAATTAAAAGGACACCTAAATTTATATCCATATAAATACATGTATACCCATATAAGAGTATAATAAAATAATATTATATGGTAATGTTTTTCTTGTCAGGACCGACCCTCCTCAGTGAAGACCCGACTCATCTAGCACGATATTGTCCGCTTTGGGCCTCTTTGCCCTTGCCCTCACGGTTTTATTTTTGGGAGCTCATGGTGCAATTTCCCAGTGGATCACCCATCATGGGATTGCACCAGCCTCCACTCACTTAACTTTGGAGTTCGCCAAGAATCAAAAGCTAGTGAGCTCCCAGAAGGCCTCGCACTAGATAGGTGTGTGACTACACCTTTAAGGCACACCACCAATCCCCTCCCAGACCATTCCCCTCGCAGGAATGTGGGATTGTTCATCGTTCCCTCCAGGACACGGGTCTTACAATCCACCCCCCATAGGGCCCAGCATCCTCGCTAGCACAATTCCCGATCGGGGTCTGGCTCTGATACCATTCTGTCAGGACCCGTGCCACGACCCGACCCATCTAACACAATATTGTCCGCTTTGGGCCCAGCCCTCACGGTTTTGTTTTTGGGAGCTCACGTGCAACTTCCCATTAGGTCACCCATCATGGGATTGCACTAGCCTCAACTCGCTTAACTTTGGGGTTCTAATCCCCCCCAAAGCCACTGAGCTCCCAAAAGGCCTTGTGTTAGATAGATACGTGCCCACACATATAAGGTACTTCACCTTTCCCTCCCCGAGAAATGTGGGATCGTTCACCGATCTTACCTTTCCAAGCTCACGGGTCTTGCTCACCGATCTTGCTTCTCATGTGTTAGATAGATACGTGCCCACACATATAAGGTACTTCACCTTTCCCTCCCCGAGCAATGTGGGATCGTTCACCGATCTTACCTTTCCAAGCTCACGGGTCTTGCTCACCGATCTTGCTTCTCAAGCTCACATGTCTTGCTCACCGTTCTTGCTTCCAAGATCAGGTCTTACAATCCACCACCCTTGGGGTCCAGCGTCCTCGCTGGCACATTTTCGGTCAGGGTCCGGCTCTGATACCATTCTATCACGACCCGACCCATCTAACACAATATTGTCCGCTTTGGGCCCAGGCCTCACGGTTTTGTTTTTGGGAGCTCACGTGCAACTTCCCAGTAGGTCACCCATCATGGGATTGCACCAGCCTCAACTCGCTTAACTTTGGGGTTCCAATCCCCCCCAAAGCCACTGAGCTCCCAAAAGGCCTTGTGTTAGATAGATACGTGCCCACACATATAAGGTACTTCACCTTTCCCTCCCCGAGCGATGTGGGATCGTTCACCGATCTTACCTTTCCAAGCTCACGGATCTTGCTCACCGATCTTGCTTCTCAAGCTCACGGGTCTTGCGCACCGATCTTGCTTCTCAAGCTCACGGGTCTTACTCACCGTTCTTGTTTCCAAGACCGAGTCTTACAATATTGTCAGGGCCCACCCCTAATCCCCCGGGATTAAGGGCTAAACCCCGCTCCCATCTAACTTACGTATGACACAAGGGCCAAACAGACGTCTAACCTCCGTGTGACACGTAAGTTGGACAAGGGAGTTCCAGTCCGACCCTCTCAACAACTTCGAACAATTTCCCAAAGTGCGCAACGTCTACTGTGGATCGTACGTGTGATGTCTCCGGCTCTCTCAACCAACAGCCCGCGCCGCAACAACCCTGGAGGGTATCGAAAACACAAAAAGACTGTGAGTGGACAAAAATAAAGTTTAAGTTTAAAAACAGTTATTAGAAAACACATACAGTTATACCCTCCGTTTTAAAGACCAATGCATGCATATCAATTTCATATCACCAAAACCATGTACGAAAAATCAAACACATTTTTCCTTTTTCTCAAATCCCGGGCCTCCGCCCAAAACCATCAAAAACCATTTCATCTGGGCCACTACCCAAAACTTCAGAAAATCCAAAACACATTTGAAACCACATTCTCATCCATCGAACCTGCTGGATCTATCCGAGTCTTTAAACTCCCGAGTCTTTAAACTCAATCTAGGCCTCACTAATATCCGAGTCTTTAAACTCCCGAGTCTTTAAACTCAACAGGCCTACGGGGGAAATATCAATATATCCGAGTCTTTAAACTCCCGAGTCTTTAAACTCAATCTGGGCCCGTCCCCCGTCAAATCAATATCCGGGTCTTTAAACCCAATAACCAGATCCAGCAAATCCAATCAAAACCATTTGAAAACCATTTCGAAATCCACATCCAAACCCGAATCCGAAATCACTTGCCCGAAGCCCTTCTGGCATCCAGAACCATCATTCCGAACCCAAATCCGGAACTCATGTCCATCATCATTTCCAGATCCGAGTCCGCAACCGTCATTCCGTAAGCTAGCATCCGGAATAACCATCCTGAAACCAAACCTGAAATCCATTTCAAGTCCCGAATCGAATCCCGAATCGTCACCCCGAATTCCGATTCCAAAACCCGAAATCACCTTTCTGAAGACCACTTTGAACTGGGCTTCAAGCCCGAAATCACTTTCCAAAATCCTTTTACTTTCTTTGAAATCAAACCGTATTTCAAATCCCGATTATCATTAAAACCAAGTTCAAATCACGACATTAATCATAACCTCGTAAACCGTGAAAATCGTCCTTTCCTCAAAAAACGTACAAATCCGTAAACCATCACAATCATAAATCAAATCATGGAATCACATATAAAAACATATTAAAAACATATATGCATGCATCATAAGTTGGAAAGCAAAGTCCACTCACAGACCATTTCGACGTCGCCTCGATACGCACGCACTTACGCCGTCCCCAGCCATTCGCTATCCTCGGCTTTCTCGAACCTATCCAAATCCCATAACGAGGTTACTAACTACGTCACAAAAGTCCTACTCAAATCCCATAATTTTCTCGAACTTCTAAACATACTTTAAACGGGACCCTAGACCTTCGACGTCGCCCGATCTTCCTCGAGTCAGCCAGTTCGACTCTATTGAACCGACGTGACCGGTTCTCTGCAATTCCTCCACCATTTTCACCCAATCCAATCCCATTAGTTTCGTCCAGTTCCCAGCAATCCATTCCAGTCCTAAAACCTAGAAATCAAAGCCCGAAACCCATCGTCTACAACCTCGAAATATTTTTCCAAAAAGCCCTGTTTTGGTCTCCGGCCACCCAGACCTTCCCCCGTCATGGCACCAACCTTAGACGACTCATGGGACCTTCATGAGTCTCACACTACCCATCAAAGTCCTCTACTCTAACCCAAAAGCACCGACTATCAAAATTAACAAAACGGGAAAAACAGGGGATTTGGGTCTCACCTTCGAATCGTCCTCCGCCGTCTGCACCGCCGTGTACCACGGTGTCCACTGAGTCCCCTGCAGTCTTCTCAGCCTCCTCTTAGCTTGGATTAAGCCAACACACGGCACAACCACCACCTCTGTCCCACATCTCTCATTGTTTTCGCTGAAAATCAAACCCTTCGACCACCGTGTTTCTTGCACGATTTCACTCCCCCAAACACTCACCAGTTCTCCTTCTTCTCTTTGTCACTCTCACCAGTCCACAAAACTTTCTCACGCTCACAAAATCGATCAAAGTCTCTCACTTTCCTCCTCTCTGTTTTATGTTCTTCATAGCCAAAATGCACGGTTGAAATCGATCAAAATGTGGTCATCTGGTCACTTCCACGTGTCCAATTTCTCATGGACCAGAGAACAAATATCCAAGCCCACTAAGGCCACTTGCCCTTATCTGATTGGTCCTAAGAGAAAAAGACCAAAATGCCCCTAGAATTAAAATTACCATTTTGCCCTTCAACTTTCCAGACCCACAACTATCCCGTCTGACGTCCGATGACCAACTATCCCGTCTGACGTCCGATGGAATTGATTAATGTTTACATGTCTAATCCACAACTATCCCGTCTTACATGTCTGAAAATTTTTATTATAGTGATAATGTTTACAATCCAAACTTCAACATATTTAATATATAAAATTTGGGGTATTGATTAATTTTTTTTTTAATTACCCTTAAATTTTTTTATATTTCTAAACGGTTCCAAACCGTTTTGATCTAATCCAAACTATTAGTAAGAGTTTGGTTCAAAACAATTTTATTTCTAATTTTAGAAAATACAAACCGTATCGAATCGTTAAGACTTTAACGGTTTGAATTTGGATATTGCCAATATCCGTATCAAACCGCGCCGAGTCCACCCCTAACTAATAGTCTTTGGAAAAAGATTAGAGGTACTATACATTGCATACCTATATGCTCCATTAAATAATTTGCGTAGCCAGAATCTATTGAGAGTCCGCGTGTGCGTGCATGTCGATGATCAGAGAGAAGAGGAAGGGTGATGGAAAAGAAAGCAATGTTGGTTTTAGTCTCGTGTCCATATCAAAGGGTATATTAATCTAATGCATTAATTAGGCACCTTCCTTCACACAAAGGGCTTTTCCATTAATGTTATTCACACTCGTGATTGATGTTCGAGTATTTGAGGTTTTTTTATATTTGATTATTGATATTTGTGTTCAGATTTTATTACAAATAACTTATAAATTGGAGATTTAGGGAAATGCGGATAAGGAAGTTGAGATAATTTATAATTTTGTGGGACCACCGCTTATGATTTAATTGTATCTGAAATTCAGATTGGTTATATTTAATTATTGATATTTATGTCCATATTTTTCTACGTGACTTATAAACTGGATATTTCAAGGAAATGTGGGTCACATGAAATTGAGACAATTTATGATTTTACGGGTTCACAACTTATGATTTAATTTTATCTAAAATCTGGTTATTTGAATTTTACTTTATGCATGCACATTTTTATAACTGGAGGGTAATGGTTTAGTTTTCTCGAAAATGTATTTTTAAATGCTTACTTTTATCCATTCACACTTTTATTGGTTTTGTATTTCCCTCCAGGTCGTTGCTTAGAAACATGGACTAGTACTGAGATGGAGGCATAAGATTACCTCTGTGCACTCATTAACTTTTCGAAAGTAGGATTTTGGTACTTTTATTGTACAGTCACATATGCTATGTAATACCATTAACTGGTTAATCTTGTTAACTCAATGGTTAAGCACAGTTAGCATCCCTTGTTCAGATAATTTTTATTGTACTGTACTTTTACTATTCAATGATACTTTTGGAACCTTGATTTATTTGTTAAACGAGAGCATGGGCTTTCACAATTATCAAAGCATTTTTGGGAAGGATCTTGTCTGGAAGTTGGTCGTTGTAGGATATTTCTGGTACCGCTCTCTATTTATGTGCGATATTCGTTTATTTTTTAAACCTTTTTTAAAGAAAAATAATAAAACTTAATACAATTAATGCTCATTTAAATTTCATCAAACATGTTAAACTTATAATAATGGGACATAGAGAGGACACCAAATGGGGCAACATATCTCTCCCCATACGAAGAAAAACTCTTATTTTACATTTATACAATCTCTCTAATAGCTTCTAAAGTTCTCTAGTTTTTTCGTGTAAATCATAGTTGCGCTACTAGCTTCCAATTTTAATATATTTTTTCTTTTCTATTTACACCAAAATAATAATAATAAGGAGCTAGCAAGGTGGCCCGCATGATGCCGCAAGGTTGCAAATTGATTTTGTAGATGTTTATGCAGAAATCGTCCGGTTCTGTAAAATTTCTTCTCGATCCCTACACATAATAACAAGAAACAAACAGGGTTAAGGTCGAATCCCCGGGGGGGGGGGGGGTGGTGGGTCAACCGTAAACGCTCTGATACTTAAGTCAGTTTTCTGAGAGAGAATAAACCGACAGAGTGTTTGTAGGAGTTTTTGATTACCTTTAGAAATGAGATGAGGTCTTCTATTTATAGTGAAGCCTTCAGAGCCAGCGGACCGTCTGATTGGTTGAAGGAGAAAGTATTAAATAAGTGATTGTACAGAGTGTAATCACTTATTTATTAATGCAAAGATAGTAACATGTCGATGTTGATTTTTCTAAGGGTAATAATGGCATTATGGGATATGTTGGCCGCGTGGCAGCTCCAAATTATTTTGGTAATTTATGGTTCCACAAATGCCCCACATCGCTTAGGAATTCAAGGAATCCTAAGAGATGTAATTTCCTTGTGGTTCTAGTAAACTACGTCTTAATATTTTGTGTGAGAGTAGGACTCCTCCTTCCTGGATGTAATTGGA
The DNA here is from genome assembly GCA_032719365.1 of Prinsepia uniflora. Taxonomy (NCBI): domain Eukaryota; kingdom Viridiplantae; phylum Streptophyta; class Magnoliopsida; order Rosales; family Rosaceae; genus Prinsepia; species Prinsepia uniflora. The sequence goes on from CM064870.1 coordinate 19,021,644, forward strand.
GATTGACCTCGACCTTGTCCCAAAAGGAATTCTTTGGGCTTGTAGTCCTCCTTTGAGTTGACTTTGTGAGCCCGATTAACCACTAGGGTTTGCTTAATTTTCTTTCTTTTAATGAGAGCATGTGACTCTTATTTTTATAATAAAGAAAAACAAACCCTAATAATGTTTTATTGCTGAAGGAGGCTAGCTAACGTCATCCAGAGGTTTCCCCCTTCCTTGCTGGGATAGTTTCAGCAGGGCTTGATGGGACGGACTGAGTGACAGGGCTTGTGCCCTTCTTTTCTTTTCCCCTCACGCAAGTTCCGGCTAACCGAGATCAGAGCGACAGCAAGGTGCGACTGCTACATGAGGCTATCGACTGATGGTGTTGCTTGGAGGGGACATGAGGCTAGGCTGTTGCAGAGGTGGGGCAGGCGGGCCCCACGCGAAAGACCTTCTACTGCAGCTTTTTTTTTTCCGTTGTCACTTGACAGCTTCTTGTTTACCTATTTTCTTTTATATATATATATATATATATTATCTTTTTTTTTCAGCTGCTGTTCGCAGCTTTTCATTTATCGTTTGTCATCAACAAAAGCTTTCACGCTTTTGAATGTAATATATATATATAGATATATATAATAATAAAATATATTGTATGTTTATATATTTTAATATATATAAATGAATACATATTATTTTGTTCAGCTTCAATCTTTTGCAGATTTTGAGAGCTTTGGATGTTCGATTGCAATGATTTCAACGGTGGTGTGCTCTACTATCTGAGACGATCATTTCAAGATATGTGCGCTCTACTATCAGAGACGATCATTTCAAGACCTATGAAGGCATACTTTGGACAGGGTCTCGAAGAATTCATTTTTATGGTGCGACCATCGTAAGGCCATCTATTGGTATGTCCGAGACTTGTTGGCGTTTCCGATTTCAAGAGAAGGAGGACTTGACATCAAGACGTTCCTCTAGTTGACTCGTTTGTGTTGCTTTGTGGATAGAAGCGTTTGGCGTATTGGTGGACTTGTCATCTTCAAGTGCGGGTGGAGCCAGTATCAAGACCTTCAACGGGTGAAGCGTGAAGTTCCATGACTTGAAGTGTGACGAGTCAAAAGGCGATGCGCACTCCAACCTCATGGCGAGGCGCACTACACTGCAGTGAGGGTCATGCTATGGTGCAAGCCAAGGCACAGTAGAATGCAGGGCAATGTGCAGCAGAGTGCAAGGCAAGGTGCAACAGAGTGCGAGGCGAGGTGTAGCAGAGTGCAAGGCGTGAGGTGCGGCAGAGTGCAAGGCGCGAGGTACGGCAGAGTGCAAAGGCGAGAGGTGCAGCAGAGTGCATGACGAGGTGTAGCAGAGTATGGCGCGAGGTGCAGCGGAGTGCTAGGCGCGAGGTGTAGCAGAATGCAAAGCAAGGTGCAGTAGAGTGCTAGGCGGGTGCGCTACAGCTGCGAGGCAAGGTTCAGTAGAGTGCAAGGCGCAAGGTGCAGTAGAGTGCAAGGCGGGCGCGCTACAACTACAAGGCGAGGAATGATGCATCCATGGCTTGGCATGCCACAACTCAAGCCAAGGTAAGGTTAGAGCAAGTTGTGATGCATTAGATGACACGAGGCTCTCTTTCCAAAGGCTATGCTCCTGGCACTTGGTGGGTAAAAGAACTTGGTGCATTGACATACTTGTCGTCATAAAGTACGGGTGGAGCCAACATCGAGACCTTCAACGGGGGAGGCATGAAGTTCCATGACTTGAAGTGAGGCGTGTCACAAGGCGAGGCATGCTCCATCCTCAAAGAAAGGATTCCCATGACGTGAGGCGAAGTGCTTGTGGTACCGTGAAGTAACTGAAGCCTTCCAAGGAGTTTCTTCGGATGAAGGATGGCCTTCCAGAGACTTGATCTTCAAGGCCTTATTTAGCTCAAAATGGAGTGGTAACAGGGTGGAGAATGGAAGATCGATTATGCCACCAGAAGTAGATTTGGTCTTCTGACTTCATTCTAGCTTCGAATTGAGTGTCGTTGGTGGGGTTGGAAAGTTGAATTACATACCTTTCAAATGCCGTCATGCTTGTTCCAAGAAGATCTTAATTGAGCTTTGTTGGATTGGTCGAACCTTGTGCTTGTGCGCTGGTACGTGGCATTGACCTTTGCGTACAAAAATGTTCATAGGGAGCTCGTCATAACTCGGAATTGAGTGGGATCAATGGAGTTGAAAATTTCACTACCATAGCTTTCTAATGTCGTCAATCTTGTTCCAAGACAACCAAAATTGATCATTTAAGGACTGGACGAATCTTGTACTTGTGCGCTGGTACGTACAGTTGACCTTCTTGTACAAAAACGTTCGTTGGGAACTCGTGACAACTCGGAATTGAGTGGAATCAACGGTGTTGGAAAGATAACTTCTGTACCTTTTTATGGCCATCAAGCTCATGTCAGGGTGATCAAAATTGAGCGATCTAAGACCAAATGAATCTGAACCCCGTGCACTGAAATGCAGAATTGGTCTTCGCATGTTAAAACGTTTGCCCAATGTTTGTCATGGTCTGGTGGTTGCCCCTTTTGGTGGGTTTGGAAGCGCTTTTTAGTAGATTTCCGACTCTAACAAGTCAGGTTCTTGGATGGTTTCTGATACGCAAAAACTAAGCATTAAAGTAAACACAAAGTCACACTCAACACTTAAGGAAACCTATGAAATTAAAAACCCTTATTTGTAGATGTAGCATTGGTAAACAGGGATCGTTATTAACCGGGGATTGATGGTACCTAAGTATGATTATCGTTTGATTAATTAATTAAGGGGGTGCTTGATTGTTTGTATTGTCCAACGTGATTAACTAATATAAACTATTCTAATAAATTATTTACATGGTCAACTCATATTTAATCTAACTCATTCATAATTGTATTAACTTCAACCTACGTAATCCTATAATCTTAATCTTATGAGTTACTTGCATATTCTCTTAAGTACTTGCCCGGGGCTCCCGACGACACTTTCAATGACCTAGACTCGGGGCTTCCTATATCTAGTCAAGCATTAAGCGCGAACACACAAACATAACAAAAACTAGAAATCATAAAACCAAGAATATTATTAGAAATCAATTCATATAACCAATATTCAAACATAAGAAATAACTACAAGTTAAAGAGGTCGTGTTACACTTTTTCTCTTCGGGGATCCCTATGGATATGAAGTGATTGGACACACTTTGGTAAGACAAGTGAGGGCTCCTCAACTTAGTCACGCATAAAGGTGTAAAAGGTGAAGTATGGTGTAATTATTCTTACACTTGAAATCTTGAATATAATGAAAGGGAAAAAATGGTTGAGTAGAGCTTAATACAAAGAATGAGCGCCCCTTACAAATAACCTAAGCCTCTCTAATTAAAAAGTGGAAATTCTTCTCCTTAATTTGCTTGGAATTTGGGTAGCTAGCTGGAATTTTAGAAGATGGAACAGCTGGAAAATGTGCAAGATTTCAATTCCTAGTAGAACAAGTAATTATATTCACACAGACTGACTATGCCTCACCAAAACAGGAATTCCCGTGGCTGTAGGAATCTGATTTCAGTAATTCTTGAACCATTGGAAACTAAACTCCTCGAGCTTTCCAGCCATACCTTACTCACATTCTGATTCTATCTGAGTCGTTCACAATGGTCCGTGGAATTGGGATAATTTGCACAGGCAGATTTCTGTTTTGTAACTTTTAATACATTTCTTCTTTTAGGCTTCTCCAAGAACGAATCTTGGTATAATCTTGAGACTTCTTGCACATATGGACATAGTGTTAATCCATCTTGATAAATCTTGATCCAATTTATATAAGTCTTAGCCCATTCTTAATAGCTTATGAGGGTTTGCTCCAATTTAACCTCTTTACTCCACATTCTTGGGTTGCTACCTAAAAATATTAAAACAAGTTAGAAATTGTAGGATTAAGGATATAAAAAAGTAAGATGAAAAGGAAATTGAGATAAAAAGATGATGAAATATGTGTTTATTAGTTTCATGAACCTCGCTGGGACGAGCCTCGAGCCCTTCGCATGGCGAAGACGTGGCGTGCTCCGCATGGTGAAGATTTGGTGTGCTTTGCGTGGCAAAGAATTTGAGTTCATCACGTGGTGAACGCGAAGTCTTGGAGTGCTTCGCGACACGAAGGCTTAGAGTGCTTCGCGTGGCGCAGGCATAGAGTGCTTCGCATGGCGAAGGCATAGAGTGCTTCCCGTGGCGAAGGCTTGGAGTGCTTCGCATGGCGACGACTTGGAGTGCTTTGTGTGGCGAAGACTCGGGTGCTTTGTGTAGCGAAGGCTTGGAGTGTTTCACGTGGCAAAGGCTTGGAGTGCTTCAAGTTGCGAAGGCTTAGAGTCCTTCACGTGGCGAAGTCTTGGAGTACTTCGCAGCGTAAACGCTTAGAGTGTATCGCATGGCAAAGTCTTGGAGTTCTTTGCGTGGTGAAGGCTTGGAGTGCTTCGCGTGGTGAAGGCTTGGAGTGCTCCGCGTGGTGAAGGCTTAGAGTGCTTCGCGTGGCAAAAACTCGGGTGCTTTGCGTGGCAAAGGCTTAGATTGCTTCGCGTGGGGAAAGTTTGGAGTGCTTCGCGTTGCGAAGGCTTAGAGTGCTTCGCATGGCGAAGTCTTGGAGTGCTTTACGGCTTAATGGCTTAGATTGCTTACCGTGGCGAGGGTTTGGTGTGCTACGTGGCGCAAAGGCTTATGGTGCTTCGCGTTGCGAAGGTTTGGAGTGCTTCGCGGCGCGAAGGCTTAGGGTGCTTCATGTTGCGAAAGCTTGCAGTGCTTCGCGTGGCGAAGGCTCGGGTGCTTTGGGTGTCGAAGGCTTGGAGTGCTTCGCGTGGCGAAGGCTTGGAGTGCTTCGCGTGGCGAAGGCTTGGAGTACTTCGCGTGGCGAAGGCTTGGAGGGCTTCACGGCGCGAAGGCTAGGAGGGCTTTGTTGCGTGAAGGCTTAAAATGCTTCGCGTGGCTAAGGCTTGGGTGTTTTGCGTGTCGAAGACTTGAGTGCTTTGCATGGCAAAGGCTTTGTATGCTTTCTAAACAAAAGTGTAGGCGATAAGACAATTTCATTAGACGTTGGAACGAAACATCTTGAATCTTATTGGAAGATACTATGTGAGCAAAGTAGGCATTGAGCTAAATTTTAATCTCAAACTTTGTGCCTTTCATGATGACTTGGTCACTGATTCAATTTTCTAGTTGTTCCCTGCAACTCGGACTTGGTAATGATGGTGTCCATGCAGATCATCTTTTGTACGGGTTCTGGGGGCCTTTATCTCTGAGATATTTCGTTGTCTTTTTTTTACATACTTGGCATAGTGTCCTTCCTTCAAGAGATCTTAGAGGTATCTTTCGAAAGTCTAGCAAGAGCTTATGTCGTGCCTATAGAAATTGTGATGGAAGATGGTCTTTCCAACCACGGCTTTTCCTATATCTGATTGTATATTTGGAGGATGGGTTCCAAAAATTGCATGTTCGGCTATGCACCAGCAAACACATTAAATGACGGGTTCCCTTTGAGGTTGTTGGCTTTCTCGACTGAGTTTCCATGGTGGGACTTTTCTTCGCAATACCTCCGGATGTATTGCCACAAGGTTACCTTACACTTCTTTTGGATGGTGAAGAGTTGGCCATCCTTGACTTTGATGGTGCGAAGCTGCGAGTACTCTTTCACGAAGGCTAGGGTCAACTCTTTGAAGGAAACGATTGATATCCGGGGGAGATGGTTGATCCATGTCGTCACTTGACCTCGCAGTGAGGCTTGGAAAACTTTGCACATGAATGCGTTGTTGTGCCTATCAGGTACCATGACCCCCCGATAGTAATAGATGTGCTTACTGGGTCGGAGTTTCCTTTGTACTGATTGAAGATGGGAGTTGAAAATTGATGCAGGAATGGCTCTTTCTCAATGTCCCTCACGAATGGTGAAGATGATGATGTCTGAATCTACCGCTAAAGGTCATCCTTGGCACTCGAGCGTGCTGGCGAGTAAGTCTCTTCTTCCTCATTGTGATCGTTCATACTTCTAGAGTCATGACAGAACCGTCCATTCGAGTGGGTGCGTGACGCATGGGAGACTGCTTGCTGCCGTTAGCTGTTGTGTGGGTACTCCATGTGCGTAAGCGCTCCAGGGCGTCCTCCGGGTCACTCTCGAATTGGAGGCCTCGATTGATCTTGGCCCCTTGCTTTGGAGGTGTAGCTTTCTTCCCCTGAGTTGTTCAACGATGTGTCTCGGGACATTGTCTGGCACTTTTCAAAGGTTCTAGATGTCCCGATGTCCCCCAATAGCTGTTGTAGGAGCTCTGATTATTTAGGCAGTTCCTAATCTATTTAGGATTCTTACTAAATAAGGACTAGGATGTCTAGAGTTTCCTATGTGCTGGTATAACTAGGTCATTACAGAGGTTTCTTTATTAGTTTTTTATCAATAACAAATCAGAACTATCATAGTTTCTCTTGGGTTTACCCTAGAGCTCAAGTTATTCGTGCCTAATTTATTCTATTTCTATTCTTCTCGTTGTGTTGTTGGCCCACACCACATCTCTTCATAGCATGCACCAAAAATTGGCAAATATGATATTACTACATGATATTCAGCGGTGTTAGGTCTAGAAGTGGCTGTGTCATCTTCCATCATTACCTAAAAGTGGATCAATTTTGTAGCCTTTATGACTTGGGTAAGTACATCCTTTGGCGTGCCTTATCACCTAGTGTTTTGAAGTCAACTAACATGAGAACATTGATCTAAAACCTACTAGACAAGTCATTTTGTTTGCTTAATAGAACTGATCTTAATCTTTACAATGCTTTTGTGTTGTCTGATGTCATAGAGCGTTGAATCTTGATGTTATTAGTCACTTTGCACCAGAGAATTTGCATATACATCTATCTATATGTATCGTGTTGCGTGTACACTATTGCTCTTTTTGTCCTTGTTTATCACTGTTATTGCTCAGTGTTTTAAATCTGCTTTGTTTTCATTTCAATATGCGTTGCATTCTCCTGACTTGGTGCTTCGGTGCTAGTTATCCCATGTCCATGTCACTCATTTTAGGGGAGAAACTTTGTTTCTCTATGGATGAGCTATCTTATTTAGATTTCCTAGTCCAAAAGAGGAGAATACATTTTGGGGGAGCCTTCCTTGGTTCATTTAGGGTTTATGCATTGGTTTCCTAAATGTACTGAGTTTATCTAGGAAATTCCAAAGGGGTAAAGATTATTAATGTATTATTTTTGCATTTCCTAACCAAACTAGTCTAATTAGTTTTTTAGGATTGAGTGTTTGGACTTGTCAGTCCAAATATCTTTAGGCCTTAAGTATTAATGCCTTAGGTCATCTTTTGGTTCATGTTGAGGGAGTGCACACCAAAAAGTCTGAGTGCTGCCGCTCAAACTAAAAAAGAGAGAGCAGCTGGTCCTAAATTGGGCTTGGACAAATCAGATCAAGAGAGAGGAAATTAGGGTGAGCAATAAAGAAGAGCAGAGGGCTTGGCGGCATGGATAAGTGCGCATTGACAAAGCAAAAAGAATGAAATGCGGCCGCTTGAACAAATAAAGAAAAAGGTGCTGCTACTCGATTTTTTTACACAAATTGCATAAAAGAAAAAAAAGCAGGGAATTACTGGGGAGAGGCAAGCAGCTCGCAGTCTTCTTCCTGAGCCCCAATTTGTCGCAGCAAAGGATAAGAGGCAAGCTGCTTATTGCAGTTCTAGGCTGAAGAATTGAAGCAGTCACAATTGGACTCTAACATGGAGAATTGATTTAATAACAAAAGTGGTTCTTCGAATCCCATGTGATTGACGACCTCGTCTAGTGTCGTGCCACACAGGATTGAAGACGAACATCAAGGCTCCTGGGGGGAGTTCAAGTGGCAAGGAATTGAGGACTAGACTGCCTACTAAATTGGGTTAGTAAGATGAGTCTGAGTCTGTCGAATTCTTGTTCTTGATTGCTTTCATAGTGGATTCATTTTCTGACTAGCAAAGTGCTCGTGGAGGTTTCCTAGTGGAGGGTTTACCGCGTTAATTCTCATGTGTTCTTTTTAGTTCTAATGCTCTCTATTTGTTGATTGTTCTCGTATTGGATTATTAGTTGTCATTGATATTTGTGTGACTAATCTTAGGAAAAACTTTAATTATTTATTTACATATACTTTGGGTCTATTAGTGACATTCCTTAACCGTTTTCAAAGGGATCGGAAATAGTAGAGAGGTTGACGAGCATAAATTAGAACAAATTTTAAGAGTCGTTAAGAGGTCAACTTAAAAGTCCATAGAAAATCCAGAAGCAAACACACAAAAAACAACACACGAGATTGAGAGAATTACTATGGTGGTAGAAGCAAAAAGTCGCTCGAGTAAAGAATGCAAAGCTTTTTTTTTATTACAAGTGCAGCAAAGAGTACACTATGAGAGCACTAGGCAACTCGTCGATGTTGTGCTCACCGATGACGTCAATCTCACTGCCGCCATGGAACTGTGAAGTGGAAGTAGTGATTGCATGTATCCCAGATCCCGATATCTACTAGTGCAGATAAGTGATGCTTGACGCAGTGCGCCCAAAGTCACAGAAACTAAAAGAAAAATAGAGACCTTATTGCATCTACCCTTGTTATGTTGTTCTAACCATGGGTCTAGACAGCTAGGAAACATGGTCGCCTGTCCGATCTTCTTGAAAAGTGTAGCGGCTATGTTGTTCTTGATTGTGGGTTTGCCATCGAGCTTGAGGAAGCTTAAAATTTAATTGGCTTGATGGTGCCTAGACGGAGGCGATGGAGGCATCAGGAAAACCGCAATGCGATCAATTCAAACCGAGGCGATGGAGGCGAAGCCACGAAGGTGAGTTGATTTGCTTCTGGAAATTTGGGTTCTGTGAATTGATTTGCTGAATTGAAGATTTGAGTTCAAACTAGGTTCATTTTGGGTGAAATTTTGGTGAAATTAAATGTATATTAAATGTATATTAAGTTATTTTGCTGCAGTTCGTCTCCCGCTAGGCACCGCCGCCTAGTTCGCCATTTTGAACATTGTCTGCAAGTCAAGTTGTGAAGAACACGTGCAAGAGTGGGTGAGTTCGATTATTGGGATGGGAATTTGATTGGAGTGTTGATTTTTGGTTTGGGAGCGGATCACCAAGCTTTCAGTGAAAACATTGATTTATCGGGCACAAAGAAGAGTGGTGGTCGCCAGCAAGGTGTTGGGTTTGAATTTGTGATTCCATTAATGTTCTTGGTTGGAGACTGTGATGGGAATGAAGAAGAAAAAAATTCAAATTGTGAAATTGTAAATCTAACTTTTTACATATGTTTCAATTTTTTACATCTGATCATGGGACATGGAAGAATTATTATATTTTCATGCAATTGGAAGTCTCAATGTGACTTAGGGAAGGAGATGAATTATTGGGAAAGGTAACGCCCGTTCTATTTGGCGTGGATGGTGACAAAAACTTAAACTCTTTCCTGATCATTGGATTTGATCATGCGGCTGTCCTTAAATGATTCGGATCATTCGGATTTTCTCAGATATGGAGACAATCCGTTCCCTCTATTTGTCACTCCCATATGGATACAATAATTTGATTCTCAGCCAAGTAACTTTTTGTAGTCTTGTCTAATAATTTGAAAACACATTGACTAGGGCGTAGTGACAAGAAAGGGCAATGCACCGCCCTTGCGGTTGTTTGCGGTAAAGTTTCTAGTGACAACTGAATTGTCATTGGAATTGGACGCGGATACAAAAGCAAATGTCGTGTCAATACTCAATAGTTGGGCTTTGAGATTGACATAAAGGTGAATAGAGAAAATCAGACTCTTTACAAAGTCACATGTTTTGTGTAGAGGTAGCCAATAGGTGGATGAAGACACTTATACATCTTTCGTGTTAGTCACTGTATCCAATAAAAACGCAAACAATATGCAGTCATTATAGTTATTGTTATAAAATTTGTTAATTTAATTTTTAATTTTATTATTTCTACTTCTATTATTATTGGCCTAACTAGTTTGTTATGTATTTTTCTATTTCTACAGCTTTCGTGAGTCTTCGTATAATTTTGTTCTCACACTCAAATGTCTAGCATTTCACCCATTTGATCATGCGGCTATCATTAAATGATTCGGATCATTCGAATTTTCTCAGATACGGAGACAATCCATTCCCTCTATTTGTCACTCCCATATGGATACAATAGTTTGATTCTCAGCCAAATAACTTTTTGTAGTCTTGTCTAATAATTTGAAAACACATTGACTAGGGCGTAGTGACAAGAAAGGGCAATGCACCGCCCTTGCGGTTGTTTGCGGTAAAGTTTCTAGTGAGAACTGAATTGTCATTGGAATTGGACGCGGATACAAAAGGAAATGTCGTGTCAATACTCAATAGTTGGGCTTTGAGATTGACATAAAGGTGAATAGAGAAAATCAGACTCTTTACAAAGTCACATGTTTTGTGTAGAGGTAGCCAATAGGTGGATGAAGACACTTATATATCTTTCGTGTTAGTCACTGTATCCAATAAAAATGCAAACAATATGCAGTCATTATAGTTCTTGTTATAAAATTTGTTAATTTATTTTTTAATTTTATTATTTCTACTTCTATTATTATTGGCCTAACTAGTTTGTTATGTATTTTTCTATTTCTACAACTTACGTGAGTCTTCGTATAATTTTGTTCTCACTCTCAAATGTCTAGCATTTCACCCATTTCTTTTGTCAAAAATGCAATGGAGTCATGGACTAAGTACTGCCTTTCTAAGATGAAGTTTTGGTTTAAAAATAATAGAGTATCCACGGATTGGCGATGAATTCCGCAAGACTTTTGTGCACTTCAATAAGAAGAACAACGTTTTGCCCGATAATGCAGTTGGGTTGTGCGCAGTTCTGCAAGGTCACGGTGACACATTTCGATGAAGTCAAAAATAGGGGGCGAGATAATTTGGTATGCTTAACTGTTTTTTTTTAATTTTAAAAATATCATAAAATAATTTAAAAAGTGTTTTTTTTTGTACACATTAAAAAGAGCGTTGGGATCGAATTGTGTAAATTATTCCCCGAGTTGTTGCTCATCGTTTTCAAAGTATTCAGAAAGTATGACATTTCTTGGGATTTTCTCGGGTATATATGGTTTTTATTTTAATTTTGATTTAATTACATTTACTTGTATTGAGATGCAATTATTTTACATGTATTTTTATTTTTATTTTTAAATTTTGAAACAGGACTGAATACGAGGACTTTTACGATGAGATGCAGACTTAACTATTGAATTGAAAACTTTTAAATTGAACACCACTTTATAAATTGAACATAAATTGAACACTTTACTTCAATTCGTGGATGACTGTATTTTATATTTGTCTGCTAGATGTATGTAATTCGTGGATGACTGTATTTTATATTTATCTGATAGATGTATGTAGTTATTTGATAAATATTTTCGGATTATTCTTGTTTTTTTGGTTTTGTAATATATTATTACATGTTGCTTAGTTTCTACTCTCTAGCTTGTTCTGGGCTTTAGAGACTTGTTTGCTATCTTCATATCTTTCCTAGTAATTGCTAATTCATTATTGCGACATGTGCTTTCCTCTGTGTGAAATTAATCGGTGATTGAGCTAATTCATTACTGCTACCTGGGCTTTCCTCTGCTACCTGACCGATTAATTTCAGAATACTTTGAAATGTTGTACTTTCTTAATACTTTGAAAACGACGAGCAACAACTCGGGGAAGAATTTACACAATTCGATCCCAACACTCTTTTTTGTCTGCACAAAAAAAAATCACACATAATAATTTTTTTTTTATATTTATAAAATTAAAGAAAAAAGAGTTTAGCGTACCCAATTATCTCGCCTCGTATTTTGACTTCATCGAAATGTGTCACCGTGGCCCTGCAGAACTGGGCACACCCAACTGCAGTATCGGGCAAAACGGTGTTCTTCTTATTGAAGTGCTCAAAATTCTTGCGGAATTCAAGGTTATTCCCAATTTTGTTCTTCCAGCCGACGAAATGGTTAGTCAAGTGGGCCTCATTTGCTCGGAAATTGAATTCTTGTCGCTAATCCGTGGATACTCTATAATTTTTAAACCAAAACTTCATCTTAGAAAGGCAGTACTTAGTCCATGACTCCATTGCATTTTTGACAAAAGAAATGGGTGAAATACTAGACATTTTAGTGTGAGAACAACATTATGCGAAGACTCACGTAAGCTGTAGAAATAGAAAAATACATGACAAACTAGTTTGACCAATAATAATGGAAGTAGAAATAATAAAATTAAAAATTAAATTAACAAAATGTCATTTACCCTAATTCCAAGTATGTCAGGAAGTTCTGAAAGTATATCTGAGTAACATCATCAACTCCATCTCCATCAGTAATAGGAGGATCATTTAGACCAAAATTTGACCATGTGCTTCGCCACTCTATATGGATTGCCCTTAAATGTTGTTACATTGAGATCATCAATGTACATTTCATGCCCACCGATTATGTAAATATTTTCAATTTTGAATTCTCCCCCATTATCATTGGCCTATGGTTTATCAGTAGATGAAGTAAAATGGTCCTAATGCAAAACAAAAAAAAAAAGTTAGGTAAAATATAAGATATTCATAAAGGGTACCTTCAAAAAAATTTATTACTTCTACTTACTGTGTGAAATGAGCAAACTGTTTGAAGACTTCTCCTTGATTCCATCTTTTCTTAAGACTCTTCTTGTTCAATGTTTCTTGAAAGGTTTTGAAACTATATCCACTTGATTGAACTTCTTGTTTTATTACAGAAAAAATGGGTTTCGCTCTACTCGAATTGCCCCCGGGAAATTTAGAACTACTTGCCATGTTTGAGGGAGAGGATGAGGGAAGGGAGAGGGAGGTAAAGAGAGAGATAGTGAAGATGATCCTTTCTTTTTTATGGTTGAAGCAATAAGCTTCCTGCAAATGACTTTCATATAATGGTGAAGACTATTTATAATAAAAATCTAAGGTAGATAACTGATGAAAAAGAAAAGGAAACAAATCCAAATCTTTGTCTAAGTTTGTCCGAGATGCATAGGTAAGAAGTGATATTTTTGCAAGCACTAGTCCAGCTATCTTGTACTTGAATTGAAGTAAATTTTTACACAAACCTCATATTATGGCTAGTAATTGGTCGTGTCGTATCGAGTTCTATTGTGTTATGAACTATATTTTACCCAAATAATCTCAACTCGAATTTGACCTGCTTAATAATTGTGCAATGAATGTCAAACCTGAACCTAAAATCTTAAAAACTCATATAACCCGTATAATCCATTTAATAAACATGTCAAACCCGAAACTCAATTAACATATGACTCGTTAACTAATTTAATCTATTTAACGTATTTAACATATTTAAACTATAAGATTTAATAGGTATATTAATACGTACATGAGTAGATATATGCGTTAGTGATTGATATGTTTATAAATGGGTTAATATATAGGTCATTATAATCTATACGTTTATTAAAATAACTAATAAGTCATTATACGGATTAATAGATTGATCTGAAACTCACTCGTTTATTAAACATGTTATAATGGGTTGATCCAAAATTGACCCAAAATTTTAATCAATCGGGTTGATGAGGATAAATTTCATGTAGATTTCGAGTTATATGTAATGATCCGATTCCTCGTATATAAAAATCCAGCTCATTTAAAACAGTGAAAGGCCTAAAGGATGTAAAAACATTATAACTACTCTTTTGAAAATTATGAGGATGAACGAAATCATCATTTTCTACGAACATTAATTTCAACCTAAAAATTTATATTGATTTTATTGGTCTACGAGATGGACACATGCATGAAAATGAAATTGGAGTAGTGACAAAAAGAAAAATAGGAATAATAAAGTTTTACAACACGCAGCTGGAGTAAAAAGGTAGAATCACAACCTCTTGTCTGTATTTTTGTTGGATATAGTGACTGGGGTATTTTGTTGGATATAGTGACTAGGGTATTTTTGTTGGATAGTGACAGTGACTGACCCATAGGATATATGGGTGCATTCATTCACCCACTTGATGCCTCTACACAAGACCTATGACTTTTTAATAAGTCTGATGTTCCATATCCAACTTTATCTCAAAGCCCCACCATTGACACTACATTTGATTTTGTATCGACTAGTCTAATAACTACTCAACTGTCACGGAAGACTCGCAGCTGCAAACAGCCGCAAAGGCTGTGGATTGACCTATCTTGTCACTGGACCCATCTCTACCAAGCTTTGTGTCTTTATTAGTGGCACACTTATTTTCAAGACAACTGAAAGGTCAAATCAGCTGAATTAGTCTATTAAGAGCATGGCCGCGACAACATGACCCAAAGCTTTCAGCCTTCCCCCTACTCGCTCTAGTCACTTGCATTGCAATATACTGTATCAAACTACAATAAATAAATACCTCTCATCCAAACACTTATGTATATGCTCCTTTAGAAACGAGCCACCGAACGGTCACCCTGAATTCCACTACGTCAACGTTTTCTATTGATTTGTGAGCTTATTCATAAGTTCATTCCTATTGTATCGAGTCACATTGCTTAATTATGAGATAGAAAAAAAAAATTAATGACTATCACACAATTAATAGATGAAATTCACATATATTACACTTCTTATATTGATTTCAACCTAACAATTTATATTGATTTCTTGGCGTACACGATGTATGCATGCATGAAAATGAATTGGAGAAGCGACAAAAACACAATTAGGACTAACAAATTTTATAACAAGAACTATAATGACGTCCTATTGTTTGCGTTTTTATTGGATACAGTGACTAACACAAAAGATATATAAGTGTCTTCATCCACCTATTGGCTACCTCTACACAAGACATGTGACTTTGTAAAAAGTTTGTTTTTCTCTATTCGCCTTTACGTCAATCCCAAAGCCCCACTATTGAGTATTGACACGACATTTGCTTTTGTATTCGCGTCCAATTCCAATGACAACTCAATTGTCACTAGAAACTTTACCGAAAACAACTGCAAGGGCGGTGCATTGCCCTTTCTTGTCATTGCGCCCTAGTCAATGTGTTTTCAAATTATTAGACTAGACGACAAAAATTTATTTGGCTGAGAATCAAATTATTGTATCCATATGGGAGTGAAAAACAGAGGGAACGGATTTTTTCCGTATCTGAGAAAATCCGGATGGTCTGAATCATTTAATGACAGTCGCATGATCAAATCCAATGATTAGGAAAGAGTATAAGTTTTTGTCACCATCCACGCCAAATAGAACGCGCTTTGCCTTTCCCAAGAATTCATCTCCTTCCCTAAGTCACGTTGAGACTTCCAATTCCAAGAAAATATAATAATTCCTCCATGTCCCATGATCAGATGTAAAAAAATTGAAACATATGGAAAAAGTTAGATTTACAATTTCACAATTTGAATTTTTTTCTTCTTCATTCCCATCTCCATCTCCAACCAAGAACATTAATGGAATCACAAACTCAAACCCAGCATCTTGCCGGCGACCACCACTCTTCTTTGTCCCCGATAAATCAATGTTTTCACTGAAAGCTTGGTGATCCGCTCCCAAAACAAAAATCAACACTCCAACCAAATTCCCATCCCAATAATCGAACTCCCCCACTCTTGCACCTGTTCTTCACAACTTGACTTGCATAAACTCCATGCCTATGGCAGGTTTGCTCTCTTATGCAGCCAAAACCCTCAGACCTCTCTCTCTCGTCAAAAGCTTTGGCTTCACCTCATTTTCCACCGCCAGAAAATCGCCCTGAAAAATGTTCCAATTCCAAGGTAGCTTCTTTTCACAGAGAACCCATTTCAAATTTTCAATCCAACAATGAATTATTGTATTTTCTTTCGAATTGAAAGTCTTAATGTCTCTGCCCAGTGACTTAGCGAAGGAGATGGATTCTTAGGAAAGGCAACACGCGTTCTATATGGCGTCGATGGTGACATAAACTTGAAACTCTTTCCTGATTATTGGATTTGATCATGTGGCTGTCATTAAATGATTCGGACCATCCGGATCTTCTCAGATCTGGGAGAGAATTCGTTCCCACAAATAGAGGGCCACTATATTGCATGCTCTTCTATGTGAACATTGGGAGTTCGAGAAACAAATTCAATCGATTCATCACATGACGATAAGGCCAAAACATATCAACATCTGATAGCTCTGTCAAATAATAAGTATTTAATTTATACTCTGAGAAAGACATAATTATGTACAAAGCAAAATGAAAAAAAAAAAGTCAAACTTATGGCTAGCTAGTTAATAATATGAATGAGCATGAATCGGTTAAAACCGCTAACCGAACTATTTCAAACTGTTATTCATCCAACAATTTAGGTTTGACTAGATAAAAGTCAAACGGTTTGAGAATCTAAACCGCCCTGTTAATAACAGTTTGGATTTACATTTTCATTTTGCAAATCTGTTAAATTCAAACCGAACTGTTAAAAAATATATTAATTTTTATTAAATTCTAAATATATTATTAATACAAAATAAAAATAATAAAATTAAAAGGATACCTAAATTTATATCCATATAAATACATGTATACCCATATAAGAGTATAATTAAACAATATTATATGGTAATGTTTATGTTTTCAAGATCCGACCCTCCTCGGTCAGGACCCGACTCATCTAGCACAATATTGTCTGCTTTGGGCCTCCTTGCAGATGCCCTCACGGTTTTGTTTTTGGGAGCTCACGATGCAACTTCCCAGTGGGTCACCCATCATGGGATTGCACCAGCCTCCACTCGCTTAACTTTGGAGTTCCCCAAGAATCCAAAGCCAATGAGCTCCCAGAAGGCCTCACACTACATAAGTGTGTGCCTACACCTTAAAGGCACACCACAAATCCCCACCTAGACCATTCCACTCGCAGGAATGTGAGATTGTTCATCGTTCCCTCCAAGACACGGGTCTTACAATCCACCCCACTTAGGGCCCAGCGTCCTCGCTAGCACACTTCCCAGTTAGGGTCTGGCTCTGATACCATTCTGTCAGGACCCAACCCTCCTCGGTCAGGACCCGACTCTCCTCGGTCAGGACCCGACTCAACTAGCACGATATTGTCCGCTTTAGGCCTCTTTGCCCTTGCCCTCACGGTTTTGTTTTTGGTAGCTCACGGTGCAACTTCCCAGGCAGTCACCCATCACGAAATTGTACCATCCTCAACTCGCTTAACTTTGGGGTTTCTATCGAACCCAAAGCCACTGAGCTCCCAAAAGGCCTCGTTTAGATTAGAATTCTGCAGCGGCTCACTCTATCTTATACGATATTGTCCCTTCTGGGCAGGGCGCACCATCACACCCGCAGGGTTTTGTTTTCGAGGGCTCACGGTGCAACTTCCTAGTGGGTCACCCATCATGAGATTGCACTAGCCTCCACTCGCTTAGCTTTGGAGTTCCCCATGAATCCAAAGCCATTGAGCTCCCAAAAGGCCTCGCGCTAGATAGATGTGTGCCTACACCTTTAAGGCACACCACCAATCCTCTCCTAAACCATTTCCCTCGCAGGAATGTGTGATTTTTCATCGTTCTTCCAGGACACGGGTCTTACATGTCTGATAAATCTTAATATAGTGATAATGTTTACAATCCAAGCTTCAACATATTTAATATATAAAATTTTGAGTATTGATTATTATTATTATTTTTTAATTATCCTTAATTTTTTTTATTCTAAACCTTTTCAAACCGTTTTGATCTAAACCAAACTGTTAGTAAGAGTTTGGTTCAAAATGGTTTTATTTCTAATTTTAGAAAATACAAACCGTATCGAACCGTTAAGACTTTAAAGGTTTGAATTTGGATATTGCCAATATCCGTATCGAACCGCGCCGAGTCCACCCCTAACTAATAGTCTTTGGAAAAAGATTAGAGGTCCTATACATTGCATACCTATATGCTCCATTACATTAATTTGCGTAGCCAGAATCTATTGAGAGTCCGCGTGTGCTTGCGTGTCGATGATCAGAGAGAAGAGGAAGGGAGATGGAAAAGAAAGCAATGTTGGTTTTAGTCTCGTGTCCATATCAAAGGGAATATTAATCTAATGCTTTAATTAGGCACCTTCCTTCACACAAAGGGCTTTTCCATTAATGTTATTCACACTCGTGATTGATGTCCGTGTATTTGAGGATTTTTTATATTTGATTATTGATATTTGTGTTTAGATTTTATTACAAATAACTTATGAATTGGAGATTTAGGGAAATGTGGATCAGGTAGTTGAGATAATTTATAATTTTGTGGGACCACCACTTATGATTTAATTTTATCTGAAATTCAGATTGGTTATATTTACTTATTGATATTTATGTCCATATTTTTCTACTTGACTTATAAACTGGATATTTCAAGGAAATGCGGGTCACATGAAATTGAGACAATTTATGATTTTGCGGGTTCACAACTTATGATTTAAGTTTATCTGAAATCTGGTTATTTGAATTTTACTGTATGCATGCACATTTTTATAACTAGAGGGTAATGGTTTAGTTTTCTCGAAATGTATTTTTAAATGCTTACTTTTATCCATTCACACTTTTATTGGTTTTGTATTTCCCTCCAGGTCATTGCTTAGAAACATGGACTAGTACCGAGATGGAGGCATAAGATTACCTCAGCGCACTCATTGACTTTTTGAAAGTAGGATTTTGGTACTTTTATTGTACAGTCACATATGCTCTATAATACCATTGACTGGTTAATCTTGGTAACTCAACGGTTAAACACAGTTAGCATCCCTTGTTCAGATAATTTTTATTGTACTGTACTTTTACTATTCAATGATGCTTTCAGAACCTTGATTTATTTGTTAAACGAGAGCATGGGCTTTCACAATTATCAAAGCATTTTTGGGAAGGATTTTGTCTTGAAGTTGGTTGTTGTAGGATATTTCTGGTGCCGCTCTCTACTTATGTGCGATATTCGTTTATTTTTTAAACCTTTTTTAAAGAAAAATAATAAAACTTAATACAATTAATGCTCATTTAAATTTCATAAAACTTGTTAAACTTATAATAATGGGACATAGAGAGGACACCAAATGGGGCAACATATCTCTCCCCATACGAAGAAAAACTCTTATTTTACATTTATACAATCTCTCTAATAGCTTCTAAACTTCTCTAGTTTGATCGTGTAAATCTTAGTTGCGCTACTAGATTCCAATTTTAATATATTTTTCTTTTTTATTTACACCAAAATAATAATAATAAGGAACTAGCAAGGTTGCAAAATGATTTTGTAGATGTTGATCAGAAATCGTCCGGTTCTGTAAAACTTCTTCTCGATCCCTACACATAATAACAAGAAACAAACAGGGTTAAGGTTGAATCCCGCGGTGGGGGTGGTTCAACCGTAAACACTCTGATACTTAAGTCAGTTTTCTGAGAGAGAATAAACCGACAGAGTGTTTGTAGGAGTTTTTTTATTACCTTTAGAAGTGAGATAAGGCCTTCTAGTTATAGTGAAGCCTTGAGAGCCAGCGGAGCATCTGATTGGTTGAAGGAAAAAGTATTAAATAAGTAATTGTACCGAGTGTAATCACTTATTTTTTAATGAATAAATAATTCGCTGAGAAGTTATTTATTATCGAAATTGATCTGATTAATTAATATATTTAGCTGGTAAATATATTGAATTAATGCGAAGATCGTAACATGTCGATGTTGATTTTATTAAGGGTAATATTGGCATTATGGGATATGTTGACCGCGTGGCAGCTCCAAAATATTTCGGTAATTTATAGTTCCACAAATGCCACACATCGCTTAGGAATTCGAGGAATGCTAAGAGATGTAATTTCCTTGTGGTTCCAATAAACTACGTCTTAATATTTTGTGTGGGTGTAGGACTCCTCCTTCCTGGATATAATTGGAGATTGACCTCGACCTTGTCCCAAAAGGAATTCTGTGGGCTTGTAGTCCTCCTTTGAGTTGACTTTGTGAGCCCGATTAACCACTAGGATTTGCTTAGTTTTCCTTATTTAAATGAGAGCATGTGACTCTTATTTTTATAAAGAAAAACAAACCCTAATAATGTTTTAATGCTGAAGGAGGCTAGCTAACGTCATCTAAGGTTTCCCCCGTCCTTGCTGGGATAGTTTCAGCAGGGCTTGATGAGAGTTTGCAGCAGGGTTTGGTGTGCGGCACCGCGTGACAGGGCTTGTGCCCTGCTTTTCTTTTCCCCTCTCGCAAGGTGCGGCTAATCGAGGTCATAGCGACAGAAAGTTGCGGCTGCTACATGAGGCTATCGGCTGATGCTATTACTTGGAGGGGACATAAGGTTGGGCTGTTGCAGAGGTGGGGCAGGCAGGCCCCACGCGAAAGACCTTCTACTGCAGCTTTTTTTTTCTGTTGTCACTTGACAACTTCTTGTTTTCCAATTTTCTTATATATATATAATTTTTTTTTCAACTGTTGTTCGCAGCTTTTCATTCATCGTTTGTCATCAACAAAAGCTTTCACGCTTTTGAATATAGTATATATATAGATATATATAATAAAATATATTGTATGTTTAAATATTTTAATATATATAAATGAATACATGTTATTTTGTTCAGCTTTAATCTTTTGCAGATTTTGAGAGCTGTGGATGTTCGATTGCAATGATTTCAGCGGTGGTGCGCTCTACTATCCGAGAGGATCATTTCAGGACCTATGAAGGCATACTATTGACGGGGTCTCGAAGAATTCATTTTTATGGTGCGACCATCGTAAGGCCATCTGCTGGTATGTCCGGGACTTGTTGGAGCTTCCGATTTCAAGAGATGACAGACTTGACATCCAGACGCTCCTCTAGTTGACTCACTTGTGGTGCTTTGTGGATAGAAGCGTTTGGCGCATTGGTGGACTTGTCATCTTCAAGTGCGGCTGGAGACAACATTAAGACCTTCAACGGGTGAAGCGTGAAGTTCCATGACTTGAAGTGTGACGAGTCACAAGGCGATGCGCACTCCAACTTCGTGGCGAGGCGCGCTACACTCCAGTGAGGGTCATGCAATGGTGTAATGCGAGGCGCAGTAGAATTCAGGGCAATGTGCACCAGAGTGCAAGGCAAGGTGCAACTGAGTGTGGCGCGAGGAGCAACAGAGTGCAAGGCGCAAGGTGCAGCAGAGTGCAAAGGCAAGAGGTGCATCAGAGTGCAAGACGAGGTGTAGTAGAGTGTGGTGCGAGGTGCAACAGAGTACGAGGCGCGTGGTGTAGCAGAATGCAAAGCAGGGTACAGCAGAGTGCAAGGTGGGAGCGCTACAGCTGCGAGCCAAGGTGCAGTAGAGTGCAAGGCGCGAGGTGCAGCAGAGTGCAAGGCGGGCGAGCTACAGCTACTAGGCAAGGCATGATGCATCCATGGCTTGGCATGCCACAACTTAAGCCAAGGTAAGGTTAGAGCAAGAGGTGATGTGTTAGATGACACGAGGCTCTCTTTCCAAAGACTATGCTCCTGGCGCTTGGTGGGTAAAAGGGCTTAGCGCATTGACATACTTGTCGTCTTCAAGTACGGGTGGAGCCAACATCGAGATCTTCAACGGGGGAGGCATGAAGTTACATGACTTGAAGTGAGGCGTGTCACAAGGTGAGGCATGCTCCATCCTCAAAGAAAGGATTCCCATGACGCGAGGCGAAGTGCATGTGGTGCCGTGAAGTAACTGAAGCCTTCAAAGGAGTTGCTTTGGATGACGGATGGCCTTCTAGAGACTTGATCTTCAAGGCCTTGTTTAGCTCAAAATGGAGTGGTAACAGGGTGGAGCATGGAAGATCGATTATGCCCCCTGCAAAGTTCGAGACGTTGTACATCACCACCTAATTGAAGGAAGAGAGCTTGGAGGTGTAGCCATCTCGCAGCTGAAGGAAAGTGTCGTGAAGACATGTACAACAAAGGTTTTCAAGGCATGGATGATGCTACCACCACTACCTCCATGAAGTCAAGCGATTCTAAAATGGATCGTTGGAGCTATAATCGCCATTTTGGATACTTCTGGAGTCATCCTTCTGAAGCTTCACTCGATGAAAGTGGCCATTGACCTCGAGGTAAGTAGCATGAAGGCACAAAGCGCCCCATGACTTCGTTCAACCCCAAAGTCGAAGTTTCTTCATCGAGGTTGTTCTTTTAGGAGAAATGCATCACTAGAGTTGCTCCTGCACAGTCAGGCGGCTTTGTAGTTGCTTCAACACCGTCGCATAGTCAAGCTGTGGTGAAGTTGTTGTTGTGAAGCCAACTGTGTCAAGAAAGTGATGCTGAGGAAGTTTCGCCCATTGTTTGAATAAGGCCACGGACGATGCGTCACTGAAAGTCTATGATGGAATGGTCGAAGACCTCCAAGGTTTGCTCACAGGTTGACGGAGAGACTCTGAGGTTGTATCGACCCTGATGATGAGCTTCATGGTTCTTCTTGGCTTGTAGCTTGATCTTAACGTTGAATATATGTTTGAGCATTCAACTTGTAAATAGTTAACTTCTTTAATTTTCATTAATAGAACCCTTCCATTTTCTTTTGAGTGTTTTGTGATTTTCGACAGATTTGACCTTTATGTAATAGATTTGGTCTTCTGACTTCATTTTAGCTTCGAATTGAGTGTCGTTGGTGGGGTTGGAAAGCTGAATTACATACCTTTCTACTTCCATCACGCTTGTTCCAAGAAGATCTGAATTGAGCTTTGGTGGATTAGTCGAACCTTGTGCTTGTGCGCTGGTATGTGGCATTGACCTTCCCGTACAAAAATGTTCGTAGGGAGCTCGTCACAACTCAGAATTGAGTGGGATCAATGGAGATGAAAATTTCACTTCCATAGCTTTCTAATGCCATCAGTCTTGTTTCGAGACAACCAAAATTGATCATTTAAGGACTGGACGAATCTTGTACTTGTGTGCTGGTACGTACAGTTGACCTTCTTTTACAAAAACGTTCGTTGGGAACTCGTCACAACTCGGAATTGAGTGGGATCAACGGTGTTGGAAAGATAACTTCTGTACCTTTTTATGGCCATCAAGCTCATGTCAGGGTGATCAAAATTGAGCGATCTAAGACCAAATGAATCTGAACCCCGTGCACTGAAATACAGAATTGGTCTTCGCATGTTAAAACGTTTGCCCAATGTTTGTCATGGTCTGGTGGTTGCCCCTTTTGGTGGGTTTGGAAGCGCTTTTTAGTAGATTTCCGACTCTAACAAGTCAGGTTCTTGGATGGTTTCTGATACGTAAAAACTAAACATTAAAGTAAACACAAAGTCACACTCAACACTTAAGGAAACCTATGCAATTAAAAACCCTTATTTGTAGATGTAGCATTGGTAAATAGGGATCGTTATTAACCGGGGATTGAGGGTACCTAAGTATGATTATCGTTTGATTAATTAATTAAGGGGGTGCTTGATTGTTTGTATTGTCCTACGTGAATAACTAATATAAACTATTCTAATAAATTATTTACATGGTCAACTCATATTTAATCTAACTCATTCATAATTGTATTAACTTCAACCTACGTAATCCTATAATCTTAATCTTATGAGTTACTTGCATATTCTCTTAAGTACTTGCCCGGGGCTCCCGACGACACTTTCAATGACCTAGATTCGGGGCTTCCTATATCTAGTCAAGCATTAAGCGCGAACACACAAACATAACAAAAACTAGAAATCATAAAACCAAGAATATTATTAGAAATCAATTCATATAACCAATATTCAAACATAAGAAATAACTACAAGGTAAAGAGGTCATGTTACACTTTTTCTTTTCGGGGCTCCCTATGGATACGAAGTGATTGGACACTCTTTGGTTAGACAAGAGAGGTCTCCTCAACTTAGTGACGGATAAAGGTGTAAAAGGTGAAGTATGGTGTAATTATTCTTACACTTGAAATCTTGAATATATTGAAAGGGAAAAAAAGGTTGAGTAGAGCTTAATACAAAGAATGAGCGCCCTTACAAATAACCTAAGCCTCTCTCTTTATATGAGAAAATTAATCCTCAAATAAATAGGAGTTCACAATTTAATTCTAAAAAGAAAAGGATTAAACTAATTAAATAAAAATCCTAAAGGAAATGGTTGAGTAGAGCTTAATACAAAGAATGAGCGCCCCTTACAAATGACCTAAGCCTGTCTATTTATAGGAGAAAATTAATCCTCAAATAAATATAAGTTCACAATTTAATTCTAAAAGGAAAATGAGTAAACTAATTAAATAATAGTCCTAAAGAAAAAAGTATTCTAAATCCTAATGAAAGAATAAATACAAAACATAATTCAAAAGGTAATAGAAACTCCTAATTTAAAAAAGGAAAACAAATCTTAATTAAAAAGTGGAAATTCTTCTCCTTAATTTGCTCGGAATTTGGGTTGCTAGCTGGAATTTTAGAAGATGGAACAGCTGGAAAATGTGTAAGACTTCAATTCCTAATAGAACAAGTAATCATATTCGCACAGACTGACTATGCCTCACCAAAACAGGAAATCCTGTGGCTGTAGGATTCCGATTTGAGTAATTCTTGAACCATTGGAAACTAAACTCCTCGAGCTTTCCAACCATACCTTACTCACATTCGGATTCTATCTGAGTCGTTCACAATGATCCGTGGAAGTGGGCTAATTTGCACAGGCAGATTTCTGTTTTGTAACTTTTAATACATTTCTTCTTTTAGGCTTCTCCAAGAACGAATCTTGGCATAATCTTGAGCCTTCTTGCACATATGGACATAGTGTTAATCCATCTTGATAAATCTTGATCCAATCTATATAATTCTTGGCCAATTCTTGAAAGCTTATGCGGGTTTGCTCCCATTTAACCTCTTTACTCCACATTCTTGGGTTCCTACCTAAAAATATTAAAACAAGTTAGAAATTGTAGGATTAAGGATATAAAAAAGTAATATGAAAAGGAAATTGAGATAAAAAGGTGATGATATATGTGTTTATTAGTTTCATGTACCTCGCTGGACGAGCCTTGAGCACTCCGCTTGGCGAAGACGTGGCGTGCTTTGCGTGGCAAAGAATATGAGTTCTTCACGTGGCGAACGGGAAGTCTTGGAGTGCTTCGAGGCGTGAAGTCTTAGAGTGCTTTGCGGCACGAAGGCATAGAGTACTTCGCGTGGCGAAGGCATAGAGTGCTTCGCGTGGCGAAGGCTTGGAGTGCTTCGCGTGGCGAAGGCTTGGAGTGCTTCGCGTGGCGAAGGCTTGGAGTGCTTCGCGTGGCGAAGGCTTGGAGTGCTTCGTGTGGCGAAGACTCGGGTGATTTGTGTAGAAAAGGCTTGGAGTGTTTCGCATGGCAAAGGCTTGGAGTGCTTCGCGTGGCAAAAGCTTGGAGTGCTTCGAGTTGCAAAGGCTTAGAGTGCTTCGTGTGGCGAAGTCTTGGAGTACTTCTCGGCGTAAAGACTTAAAGTGCATCGCATGGCAAAGTCTTCGAGTGCTTCGCATGGTGAAGGCTTGGAGTACTTCGCGTGGCAAAGACTCGGGTTCTTCGCGTGGCAAAGGCTTAGAGTGCTTTGTGTGGCGAAGGTTTGGAGTGCTTTGCATGGCGAAGGCTTGGAGTGTTTCACATGGAGAAGTCTTGGAGTGCTTTGGGCTTAAAGGCTTAGATTGCTTCCTGTGGCGAGGGTTTGGAGTGCTTCGCGGAGCGAAGGCTTAGGGTGCTTCGTGTTGCAAAGGCTTGGAGTGCTTCGTGTGGCGAAGGCTCGGGTGCTTTGCGTGTCGAAGGCTTGGAGTGCTTCGCGTGGCGAAGGCTTAAAATGCTTCGCGTGGCGAAGGCTTGGAGGGCTTCACGGCGCGAAGGCTCGGAGTGCTTTGCGGCATGAAGGCTTGGAGTGCTTGGCGTGGCGAAGGCTTGGGTGTTTCGCGTGTCGAAGACTCGAGTGCTTTGCGTGGCAAAAGCTTAGTATGCTTTCTAAACAAAAGTGTAGGCGATAAGACAATTTCATTAGACGTTGGAACGAAACATCTTGAATCTTATTGGAAGATACTATGTGAGCAAAGTAGGCATTGAGCTGAATTTTAATCTCAAACCTTGTGCTTTTCATGATGACTTGGTCACTGATTCAATTTTCAAGTTGTTCCCTGCAACTTAGACTTGGCAATGATGATGTCCACGCGAATCATCTTTTTTGCGGGTTCTGGGGGCCTTTATCTCCGAGACATTTCGTTGCCTTTTTTTTGACGTACTCGGCGCAGTGTCCTTCCTTCAAGAGATCCCAGAGGTATCTTTCGAAAGTCTGGCAAGAGCTTATGTCGGGCCTATAAAAATTGTGATAGGCACACCATTTTGTCTTGTCGGCCCTCTCCTGGTCGCCTTTGATGGGAGATGGTCTTTCCAACCACGGCTTTTCCTTTATCTGATTGTATATTTGGAGGACGGGTAACAAAAATTGTGTGTTCGGCTCTGCACTAGCAAACACATTAAATGACGGGTTCCCGTTGCGCTTGTTTGCTTTCTCAACTGAGTTTCCTTGGTGGGCGCCATCCTTTCGGCGTGTAAACACCTTTGTGGGATGTCCATCTTCCTCGACGTGGTTGGCGGCATGTGTGGTATTTTTCTCGTCCTCCCAGCATGCGCGTCGTTCTTTTAAGGAAAACATCTTGGTGAAACTTTAGGCGTTGCTCATGAAGATGTCTCTGTAGAGCTGGTTCTCCCGCGGTAGGCCGTGCTTGAATGCCATGGCCACTACTTGATCACTGCATCCTACGATGCGGGACTTTTCTTCGCAATACCTCCGGATGTATTGCCACAAGGTTTCCATACACTTCTTTTGGATGGTGAAGAGGTGGTCATCCTTGACTTCGATGGTGAGAAGCTGCGAGTACTCTTTCACGAAGGCCAGGGTCAACTCTTCGAAGGAAACGATTGAAATCAAGGGGAGATGGTTGAACCATGTCGTAACTTGACCTTGCAGTGAGGCTTGGAAAACTTTGCACATGAGTGTGTTGTTATGCTTGTGAGGTACCATGCCACCCCGATAGTAATTGATATGCTTTACTGGGTCGGAGGTTCCTTTGTACTGATTGAAGTTGGGAGTTGAAAATTGATACGGGAACGGCTCTTTCTCAATGTCCCTCACGAATGGTGAAGATGATGATGTCTGAATCTACCGCTAAAGATCATCCTCCAAGTCTCCGTCGCGCTGATCTCCCTCGAGTTGCAATGTGCTTGGCACTCGAGCGTGCTGGCGAGTAAGTCTCGTCTTCCTCATTATGATCGTTCATGCTTCCAGAGTCATGACAAAACCGTCCATTCGAGTGGGTACGTGATGTTGCGTGGGTACTCGATGTGCGAAAGCACTCCAGGGCGTCCTCCGAGTCGTTCTCGAATTGGAGTCCTCGATTGATCTTGGCCCCTTACTTTGGGGGTGCAGCTTTCTTCCCTTGAGTCGTTCAACGATGTGTCTCGGGACATTGTCTGGCACTTTTCAAAGGTTCTAGATGTCCCGATGTCCCCCAACAGCTGTTGTAGGAGCTCTGATTATTTAGGCAGTTCCTAATCTATTTATAATTCTTACTAAATAAGGACTAGGATGTCTAGAGTTTCCTATGTGCTGGTATAACTAGGTCATTAAAGAGGTTTCTTTATTAGTTTTTTATCAATAATAAATCAGAACTATCATAGTTTCTCTTGGGTTTACCATAGAGCTCAAGATATCCGTTCCTACTTTATTCTATTTCTATTCTTCTCGTTGTGTTCTTGGTTTTTGTGTTGCTGGCCCGCACCACGTCTCTTCATAGCATGCACCAAAACTTGGCAAATATGATATTATTACATGATATTCAGCGGTGTTAGGTCTAGAAGTGGCAGTGTCATCTTCCATCATTATCTAAAAGTGGATCAATTTTGTAGCCTTTATGACTTGGGCAAGTACATCCTTTGGGGTGCCTTATCACCTAGTGTCTTGAAGTCAACTAACATGAGAACATTGATCTAAAACCTGCTAGACAAGTCATTTTGTTTGCTTAATAGAACTGATCTTAATCTTTACAATCCCTCTGTTCAATTACTTAGCTATGAAGCCTTTCTTACTCAGGTTCTCAAATCTCAAGGGTGCCTCATCACCTAATGTTCTATATCAACGTAGACGGACACATTGATTCATCACCTGCTACATGGGTCTCTAAGAAAGCTTAAGAGAGCTAAGTCATCTAAGGTCATTTTAAATTCATAAAATAAAAAATAAAATAAAAACACCAAAAAAAAAGAAATTGAAAATCGACAGTGTTTCATTGGAATGTCGCTGCTGCTGATTTTTGTGTTGTCTGATGTCATAGAGCGTTGAATCTTGATGTTATTAGTCACTTTGCACCAGAGAATTTGCATATACATCTATCTATATGTATCGTGTTTCGTGTATACTATTGCTCATTTTGTCCTTACTTATCACTGTTATTGCTCAGTGTTTTAAATCTGCTTTGTTTTCATTTCAATATGCGTTGCATTCTCCTGACTTGGTGCTTCAGTGCTGGTTATCCCATGTCCATGTCACTCATTTTAGGGGAGAAACTTTTTTTCTCTATGGAGGAGCTATCTTATTTAGATTTCCTAGTCCAAAAGGGGAGAATACATTTTGGGGGAGCCTTCCTTGGTTCATTTAGGGTTTATGCATTGGTTTCCTAAATGTACCGAGTTTATCCAGGAAATGCCAAAGGGGGAAAGATTATTAATGTATTATTTTGGCATTTCCTAACCAAACTAGTCTAATTAGTTTTTTAGGTTTGAGTGTTTGGACTTGTCGGTCCAAATATCTTTGGGCCTTAAGTATTAATGCCTTAGGTCATCTTTTGGTTGATGTTGAGGGATTACACACCAAAAAGTCTATGTCTTGCCGCTCAAATTAAAAAAGAGAAAGCATCTGCTCCTACAGTGGGCTTGGACAAATCTGAACAAGATAGAGGAAATTGGGGTGAGCAATAAAGAAGAGCAGAGGGCTTGGCGGCATGGATAGGTGAGCATCGACAAAGCAAAAAGAATGAAGTGCGGCCGCTTGAAAAAATAAAGGAAAAGGTGTTGCTACTCAATTTTTTTACACATATTGCATAAAAGAAAACAAAGAGAGGAATTAGTGGGGAGAGGCAAGTAGCTCGCAGTCTTCTTACTGAGCCCCAATTTGTCGCAGCAAAGGAAAAAGGCAAGCTGCTTATTGCAGTTCCAGGCTGAAGAATTGAAGGAGTCACAATTGGACTCTAACATGGAGAATTGATTAAATAACAAAAGTGGTTCTTCGAATCCCATGTGATTGACGACCGCGTCTAGTGTCGTGCCACACAGGATTGAAGACGGGCATCAAGGCTGTTGGGGGAGTTCAAGTGGCAACGAATTGAGGACTAGACTGCCTACTAAAGTGGGTTAGTAAGATGAGTCTGAGTCTATCGAATGCATGTTCTTGATTGTTGTCATAGTGGATTCATTTTCTAACTATCAAAGTGCTCGTGGAGGTTTCCTAGTGGAGGGTTTACCACGTTAATTCTCACTTGTTCTTTTTAGTTCTAATGCTCTCTATTTGTTGATTGTTCTCGTATTGGATTATTAGTTGTCATTGATATTAGTGTGACTAATCTTTGGCCAAACTTTAATTATTTATTTACATATACTTTGGGTCTATTAGTGACATTTGTTAACCGTTTTCAAAGTGATCGGGAATAGTAGATAGCCTGACGAGCATAAATTAGAACAAATTTTAAGAGTCGTTAAGAGGTCAACTTAAAAGTCCATAGAAAATCCAGAAGCAAACACACAAAAAACAACACACGGGATTGAGAGAATTACTATGGTGGTAGAAGCAAAAAGTGGCTCGAGTAAAGAATGCAAAGCACTTTTTTTTTATTACAAGTGCAGCAAAGAGTACACTATGAGAGCACTAGGCAACTCGTCGATGTTGTGCTCACCGATGACGTCAATCTCACTCCCGCCATGGCACTGTTAAGTGGAAGTTGTGATTGCATGTATCCCAGATATATCTACCAGTGCAGATAAGTGATGCTTGACGTAGTGCGCCCGAAGTCACCCATACGATGATATCAGAGAATGATTCCCTAACACCACCATCATCAAACATTGAACCAAAACTACAAAAAAATCTAGGTTCTAAACGGCCGTAGGCACTCCCAGGGCGGCGGATTAGGGTTTAGTGCTTAGGCGATTTTTTTTATGAAACAATTAATAAATTGTGTACTACATTATTACAGAGACTACATAATTCATTTCAAACATAATAAAATATTGAATATACTAAAGAGGTACTCCCTCCTATTTTGATATTTAGTTCATAGTGAGAGATTTAAGTATTCACTCAATGACTCTTTCAAGTTTTTTATTTTGTATTACATTAAAAAAAATACTATATCATAATATCATTACCACATATTTAATTTTTTATGTATTTTACAGTACTTCTAATACGTTAACTGAATATAAAACATCCCATACTTCTCTTGACTTTTGTGTTAGAATATCTAGAATGATAAAAACATTTTATTTAGATAAATATTTAAAAAATATTATAGAAAAAAAGGAATGAATTATAACATAAATGCTGTTTTACAAAAAAGAATGGAGTATATTAGTAAATCACTAAATCCAACTCATTGTATTGCTTCTAAAATTTGTAAAAGACAAGCACGTGAGATGGTGGTGGTGGGGTCATTGAGAAGGTAAATCACTAAATCCACCTCGCGTCTTCTTTCTACACTAAATCTCCAGTTTCGGTTTACTTGTCTTCCTTCTACACTAAATCCCTAGACTTCAGTTACAGAAACTAAAAGAAATACAGAGACCTTCTTGCATCTACCCTTGAGGAAGCTTAAAATTTGATTGGCTCGATGGTGCCTAGACGGAGGCGATGGAGGCATCAGGCAAACCGCAATGCGATCAATTCAAACCGAGGAGATGGAGGTGAAGCCACGAAGGTGAGTTGATTTGCTTCTGGAAATTTGGGTTCTGCGAATTGATTTGCTGAATTGAAGATCTGAGTTCAAATTAGGTTCATTTTGGGTGAAATTTTGGTGTAATTAAATGTATATTAAGTTATTTTGAAAAGAACTTGTGTTGAATAAAATCACTTGGACTGATTCAACCCACCTAGACGCGGCACCGCCCAGCGGCTCAGCCACCTAGGACAGCTTACAACCACCCAGCTGTCGCTGAATCTGCATAGGCGCTGCCCAATTCCCTTGCTGCGTTTTGCTGCCACAAACCCATTACTCGCGGCGGTTCGTCTCCCGCTACGCACCGCCGCCTAGTTCGCCATTTAGAACATTGTCTGCAAATCAAGTTGTGAAGAACACATGCAAGAGTGGGGCAGTTCGATTATTGGGATGGGAATTTGATTGGAGTGTTGATTTTTGGTTTGGGAGCGGATCACCAAGCTTTCAGTGAAAACATTGATTTATCAGGGACAAAGAATAGTGGTGGTCGTCGGCAAGGTGCTGGGTTTGAGTTTGTGATTCCATTAATGTTCTTGGTTGGAGATGGAGATGTGAGTGAAGAAGAAAAAAATTCAAATTGTGAAATTGTAAATCTAAATGTTTCAATTTTTTACATCTGATCATTGGACATGGAGGAATTATTATATTTTCTTGGAATTGGAAGTCTCAATGTGACTTAGGGAAGGAGATGAATTCTTGGGAAAGGCAACGATCGTTCTATTTGGCGTGGATGGTGACAAAAACTTAAACTCTTTCCTGAGCATTGGATTTGATCATGCGGCTGTCATTAAATGATTCGGACCATTCGAATTTTCTCAGTTACGGAGAGAATCCGTTCCCTCTATTTTTCACTCCCATATGGATACAATAATTTGATTCTTAGTCAAATAACTTTTTGTCGTCTTGTCTAATAATTTGAAAACACACTGACTAGGGTGCAGTGACAAGAAAGGGCAATGCACCGCCCTTGCGGTTGTTTGTGGTAAAGTTTCTAGTGACAACTGAGTTGTCAATGGAATTGGACGCGGATACAAAAGAAAATGTCGGGTCAATACTCAATAGTGGGGCTTTGAGATTGACATAAAGGCAAATAGAGAAAATCAGACTCTTTACAAAGTCACATGTGTTGTGTAGAGGTAGCCAATATGTGGATGAAGACACTTATATATCTTTTGTATTAGT
Organism: Prinsepia uniflora; assembly: GCA_032719365.1. Taxonomy (NCBI): domain Eukaryota; kingdom Viridiplantae; phylum Streptophyta; class Magnoliopsida; order Rosales; family Rosaceae; genus Prinsepia; species Prinsepia uniflora. Next base: position 19,053,767 of record CM064870.1, read on the forward strand.
CACTGTATCCAATAAAAACAAAAACAATATGCAATCATAATAGTTCTTGTTATAAAATTTCTTAGTCCTAATTGTGTTTGTGTCGCTTCTCCAATTCATTTTCATGCATTCATACATCGTGTAGGCCAAGAAATCAATATAAATTGTTAGGTTGAAATGGTAAGTCTTTCTTTGCTTTAAGTGAGTTTGATTTTTATATAAAAATATAATTTCACTTTGTATTTGACTTTTATTATACTACTCGTATACTTTAAGAAGTGTAATATATGTGAATTTCATGTATTAATTGTGTGACAGTCATTAATTTTTTTTTCTCTCTCATAATTAAGCAATGTGACTTGATACAATAGGAATGAACTTATGAATAAGCTCACAAATCGATAGAAAACATTGACGTAGTGGAATTTGGGGTAAGGGGACGGCTGAAAGCTTTGGAACATGTTGTCGCGACCATGCTCTTAATAGACTAATTCAGCTGATTTGACCTTTCAGTTGTAATCAAAATAAATGTGCCACTAATAAAGTCACAAAGCTTGGTAGAGATGACAAGATAGGGCAATGCACAGCCTTTGTAGCTATTTGCGGCTGCGAGTCTTCCGTGACAGTTGAGTATATATTAGAATTGGACGTCGGTACAAAATCAAATGTAGTGTCAATGGCGGGGCTTTGAGATAAAGTTGGATATGGAAAATCGGACTTATTAAAAAGTCACAGGTCATGTGTAGAGGCATCCAGTAGGTGAATGAAAGCACCCATATATCCTATGGGTCAGTCACTGTCACTATCCAACAAAAATACTCTAGTCACTATATCCAACAAAATACCCCAGTCACTATATCCAACAAAAATACAGATAAGAGGTTGTGATTCTACCTTTTTACTCCAGCTGCGTGTTGTAAAACTTTATTATTCCTATTTTTCTTTTTGTCACTACTCCAATTTCATTTTCATGCATGTTTCCATCTCGTAGACCAATAAAATCAATATAAATTTTTAGGTTGAAATTAATGTTCGTAGAAAATGATGATTTCATTCATCCTCATAATTTTCAAAAGAGTAGTTATAATGTTTTTACATCCTTTAGGCCTTTCACTGTTTTAAATGAGCTGAATTTTTATATACGAGGATTCGAGTTGTTACATATAACTCGAAATCTGCATGAAATTTATCCTCATCAACCCGATTGATTAAAATTTTAGGTCAATTTTGGATCAACCCATTATAACATGTTTAATAAATAAGTGAGTTTCAGATCAATCTATTAATATGTATAATGACTTATTAGTCATTTTAATAAACGTATAGATTATAATGACCTATATATTAACCCATTTATAAACATATCAATCACTAACGCATATATCTACTCATGTACGTATTAATATACCTATTAAATCTTATAGTTTAAATATGTTAAATATGTTAAACAGATTAAATTAGTTAACGAGTCATATGTTAATTGAGTTTCGGGTATGACTTGTTTATTAAATGGATTATATGGGTTATATGAGTTTTTAACATTTTAGGTTCAGGTTGGTCATTCATTGCACAATTATTAAACAGGTCAAATTCGAGTTGAGAATATTTGGGTAAAATATTGTTCATAACACTATAGAACTCGATACGACACGACCAATTACTAGCCATAATATGAGGTTTGTGTAAAAATTTACTTCAATTCAAGTACAAGACAACTGGAGTAGTGCTTGCAAAAATATCACTTCTTACCTATGCATCTCGGACAAACTTAGACGAAGATTTGGATTTGCTTCCTTTTCTTTTTCATCAGTTATCTACCTTAGATTTTTATTATAAATAGTCTTCACCATTATATGAAAGTCATTTACAGGAAGCTTATTGCTTCAACCATAAAAAAGAAAGGATCGTCTTCACTATCTCTCTCTTTACCTCCCTCTCCCTTCCCCCCTTCCTCTCCCTCAAACATGGCAAGTAGTTCTAAATTTCCCGGGGGCAATTCGAGTAATGGGAAACCCATTTTATCTGTAATAAAACAAGAAGTTCAATCAAGTGGAAATAGTTTCAAAACCTTTCAAGAAACACTGAACAAGAAGAGTCTTAAGAAAAGATGGAATCAAGGAGAAGTCTTCAAACGGTTAGCTCATTTCACACAGTAAGTAGAAGTAATAAATTTGTTTGAAGGTACCCTTTATGAATTATCTTATATTTTACCTAACTTTTTTTTTTGTATTAGGACCATTTTACTTCATCTACTGATAAACCATGGGCCAATGATAATGGGGGAGAATTCAAAATTGAAAATATTTACATAATCGGTGGGCATGAAATGTACATTGATGATCTCAATGTAACAACATTTAAGGGCAATCCATATAGAGTGGCGAAGCACATGGTTGGTCAAATTTTTGGTCTAAATGATCCTTCTATATTTCCTATTACTGATGGAGATGGAGTTGATGATGTTACTCAGATATACTTTCAGAACTTCCTGACATACTTGGAATTAGGGTAAATGATATTTTGTTAATTTAATTTTTAATTTTATTATTTCTACTTCTATTATTATTTGCCTAACTAGTTTGTTATGTATTTTTCTATTTCTACAGCTTACGTGAGTCTTCTTATAATGTTGTTCTCACACTCAAATGTCTAGCATTTCACCCATTTCTTTTATCAGAAATGCAATGGAGTCATGGACTAAGTACTACATTTCTAAGATGAAGTTTTGGTTTAAAAATAATAGTGTATCCACAGATTGGCGACAAGAATTCAATTTTAGAGCAAATGAGGCCCAATTGACTAACCATTTTGTTGGCTGGAAGAACAAAATTGAGCATAACCATGAATTCCGCAAGACTTTTGAGCACTTCAATAAGAAGAACACCGTTTTGCCCAATACTGCAGTTGGGCGTGCACAGTTCTGCAGGGCCACGGTGACACATTTCAATGAAGTTAAAATTAGGGGGCGAGATAATTGGGTATGCTTAACTTTTTTAAAAAAAAATTTCAAATTATCATAAAATAATTTATAATTTGTGATTTTTTTTGTGCACATAAAAAAGAGCATTGGGATCGAATTGTGTAAATTATTCCCCGAGTTATTGCTCCTCGTTTTCAAAGTATTCAGAAAGTATGACATTCTTGGGATTTTCTCGGGTATATATGGTTTTTATTTTAATTTTGATTTTAATTATATTTACTTGTATTGAGATGCAATTATTTTACATGTATTTTTATTTCTATTTTTTAATTTTGAAACAGGACTGAATACGAGGATTTTTACGATGGGATGCAGACTTAACTATTGAAATTGAACACTTTTAAATTGAACACCACTTTATAAATTGAACATAAATTGAACACTTTACTTCAATTCGTGGATGACTGTATTTTATATTTGTCTGCTAGATGTATGTAATTCGTGGATGTCTGTATTTTATATTTATCTGATCGATGTATGTAGTTATTTGATAAATATTTTCGGATTATTCTTGTTTTTTTGGTTTTGTAATATATTATTACATGTTGCTTATTTTCTACTTTCTAGCTTGTTCTGAGATTTAAGGACTTGTTTGTGCTATCTTCACATCTTTCCGGGTAATTGCTAATTCATTATTGCGACATGTGCTTTCCTCTGTTAATCGGTGATTGAGCTAATTCATTACTGCTACCTGGGCTTTCCTCTACTACCTGACCGATTAATTTTAGAGGAATTGGAGCAGTGACAAAAAATAAAAATTGGACAAATAAAGTTTTACAACACGTAGTTGGAGAAAAAGTTAGAATCACAACCTCTTGTCTGTATTTTTGTTGGATATAGTGACTAGGGTATTTTTGGTTGGATAGTGACAATGACTGACACATAGGATATATGGGTGCATTCATTCACCCGCTGGATGCCTCTACACAAGACCTGTGACTTTTTAATAAGTCTGATTTTCCATATCCAACTTTATCTCAAAGCCCCCACCATTGACATTTGATTTTGTATCGACTAGTCTAATAACTACTAAACTGTCACGGAAGACTCGTAGCCGCAAACAGCCGCAAAGGCTGTGCATTGCCCTATCTTGTCACTGGACCCATCTCTACCAAGCTTTGTGTTTTTATTAGTGGCACACTTATTTTTAAAGACAACTGAAAGGTCAAATCAGCTAAATTAGTCTATTAAGAGCATGGCCGCGACAACATAACCCAAGGCTTTCAGCCTTCCCCATACTTGCTCTAGTCACTTGCATTGTAATATACTGTATCAAACTACAATAAAGAAATACCTCTCATCCAAACAGTTATGTATATGCTCCCTTAGAAACGAGCCACCGAAACGGTCACCCCGAATTCCACTACGTCAATGTTTTCTATTGATTTGTGAGCTTATTCATAAGTTCATTCCTATTGTATCGAGTTACATTGCTTAATTATAAGATAGAAAAAAAAATTATTGACTGTCACACAATTAATACATGAAATTCACATATATTACAACTTCTTAAAGTATAAGAGTAGTATAATAAAAGTCAAACACAAAGTGAAATTATATTTATATATAAAAATCAAAGTCATTTAAAGTAAAGAAAGACTTACCGTTTCAACCTAACAATTTATATTGAATTCTTGGCCTACACGATGTATGCATGCATGAAAACGAATTGGAGAAGCGACAAAAACACAATTAGGACTAACAAATTTTATAACAAGAACTATAATGACTGCCTATTGTTTGCGTTTTTATTGGATACAGTGACTAACACAAAAGATATATTAAGTGTTTTCATCCACCTATTGGCTACCTCTACACAAGACATGTGACTTTTGTAAAGAGTCTGATTTTCCCTATTCGCCTTTATGTTGATCTTGAAACCCCACTATTGAGTATTGACATGACATTTGCTTTTGTATCCACGTCCATTTCCAATGACAACTCAGTTGTCACTAGAAACTTTACCACAAACAACCGCAAGGGAGGTGCATTGCCCTTTCTGTTCACTGCACCCCTAGTAAATGTGTTTTCAAATTTATTAGACAAGACGACAAAAAGTTATTTGGTTGAGAATCAAATTATTGTATCCATATGGGAGTGACAAATAGAGGGAACGGATTCTCTCCGTATCTGAGAAAATCCGGATTGTCCGAATCATTTAATGACAGCCACATGATCAAATCCAATGATCAGGAAAGAGTTTAAGTTTTTGTCACCATCCATGCCAAATAGAATGCTCGTTGCCTTTCCCAAGAATTCATCTCCTTCCCTAAGTCACAATTGAGACTTCCAATTCCAAGAAAATATAATAATTCCTCCATGTCCCATGATCAGATGTAAAAAATTGAAACATTTAGATTTACAATTTCACAATTTGAATTTTTTTCTTCTTCACGCCCATCTCCATCTCCAACCAAGAACATTAATGGAATCACAAACTCAAACCCAGCACCTTGCCGACGACCACCACTCTTCTTTGTCCCCGATAAATCAATGTTTTCACTAAAAGCTTGGTGATCCGCTCCCAAACCAAAAATCAACACTCCAATCAAATTTCCATCCCAATAATCGAACTCCCCCCACTCTTGCACCTGTTCTTCACAACTTGACTTGCAGAAACTCCATGCCTATGGCGGGTTTGCTCTCTTATGCACCCAAAAACCCTCAGACCTCTCTCTCGTCAAAAGCTTTGGCTTCACCTCACTTTCCACCGCCAGAAAATCGCCTAGAATAATGTTCCAATTCCAAGGTAGCTTCTTTTCACAGAGAACCCATTTCAAATTTTCAATCCAACAATGAATTATTGTATTTTTTTTTGGAATTAGAAGTCTTAATGTCTCTACCGAGTGACTTAGTAAAGGAGATGGATTCTTAGGAAAGGCAACGCGCGTTCTTTATGGCGTGGATGGTGACAAGAACTTGAAACTCTTTCCTGATCATTGGATTTGATCATGTGGCTGTCATTAAATGATTCGGACCATCCGGATCTTCTCAGATCCGGGAGAGAATCCATTCCCACAAATAGAGGGCCACTATATTGCATGCTCTTCTATGTAAACATTGAGAGTTCGAGAAAACAAATTCAATCGATTCATCACATGACGATAAGGCCAAAACATATCAACATCTGATAGCTCTGTCCAATAATAAGTATTTAATTTATACTCTTAGAAAGACATAATTATGTACAAAGAAAAATGAAAAAAAGTCAAACTTATGGCTAACTAGCTAATAATATGAATGAGCATGAATCGGTTAAAACCGCTAACCTATCAATTTCAAACCGTTATTCATCCAACTATTTAGGTTTGACTAGATAAAAGTGAAATGGTTTGAGAATCTAAACCGTTTTGTTAGTAACAACTTGGATTTAAATTTTCATTTTGCAAATCCGTTAAATTCAAACCGAACTGTTAAAGAATATATTAATTTTTATTCAATTTTAAATATATTATTAATACAAAATTAAATTAATAAAATTAAAAGGATACCTAAATTTATATCCATATAAATACATGTATACCCATATAAATACATGTATACCCATATAAGAGTATAATAAAAAGAATATTATATGGTAATGTTTGTCTTGTCAAGACCCCGACCCTCCTCGGTCAGGACCTGTCTCATCTAGCACGATATTGTCCGCTTTGGGCATCCTTGCCCTTGCCCTCATGGTTTTGTTTTTGGGAGCTCACGGTGCAACTTCCTAGTGGGTCATCCATCATGGGATTGCACCAGCCTCCACTTCGCTTAACTTTGGAGTTCCCCAAGAACCCAAAGCCAGTGAGCACCCAGAAGGCCTCGCACTAGATAGGTGTGTGTGCGTACACCTTTTAGGCACACCACCATTCCCCCTACCAGACCATTCCCCTCGCAGGAATGTGGGATTTTTCATCGTTCCCTTCAGGACCCGGGTGTTACAATCCACCACTTTTTAGGGCCCAGCGTCCTCGCTAGCACACTTCGCGGTCGGGTGGTCTAGCTCTCATACCATTCTGTCAGGACCCGACCCTCCTCGGTCAGGACCCTACTCATCTAGCACGATATTGTCCGCTTTGGGCCTCCTTGCCTTTGGCCTCACAGTTTTGTTTTGTGGTAGCTCATGGTGCACCTTCCTAGGGGGGTCACCCATCATGGAATTCCACCAGCCTCAACTCGCTTAACTTTGGGGGTTCCAACCGAACCCAAAGCCACTGAGCTCCCAAAAGGCCTCGTGTTAGATTAGAGTTGTGCAGCGACTCACTCTATCTAATACAATATTGTCCCCCTCTGGGCAGGGTGCACCATCACACCCCATAGGGTTTTGTTCCCGGGAGCTCCCAGTGCAACTTCCCAGTGGGTCTCCCCATCGTCGGATTGCACTAGCCTCCACTCGCTTAGCTTTGGAGTTCCCCAGGAATCCAAAGCCAGTGAGCTCCCAGAAGGCCTCGCGCTAGATAGGTGTGTGCCTACACCTTTAAGGAACACCACCAATCCTCTCCTAAACCATTTCCCTAGTAGGAATGTGGGATTGTTCATCATTCCTTCCAGGACACGGGTCTTACATGTCTGATAAATCTTAATATAGTGATAATGTTTACAATCCAAACTTCACCATATTTAATATATAAAATTTTTGGGTATTGATTATTTTTTTTATTTTTTAATT